>OW204005.1:22438395-23638395 GCA_934047225.1 Ypsolopha sequella | reverse complement strand
GCAAACAGCTCCGATAAAAGTTGTGACAGTAATAATGTAAATATTTCCCACATTACACCTAAGGATGTGATAAGTGCAATAAACAAGCTGAAACTAAGTAGTTCCATGGGGCCTGACAGTATTCCATCTACAATACTCAAAAAGATTAAAAAATGTATGTGCCTTCCTCTATGCCATATTTTTAATCTCGCATTGAAAACTGGAAAGTACCCACCTCAATGGAAATTGTCAAGAGTCTGCCCGATACCTAAAAGCTCCAACAAGTCGAAGGTAGAGGATTACAGACCGATTGCAATATTGTCGTCTCCTGCAATGGTGTTTGAGAGCATAATCCATGAATATATATATGCGCAGGTGGATAAATACCTTTGCAACGAGCAGCACGGCTTCAGACGAAAGCGATCTCTTGATAGCAACCTTTTGACCCTAGTAGAGTTTGTTTCAGCTAAGATGGACCGAGGCTCCCAAGTAGATGTTCTTTACTTCGACTTCCGGAAGGCGTTTGATAGGGTCAATAACGACATCCTGCTGACAAAACTTAGCACCATTGGCTTTGCCCCAGGACTTCTTCGGCTACTTGCGGACTACCTTCGTGATCGCCAGCAGTATGTCAGACTTGGAATATACGAGTCTAGCCCTTATCATACGCGTTCCGGCGTGAGTCAGGGCTCAATACTTGGGCCTCTCTTATTTTTGTTGATGGTAAACGACCTTCCTACCGTTCTAGAGCACTCCCACTGTTTGCTTTACGCTGACGACCTCAAACTTTTCATAGAAGTGAGGTATGACGCGGATTGCATAGCCCTGCAGCAGGACGTTGATGCTGTATACCAATGGAGTAATGACAACGGGATGGAATTCAATGCCTCTAAATGCTACGCAATGACCTTTGGTCGAATGTGGCACCCAATAAGTTATGGCTACGAAATAAATGGGGTTAGCATAACCCGTACAAAAACGATGAAGGATTTGGGAGTCATATTTGATCGAAAGTTGACATTTCACGACCACATAATTGCGTTAGCAAAAGAGTGTTTCAGGCGGTTGGGTTTTATCCTAAGAAATTCCCATGACTTTAGGAATCAGCAAGTAATACGGCTAATTTTTGGGGCTTTAGTACGGTGCAAATTAGAAAGTGCAATGTGTGTGTGGAATCCGCACGAGAGCACTTATGTCCTTTTGCTTGAGAAGGTCCAAAAAGCCTTCTTAAGATACCTTTACAAACGTGTTAAAGGATATTATCCCTTCATGTATCCCACGAAATTTTTATTAGGTTGTCTTGGGTACAACTCACTGGAAATCAGACGAGGAAAGCACCAGCTTGCGGTCATGTGTAGAATTCTTCGGGGAGATATTGATGCTCCGGATCTGCATGGTAAGCTGTGTCGATTTTTCACTCCCAATAATTATCTTCGCGGCCGTAAGCACAGGTTTTTCGCTGTGCCTTCGTGTCGCACAAAGGCGCGATCTAACTCACCCATACCGCGTACTCTTCTCTCCCTCAACGCTCTTCTAAACGCCAATCAAGACTGTGATCTGTTTGCTGATGGATGGCAGAAAATATTGTCAGAGTGTTTGTGTTTTTGTGAGAAGGCCTGTTTCTGACTTTATGTGTTATTCTTATTTATTTTAGTTGATTGTACCATTTTGTGTTTGTGTTACTATCTTTAATTATTGTAATTGGTTTGTCCGTTTTAATTAAAGTAAATAAATAAATAAATAAATAAATAATAATTTGAATTCAGAACTAAGTACCTACTTTATCGCAGTTTTGCATTTTTATAGTGTGACTTTATTGAAGTTTTTTTTTTATTCCGTATGCAATATATAGAGCTGTTAACTATTTTCCTTTCTATAATATAATTTAGTCCTTTTCAATATACAAGGTGACTTTTTGATCATCGTCCAAATTCATACTGGAGGCTTGATAAGTGATCAGTATCTTGGATCAGTAACAATTTTTGTGAAATTCGTAAAATTAAATTTCGGCTTCCCATAGAAATTCAGTTCCAGTCCCGAGTGAATCACTATGGGGTGGAGAGTCGAAATTAAATTTTACGAATTTCACCAAAATTGTTATTGATCCATGGTACTGATCACTTACCAAGCCAACAGTATGAATTTGGACGATGATCAAAAAGTCACCTTGTATATAGTATACCACGGAAATGTATTAAAATATAAACAAAATAAAATACTTCTTCAACCAACTTCCAACAAAGAGGAGGTTCTTATGTTCGACATGTAGGTATGCAACTAAAATGAATATTTATCCGGTTATAAATCTTTTCAATTCAGTCAGAAAATTTCTTCATTTGATGCAGCTGTATCAGTATGTTCACTAGCGATGGAATAATCACTTTTATCACTGCTTGAACAGGTATTAATTATAAAATTTTCCATGTGCGAATCAAACATTGGTTCAAAGGAAACGGTCAGAATCGGCCTTAACCGCGTACATGAAATAAATTTATACTATAATTTTTGTTAGATTTATTCGTAGCTAGTTTCACTTTCATAATAACACGGACACAGATATTAAATAATATATGTCGCAGCCGGTCATGAGAGCGAACACCGAACGAAACGAAAGCGCGCCATCTACCAAGTAGTCCACAAACTACGCTTCCAGCGTGCTTTGATAGAGGCAGTCTCAGCTTTTTATTTCACGATTCATGCTTTTCTTCTGGATTTTGATAGAGATTACATTACGACTGACATTCGAGCATGACCCTTTTAAATATATCAGAATCATCGTGAAACATTGTTACAACTATGAACGTTTCAAACGCGCTTAAGTTTATTTTCGCAATGCCATATGAAAATAACCTCAAAATAAAAACGATTTATCATAAAAAGTTATAAAAAGATGGTGTCCGTTTCAAATGGATAGTCAAACCGTGTTATTTTGAATTTGTTCTTTATCATTGACCACAATATATTTGTGTGCTCTCTTAAGGCATTTTGCTTATGGAGAACTGACCGTCTCTCGTCCTTACATTTTACTGAATGATTCCAAACTTTTTTTCATTCTTCCTGCCTGCAACTTCAAGAGCTTTCCCACCATTTTTAAAATAAATTACATAACAAGTAAGAAGAGTAGTAACAACTCTATATACTTCCAAGTTGATTGAGTTGAGAGCGTCCGACCTGGGGCTCTACCGCGGAATTCTCATTTGTATCAACTTCAAGCAAATGCATGCGAAATTCAACGCGTGCAAAAGAGATGGCATGATAGGCGGGCGTCGTCGCACGCACGTCAAATTTCAATCTCAAGTTGATGTTGATGAAAATGAGAATTACGCGGTAGACCCACTGCACCAAGTGCAAAGGGCAACCAGTGTTGCCAACCCCTACCATAATTTACCCCGAAGACTTTTTTTAATCCCCCTAAAAACCCCTAAGTATATGTTTTTATTATAAATAATAAAACTTATTTGATATAGTGCCCAAGTCGTTCGTAATTCATAAAATTAAACGCCTTCATATTTAGTTAATAATTTTATTTTTAAAAATATGCATAGGCTACACAGTTATAGAATGGGATAAAAATGGGATCTTACAAAAACCACAAAAGTATGTATGTCCCCCCTTATCTCCGAAACTGGTTGACCGAAAAATATGAAAAGAATGTCGATTATAGATCATAGCTGGCCAATTGCAGAAAAACTATAGCGATTGAAAAAAAATTGACTACAAATGAGAAATTTAAAAAAAGAAGTAAAATAAATAAAAAATATATTTAAAAAAAATACAATAGGTATGTTCATCATCCACGATACGGAACCCTATACGTCTACGATACGTCTGACTCGCACGTGGCCGGATTTTTTAAATAAATTTTAATATTATAGGTAGTTAAGTTAGTTATATTTAAATTAAGGAAAATACAATATAAGTAAAAAACCAAACAAATAAGAATCTACTATAAAATGGGCACTGAGCAACTAACAGAAATACGATGACTGATGAAACACGAAGTTTGCCGAAAGAAGTTCTACAGTGTGTCCCTCGTACAAGTGGACATCCGAAAAGGGGTGAAACTAGACCTTATTTTATCGACTATAAATTTTTTTTTTTTTTTTAGAAAATCTTTGTTTTATAAATTTACGTTTTAATTTTTTTTTTGCCTACGATGGAGACTATGTATAAAATATGTCATAACTTTTGATCTATCGCGAGTAATGCAATGAAATAAAACTGTTATAATTAAGAATAGACGTTGCATACCAAATCAAAAACAAAACATGATCAACTACCATTACCATAAAAATAGTATTAAATAAAAGATTATTTCTTTAACTTTTCCGTTTTTTATTTTCAGTAATAGTCAATTTTTTCCAAATAATGTCCCCGTTTTACAATACTTTTATTCCTATTTATCATTGCCTATTCTATTATCTTTCTAACAAAAAAAAAAAATACAACGTTCTATCATAAATAAAATATTTTCTACGAGCGGTTAACCAAAGGTACTGCGCTCGCGTCCCATACAAAGATACCCAGGTGGAGTACTTTTTCAAGAATAAAAAAAAAATTAAAAAAAAACATTTCTTTGTTTTTGTCGATATATTTAAATCTAGTTTCACCCACTTTTGGATGTGCACTTGTACGAGGGACACACTGTATAATATTCAAAGTTTAACCCTCTGACCCAAGTTGGTATGTTATAAATATAAATTACCACTTTTATTAGACCATGTCTCGAAACAATTTTCTTTGGATCAGATTTCTAATTATGTCGAAACAATAAAAAAGCCTAATCATTTGTGCCATATGAAACTTTATGCCTCGCCCCCTTCCCCCAACCCCCTACAAAGACGTCTAATTGCTTAATATTTACCATAACTTTTTTAGTATCGGTAAAAATAAGCTTTCGTTATAGAAATTCAAAATGTTGAGTGACAACTGGGTCAGGGTTAGGGTTACTGCCGTCAGGGCTGTTGCGGCTGCTGCAGCGGCTGAGGGAAATAAGAGGAGCAGGTATGCAGCCCTTAGATCGGACTGCATATTTTGCGACTTTTGGGGTCGAGCGAGACCCTCAGGCCGTTGGGTCCAGCTGCTAAGTTCAAGTATCTGCACGGCTGATCGACTTTTGTGAGGACCCGAAGGATGGCGCGTATCTTGGCCAGAGAATCTTTCTGACCATTCAAAGAGGAAACGCTGCCAGCCTTCTAGGTACCCTTCCTCATGACGGTGGCGATCTAGATAGGATTATTTTTTTAGTTTAGTTTTTTTATTAAAGGTTTTATAAGGGTTTTAGGTTATTGTTTTGTTTTAGGTAAGTTTTATTTTATTGATAGGTTTTAATGTTATTTAAGTATTATTTTGTTTCAATAAATTATTTACTCATATGAGTCTCATTTGTGTTTATTTATAATTATTATATAGCGACAACTATATAATGTATACAATTTAAAGAGCGTGATATAAAAGAGCGTAATGTGGACTGAAATTAGGGGAGTTACTTATCAAATGCCTCTATAAGCTGATGACCAAGTTCTCCTTGCTTCATCGACGGATGAGCTGCAAGATATGGTAACAATTATAGAGTATGGCTTTGAAGGGGAAGGAATGAAAATAAATGTAGGAGAAACAATGGTTGTGGTGATAGAGAGAGAGAGGGATGAATTGAAATTTGACATTGAAAGAAGAGTGAATGCGGGAAATAAAGTGAACGGAGCCCTACACTCCTTTATGGGTAGCCAAAATGTGACTGCAGCAGAGGCACGATTTGCTGTTCATAATGTAGTGTTGGCTCCTACACGTATGTATAGTAGTGAATGTTGGGTATGGCAAGATAAACATCAAAGTAGAGTGAATGCAGTGGAAATGCGTTCCTTACGTAGTATGTGTGGTTTAACATTGAATGATAGAGTGAAAAATATCGGCATACGGGATCATTGCGGCCTGAAAGAAGATGTAGTGACTTGAATAAAAAAAGGAATGCTTGGACGTGGACATGTAGAGTAAAAAAAAAAAACAGAAAAATGTCTGTAGTTTCTACTGCCCACTTCGTATTCCGTATTACAAATAGATTAGTGAAAACAATTTGGCGCCTTACTGATCGCGCTTAAAAGCAGCGATGCGCGTTTACTAATTTAAAAAAATCTTAGGTAGGTACCTGTTAAATTTTAGACTTATTTACGGTTTTTGGAGTCTCTTTCGTTTCATATTTAATTATTTTCCAGTAAATAAAACAAGACAGACACCATCTTTTGGTTTACCATAGACCACCCTTTATTAATCATCAGTGTCAGTGTTTGAATTCAGAACATCCTCTTAACACAGAAAAACAAAAAAAAGAGGAAACTTACTTCGCCTTAACAGGTATTGAACTAAAACACTTAGTGTCTGTGAACTAAAATAATAACATAAATAATTACTGTAGTATTAATTAATAGAACTCGTATAATTATAACGTCTACTAATTACTTTTAACTAAGAATAATTTATTTAATTAATAATACAATTATAATGTCTACATAATGACCTCCTTTTAGGCAAATTTTTCAGCAACAATAAAAATAGGTTTTCAAGGTATCCCTTTCTACTACTGAGGACCCTCCTGACACAGAAAAACATAAAATTAACATGTAGAAAATGGTTGGTCAAAAGGAACAAATTATCTTAAAGAGATCATCATTCATGTTTCAATAACAGTGATCATCTGACAATTTATAGATAATATCTACTTATTAATTAGCAGCCATTAACTCTAAACGTGGAATGGAGACGTTCTTAGATGGTGCCACTCGCAATTTTGCAGCTAATAGTTGAACTGAAACGTTACCGTCCTTTTCAGCACGTAAAAATACACATGCTGCTATGCCTAACTTACTGGCATCTGAAAACACATGTAAACTTAGTTTACTTTCTTTTAATTTATCAGCTGTCATTCTTCGTGGTATTTTACATTCTTTAAGATACTCAATATTTTTATACCATTTCTTGAAATCTTTGTCTAGATCCTGTGGTAACGGCTCATCCCACGCCAACTCACGACGCCACATTTCTTGTAATAATATCCTAGGAGGCAGAGTGACTGGACATTTGATTCCGATTGGATCAAATATTCTTTGAGTTATAGAAAGTACTAACCTTTTAGTTATTTTGCATAACGCTGAAAGGGGGGGGGGGATTGATTCGATATTGCATGAAAGTTCATCTGTGACAGTCTTCCACTTGAGACCTAGTACAGAAATAATCCTGTCACGGTCGCCAGTTGTTAAATTTTAGACTTATTTACGGTTTTTGGAGTCTCTTTCGTTTCATATTTAATTATTTTCCAGTAAATAAAACAAGACAGACACCATCTTTTGGTTTACCATAGACCACCCTTTATTAATCATCAGTGTCAGTGTTTGAATTCAGAACATCACCTATGTTATATTATATAACCTTATAAGTATATTATACAAAAGGTATTTTTAATTTAAAATTATAGACAAGGTTTCTCTTCTCACAAAAAGTGGTTGCTCATAAATCATAAGATCATAAATTAGATCATAAAAAAACTTCATTAAAATTTACATGTCAATTACATACTTAATTATTTAGTAACAAAATTCATTTTTGACATTTTAATCATAATTTTCACTTTATATTTTGTTATACACAAACTTATTTGTGTATGTACGTTTGTGGTACACAAACATATTTTTTTTGTGAGAACAGTAAAGCCGATTCTGAAGGCTTTAACAATGAGTTCAAAAGGAAGGAGATGCCCATCTAAACATTTTCCCAAACTACAACTGGCGCCACACTTTATGACGCCTCGGACGTTAGTATATCTCTCTCTTTCATACATCATATATTTCTTTCATATTTTTCTCTCTGTCTCGCTGGTACTAACTTCACTCGGGTTTGGCGCGAACATGAATGCCGCGTTGCGTAGGTGTGCGATGTAACCTTGTACGTGCGTATATGAATCCTTAATTTCTTTTTTATGGTAGTGAGTGAATCAGTGATAAATTCGACGTGTTGTAGGTATTAATATAATTCAAAGTATATAAAACTTAAGTTCAAAAACTAAAACCCGACTACTCACGATCACGCTCTAAAAAGTATGAAACAAGAAAATCACAAATATTCATAGTGATGTTCAGGGGATAGCCGTGGTCGTATGCCACTTTGCCCTAAAGCTTAATACTGTTAGAATGCATTATTTTTTTTATTTAAGGCAGTGTGCATACATAATGGCTATCCTGTGAATATCACTATGAACGTTTATTTTCTTGTTTCATACTTTTTTGAGCGTGATCGTGAGTAATCGGGTTTTAGTTTTTAAACTTAATTATATCTAAATTATTTTGGGGTTATTATTTCGTGATAATATATTGTTTGTTTTTAATAAATTATTCCAAATTATCAAATTATCGGGTCCATGCAAGCAAAGCCGCGAGCAAAAGCTAACAATATATATATTTTTGAAATATGCTTATTAAATCCTTTCATATGATATCAAACACGGCACCATAGGTTTTTTTTTTTAGTTCTTGACTTTTTATCCTCTAGAGGGCGCCACGTTCAATTTATTGTGACGACACATAGCTTATAACTAACGGACGGTCAAGACGCTTTCAACGATACCTAATTTATCAAATTATGATAAGTAGTTTAGAAGTTATAAGAGAACAGATGAACATACATACGTACATACATACATACATACATACAGGTCAAAATCATAACCCTCCTTTTAGCTTTGCCGTAGTCCTAATTAAAGGTAACCCGGTCAGAGTGTCGATAAGGGGGCACGATACCATAGTGCCATCTTATCTACACCCAGACCGGTAACCCTACTTTTGGCTTCGCCGTAGTCGGGTAAAAAGCTAGACAAATGAAACTAAGTTTATTCCATTAGTCTGCTAAGCAAATCTTAATCAAATCCAGGCTGAAGTTATTATTAGATTTATTGACATCAGAAAAATGTTTTCGTGGTATTTTACTTCTGAAAATAAAGTTAATTATTTCATTTCATTTTTTTTTTCATTCAATTTTTAGTTTCCTATTATTATTATATTTTCCTAGTATCGTATATTAAGTTCCCCTTAGCAAAATTTTAAATTTCCTACATAAGTTTAAAGTATATTTCCTACATAAGTTTTAAGACAAAAATAAAATACAGGTTGATAAAAATGACGCCCGTACAAAGTTGCTTTTATTCAAACTCGCGTGAGGTGGTAGCGAACATCATGGCCGCCATTATGGACTTCGATAATATAATTATCGCTTCGAAAATGGTTTATTTAGTTGTTAAACAAGCAAAAAACATGATGTACTGTTACTTATTGATGATACGATATCCCATCTGGCTTTTTAAATTTTTTTTCATAGTTTTTGCAGCTTTTTACTGTGCAACAAGGCATTTTTAATAGAAGTTCATACACAAACACACTGCACAATCTCCCGCGGAACACTGAGTCGCGCTTGTGCTAAATTGGCATTTTAGCACTTATGCACTGGGGTCATTTACTCGCTTCGTTGGCCTGGTCCTTACCTTTAGGTCAATGGCTTTAATTTTAGTTTTAGTGCTGTCAAAACTTATTATTCTTCGATACGAAATAGCCCTTAAGAGTTGGGATTAGAAGCTAAATTTCTTTGGAAAATTTTAAGCTTTTGACAGCACTAAAACTTAAATTAAAGCCTTCAGAATTGGCTTTTTTGTCGTCTTAGACTTGGTTTCTACCAAAGCAGAGCGAAGAGAAGATGTATCTCCAATCAAATTCAATAATTTGGTGAAATATTGAATTATGTTGTGGCGGAGTACAAACTTAAACAATAATGAATAAATAAAGTAGAGGTACCAAAATAATCACCATGAAGAAAATAAATCAACTAAACATAATACTGTCCATAATATGGAGACAAGATTTCGAAAAAAACCGTTCAAATACAAGTAGGACTCGAGCTCTGAGGGTTCCGTACAAAAATTAGTAGGTATAAACTTATCACTACCTACAAAATGTATTAAATAAAACTGCAAAATTAAGTTGGTCGAGTATTCTGGAACTTAACCCTAAAATATTGTAACCAGAGAGTGCATAGGTACACGACAAGAGACGCTTGTTTAATTTCACATTTCCATTTAATGTTTCCTGCTAGTACTGTATCTACTAACTATCCGTTGCAACTAATGAGAGAAATGAAACGTTAGAATGAAACGTCAGTTTCTTCGTTTTTCTCTTTGGGCAGATAGAGGGCGCTTTTTAAGTTTTTCAGGGTGGTGGTGATAGAAATTCACGTGAAAAATCCAATTTCGAAAGGTAAATATCTAAATTTTATTTATATTTTGTTTACAATAGTGTATTTTTGTGTCTATTTGACACGTCGATAGCTTATAGCAGTGGTAAGTAATTTAATAAGATGTGACGTAAAGTGCTGTATTCGATATTCAAAAAAAATATTTTCGCCCATAAAACAACAATTTCTTTTGTTTTTTATAAATCGAAACTAATCTGAATGTGCTAATTTGTATTTATTTTAAAGGAAACTTACATATTTGGTATATTTATTGATATTTTTGATTATGTAATCGAAATCGATAGCCGTCATAACCTCTTTACGTGTAGTGTTTTTTATTAAAAGTCTAATGTGAAGGTCATTGATTGATTCAGTACCCAATAGGTAAAACAGCCTCAATATAAAAGGTAACCAACCCTACATTAGTCTACAAATAAATGAAAAAATTAAGCCAATTTTATTTTTTACATTGCATAGTGCAAAATGGCATCCTCAAGAAACTTGTTAACGCACCCTAGCTCACTAATATTAATTCCTTATAGAACTAACAGTGATTGAAGAAATACAGGAAAGCAATGTGAAAAACAAAGCCTGCCTATTGTCTCACGTAAACAACATAGCAACAGATTTATTACTAGTAATGGTGTCATTGGATACCTGAAGAGGCACACAATCCTGAGGTTGCATAGCAGGATATAGACAGATAAAGGTTGGATGATAACTGTATCCACCAACCCACAAAACAAATGCTTATGGTTGAAGGACTGATCGCAAATAGATCAAAAATATGAAGAAAAAAATAACCGTTACATACTGAAGTTTACATGTAGTTGTAGGTAGACCATAAACAGTACTGGCTGTTAAGTATTAATTTTAATATTTTGTTCTTCGAGTATATGGAAACCCAGGTGCATGAGTACCTACACTATAGTTAGGCTGCGTTAGCAAGGGTATACAGGTCATTGACCTGACAGCTACTGTGAACTCTTATTTCTAAACAACACTATCGCTCCATGATCGCTCCCCATACTGACTGGTGATAAACGTCACAATTCTAGCGTATCATACTAGCGGTCGAGTTTGACTTCGCGGTCGTTGCAGGGGTGTCAAATGAAGTGACAGTATCGTTTAGAAATAAGAGTTCACAGTAGCTGTCGGGTCAATGACCTGTATCGCCTTGCTAACGCGGCCTAACTATAGTACTTGACTGTTTATAATATTTTTTGTAACAATGTCAACAAGGGGACAAAAATAATACAACCCGGCGGCCAGCTTGAGACCTGTGCGAATGAGAACATATAATGTTTGATGGATTTGATTGATGGTCCTTGGTGGAATATCATCTTCAATAAATTATACACAAAATTCTTGCAGTTTTATTCCTCAAATATTTATTTTTCTTTAGGCAACCGCTTTCATATGACACATCCTCGGGCCAACAAATTATTAATTTTAATGGTAATTTAGAAACATCAAAGATGCAAAACAAAGTGAATCAATCACCATAGCTTGCATTTCAAAATAAGTTTACATTACAGCCGAATTAATTTTAGTTTTAATGCTGTCAAAACTAAATTTTCTTCATTGCAAAATAATTCTTAAATGTTAAGTACAGAAGCTAAATTACATTGGAAAAATTTTTGTTTTGACAGCACTAAAACTAAATTTAAAGCCTTCAGAATTGGCATTAAAGTCATCATAAACTTATTTTGAAATGCAAGCTGTGGTGATTCACTTTGTTTTGTTTTGCATCTTTGATGTGTCATACAAAACCAATTGACTAAAGAAAAATAGAAATAAATATTTGTGGAATAAAAGTACAAGAATTTTGTGTACAATTTATTGAAGACAAATATAAACTGTAGTATGAGTTCTGGCAGACAGGATATGGAAACTGTGATGTCAAGTAAAGTTGACTGGGTTTTACCAAAAATCATAAAGTTTGAACTATTTTCAGCAACATGGCAAACTTCCTGATGCGCCGTGCGCTGCTAGATGCAGTCCGCGTACCTATCGGAGCTCGCGCCTCCAGTGAGCTTGCGAAGGTATGTAGTCACTTTGTTCTTAGCATTGTTGTAAACGAGACTTCTAGTTATGTTGAGACCTGCCCCTCTATTCTATATGTTTAGTTGCCAACTGGACTGGGTCCCTATCATAACTGATAAAAACTGAATAGGTCAGCTCTTGACTGCTGAGTCCACATGGCTATGACATGATATGCATAGGGAAAGCTCATCAGTAAATTCGCGATATGTCTTGAGACCTGAATAGTTTATTTGGCAGAGCAATGAACCTATACGTGAGTCGTCCTGTGTTTGAAACACAGTTCAGCATCTAGATGTTTTTGTCTGCATTTCTATACCAAACCAAAAAACTTGCATCACATTGTGATGGATAAATCGCAAAGTGTAAAAAATATACCATAATACAAGTGATAATTTCCAATGTATAGGTATAAATTGTTTCAAATTCATTATAATAGCTATTTAGCTGGAGAAATTAAAAATAACAGCCTCTGAAAATAAAAATAATTTAATGTTACCGTAAATAACCTAACTGTCACTGGTAACTTTTATGGAAATATCTCTGCTACTCGAAAGAAAATTCTCCACCCCTCGCACTTTGCCCCTGGTTTCAGATGTAATGGGGGGCGGGACCAGGGTGAAGTGCAAGTGAGGGCAGGTGCATTCCTTCGATGTACTGAGATATTTGTGACGTGTTAATAGTTGTAGTATAGTACAACATGTTTGGCAATATTTTATGCATTAGTAATAATTTTTGTTTGTTTTCGATGGGTATTGATGGAATTTTAATACCAAATGCAGTGGACAGTGTGTCCCGCTATAAAGTGCACAAACAAAAGAGGTGAAACCAGAACGAAATAAGCCAACAAAAAAAAAAATATCTTAGTTTTACTCACGGTCGATCAAAAGTTATGACATATTTTATACACAGAGCCTTGGTAGGCAGCAAAAATGTTAAAATGTCAATTTATATAATGTTTTTTTTTACTTTTGTTGGATCAATTTTGGTCTAGTTTCACCCCTTTTTGTCTGTGCACTTTATCGCGGGACACACTGTATAATATAATTCCTGTTTTTTCACATTAGCAAGTCTCTACTCCCTATATTCATACATAACTACATGATTGGTGACACAACTGGTCCGTTGCAGGTGGGTCAGCGTGAATGGGTGGGCTACGGGTTCAACGGCCAGCCCAACTATGTGGACCGACCCGACTTCCCTATCCCTGCTGTGAGGTTCCAGCCCGACACTCCGGACATTAAGGTATGATAAGTCAAGTACATCCACAACTCTTGATAGTTGTTTTTTGATCAAAGTCTTGTTCAAATAACTGTCTTTGATTTTAATCCTTAAGAAAGTAAAAAAACAAAGAGTTTTTATTTCCCTAAAAGCTTTGAAAATTTTCTCCAAAATCGATGACGAGAGTACTTTGAGCATATTTCTTTATTATAGTAGTAGATTTTTTCCATAATAATTGCCCCATCTCAACGCGATATCTTGTACATAATATTACATACGCGGTTGTAGAACGCCCGCCAGTTATCTGGACTTACGATCTAAAAGATTGCCGGTAGAGACTGAATGGCGATGGCCGAGGGTAAAAAAATTTAATGTGCCCTTGGAGAGCCTATGTTCAGCATTGGATGAATATTTTGGCTGATGTTTTTCTCAGGTCCTCCGCGAAAAGGAAAAGGGTGACTGGCGCAAACTGACCCTCGAAGAGAAGAAAGCCCTGTACCGCGCGTCGTACTGTCAGACCTTCGCCGAGTTCCAAGCGCCTACTGGCGAGTGGAAGGGCGTCATGGGCTGGGCGCTGGCTGTAGCCTCTCTATCCGTGTGGATCTACTTCGGAATGAAGCTCTTTGGTGAGTCTGTGCCCCTGGTAGTTGTTTGTACCATCAGGTGTCTACCGGTTGGAAAGGCGTTCTTTAGACGTTTCTAACTAGCTAACTAACTAGCAATGTCTGAAGCGGACTTATGGCCTGTGGCCTGTATGTCCGTGTGGGTATCTACTTGAAGCTCTTTGCCCCTGGTAGTCAGTGCCGGGTGTCTACCGGCGAGTGAAAGTGCATTATGGGCTGGGTGCTGACTGTGTTCATGTGGATCTACTTCGGGATGAAGCTCTTCGGTGGGTCTGCGCCCCTAGTAGTCAGTGCCACGATCGGCGAATACAACAATAATTTGAAAATGTGCTGACCGTGGTATTTCTTACTTCTGAAAATGACGTTCATTATTTCATAATTTGTCCAGTGTACAGCCCGGTGCCGACGTCCTTGAACGAAGAGAACCAGAAGGCGCAGTTGAAGCGCATGCTGGACCTGAAGGTGAATCCGGTCGACGGTCTCGCTTCCAAGTGGGACTACGAGAACAACCGCTGGAAGTAAATGTGGCCTGGTGAGTCGCGTCGATACAGGATGTTGGTTTGGTCCGCTACTTCCGTAGTGGAGGCAGAGAAGAAATAAAAGTATTACGTATAGATCCACACTTGAATAAAAAGCTACTCTCGTCCCGCTACCCTTCAAGGTGCCTCTCTTTCTATCGCGTAACTCTACCTCTTGTACACCCACTGTAATGAGGGCTGGAGTTCTATTCGCTGAAGACGCAAGTTATAAAGAGACCGATTTCGGCCTTAGCGCATATAACCTTCAGCGGGGCGCGGGGCGCGGGGTGACAGTGTGGGTGGACGGACGATGTAGTTGTAGTTACTATAAGCATATTATGTATTTATCTAATGTAAGACTACATCTTTTGCCCTCGCATTTGATCCCAAGTTTTACAAAGTACATGGTAGAAAAAAATTTTTTTTTTTCTTTTGATTCTTTTTTATGTCTTTGGTTAAAGCATTATGTAGGTGTATCATAAAAAAATATAACAAGAATATTCGTCACTTAAAATCTCTAAAATTTAATTAAAGCTGTGTAAGTTGATATAATTTCTCATTGGCACCATTTTTACCTGATTTTTTTCTGTCGATCGACCTCGACGCAACACAACAGAATTGTATGACCTTATTTTTGGTGAATAAAAACGAAATAAAAAATTTTTTTTTTCTTCCATACATTTTGTAAAACTGAATGAAATGTGGGGGCAGAAGATGTAGTCTAATATTTATATTTTATTTTATTAAATATAATATTATATACCACTTTGAAGTAATTCCACTATTGCAATATGTACGAAAAAAGTGTAATTGCGAGCCAGCCTAATGTATCTACAAGGGCAAAAAGGAATCAATTACGAGGACGATTTAAAACCACGAGCGTAGCGAGTGTTTTAAACGTAACCGAGTAATTTATTGCTCTTACGCCCGTGTATCATATTACGTTTTTCAATGCATAGTGTGAGGAAATAAAACAAATATAATCTTGTGGACTTTAAATTATGATTAGCTCAAAAGGACTGTATCCAGAGCCGCTAAACAGTGGAAAAAAAAGTACAGCATTTATGGTACACAGGAAAGGTTGCAGGTTAGCCAACTTCTCGTAAATAAATAAAAAACAAAAAAAAGCCCTAGGGCAAAATAATCGACTTTATGTTCGGTTTTGATGCATAAAAAGTGGGCCTTTACAAGCACTTGCATTGAAAAAAAATTAAAATGTTATACCAAGTTTCACCTACGAAAATGGCATCTTTGTCGTTCAGCAGCACTGCATACATGCTGCAATATAATACAGTGATTGGGGCGCAGTTACTGTACCTCGAGTGGAAGTTAAACAATTCTTTTGTCCATTAGGTACCTGGTGCTCACTCGTCAACTGTAGCTGTCAGCGGGTGTAGAATAGACATTTATTAATTATTTATGTAAGTGAACATATTGTAAGATAAATATATTGTGATTCCAAATCAGACTTGTTTTTTATTTTCAACTGTATTTGTGTTAATAAGTGTACAGCGGGTCTACCGCGTAATTCTGATTTTCATCAACATCAACTTGAGATTGAAATTTGACGTGCGTGCAAAAGAGATAGCATGTTAGGCGGGCGTCGTCGCACGCACGTCAAATTTCAATCTCAAGTTGATGTTGATGAAAATCAGAATTACGTGGTAGACCCGCAGGTTCAGATAGGTATTCAATAAAACACTATTTCAATATACACACGATGCTCGTGCGGCGGCGGAGCGAGAGAGAGCGGCGACTCCTTCCTAACCACACTCTCCACACCAGCATACGTGGTCATATTTATTATACGTTACAACAAGTATGTCGTCACGACCTGTATAATATCTTTAAATCTTAAATAAAATTAACCCAAAGAAACATACCGACCAGCGGAAATAACCTTTTGTGTATTTTTGTATAGGCAGTTCCATTTTATAGTTGCGCGTGTACATTTCTTTGGAAAAATTGTTCAGTATGTATACTAGATTATGTTATGCTCCCAAACACTAAACTCGAGAAAAAAACAACAGAAGCAAACAACGAACAACAACCTACCGTCAAATCATAATCTCAATGAAATTATAAACTACCGGATTAACGATCTTCCGGTGACAGACACACCTTGTTTTTCATAAATACAATGTGAACTTTTGTCATTTTGTCACCGAAACATTGTAACAATGAGCGTTTTTCTCGTTGTTTTTTTTTATTAGTTCTTGGTTTTCCTCCAGATGGCGCTGTCCATGTCACCATGGATAAAATATAATTCGGAGCAATCAATGTCAAAGTGGTTTTTAATTTGTTTGGAATCTTTGAAAATTTTGTCATTGATTCTGTTGCTAAAGAATACGACAGTGCCATCTAGGAATCTTATTTAACACTAAATTTGACATAAGGGAAAACGCTCATTAAACTTTATACATTTTGACATCTACCCATTCGAACCCTTTAGACATGCCGTCACGTGATCAGCCATGTCCCGGAAGGGTTTTTATCTGCTTTCAAGGGCGTTATGTTTTGCTGGGGTGGGCCTGATTTTAAACCACCCGCTGCTGACCGACCATAGACAATTTAAAAAGAACGAAAACCGGTGGAGGCAAAGATTTCAAAAATTTAGATGAGCCCTGGCACCTAAAATCTATTGCATTGTTTTTGAATGTGAAATGTCACACTTTTGGCTTTATTCGTGTCTCTTGAAATGTTAGTGCACTTTAAAAATGCACACGACGCCATATTGAGACCCTTTTCTCGCGACTATCACTGTGTTCAGATGAGCACTGATTCCAAACGTGTGAGCGTCACCAATTTATAGGTGAAAACATTTTGGTGCTGTCATACTACGGTAAGGGCCTATCTTTACTTTTGAAATATTTGGGTGGAGGTAGTTAACTGTCATTAACAGTTAGAATTTAATGAAAATAATAAATAACTGTAATGTTTGCATTAAATTCTAGAAATATAATAATCTAATAAATGTAGGTTATTTTAACTTTGAGGTGGGCCGCGGGGACTTAAGGTAAAAAAAAAACTATAAGGAGACACGTCAATCTATATTAAATAATATTTAAGTAAACGGAAATGCACACCTTTTAGCACATTTTAGTATTTTAAAGGTAAAATATTACTTCCATCTCTCGTTGATGTAGTCCCACTTGGATGAGATACCGTCAATCGGATTCACGTGGAGGTCCAGAATTCTACGTAGCTGGTGCTTCTGCGCAGACGGAGCCAAGCTGGCTGGTAACGGCTCGAATACTAGAACAAAATAATAAATAATATAAAATTTATTGAAAAAGGCGTTACTTTGCGGAAGTCCATCATAAATTTGTAGATATATTAATAATTTGCAATATTCCGCTAAACACTCTTATAAATTATATAATAAAGCCGATTCTGAAGGCTTTAATTTTTAGTTTTAGTGCTGTCAAAACTATATTTTTTACGATACAAAATAGTCCTTAAGAGTTAGGATTAGAAGCTAAATTTCTTTGGAAAATTTTAAGCTTTGACAGCACTAAAACTAAAATTAAAGCCTTCAGAATTGGCTTCATTTTACCCATAATTTTAATCGTATACATAAATTAAATAAACCTTTAATTTAGTTCGTGTACATTTATTATTTTGTTACATATATTTTTTTTATTAGATTAAATTTGACGTGTAAAAAGTGTATTATATATACCTGCTTTGCAAAATAAATTATTTGAATTTGAAAATAAATTATACATTTAGGCATTTGGCTTTTGGCTCGGTTGGTGATCATTGAACCTTGTTCCTGGTCCCTGGCTAATTTCATCTTTTGCTTTGGGCTATAATAGGCAAAGAGTATCTCTGCCATGCAGCCTCGAATGCTCCCACAGAACATCTTCAATAATTATTCTTCATAAAATAAAAAAATATGGTGTTGGAATATACCATATTTTTTAGACAAAAATACTAAATACATCGTCACGAAGTGAATCCCCGAGGGGGTGTCAGAGCCTCTGACTCAGAGGTTTTCACGAGTGTGAACTGTGAAATGAAAGTCACAATCCGCACTCGATACACCCGCGTTTTACTGACGATTATTACGCCCAACTTGATGGGCGGTGAGCACTATCACCGTTCTTTGGGCACAACACAAATACACGCTTTTTACGGTATGCAGGTTTCCTCGCGATGTTTTCCTTCACTTTAACAAGTTGTATTAGGTAATACAAATACTATTCACATAAATTCCGAAAAACTCATTGGTGCATGCCCGACCGGGGATCGAACCTGGGTCTGAAGCCAGCGTTCAACCACTAAGCTACCGCCGCTTCGAATAAAAAAACTAACCGAAATGATGGTAAAACATCTGCGACCAGAAGCAATAGGAAGTGAGGAAGAGGAACCACCCTAGAATGAACTTCCACTGGCCTGTCGGGTGCTGGAACTCGGCGAAGGTCTGACAGAAGGAGGCTCGGTACAGCTGCTTCTTCTCCTCGCACGTTAGCAGCTTCCAATCACCTTTCTCTTTCTGGCGGAGAGCCTGAAACAATATTGTTCATCTACTCCCATACTACAATAAACTAATTGCAACCTCCAAACGGTTTTAAAAGTGCCTAATCTATATTGTTTCTCAGTATAGGGAAAACTGATGTAACAATAACATTGTAACACCACATTTCTATGCTATGATTGGCCCCATATCATTGTTATACCGCTTAGATAACCAATCAGGGACCAATTTCTTCTTTTGCTTTGGGCTATAATAGGCAAAGAGTATATCTGCCATGCAGCCTCGAATGCTCCCACAGAACATCTTCAATAAGGGTTAGTCTAGGGATGGAGAAACTACGGCCCACGGGCCATCTTCGGCCCGCGACCATCAAACAAAAATCGAGTGAAGTTTTCGTCTTGTTAGAAATTTCGCAGCTAACTTGAAACTTTAATTTAATTGCAATTTGCCTAGTTCCATCGGCCTAGTTCGTCCACAGCTGGACATAAGGCTTTCCAGGACTTTGCCACTCCCGGCGGTCATCCTGGAAGAATTGCCCATACTCACACACGCTGGGTATGCGGGTTGGTGAGTGCGGTGCTGGAACCCTCGCACCAGTGACGCCGCTGCCCGTCATCAGTCTGTTTCATATAAGGCCCGGCAATTAGGGATGGATATACCGCCATCTATCGGTCCCAGGCATGGTGGGCCTCCTGGTTTTTTTGCCTGTGAGCTGTCGTCTTACTCTCCCCCGAATTGTTTCGAGGGAGTCTCCAAGTAAGATGGTGGTACCTCCACAGTCGAGCCCGGCATCAGCTCTACCACCTGTCTATTTTGTAATATTGCACAATAAATTAGTGTTTTAGAAAATACATACTAATACTTTCATTTCAGTAAATAATATAGCCAAAAATGCAACAACTTGGCCCGCCATATATTTCGTTAGTAAAATTGGCACGCGAAGAAAAAATTGATCCCATCCCTGGATCCTTCATTTCATAAACAAGCACTCGTGTCCTATTGGACCTCATTATTGCACTGTTGCACGAAATACTATTTATATTCTAATGGCTGAAAAGCACTAAAAGTAGCAGCAGTCTCTATCTATCTATACTGTCGAGATATGGCAATGTTTATCTATGTTTTTTTTAAGGTAGCAACACTGATGTCTCTCCTTTTTTTTTTTTAGTTGAAACCGCCATAGCTTTGAGCATGTACCATTTTCTTCTATTACAATAAAACTTGCTTCATAAACAGATTCAATCAAGACTCTTCATTCCGCAACCTGCCAACATATACGAACAACTGCTAATATGGAACCAACCCTGAAATAACTGTACAATAGCAAAGGCACAAACGCAGTTCAAGTTCCTTCTCTATTTATTAACTATTTCGCCGCCTCGTGCTGGGGTCCGTACATACCTTCTTGACTAAAATATATTAAGGCGCTCTTATCCCAGAAGAGTGACTCTCTGTCTTTTTCTTTACGTGTAAGGAGTTAAGAAAATAACCACACTTTCGTACTTTTTCGTTGTTTTTATCGGTTTTTAAATTGTTTAAAAATAAGGGATATGTTTATTAAAACCCACTTACGTGGTCGACCTAGAAAATTTAAAGAGCAATATTACTAGATATGTTTCGTTAATAAAATAGTAGAATTATGGAAATGGCATGATTTGAAAGGTCTTATTACATGCTGTGTTCGTGAATTATTTCTATCGAGCAAAGTTTATCTGATCGTCTAACACATGCGTGGAAGACCTAGATAAAGGTTCGAACTATATTGCGTATTTTTTTTTTGGAAGTTTTAGACGATATTTGAAAGTTCTATTTGACTTTGAAATTACTGATTTTGGGATAAGAGCGCCTTAAGCTGTTCTTTGAACAAAGTATCGAACAGTTGGTTTCGTAGTAAAAGTTCTTCTCGTAGACGAGTCAGCCCCGGATTTCCCCTATAGACAAGACAAGCCCCAGCCAGCCTAGGGGCCCCAACCACCCAGACAGCCTAGGGGTCCAACCACCCAGCTGTCAGGATCGTGACACGATGTTTTTGCGATTGAACAGTATATTACGATCCCCGCACCTGTGATTCGACTAAGCCGCGTCGCGCGCGATTACCAATATGCTACGGGGCCAGGTGCTCAGGTAGCTTAAAGAAAAAAATACGGGGCATATTATACGCCACGTATGACGACCGTTGACGTTACTATAGTGTGTAACTGTTGATGTTTTCAAACATTACTTTTAGTTATTATTAATCTAGTTAACATTTTCGATGTTTGACTCGTATTATTTTTTTGATTTTATCTAAAACAACAAAGGCAGCTTCGGCTACACTTTTAGTTCAAAAACTATTAAATTTACGTATTTTAGGGATTTGTTGTTAAGATATTACTCAAATTTAACGATTTTTAATTCTACTTAAATATAGATCTAGATAATTTCAATGGACTCAGCCTACACACTTCGACGCCTCCTAAGAACTAAGAATCTCCTGTGGGGGTGCCAGGGTGCAGAATCTTCTGCCCCCACCCCTCTAAGCCTGCGGCTGGATTCTAAAGCTAACCCGCTCATCCTAATAGGATGACAAAGATATCTTGCAGTATACAGCAGAAGATCGAATCTTGTGTCTTCTAGTAGTAGTCAACTCACGGCAATCTCTCCACCGTCCTCCTTAAACCTGATAGCAGGGAAGGGGAAATGGACATCGTCCTTGTAGTTGGCCATCCCGTTGTGTCCATGCCCGACCACTTCCCTGCAGCCGACCCTGCTCCTTCCATACGCCGACCTCTTTATCAGCCACGGAGCCAGCGAAGACAATGAGAACAGCTTCTTGGATAAAAGGAGAGCCATTGTTTGTTTGACAGCGGTGGGGTTTTTTCTTTTGTGTTTTTTTTTTCTGTATTGGCTTGTAGTTTGGATTTAGTAAAAAGGTTGCAGTCGAAATATGAAACCCACAGACATTTGAAAGTCTGTGATGAAACCGAAATCTATAATTTTACTTTCAGGACAAGTAGATTTAAGGATTCCGTATAAAACGGATACCTTTAAGAGCCTTAAGAGTGCATATAATGTCAGATAGTGCACCTGAATTGGCATCAATCAGAACCTTAGAGCATGTACCAGTTGTAGGTATTAAAGAGTTGATTGTATAAATATATTGGTTGGCTATATTTACTTGCGTCTATTTCGATAAATCCTCGAAAAACCACAAAAAAATGTATGTCCCCCCCCCCTCCTTATCTCCAAAACTGATGGAGCGAAAAATATGAAAAAAATCATGGTAATATGTGTTTACGTAAAGATTACAGGAAAAATAAAGTGGTTGAGAAATTCACGAAAACAAAAAGACGAAATTCTCAAAATTGTCGTATTACGGAACCCTAGGTACGCGAGTCTGACTCGCACTTGACCGATTTTTGTTTAAAATAGCACGGTCTGAGCCGTGAAGCGAGAAACCCGTGCTCACGAAAAACTGAGTTTTTAGGGTTCCGTCTGTTCGTACGTCCATCCGCCCGTCACTCACGGGTCTCTAGCTCGTAGACGGAATGAGTTACACACCAAAAATTTCAAAATTATGTGTAGAATGTCGATTCAAAAGTGAATATATAATTTTAAATTAAATTAAATTAATTTAATTTCACTCTTATTTCGGAGATAAGGGGGGAGCGTGATAACGTTAAAAATTGCTACGTTTTTGAGTTTTTTTTTTCATTGGAACCCCCCGGGGTGCCGTTATATATTTTTTTAATATTATTTGCCGTGATAGAGGCCATGGTAAAACGTATTCTGTTAACAACTGGCTACCTATAACCATAGACTTAGGAATATACTAAGTCTATGCCTATAACGGCTTACAGTGCTACAAGGATCTGATGGCGCATGGGTGACAGTAAAAGGGGGGCGCAACTGTGAAACAAGGAGTATGTTTCCCCCGGCGAACGGTGTTAGTTCTGATTTTGGACACAACCAATCCACGCGCCATAAGATCATTGTAGCACTGTAAGCTGCAGAGCCCGTGACCATCGAAAGTGACAGACAGACTGCGGAGGCTTAAGGGGCTTAGTATCGCCAAATGGGTACTTTCTAAAACCAACTTCTCGTTTATGGCCCAACCAAAAATATTGAAAAAAATTTATATGAATTATCAACTCTAAGACAACATATGCAACATTTTTCTTTTCCATACCAATAAAACTTCTACATGAACTAAATTTTCAACCGAATGGTATTTTTTGGCTTGAGTTCCCTTCCGCTCCTAAGTGCCTTGGTCGATTTAATTCATTTATGATTTGAGTAATAGATAAACTTGATAGCTATAAACATGACATATGATTATTCAATGTGCATAAATATATATAATAAGCTACCTGATGTATTTAAAGAAAAAACACGCAATAGTTTTAAGAAACATACATGTAAATATCTTGTAGACAACTGTTTCTATTCCATTAAAGAATATTTAGACTTTAAGGCATGGTGAATATAAACTTAAAAATAGTTATAGGCATAGTCTTAATAGTGCATGTTAGTTTTATATGCCTGAAAATATGTATGTGTGTGTATACACCTGAAAAGGTAAAACATGGAGATCTAGATTTAAGCAACAATAACCGCTAAATGTGCCCAAACCTATATTTTAACACAATAAATTTCATTTCATTTCATTTCAACAATCACATTCATGTGAAAAGTATTATTTTCTCCTATTTCGACTTGTCAAGGCCGCAGCCAGCGTCGCAACAGCCACTATGCACTGTGCGCTGATATAAACGTTATTTCAATGTCGTTTCCGTCGATATTCGCACCGATAAACATCGAACTGCTCATTTGGCGACATTAATCGCCTTAATAGGGTGCCGTTTAGCACCCTTGCGGTCAAAGGTAGGCAGAGACCTTGCGGGAGTGGGGTTTCAGGTGTCAAGTTAACTTCTGTGAGTGTAAGTAGGCATTAAAATAATGCAACATGGGCTCACCTTACGTAATAAGTATATGTTTGAAACGCAAAAAACGTGCAATACATAATTAAATTACATCAGATATTTTCTGAACAGAAGAATAATTATTGTCCAAATAGCTTAATTATACCCTACTTAATTATACCCTACTTAATTATACCCTACTTAATTAATCCTACTTGTATGATTAACTAAACTTAGATAATTAAGGGAGATCTATAGATTCTCAATTAAAAGATTAAAGTTCTCATCAAGAAATATTCTCTGGTCAAGAAGTTTTCACTCCAAAAATATCAAGACGTAGTAGACCGAAGGTTTATTGTGGATAAATATATCTCATCGAGTACCAGGATGACACTAAATTAAAAAGGTCCCGCACGCCAGGTCACCAACAATAGTCGTCCCTTTAATAAAAACTTTTGAATTTTGTCTGCTTTGTTGCAAATAAAAGATTATTGTGGGAGAGAGCAAACTTTTAGCCATAAGATAAGATATCTTAATATTTTGTTACAAATCCGGAGAAATTACCCTTAAGGCGCTACGTAAAAGTTTTAGCGTCCCTGTTACTCCATTTGCGAAAAAACCCTCAGTGCGAGTGGGACGGATTCGTGGAAAAGTAGCAAAAAGTCGGTTTTTTGTTAATACAAAATGTACTAAGCTATTTTGTCAAAAAGATTTTCAAGGAGATTTAACAAATACATAATATCCACATTCTGAATGCAATTTCACAATGAAATTAGTTAGGATTTCAGAATTACAGGAAAAAATAAAACAATTCAGAGGTCTTTTCGGAATTAAATTCTATCGAGAAAATTGTATCCAATCGCGTTTTCCTTCAGTGAGAATCTTAATCAAATACTCAATAAATATTTACCCAAAAATGAAACACGTAGATGACGTTATAGTGGAGTAAATGGATTCGAAAAAACCCCATTTTTTTTTTGGTATCGTCTTAAACGGTATGTTTAAAACAATATTACTGTTATTCAAACTACAAATAACAACTTTATTATTGGAAATTATTCTCGCGTATAAATATCAAGCTGTTTTTAGGCTAAGATTGGTTATTTCTTTAAGGATAAAGATATTTATTTGCATAAATTGTGGTACATAAGTTGTTATAAATTATATATAGTTCAGCACAATTTGCCCAAATAGGCATGCAAAATTTAAAACGGTAAGATTATATTATTTTACAATTATAATAGGATAAGTATTAATTCTATATTCTTAATTTTATACAATAATAATCTCTCTAGGTCTAAGATCTATAAACTCTTTAATAGAATAAAAACATTTTACAGGCAACCAGCTAAACAGCTTTTTCTTAAATAAGCGCGTAGGTAGTTCTTTAAGAGAATCAGGTAACTTGTTTAAAATTTTGATTTGTAAATATGTACTTCTTTGGCAAAAATCAGTTCTATATTGTGGTGTAACCGCTAATGATTTGTATGGTTCTTGCAATCAAATATAAGGAAAGTATTGCTTATTAAAAAAAAATTGCGTCTATCGCGTCCATGCGAGAAATATTATTTTCTCCTATTTTGCGCTATCCGGAGATCCAGCGACGATATTTCAATATAGTTTCTGTCGATATGTGTACTGACAGTGACACACACAGATTGTTATCGGCTACCTGCCTTGATGAAAATTCATGTAAGGTTTGACACCATGACCTAAGACGCTTATTTTGAATAAAATTACAAATAATTGAACAGTTATAAAAAACCTTTTAGGCATTACGTATATGCCAATTCTTCGATTGAATATTCAATTAATTGGGCTATTAAAGATAAATGAATAAACAAAAAGGATATCACCGCATTATATGAAGAGTCATAACTATACAATGTTTAAGTACTTAATCGTAATTCATAATGCTAATATGTGAAGTCATCTGTAACGTAGTCAGAGAGCTAGGTACTTTATTTAGCAGTAGATCAGTAGTATTCTTCACATTTAGAACGAAATTACAAGCAATAATAATAACACTCAAAAAATTATCTCGGCTTTAGCCGTCTACAGACGTTGTAGACGTTGATAGAAAATTGAAAAATACGTCTACTATGTTTAATATATTTAAACACGATTACGCTACCGGTTTCATCGATTTAATAGACATCTTCAGGCGAAATCAATTAGAGGACGTTATGGACGCCCCGGCGGAGGCCGGGACCTTATTTAGTGTTTTTACTATTTATCTATTATTCCTTTTTTTTATTCTGAAATATGTCTAGATTTGAAACTGATTTGAATTTGATGTGAAACTTTTACCATTTTTCTTTATTGTTAATAATAACTTTAAAATAATTGGATATTTTATGGTGTTGAATTTGGCTTTAAAGGATGGTCGTCACGTCATGACGCGACCAACACAGTTGTGGGCGTGGCCAAATGTCATGCTATTTCATGTCGCATAAGGTGCACGCTTCATGAAACTTGCGAGGACAATACAATCGTACCGATTTCTCCGCCGGCGCAAAATTGAAAACTTGTTTCAGTAGAAACCGTTTTTGGCAAGACTGTGGACGTTTTCAAACATTAGTTTTGGTTGTTATTAATCCAGATTACATTTTCAATGTTTAACTCGTATTAATTTTTGATTTTTTATCTAAAACGCTACAAGCACATTCGGCTACACTTTTTGTAAAAAAAACGTTAATTTTACGCATTTTAGGGGTTTGTTGTTAAGATATTACTCAAATTTCACGGTTTTTAGTTCGACTTAAACACAGATCTCGATAATGTTAATGGATTCAATCTAAAATATTATAATAACATTCCATAGACACCCCACAATATGGTGACAGCGTTTGTATGGAGGTTTGCGCGTAAGGACGCCTCTTAAATTCCGAAATTGTCATAAATCGGAATTATTCGTTTTCGCTTGTTGTGCAATAAAATTACTTCTTAAATTTCGTAACAAAACTAAAAAATTGTCCTTTTACACGAGCTCTGCGCGTTCAATACAACAACGCGTTCAGGATGCTGATGGGGCTTCCCCGGTTCTGCAGTGAGACGGGAATGTTCGCGGAAGGCGAGTAGATTGCTTCTACGCGACCATGCGCAAACGGTGCGCATCCCTTGTATAATATATATTTTACCTATAATTTTAATCGTATATATATATTGCTACATAAATTAGATAAGCCTTTAATCTAGTTCATGTACATTTATTAATTTATTACATATATTTTTATAAGATTAAATTTTGACTTGTGAAACGTGTATTATATATACTTACTTTGCAAAATAAACTATTTGAATTTGAATTTGAATTTCCCTGATAGGCAGAGTTCGGACCAGCGCCAATGGCATCCTGAGCATTGTACTATGATTCATGTACTGAAAAATAAAAATATATATAAATATAGGTTTATGTTACTAACAATAGGTTAAGCAGTTTTCAATTTTAGATTTATTTTTATTGCTAACATTTTTGTAGATACTGTGTGTGTTATATGGTTTTTTGTTGGCCGAAATAAATGAATTATTATTATTATTAATCTTGGTTCACAGCGGTTACATCATACATACAAATAATTGACTATACAAACTTGCCAAGTTCAGTACATTTTCAGTAGCAAGGACCCTAACAAACTTTCTTTTAAAACAAGTGAAGAACGTTGTTATGGCTGAAAGAACCTCCATAAACGTCGGCACCCAACTTGATCTCTATTCTGTTTTGGCGAAGCAACAATCCTGCACTGCCTTTGTGCTGAACTCAGCCCCTTTCACATTTATCTATGTTTTGGTTGGATTAAACATTATAAAATAATACCAAAATGAAAATAAAATGTGTTTATTTCGAGCAACAATGACTCATATGGAAAGATATAATATAGAAATGTTATAAATTAATTTAAATACCACAAAAATTTAGAAGTTTAACAATACCACGTCCAACATTGCTTATGAATCTGTTATGTGGTCTAACACCATAGAGAGTTATATTCTATTAGCAGGTAATTTGGACCCGTTCTGTAAGCTTACGTGGTTCGTTATGCTCATAACTTGCAGCGTATTTTGGAGCAGAGGTTCATAGATTTGGAAAGATATATAACAACCTCATGAATGGTTGACGGTTTCATTTCACATTATTAAGACTTAAGCTAATAATATTGATAACTACTCATTTTTGTGCTTAAATTCAGACCTAGGAGAGCAAACACCCTAAAGCCCCGATGTACCTTCCACCGCAACAATGCAATCGCCAGCTCCCGGCCTACAATGCGTCGGTGCTGAAAATTTGTGCAAAGCCGTCAGTTCCCGCGCAGGATATTGTACCACCACCAACCTGAGACCAGCATCGTTTCGCTTCTGTATAAAAACTTCGAAGGCATATCCTGCAAAGTAGTACACATCGAACTATTTCAAGTGCTAGAACATTCTGATTTCAATCATGAAATTCGCAGTAAGTTGATTTTACACAAATTTGATAGATACATTCCTAGGAATGTAACTGTCCCAGATAAAAATTACGAGTAGACAAGGGTTAAAATTTAGAATAAATCCAAACAAGGCGTATCTTTTAAATGGGTTGCCTCCCACGGAAAAAAATAATTTATCCCTAGGAATTTCTAATCCCTAGGGAATTTCCAGTCTCTTTAACACTTAGGTAAGGAGTAGCGTTTAAACTGTTACACCGCTTTTTTAATTGTGTTTTGTGTTTTCTACTACACTCACTAGACAGATTCCTGACAGGAGATAAAATGGAGGCAATAAGAGAATTCTAGATAATAAAATGAGATCTTCACTTCACTTTTCGCAATGTCTTTTTAAATTTTTAAATGGTAAAGATTAATGAAATTTTATATTTCTAGGTAGTCGTTTTCGCCTTCATCGGTATGGCCTGTGCCAACCCTATCAACCCTTGGGGTATTGGTAAGTCACTGCTACTTTTTTTTTTGACATTACTTACAAAAAAACTAGCTTTGCTTGAGCCATTATTCAGTTGGATGATCACGTGACCTTAACGGTGGCGGTTATAAAATGTTTATGTCGTAGGCACATCGTAGAATTGGGCAGATCATATTTCTGTTAAAACTAAGGGGATCACCTTGCCAAGCAAGCCGCGATCGCGATTACGTTATGTAACCAACGGTAACGAGCCAACATGACCGCACTAATTAAACACCCATATTTTCACTAAAATTATTACTGCTCATTGCTCATTGTTAACGCCTGATATAAAACTATTAGCAAGCATCAATGCGGTTTTTTCTCGGAGTTTATTTTTATCAAATGTACCTTCACTTCAATTCTGTCAGTGCATACGAACGCTTGTTTTCTTTTACGAAATTATCAAAAACTCTGTATAAAGGACAATCTTGGACAATGTATTATGTCACAGCTCCACCAAATATAGCCTGTATGTTAATTTAAGACTTTCTTTATACGACAGTGAAAGTTTCATGTCGCTTCATCAAATAGTTTTTGAGATCTTGGGTAACAAACCTACAAACAATAGTACATTGTTCACCGAGGGAAGAAAGGGGAAGATTACCAACGAGGGTGTAGTGGCGAAGCCAAGGGCCTCATTACACACGGGTTGGGAATCGCACTTTCTCCCGAGTGATACATAGTGCTTTATACTACACCTGCGAGGAAATAGTATAATTTTACTTTTAATCAAGATTCAATAAAAGAAACCGACTGACTCGCGTGTGATTGTCACTTTTTATTTCCTTCTTATTTTTTATTATGTACAGGAAAAGCAAGTGGCCAGTATCATTTTTCGAGTTTTATGTACGAGTTCGCAAAATAATACTGGCCACTTGGTCACTTGCTCATTCTTTATGTTATTTAAAAAAAACGGCACGTTAACAACAGAATTTGCATATACTTTTTCTGCCCGCTCAAGTACGTTAACAATGAATTTTCATACACTTTTTCCGCCCGCATATTTGTATGACAGTAATGACATATTTTCTGCATCGTTTTCAAAAAAGTAAGAAGGTACTTTCCGAGCAGGTGTAGTATAAACAAACTTTCACTTTTACAGGTGTCTAAAACGACTAAAGAAAAGTGTAAATTAATTTTCAGTTTCTTTTGGGGAATTGTTCAGTATGATCAGTAGATTAAACAATTTATTTTTAATTACCTCTCCATTTACGCTTTCCTACTTACTTGTTTGCAATAAGATTAAGCAATTCGATTAAATTATGTTAAGGTGTGTTAATTCGAAAACCATTTCGAGATTTAGGTTTAATAAGCCGTTTTTTAGAACTTGTGGTCTAAAAAACCTCATGATGATGTATTTTTTTACGAAAAAGCTGAAACTTCCATTTGCATTCGTGTGACGTCACTCGAGAAATGTGTTCTTTGGCCTTTGCTATCAAGATAAATTTATAATAATTTGCTTCTGACTGATTTGACAGATGAGTAGACAGGGACAGATCACTTTTTTTTTAAAAGCAATGACACATCACAATTGGTATAATGTCTAAAATTCTTAAGTGACGACATATCTGACAGTTCTTTAATAAATCATGAAAAAATAATTGTTAATTTATATACCAAAATAATGAAAACAAAATGGCGTATATTTTCAGCAAAAAAAATTAAATTATTTAGATATTAAGCCATGGGAATTATTTATTCCACGCCTCTTTGAAAGTGCAGTTTCTTCGACGACAAAATAGCCGAACCAAACCCCAACTAGAGTATGTAATTTTCCCTAAACCATAGAAAACGTGAAAATATCTACGCATTTTCATGCGAAGTTTGAAGAACGAGTGGTATGGATCAGTCGTTTTTTGCGACGAAATGTGGAACGTTTTTCGCTCGTTATATTAGAGGGGCGACTTGGTGAGAATACGTCAAGTGCGTTATCGTTCGAAAAGTATGACGTCAGTAGAACTTTTTGCGTAGTAGCTCTTTTATTGCATTTGCGAGAATCGCCTTAATGATATTGAAACTGTTCTTACCTTCGCAGGCTTGTCGTCAGTTCAACTAGGAGCGTCAGGAGTCTCCTACAGCGGCAACATCGTGAATCACGGAATCACCGTACCTGTTGTCTCTAAGGTCATCACCCCAGTAATCGCGCGCCCCGTGATCCCTGTGGTACAACAAGTCGTTCCAGTGGTCAAGCCTATTATCTCCGCTCCCATCATCTCTTCTATCGGCTGGAACGGTCTTGGCGGGATCGGCTATGGACACGGCTGGGGCCACCACTAGAAGCTTATTTACCCATCTGTAAATACTCTCTTCTGTTAAAAGTTCGAAGTCGTACACACGTTTGTAACACAATGTATGTTTTTTCTACCCTATTGATGGAAGCAAAAAAAAAATTACCGCAAAGGCCAAGATTATGTAGTTTTAATTTTAAATCTCTAGTGATACCCTGAAGAAGTCTTTAGGGTTCCGTACCCAAATAGTTGCAAAACGGAGCCCTACTAATGACACTCTGCTATCTGTCTGTCAGTCGTATATGACGGGTCTCTAGCTCGAAAGAAGACGGAATGAGTTACAGACCTGAAATTTGGACCCAAAACCGAAAATTTATAGTGAATTTTAATTATATTTAAAGGGGGGGTCCCATACATAAGAAAAGTGCGAAAAAAATTAACATTATATCATTGCAGTATAGAAACGCAGAAAGAAAAGTAAATCTGCATGTGAAGAGTTCCTCACATCCAGATTTACTTTTCTTTCTGCGTTTCTATATTGCATTGATATAATATTAATTTATATCTCCTTGCGATGGATAAATCGATAAGTGTTCAAACATAGAAATTTATTTCTGTCATAGTATGAGAAAAAAAATGTTTCTTACCTTCCAACCTTTGTTGCCTAAGCGCGGAGGGTTTGCACAACTATTCGAGATTTGAGGTTATACTCTCTGCATTGCTTGAACCCCCCCCCCCCCTACAAGCTGAGGGCCAAAATGTCCCTAGCACGTCCCTCTCACTTTATGGCACCTCTTCCCAGCGCCATCCGAAAATCACTTTATTGGTAAAGTAATTGAAAAAAAATAAAAAAAGATACATGTTTTTGGTTGAACTTTAAGGTATTCATTTTCCACAAACCACGTTAATCGATTCATATTTGTACTGTCAATGAATTTTTTTGTAACCCTCTATTGCACACTTCTTATCGATTTTGTTTCAGGTATCGCTTTCGCGATTTTGTTGGTTTTTTTTTTAATAAAATTAGTGTGAATGATATCTATTCATTTTCCAAATACCACGTTATTCGGGTCAAAAAAAGCACCCCCTTTTTCCAAAAATACGTAAATCCACTGATGCAGTCAGCGGCAGCAAGATATTGTCAGTCTACGCCTAGCGTTGGCGCCCGTAAGACGTGGAACCTGTGCCCTTTTTTGCAAGCTATAAATATCTCCCAAAACTACTTCAAAACACATTGAAATTAATTTTATAAAGTAATATTTCGAGGAGCATCATATTCCTGCCGTTAAAAACTCAACAAAATATGCGTATGAGTGATTTAGCTACATCGTGCCATAGTCATAACAACAAAACTGAATGAATTTGGAATGAATTCATACTTTTATGCGGGAAAATAATATATGTTACTCTAAAAGAATAATTTTGTGATCGTTATTGAAACCCAAATTAATTTACTTATACTTACTGAGATCTGTAAGAAAGGTCAATGACCTTTTCGTGAAATTACCCTCTAGTATTGGCTCACCATTTCAGGTCCAATAAGTGAAGTTTTTTGCAAATTATATAGGTACACTTACTTGGGATAAGTCGCCAAGCATTTAAAATATAGAAATTTATTTTGAAATATTTACAGTGCATGGCAAAATTATTAGATCGTAGATAATCCTGTCGGTACATGTTCAGGTTCTGTTACGCAAAATGAAAACAATGAAACTCTTTTAGGATTAATTTGTTATCCCTATGTTTGTCTGTCTGTCCGTTTGTCTAGACAATTTTTTCTGGGTAAAATTAATAAATACCAATATAAACGGCCCTCTATAGAGCTGTAAAAACATACTTTTGACGTTTTTATTTATATTACGTTTTAGGTTTTTACGTTTTTCATACAAATTTTCTCACTATGAAAATGTAGGGATGAACACTTGAGATAATATTTTGCATTTAAAAGTCAACACAGAAAGGAATTGTTGAACAAATAATGTAAAAAATATGAAAACCATGTTGTTCTATTCTAAAGGGATTAATTATCTACTGTTCAATGTGGCGATAGCTTTGTTTATTTTTTTCCTTTAATTATTTTTTACTAAGGTAACAAATAGTTTAATACAAGGTTTTCCTTAAGAGGTCCCTTTACCCCTGTATTTTTCTTAAAATTCATACAATAGGTATAAACCGAATGTGAAGTCTACAGCTTATTTTCTTCATATCTTTTTTCATGAGTATATTCTAGTGACAACTAACTACGTCTCTATAAAGCTCAAAAAGCAAAATTTGATAAAACAACATCATAAAAGCTGTCAGGATATCGTCAATATTGCCTCGTTTTTACACAAAGTTTAACAAGTTCGTATATTTTTATCTATACTGGAAATAAAAAAGAGAGAAATACAGGCGTCGTTCATGTTAAGATGACTAAGTTTACACACTTTGCTAAGTATAAACAATTACCGTTTCATGGAAAACTGTTTTGACCTGAAACCATTTCACAAATTCAATTAACTTATTTTGAATATCTTGTCATCTTGCACTTCTTGATGAGAAATACAATTTCAATAAGTAAAAATACAACTTTTAGTTAAGAAAACTTATAGTTAAAAGTCTGCTGTATGCATTAACATATTTTTTATTATATTACAATAGTAATAAAATAATTGGCTTATCCGTCGTCGTGATACCAGCCGTAAATTTCTTAAATAATCTGATATCACGCTTATGGAAACCCCAATTATTTTGAAGATACCATAATATCATTAAAATATGTTTATGCATTTAGCAAACTTTTAACAATGAATTGTCTTAGCTAAAAGTTGTACTTTACCGTTATAATTATTTCTTAATATTTTGTTACAAATTCGGAGAAATAGCCCTTAAGGAAAACCTTGTATGAAAATATTTGTTATCTTTGTAACAAAGAAAAAAAAAATAAAAAAAGCTATCGCCACATTGAACAAACAGTAAATTATTAATCCCTTTAGAATAGAAAGATATGGTTTTATATTTTTTACATTATTTGTTCTACAGTTCCTTTCTGTGCTTTCTTTCAAATGCAAAATAGTATGTGAAGTGTTGATCTCTATATTTTCATAAGGAGAAAATTTGTATGAAAAAGTTAAACAAAAGGCTATAAAAACGTTATAATATGTATATTTTACAGGGCTGTAAATATTAGCATTTATTGATTTTACCCAGAAAAAATGCCTAGACAAACGGACAAACAGACAAACATAGGGACAACAAATTAATCCTAAAAGAGTTTTGTTTTTTCATTTTGCGTAAAGGGACCTGAACATTTCAAACTATGATACAAATAAATTTCTATATTTTAAACACTTGGCGATTTATCCCAAGGGTAAACAGGTGTCCCAAAAGTCAACGCTTTCCCTTGGAAGGCTGGTAGGCCAGCTCATGACTGACCAGAATATCAAATTATGACCTCAGCAAAAAGTAGATAGTCTTCGAGTTGATGGTACTTTTATAAATTCGAATAGATTTTTGAGAGTCAAAGCTAACCAGTTCTAAATTCTAAGAATAATTTTTTTGTTGCGCAACTCTGAATAGTCATGCTATTGATAAAGTCAAAAATAAACCTTGAAATGCTGTTACATCAGGAAGAAAAATAAAAACCCAATTTATGAGCAATTTTTTGTAATTAGGTTAGTTCGATACCACACCCTGAAAAAAAATGTCCTATGTTAGTTTTGCAAATTGTCTTAAATAACGGCTCATCAAATATTGTTTTTCAAATGATCTGGCAATTTCTGTGTATTACTTTTGAAAAAAAAGTTATTGCTAATTTACTACCAAAGGAGCTGCGTATTTTTTAAAATAATTAGAATTTAGAATGAAAGAGTGGCGGGCAGTAAAAATATTTGACGTTCATTAGAAATGCCATTTAACACGCGTTAGAGTGAGATAAATAGTGACGCTATTTAAAATGAGTTGGAATGAGATAGTAACGCAGTTAAACGTGGTTGAATGAGAGAGGCATAATTGATATAGGCTACAGTGAGATAGATAGTGACGTGGTGCATTCCTTCTGAGAATATTTGTTAGTTTCCACTTTTTGTAATAACAACTTTAGTAAAAATTTTTTGTAAAGAAATTTTTGGTCCAATTTATTTTCCCGCAAGTGTAAAACCAGCTCAACGGGCGAAAAATATTTAAAGAATGGGTAATGGTGACAATTAACCGTCACAATATTATTATGTATCTCTAAAGGAGTGTCTGAAATGTTCCGAGGGTCAACTGATAAATCAAACACTCAAAAAACCACTTTTAGCCGACCATAATAAATTAACGTCCCGACGTGATAGCAAGTAGGATCAATGCCGTGTGACGATGATCGAAATACACTAATAAATTAGATAAAATAAAATACGTATTACTTTTGACCCTGCCTCGTCCACTCTATTCGTATTTTTGCTATGGTGACGCGAGCTTAGAGACCGGGACGAATTTCCCCCCGCGCGCTATCGTAAAATAGAATAAGCCACGCCCGGAACTGGTTTTTGTTTTGGCTATGTCATACTCTTAAGGGTCGATTATTAAGAAATAATTATAACGGCCAAAATACAACCTTTAGCTGAGACAAGTTATTGTTAAAAGTTTGCTACATGCATAAACATATTTTTAATGATATTATGGTAGCTTCGTAAGCCTAATACTCGTATTAAATTATTTTAAGAATTTACGGCTGGATCACGACTAAGAAAAAGCCAATTATTTAATAGCTATTATAATATCATTAAAATATGTATACACATATAGCAAACTTTTAACAATAAGTTTTCTTAGCCAAAAGTTGTATTTGGCCGTTTTAATAATTTCTTAGTATTTTGTTATAAATCCGGAGAAACGACCCTTAAACGGTATGATAAAAAATTATGAAAAATATATATATTGTTAGTTAAATATATATATTGTTAGTTAAGTATATATATTGTTAGTAAAATATATATATTGTTAGTTAAATATATATATTGTTAGTTAAACTATAAAGAACAACTTCATTTAAAGAAAATATCCTCGCGTTGAAGAAACAACATGAAAATATTGATCAAAGTCAAGCTGTTTTAAGACTTAAATTAAGTAAAATTGGTTATTTTTTTGAAACCGCTAATGGTATTTTTATATTTCTTGCACTAAAAAAAAATACAAGGAAAATATCAGAAAAATAATTAATAGAATTATTTTGCGTTATCGGGAGACCAGCGCCGTCGTAATGCAGTGCGCGCTGATATGAACGTTATTTCAATATAATATAGGTAGTTTCTGTCGATATTTATACCGACCCGGGTCGACTCAAAGTCGTTGGTGACTAGCTACCCCTTAATAGGCAGCGGCTTTTAGGCTAGACATAACAACAGCTCCTCTGCACACCAAGCGAGGATTTTCTTACTGTTCTCGTATGGAGACGTAACTCGTCCCAGCAGCTCCTCCGCTACAGTATGTGACGCAGCATTCTTATTTTAGGTATCTTACACTGGCCTTCAAAAATAAACAATTGAGGCCGCCAAAGTTGTTAGTTGTGAGGCTATGCGAATTTTATTTTTGTCACTGTCACTCCAAGCGAAAAATCCCGCAGTGCGAGAGGGGCGGATTCAGGGCAAAAGGGAAAAAAGTTGATTTTATATTTTTATTAAAAAAACTAAAATAGATAGCAAAATTTCAAATGTCAAATCTCTAGATATATATTTTTTCAATGCATGTGCTCGTAAAGGCCCACTTTTTATGCATCAAAACCGAACAGAAAGTCGATTATTTTGCCCTAGGGCTTTATTATTATTTTTTTTTTATTTGTTTACAATGGTTGGCTAACCTGCAGCCTTTCCTGTGTACCATAGACGTTATACTTTTTTTCCACTGTTTAACGGCTCTGGATACAGTCCTTTTGAGCCAATTATAATTTAAAGTTTACAAGATTATATTAGTTTTCATTTCCTCACACTATGCATTGAAAAATGTAGTATGATACACGGGCGTAAAAGCAATAAATTACTCGGTTACGTTTAAAACACTCGCTACGCTCGTGTTAAATCGTCCTCGTGATTTATTCCTTTGCGCCCTTGTAGCATAAACTACTATTCTGTATATATGGTTCCTATTCGTCAAACGAGGAGAAAAAGTGTGTTTGAAGACCTCATTTCAACAATTATTTCTTTCGAGGAAAATTTATCCAAACAAGTTTTCCAATTTCAAAACCCTAGATTATTTAGTCAAAATGCATATACCAGAAACTGATTATAATTATCCGTGTATTTCATGAAATACACAGAAAAGAAACACCCGTATTTTTTTCGCATATTGCCTTAAACGGCGTCGACGGCTGAGGATCTCAAACGGCGTATACGTGGAGCTGGCTGAAGGCTACATTTTTATGCCTTTTGCCGTAGAGTCCCTGGGGCCGTGGGGAACAGACGCAAAGCGCCTATATAAGGAAATATCGTCGAGGTTGGTCAACGCTTCCGGAGACCCAAGGGCTGGGACCTATTTTGGTCAGCGAATAAGCCTCACATTACAGCGAGGCAACGCCGCCAGCCTATTGGGTACTCTCCCCGATGATGGCGGTGATATGGCTCACATATTTTATCTGATCTAGAGCCTGTTATGAGACTGACAGGTTTGTATTTGTTTTTCTCTTTATATTTTATTTAATTTTAAGTTAGTTTTGTAAAAAGTAGTATCATTATTTAAATGTTATTTAAGTTTCTTGTTTGACAAAAAAATCAACTTACAAAAATATAAAAAAAATACTTACTAAAAATAAAAATGATAAAAATAATATATAATACATAATTATATGAATATATAATATATAATAATATATATATAATATATAATACAATACTCAGACAGACAGTGAAAGGTAATGAAATGATAGTATGTGAATCGCGAATACTATGTGGGAGAGCATTCCATAGTCTGATTGATTCAACATTGAAAGACTTGCCTTAAACACAAGTATTATGTGCATGAATTTTGTATGAATCTTAAGAAAATTCCAGGCGTAAAGAGGCCTCTGAAGTGGACAAAATGACGATTTTTTTTTCATATTACTTATTAAACTATAGTAACTTATTTGACCCTAGCGGGACCCTGACAAGACTCCTACTCGAAGTTGACCGGTTTTTAACTATGTCTTACAATTTCAATAAGCAGGGCAGGATTTAGGGGAGGGCAACCGGGGCTTCAGCCCCGGGGCCTCCACAAAAGAGGAGCCCCCACAATAGTGGCTCCGTCAGTAAATTAAAAATATTGATTTTATTGGACTGCATGCGAAGCGTCAAAATGGCGAACTATACTGGCGTGACAGTATAAAAATTTTAGAAGCTTGTTATTCAACAAGTGTTATCACACAATTGCCAAAAAACACGAATTATAACAATATGATAATGTTATTGTGGGTATTCTTAGTATTGTTTTTGTTATAGTAATACATATGAGCACTTATGTAAACAGCGGATATATGATCGATCTTGAATCAAAGAAGGTGCCTCTACTTCGTTGTTGCCCAGGGGCCTCCACATGCTATAATACGGCTCTGTCAATAAGTATTGAAAATGGGTAAACAGTTTTGCTGTGATAGAGCACAGTAGGCCACACCTAATGTATTTTGATTATAACCTTTATCCGGGCGTAATAACAAGAGCTCGTGTTAAACCGTGTGTGGTTGACTGTACTACCAAAGATTGTTGTTACAATACTTACTTCCTCAATTACATGAAAAAGTTGTATTTTATATTTATTGTTATAGAGTTTGCAATAAGACTATAAACAGGAAATCGAATTGCGATATTTACGAGTATTGTAACACTATAGTCTAAGAAAACTCGTCTCTAAGGTACGTTACTTTTAAATATTTACATTTAGAGATCTTTTGAGTGGTCCAGAGGTATTCAAATTTAAGGGTGGAACAATCGCGAATGGTTCTGTATATTTAACCCAATTTGTTGCCTAAACTAGCCATCACAAACTAGCTATCGCAAACTAGCCATCACAAACTAGCCATCACAAACTAGCTATCGCAAACTAGCCATCACAAACTAGCCATCACAAACCAGCCATCACAAACTAGCCATCACAAACTAGCCATCATAAACTAGCCATCACAAACTAGCCATCACAAACTAGCCATCATAAACTAGCCATCACAAACTAGCCATCATAAACTAGCCATCACAAACTAGCCATCATAAACTAGCCATCATAAACTAGCCATCACAAACTAGCCATCACAAACTAGCCATCACAAACTAGCCATCACAAAACTCTGGCAATATGTAATTAATAAAATCTAGAGGATTAGTCTAGCCATCCAAAGAGCACCATCGAGTATAAAAATTATAATAACACATATTATACACATAACAAACATTTTAACTTTAATAATAAAACTTTTTTCTTTAATTATGTATCTTTTATATTCTCACACTATGCATTGAAAAACGTAGTATGATACACGTGGGTAAGGATAATAACTTACTCTAAACTTTAGAAACCTCTTTAATTATAATTAGTTATTAAATATACTTCTAAGTTATTGCCTCCTTACCGCACTTGTAGCATAAATTACTATAATTTATTTAATTTTTTCTATTATTTAATACATAATACATAGCGAAAGGAACTTCGTTCCAACCGAGTGTCCCACGACGACTAAAAAAACTAAAAAAACTTTTTTTTTTCCAAACATGGTTTTGACGCTGATTGTCCGGACTTGTAACAAAATATTAATAAATAATTATAACGGCCAGACTACAACTTTTAGCTAAGAGCAATGTTTATTCACTATATGCATAAACATAGCTATATTATGGTAGCTTTAAAAAATTTAAATAGATAGATAATTTGATCCGAGATTATTTTATGAATTTACGGCTTTATCACGACTTTGGAAAAGCCAATTGTTTTATAGCTATTGTAATATCATTAAAAATATGTTAATGCATATAACAAACTATTGGCATACATTGCTCTTAGCTAAAATTTATATTTTGGACGTTATATATTATTTCTTAAAATTTTGTTACAATCCGGAGAATTCACACGAAATATAAAATGCGAGCAAAAATAGTCTTAAAAATAAACACATAGGCTAACAAAATAAACACATAGGCTAACAAAATAAACACATAGGCTAACCAAAAAAAAATTGCAAGCATGGTTGCACTTTCCTCACAGCATGGCGAGTATGGTGACCTTAGACCGCACGTTGCTGGTGGCATGCATCGTTTGCACCCTTGCTGCCGGTGTCTGGATGAAGGCTCATCAGGAGTTCGGTCCTGAGGACTCGGAAGAATGTATGTATATTGTACACTTTATAGATCGTGCACGACAACTATTGTATATATATTGTTTGGTTACGTCAGCCACATTCGGGCACACCAGCGAAGCCCATCACACCCTCACCAATAGCAGTCGCCGTAGCCGTGTCGGCTTGGAGACCATCATCATCATCATGTATATTGTACATATTGATCTTTGATCTTGCTAAGTTTCTTGCCCTTCTTATTAGCAATACTAATCGAATGGGCGGAGTTAATCATGTATATATATATGTAACCTATTAGTATGTATAGTATGTACAATGTATGTAGTATTGTATGATGTGATTTGGTCGGCCGCTTGGATTCGTGCTGGGGGCTCGGTTGGTGAACATTGAACCTTGTTCCTGGTCCCTGGCCGGGTCTCCGGTGTGGGTTCGAGCGGTTGGTTGGATTTCACCGTGTAAAATATATATTTTACCTATCAATTTAATCGTATATATACTGCTACATAAATTAAATAAAACTTTAATGTAGTACATTTATTATTTTATTAAGTACATATATTTTTATAAGATTAAATTTGACTTGTAAAAAGTGTATTATATATAACTACATTGCAAAAAAAAAGAATATTGTAAACTGATATCGGAAGATCTGTCCGACAATATCTATCTCATGTGAACTCATGCCATTTCCTTTCCTCCCCCGTAGCCGCGCGGTACAGCGATTTTGGTCAAACTATAATAATAATGACTAGCTTTTGCCCGCGGCTTCGACCGCGTTGATTTCATTTCTGTGTAGTCCCATCGAATCTGTCAATATATTCTTTTAGACCATTAATGATATAGTACGTATTTGATCTGAATCTAGTTTGAAGTTTATTTGTTAACTTCTTATTTGATCACCAGGTAAAGTGTCTTTGGTGCGGCCGGTGAGGCTATGAATTCGGCCCTGCACTAAACCTATCTTAAAGTAACAATTTTTACGCAGTGGCACAAATTAACCGTCGTGTAGACAGCATCTACGCGCGGGACCTTCAGGACGATGGACTGCCAATAGAAATGGGTACAGAGCAGAACTCCGCACGCAAGCATGAGTCAGCAAGGAGACAGTCGAAATCTAAGGGCCACAAAAAACATACCAATGTTAAACCTAAACCTTCAAGGTCTACTACAGAGAAAGGCCCAGTTGTTAAATGTAAGTCAATGGAAAAAAAGGGCGGGGGCGGGGGGCTGTGTTGGGGTACACGGCCGCTAGTTTTAACGTGAAAAGTCTATGTCAGCGCGTGCCTTGGCAGTTTTGAGACGCTACCGAAACCACCTCGCTAGTTTGGTGCCAAACATTGGGGTACCTATGCGTGGCCCATAACCCCCTCTTTCCAAAGATAGCCGTGAACCGTGATTTATATTTTTGGCTGACCCTAGCATGGGCTGAGGCCGACATATTGAATTTTTATAAATTTTTTGGTTATTTTTACCTATAAATATTGTCCAAATTACATTTATTTTATTTAAATCTTTTGATCTAATTAAACTCTATAAACAACGAAAAAAATCACCGCGCTATCACGTGTGAGTCGTGAGTTACAATAAATAGAAAGTAGTGAGAGCGCCGCGCCGGTTTTGTTTATTCTGCACGGCCTCGACGCAAACTCAAGATCATAACAGCCAGCTGACTATACCAGCATATGACATATTCAATATAATCAGTAGAGCATGTGGTTAAATTTTCTGAGCACGTCATTATTACACCCGGTATAAGCTAAATAATGACACACTCATGTTTCTATTTTGTAATTATAAAGACCCCAAAACCCAAACGTGTTCACGCCAAATGTCACAAACATGAAAAAGGTCTGGAAAACATGGTGTTCATTCTAACCTCGGTTGAGATATTTATGATTTCAACTGACCAGACTACATTTTTCATCGAAAGATAAAATGAAGTATGTATTTTCAGTGAAAATCCCTCTGATCAATCCACCAAACAACCGCCGGTACCGCCGCATCTACAACGCTGACGAGACAGTCGACATCGAGAGCTACCCCTTCATGGCTGCATTGTTGGTCAACGACGCTCTCTGGTGCGGTGCTGCCGTCATTGGCACCGACAGGATCATCACAGCCGCACATTGTTTGCAGTTGTACGTAGCTCCTCACTACTAGCTCTTCACTTTTATACACAAGTGTAAGATTAAGGACTGTATAGTCGTAAAGTAGGGCCACTGAGTGATGGCACTTATGACAGCTGCATTTAGTGATGAGGTACGTTTCAAATTTCGGTTAAAAATAAAAATCTGGTGTGAGTTTACTCAACATTAGACACGTCAGTCAACATTCAACATAATGATACAAAAGGAAAATGTGCCAAAACCAGAGGCGTAGCTATCGGAGGGCTATGCGGTGTAGTGCCCCAGGGCCCCAAGAGATGTTTAAATATCTAAATCGAAAAAAGTGTTTTTCTATCATTTATTTTCGTTTAGTTTAACTTCGTCATTGTTTTGTTTTTAATTAAATATTATTGCGTAACTTGGCGACCTCAAACACGACCTATAAAAAATGAGAAACTTAAAAAAAAAAATCTTTGTTTCTATACGAATTCTATTGCACAATAAAGCAACATTCAAATCGAAAAATAATAACCGAAACAAGTAGTACATCACTATCAACAATGAAGTATTACATTTTTTAATTCATACTTGCTTATAAATAATTACGATACTTTGTAGGCATTTAAACGTCATAGGCACTCAGTGGCTCTATAAGTGTAGTATCCTTATTACCTTGATTTATACTACAATACTACTTTTATTTATGTTATAACTAAAACATAAGCGTATAGTATAGTATCCCACTTTCCACTAATCTAGACACGCAGTAGCGTGTCAAGCCAAGTTCAAGCTAACAGAATGGCGAGCGGTACCGTGTGTATTGAAGCCTAAGGTCTGACTTGGCTAGTTCGAATATACGAATTATTATTAAGTACTTACTAAAACAGTCATGGAAGAGCCCTATGTTCGATAGCTAGTTTTTACCAGAAAGTCAAATTTTCGGAAGAATAAAATAATAACATACAGCTTTAGAACTTGCGAAGGCTATAATATAATTCGTATAGCCAAGTCAGACCTTAGGCTTCAATATATTATCCTGAGTTATAAGAAGAAATGATATTTTAAGTTGTTATAAAATATTTTATGTTGTTATAAATAAATTTCAGGACTAACCATTGAACTTGGCACCCATTTGGATCTCAATTCTTTTGTCGTTGAAGTCAACAACCAAGGCCATAATATATCATAATTTTGAACTTGGCTCTCATTTCACATTTAATTTTATGTTTTTGATGGGATATTATAAATACGAAAGCTTGGGTGGATGTATGTTCTTGCTTATTCACACCGCCGTAACTACTAAACTGATTGGGCTGAAACTTTGCACAAGTGCAGTTCCAGATCTAAAATAGGACATAATTACTTTATATCCCATAAATCAGTTCCCAAGGAATGGCAATGATGTTTCAAGTTTACATACATACATACATAGCACCTACTCAACAAATTGGGCTGAAACTTTGCACAAGTTCCGTTCTAGACCTGAAATAGGACTTAAGGTACTTTTAATCCCATAAATCAATTCCCAGCACACTTTATCTGGGCACCAATTAAGAAATCATGAGAACAAAACATTATAAATCAAGGTAGGTACAAATACGCACCTACTGTACAATTTATGGCCCGAAATTTATTGACGGATTCGATAGAACTACACAAAAACTAAATCAAGCCGGCGGATAGAAGCTAGTTGGTATTAAATAAAACTTCACAAATGGTTTTTCCAATTCCCCTAGGCAATACAACAACCGCTTCTTCCGTGAATACGTCAAAATGCTCTCCGTCAGAGTTGGTTCTTCAAACGCTACAGCTGGCGGAGCAGTTTACCCTGTCACCGACATCTTCTTCCACCCCAACTACAAGCCAGATACCTTGGAGTTCAACTTTGCCGTCCTCAAGCTTAACACGAACAACAGTTTGGAGAGGAGCAGTGACAATAATAAACCCTCGAATGTGGCACCTATTGGATTAGCGGAAGCGATCGTACCCAATGACAGGAATATCTCGTTCTTGGGATGGGGTTCTGTATATGTAAGTTTCACCTTTTTTTAGGGTTCCGTAGTCAACAAAAAGAAACCCTTATAGTTTTGCCATGTCCGTCTGTCTGTCTGTCTGTCCGCGGCTTAGCTTAGAGACTATTAGTACTAGAAAGCTGTAATTTGACATGGGTATACATATTTATCACGCCGATAAAGTGGTACAGTAATTTTTTTTTTTCGTGTCGTTATATAGGAATTTAAAAATATTGTTATTATAAAGGCTTATGTCCAGCAGTGGACGAACTAGGCTGATGGATGGATGATTTAAAGACAGTATCTCTACTGATCATACTGAGCAACTTTCCCAAAGAAATGTGAAATGAAGAAATATTTTTACATTTCCTTACTAATTTTAAAAAGCTACTATGAAATTTGTATGAGCAGCAGGTCCAGCTGGCCCAAAATCTTTTCATTTGCGCTGTTAGTTATTTAGCAAAGTGGTTCAGTAGATTATGTGGTTTCATTTGAAGATACCCGTCTATTTACAACAGGTATAGAGCTGAAGGTCTACCTATTTACACCAGGTATAGAGCTGAAGGTCTACCTATTTACACCAGGTATAGAGCTGAAGGTCTACCTATTTACACCAGGTATAGACCTGAAGGTCTACCTATTTACACCAGGTATAGAGCTGAAGGTCTACCTATTTACACCAGGTATAGAGCTGAAGGTCTACCTATTTACACCAGGTATAGAGCTGAAGGTCTACCTATTTACACCAGGTATAGAGCTGAAGGTCTACCTATTTACACCAGGTATATAGCTGAAGGTCTACCTATTTACACCAGGTATAGAGCTGAAGGTCTACCTATTTACACCAGGTATAGAGCTGAAGGTCTACCTATTTACACCAGGTATAGAGCTGAAGGTCTACCTATTTACACCAGGTATAGAGCTGAAGGTCTACCTATTTACACCAGGTATAGAGCTTTTTATTTTTAAATAAATTTGATTTATTGCATTACGCAACCATAGATAAATGTCAACTCGCTTAGATTAATCCTTTGCTATCGAGATAAATTTATAATAATTCGCTTCCGACTGATTTGACAGATGGGTGACAGATGAGTAGACAGACAGAGAAAGACCACTTTTTTTATAAGCAATCACACATCACAATCAGTATGTCTAAAATTCTCAAGTGACGTCATACCCGATAATTCTTTAAAAAATCATAATGGTTAATTTATATACCAAAATAATGAAATCTATGTCCTAAAATGGCGTATACTCATCGAAAAAAAAAAATACTTTTAGAAATTAAGCTATGGAAATTAGGCTTTTCTAGCAAAGCTGTGTTATTTCATGTCTTACGTTTTGAATGATCCTTATAGATGGTGTGCAGAGAATCATTTTGTCTAAAACAAAAAAAAAACGTTTTGCGTTTGGGATCGCGTTCCGCGCATCCACCATAAAGTTATCCGTAAAAAATTCTAGTAAAGGCAGATTCTACTTTACTGTGCAAAACGAAATTCAAATTCTGTAATTCTGAATAGACAGATTTAGTCCAATGCGAATACTCTGGATCTATTTCGGTGTATTGATTTTTTTAAATAAACCTTATCTCTACTTATATTTATCGTGCAGGGTGAAGGCGGTGTCGGGGGACAAGTGCTGCTGCAGAAGGTAGACCTGCCGGTGTACGACCTGGCCGACTGCCAGGAGGTGTACGGCCGGGACCTGGTCACTCGGACCAACTTTTGCGCCGGCTACATCACAAGGAGGAGCAATGTTTGTAATGTGAGTGGAAGAAACAGTAAATGTTTTAAAATTGGCGGGTACGCTACGTAGATCTATCCGCGGGTTGTTTGTTTATGAACAGAAAACAAATCTTCTAGCCCTAAAAAGCAGGTATTTGTGCCCGACAACAATAAAGAATTAAGTTGGTATGTAAAAATCGTGGGCGAACAGAGGCTGTATGTATACGTGTGTTGTTGACTATTCTATAATTAGGTCACAATAACACTCACAGATAAATACACCCAGCAAGCACACACACCCTCAACACTCAACATAGTACACTCACACTATCTCATAATAACTTTCCTAAGTACTTATACTTAATAAATTTTATCGGTGTAACTACAAAACGGTGTTTAACTTTAGACAGTGTTTAAATCTGTTGCTGTCACTCTTTTACAATAAGAAGGAAAAGGCGACAACAACAGATTTAAACACTGTCTAAAGTTAAACACCGTTTTGTAGTAACACGGTATAAGTTTACTTTGTAAAATCATAGATAAGAAGGAGCGGGTCATGCTGGCGCAGGTATTTTTCATTAGGTATGTCCCAACATCTAATGTATATTTAACAATAAGTGTTATTACAAATAAATTATTTTCTATTTTTTTTTCTATTTCTATTTCTAACTCACACACACACAAACTTTTACATTTATAATATTAGTGGGTTGGGATTAGTAGGCTAGTGGAATAAATAAAATGAAACATTTATTAAATTCACACAGTTTATTTATTAACTAATAGGTTTAATATTTACGTGTGTTGACCAAATTGTCGAGATACTCGTATTGAAGAAGAGCAATGTCAAAACTACCCGAAATAGAAGCTTGTATGAGTAGATATAAATATAAATAAATAAATAGATTGATGGATGTGGAAGAGGCAAAATAGGAGTGTCAGGAATACTCAGGAACAGGAGACAGGCGTGAGTATGTATATGTATGTAGGTATGTTTAATATTTTTTAGACGTAAAAACTCTGACATTTTAAAAAGAATATAAACTAAAAATAGTGCGGTAATGTAAAGGACAAAGCACCCGTTAATAAGCAGCATTATGAACATGAATTCCATGCAATAGTGTATTGAAAAATAAATTAAGTTTAGTGCAGGAAGCAAGGTTTTCAGTTAATCCATATTGTTCATTTCATATTCAACAATGAAAGTCCTTATTTGTTTAGCTTGAAGCTCAATCTTGAATCCTTCTATTTTGTTATCTAAAATAATATCTTCCGCAAAAATTGTTTCGCCAGTAGATCCATAATCTTCGTTAAAATTCTTGACAAACTCATTTTCTTTATTCCACACCCATGGTCTTCTTTCCTCCAACCATTGGTTACCAGCTAGAGTAGTCTCTTTTAATGATTTCAATGTCAAAGTGGTGAACATATCTGAAACATCTATTGTTATATTTGTTTCATTTCGATCGGATATTTCCAAATAATTTTCAATACGTAAAAGAAGATTTCCTTCATCCCAAGGTTCTAATGTAAGCAGATGTAGACCAACAGGGACGTCTTTCTTTAAAAGAGACCCATTATTATTTAATTTTAACCAATCAGTTAAATGTAAATCAGTAGCATCAGAATATAAGAATAAAATTGGTAAATGAATTTCCAATACAATAATTTTCTCATCTATAATGCTCTCTTTATTGTCAGGATTAGTAGTCAATCCAACTAACCAAATAATTATTCCTGAATTATCAATTAAAGGTTCATCAATACCAAAACCATCATCATTTAAGAGTCCTCTGTTATACATCGATTCTAAGTCTCCATTCTCTGTAGAAACAGCCGAAGAAGTACGATCAAAAAAAAATGCCGCCTTTACGTGACCATCTTTTATATAAAATTTATTCGTTACAGGATAAACATTTCGTGCAACAGGCTCTTCCAAAGTGACGTTATATTGTTGCTGCTGTTTAAATTTTCTTTTTATCATTTGCCTTCCGTTAGAATCAGTGTAAAATTCTCCTTTGTTTTTTAAGTCTGTAGTCGTGACAAAAACTTGATCCTTTCCAATTCCGTCTATTACGTCTACTGGTTTACACAGCCATTGTATAGCTGTTATAGCAGAAAAGCGGTTTGCTTTAGTTGACAAAATAGTAAATAAATCGTTTTCTTCAGATTCTTTTATTGGTTTTGTTGAATTAGGCCTGAAAACATAAGCTCCTGAGGATCTATACTTTTCTTCAGTATTATTTCCTGCGAAAGCAGGATAATAAAACTTGTCAATGATATAATAATCTTGTAGGATTTCATTTTCACTGACTGATAAAAATGGCGATTTTTTTTCTTTTTTAAGATTGTTTGGTTTTCTTTCAACGTAAAAACTCAAGTATCCTAATGGTTTCATAGGATGTTCTAGGTTAAACCTTAAGTAGTGAGTAGCATTTGAATGTCTATTAGGTACATAGTTTTTCAAAAAGAGTAATTCGTAAATAACATCAAGGCGATGAGCTACTTCATCACCATTAGGAGCGTAAACGACGTAGGTTGCGTTTATAACAGGAATCGCTACTTCTCGTCTAGTAAATACTTCCCATGCCAAAGGATTATAAATAGTGACAATAAAATTGTCACTATTTTCTGAAATAGCACATTCACTTTGGTTTAAGTGGCACTTATCAAATTTAAAAATTGGTCTGTTTTGGGTGTCCGACCTATTTTTGACAAGTTTGGTAAAGGCCTGATTTGCGATACTGAGTGACTTGTCTACAGCCTTACTAAGTAGTCTTTCATAGTCGTGAGTGACGTGTTGCCTATGTGTTCCTGTTATAGCCTGATAATGCTGCATCATTCCCAAAATACTCTTTGATTCATCAAGAATACTAATATTACCTTCATTTAAACCTGCTAGCACATATAACTGCTTTGCCATTTGTAAATATCCATTAGCTTCTCTCTCAAAATATTTTAATGATGGTCTAGAAGAATAATAGCCAGTCCAGTAAGAATGTTCACCACTCGCATAAGGAAAAAAGTCATCTTGTTTTGTAGGCAGAGTTGGTTTCGCATCTTTGACTGCTTTCAAATAGCAATCTGGAGTTGAATAAAATAGTGTGACGTTGAGACCTTCTTTAGCAGCCTTATTGTTGGAATGCTCTATAAGTTTGTCCAAATTTTTAAACCACATGCCAGCGTTTTGATAGGCAAAGTCTCCACCCATAGTGAAAAGAACATTATTGGTTCTATAAACTTTCGCTACCTTATATATTTCCTTATAAAACTCATCGACTTTTTTGTCCACGTTGTACATTGGTGATTCGATATCATCTATGATCGGTTCATCATTACAAAGTATGTCGAAGCAAAAGCCATCAGGTGGATAGTATTCGTGGTAAAGAACCCCCGTGAATATATCTGACGCGCTGCCTAAGTCATCATCACCCCTCCATAGCATTTCCATATTTTTCTCCTGCATTCTCCTTTGCTTATCTTGAAAGTCAATCCTACCCAAAAAAAGACCGTCGTAGCCCATAGCGGCTAGCAGTGAAGCGAATTCTCTTGAATGACCATACGGAGCAACTTGCCAGCCAACACGAGGGGTCGCGCAGGGACCGAATGTATCGTTCAACTTCTTCAGTCCCAATGTGAACTGGTCAATGATGCTCTGATAGTGAGTAGTAGCTTCATCATTCGTACTCCATGCCCCACCAGCAAACTTCAAGCGACCTTGTTTCACTAGAACTTGGACCTTGTCTTTGACTGAGTCTGGTTGCTGAAGCCACCACTTCCAGAAATATACCATTTCGGCATAAATGAATTTCCTTTTAGGCTCTTCCCATAGCTCCTTGACGACAGAGTCCAGAATGTATTGGACTCCAGCCTTTTGAATGTCGTTCCTACTTCCATAGTAGTACTGATCGACAGTCTTGAGCCAGCCCAGGTCGTTGTGTGTGTGCGGCACTATGTGAACATTCAGGACGTGTGGTTGTGCTTGTGTGCAGCTGTCGTAGCCACAGCTCCACGACTGACCTGGGTCGCTGGCTGATGAGGCTCTTCTTGCTCCAAGTAGAAGAGAAATAAAGAAAAGCTTCAACATATTAATCGTAATATGTTTACTTAACGCTTTTACAAATTAATTTGTGTCAGAGTTGTAACTGTTGATGGCTAACTTGTTTAAATAGCAACCCAGTTCCTAGTATTCGTTTAAATACCAATTTATGTTTTAACGATAAAGAATACCGAAGATTATAGACGAAGACATGAGTTATGTTCTGACCTTGTCTAAAAATAATAAATAGATAAAATATTTTGAAATACTGTTTTATCATAAAAATTCCACATTCTAAAAATTCTACATTCGACACACGGCAATAACATAACATAACATAAATACTACTCTTTATTAAGAACCGAAATAAAAGAAGTTATAAAAAAAATTTAATAGGGAGGGACAATTAGGCGGTCTCATGCTCTTTTTTTTGTTATTAATGCACACAGAAAACTAAATTCTTAAAAAAAAAATAAAAAACTTAATTATGTAAAATGGCGTGCTTATCTCAATAATGAGATTTCTTCGATTTTCGATTTCTTCCAGAAGAATGAATGGAAATCTTTGGGTGGAAGATATTAAAATAGAGGATGAGGCGTAGGTGATGTACAGATCTATATACGTAATAAATAACCTAATTTCTTATGTTACCTAAATATTAAATTGTCTACATAACTACTAATACGTAATATACAATATTATATATGTACTAATATATATATTCATATACCAATACCAAAGAGGTGAATATATCTACATAATATGTAACGAAAAGTTGTCTTTAATTCGTTTTCTGAAAATATCCAAGGAAGGAGCAGATTTTACAAAAAAGTACATTCCACAAACTATATTTTGGACATTATGCCATACACAAATACTGAAAACACCGATTTATGTTGTAGTTTTATTTTAGGGTTACCTACGTAACCGAATACGTAACTCTCTCGCTAATCCACCACCAAAAAATCCGGACTACCGGCGGATTACCGAAAACGGCGGATTATAATGTAGAGGAACATCAAATTGAGGAAAACAACAAAAAACATAGTAATTTTGTATTAGTACTTTTGAGGTAAATACATATGTATATTTGTATTAAAATTTAAAAATGAACTGACACATTAACTGATTAAAAATACTGCTCTAATTTGGCTTGTTTTTTACCAGAATAAATCTTCGTAATAACATGATTACAGAGAGACATCGACTTGCAAAAAATGGGCGGATTATAGTAGTTGTCGGATTATCAAGCGGCGGACTAGCGAGGGAGTACTGTACTCGATCAACTTTTGTAATTTTTGGTCAAATTATTTACCTATTGAATTATTTGAATGGTACGAAATCGTCAGAGCGCGAGTTCTACTCGCACGTGACCGATTTTTATTATACGTATCATTTTATTTTCCCAAGAAGACACTTCTAAAGTCAAGACCACATCAAGCTATACACTTGCAGTACAATATTAGCCCCTATAGTGAAGGATATAAGATAGGTACTAAGTCCAATGTGGTCTTGACTGTTACACTGTGTTGACTGTAGACTTCTTGCCATCACTTCCTCAGCACGACGCGGGCGGTCCTGCCATCCTGACAGGAGAGCTGGTCGGGCTCCTGTCGTTCTCCAGTAAGCGCTGCGACCAGTTCGACAAGCCAGCCGTGTTCTCCAGCGTGGCCACTGTCTCCGAGTGGATCCAGTCACTGGACCAGGATCCAACGGTAAAGATTAGTATTCCTACATCTGCAGTTGGGCACTAACACAGCGCTGTTTTATACTCGGTGCCAGGGTGCGAAAATCAGACCTGGGGCTCTACCGCGTAATTCTCATTTGTATCAACTTCAAGCAAATGCATTCGAAATTCAACGCGTGCAAAAGAGATGGCATGTTAGGCGGGCGTCGTCGCACGCACGTCAAATTTCAATATCAAGTTGATGTTGATGAAAATGAGAATTACGCGGTAGACCCGCGGGGGCTCTACCGCGTAATTCTCATTTGTATCAACTTCAAGCAAATGCATGCGAAATTCAACGCTTGCAAAAGAGATGGCATGTTAGGCGGGCGTCGTCGCACGCACGTCAAATTTCAATCTCAAGTTGATGTTGATGAAAATGAGAATTACGCGGTAGACCCACTGGCTAGACAGTTACTTTTTACCGCGATTTGGAATCCTAACTTTTGGTGATAGATTCAAAGGCACAAGAAATAGAATAAATTTGCTCTCGTGTTACACATACAACTTTTCACCTCACTAGCGAGAAAACACAGATGTAAAGACACCATCTTTTCGAACGAACTTATAAGAATTCAATGGTTTTTTTCTTTAAACAATACACCATATAAAAATAGAGCACATAAAATAAAATGTAAGGAGTGTTAATTGAACCCCAAAAGCCGCGAAAAATCGGAAAATCTTTGATAAACCGATCGAAAACACAAAACATAACCATCACGCGGGCGTTTTACTCTTTCCGGTAGAACGTAGAAGTTCATTTGTTTATACCACTGATGAAGTCTAGCAATACAATACATGGACATGTTTTGCAATAAAAAATGACAGTTCCTTTTTTATGACGATTCAAAACGAACGTGCCGGGAACTAAAATTGACACTTGTTGTAGTAGAAAACGTCATTTTCTCATCTTTATCATTAGTTCCGAGTACGCTCACGTGACTCATTGCAGCGAACAGCACCAAAATGTCGATAATCAAATTTCTTAATTATCTAGTCGACAATAACCAGCGTGGCTACTTGTATTACTATAGAGGTCAGTTGTTTATTCGGAGTCTATAATCTATGGTACGGATTCCATACACATTGGGTGGCGAAGAGCGAATACTTGCTCTACGTTGGGAGGCCATACACAGGATTTCGAGAACTTTACCTTGTCTATGGTATCCGATTAGCTGTGGGGCTATGTATAGCCTCCCAAAGTATATAGAATTCATATAGAGTGAAAGAGATAGCCGCCATTCTGATGTTTGCTGTCTCTCTTTCTCTTGAGCAAAAGGATATGGAGTTTCTGAACAATTCGCAGTTACAACACTTTTCTTCACTGTTTAAAACCAGTGAGCAAAATATTTTGCTCACTGTTTTTAAGTAACAAAGGCGCGCTTTTCGAGATAGTGAGCTGAAAAGTATATTTTTTTACACGAAGCAGGAAACTGACAGTTCGTGATATAGTGGGAAATGCGCTTTTAACTACTGGTGCATGAGACTTTCACATTGTCACCGAACTTTTGAATGTTGCAATTCCTTCCACGACTTGTCCATTTCCTCCAGGAGGAAATGGACAAGTCGCGGAAAAATATACTGGATTCTTATATCGATGTCTGTCATGATCGTTACATGAAGCCATACCCAAATGAATAGAATTTTTCATTAAGGCGAAGTGTGCGTTCGGAAATCCAACTTTATAAAGTTTTAAAGATTAAGATGTAAATACAGAACTGAAAAAAATACATATTATCTTCGAAGATATGAAAGATGTTTTGAACCAGAAAACGTTATAGTGCAAAACATTAATTTTGTAGAGGAATATATTATTTTGGAAGGGCGTAAAATTTCATTTATTTATAGTTGTATATTTTTTGTAGTGCTTTACACTTTTTTATTGTTATTCTCATTAAGTTTAAAGTAAGTTTAAATGTAGTAGATGCTAGTGATTGTTGGCACTTGGTGGAATTTATAAAACATTGTTTAAAAAAACACTTTTACTTATCCACATATACAGTAAACTTTTTTATGCCCGACCTGGTTTCGCTGTAAAGCATTGCCGTTTACAAATCCTAATTTCATTTATTGCACAACATTTTTAGACATGGTTGCAGTATAAAATTATTTTCTTTGTTACTTAGGATTTGTAAAAGGCCCAAGAAAATGCTTTACAGCGAAACCGGTCAGGCATAATAAGGTTTACTGTATATGTGGATAAGTAAAAGTGTTTTTTTAAACAAAGTTTAAATGTGTCCCTGATAATGCAAAAATCCGTGATTGCTAGAATAAAATACGGGAGTTTATATTAATGGTCTCAGAATATCGTACGGGAGTTTATATAATGTCTTTCAATTTAAATGGAAAGTAATTCAGGAGGTGATTCAGTATCGTTAATATATCACATTCCACTGCAAAGTACTTTTTTTGCGCGAACTTTTTCTTCACTTGTCCATACAAACTGAGTCAGCTGATCGGACCACTTTGTACTGAGAAGTGAAAAAAAAGTTCGCGCAAAAAAAAGTGCTTTGCAGTGGAATGTGAATCACCTCCTAAATTACTTTCCATTTAAATTGAAAGACCTTATATATTCGTCTCAGAATAAATGGCTCATATGAACAGTTTCGCGAAACACGGAGTAAAACAGAATAATGTGATAACCGTTTTTATAACGAAAAATGCTGTTTTAATGATACCCGTATGATATATGATACCCGATCTGATACCCGTATTCTAGATGCTTGGAACCCCGCCTCTTCATTAGGAATAGATGCTAAATTATTCTGGGAAAATTCAAGTTTACACGCATTTAAATTTAAATTAAAGCCTTCAGAATTTGCTTCATGATATAACAATAATTTCTTTACAAGAATACTAACAAATTTTATTTCTTTTCAGTTAAAGTTCGGCATTACCTACCCCCACGCACTTTAGAAGAAACTAAAGAAAAATTGAAACAATATTGTAACATTTACATCAATATATTTGCTCTAATACTGTACACACCAGTTTCCATTTGACTAAGAAAAACATAATGCATTATATAAACAAAATATTCAACATTTCTACGGAACATACAACATTATCGAATATACTTGGATTTCTTAAATGTTAATGCGGATCTCCAGATGGTAGGTAATCAAATGGAATGATATCGAGCTGATTTTCATATACGATTATAACAGAGCAAAGCGATCCTCAAGCTAATTTTGTATATACAGCGTATTTGCGGCGGCCATTTTGTTTTTAACTGACAGTTGTCAGATGTTCCGCTCAAATCTCGGTCGTAGCGCTTTAAACCGTCCGTCCTACGTAACAGTAAGGTTTGAATTTACGTGGCGAAGTCGTTAATAATATAGATTTAACAGTAAAGTAGGAGTATATATATATATAAATATGATTCGCTTAGTCTAAGCGGTAGTTGACGTGCAGTTCTGGCTTCACGTCGTATACCAACTCCAGGATGTCCTTGATCACCTGCAATCAAACGGAACCGGTCAACTACGATTTGGATATGCACCAATTTTTTTTTTTCTTATTTCGCCATTGGCTTGCTTATTGCCACCATTTTGTGCCAATATCAGGTAATCAGCAAATCACAATTTATAAGCAGTTTAAAATTATAAAATGAAGAGAAGGAACACGTAAAACAACAGAAAAATGTGACTTGGTGTTCCATCTGTCTTTACTCCGGGACAGATTAAACTATGGACTTGAAATTCTAAATATTCTTAAAGCTTACTCGTCTAAACTTAGTCCTCGAATCTGTCCCAAATATTTTTGGACACCGGCAAAAGATTATGAACCTATTTTAATTAAATTATAAAAATAAAAAAAATACTTAAAAAGACATCCCCCCTTTAAAGTATTGAGAGCAAAAACGCCAAACTTTTCCAGACTTGAAATATGACTAATGTTGCATTGACTAACTTTTCTCCTCTACTGAGAATGTAATGAGAGTGAAAAATGGGTAATCAGAACTTATCCCAATAGTATATGAAACTAAATAGAATACTGACCGCGCCCCGCTTCGCCTGCACCATTCTGTTCATCTCTTCGATCTTCTTTTGCGTCTCAACATCGATCTTCGCCGCCACACCTTCCCGGGAACCCATGTGCTGAGGATGAGTAAATGTTCAAAATGGTTATTTTGTTAATGGAAAAGAGAAGATAAGTAACATTGTAGAGTGTGAAATGCAAGTCAAAGTCCGTACTCGTCCGCCCATGTTTCACCAACAATTATTGTGTCACAATGTGGTGAATAGTGAGCCCTATCACCTTAATCTTTATCTCACAAAAGTTATGCTAATGGCAGGTATTTTTTTTCGAAATGTACCAAATGACTTTGAAATAGCAGTAAGACAAGACAAGACAAGACAAATACTCTTTATTGTATACCAAAATAAATAAATAAGAGAAAAGAACAAACTTATGAAAGGAGGTAACAATTGGCGGCCTTATCATTTATAGCGATTTCTTCCAGACAACCTTTGGTTGGAAATTAATTGTTGGAAAAAAATAATGCAAAGGTGGTGCAGAAAATAAATAATAATACTTAAATGGATAGCAAATACCTAAAATAAATACACAAGTATAACATTGTACATACAAATACATATAATACGATAAATATATACACTAATATATAACAAAAATAAATAATATAATACGTAAACCAATGGTAAATAAATATTAGTGGCAGAAGTAGGGATTTAACAAACACTTACGAAGAAAGAAGTAAGTAAGGGAATAGTTTGTTGTAGTTCACTTATGGGAATTAATTCCTAAGAGGACTTATTGCACCCAATACACACAATTGGAGGGCAATTTATCTAATTAATGCAGATGCGATAGGCTTGAAAATACAATCTGTCAACCTATATTTTAGTTATAACCGCAGATAGACAGCCATCAAAGCTACACTAGAGATTCTGTGTTTTGAAGGAACCCTAAAAAATATTACCTTGGCCTCGAATTCTTTGAATTGCCTCTCCCGTTCCTGCCTGTACTTCTCCACCTCATCTTGTGCCTCGTCCTTGGCCTGCTTTAGGCGTTTCGCTTTTCCTGTAACGTCACAAACAAGTTACGGTGTTAGTTTATGAAGTCAAATACCCATCAACTAAAATTCTGTAAAGTACAGAAAAGTATTGTGATTAGTCTGCATTAAGGCCCTTAACATATCTAACAGAATGGGCCATCATAGTCTATTCAGGATATCATGATATCTATGACGTTTCCTTGGGGACCTCTTATTTGCTACAATTAGAGGCTAATTTTGATAAGCCATGAAATCCTTACCAGAATTTGGGGACCTCAACACGACTTTTAATCACAAGCACTAGAAACTATTTTAACAGAGCCCATGCCTTAAATATTGCAACAAAATGAAATGCCACTGATATCATGATATCCTAAATAGACTAAAGTTTCTTATGTGCATTTAGGGTTACCATCTGACCGGATAAAGCCGGTCTTGACCGGCTTTTTAGAGTTAAGACCGGTCTCCGGCCGGATTTTAATCAAGACCGGCTTTTTTACATTTCACAATGGACGAAAGAAAGAAATACATTGGCAGTTGAGTCAATAAAAGCAATATTACTCACTCAATATAATTTAAAGAATATGACAATGCACAATTTAACAGTGAATTTTTTTTTAAACAAACTTGTTGAAAGTTGTTGCCAGTGGACAAAAGTATAAAGTGCAAAAATTTAATTTCAGTTAATAAAGTTTAATTATAATCTCCTGAGTTTTATTTTCAGCAAAAGACCGGACTTTTTTACAGAAATCAGGATTTTTTATTGCTTGCGGCCGGCTTCTCAATTTTAACCCCTGGTAACCCTATGTGCATTACCAATTGGTGCATAAAGTTACTCAATAAGGGTAACACTAGTACTGTTAAACATCCTAAAAGTCCTGAGACGTAAAAATATTGTTTTCGGTGATTTGTCTTCTGATTAATTTTCCATCTTTTAATGAACACAGCTGAAAAATGACCTAATGAACTGCCAGTGTACTTATATAGCTTGAATAGGAACTCAAGTTCTTTTAAAACTGAAACTATTACACCAGCGGGTCTACCGCACAATTCTGATTTTCATCAACATCAACTTGAGATTGAAATTTGTTGTGCGTGCGACGACGCCCGCCTAACATGCCATCTCTTTTGCACGCGTTGAATTTCGCATGCATGTGCTTGAAGTTGATACAAATCAGAATTACGCGGTAGACCCGCTGGACTGCATAGGTTGTCAAAAATTATGGACCATGTTACCTTAACCTGTAATCCACCTAGTCATGAATGTGATCAATAGACACAATTAATTAAATTGTTATATTTTTAAAGGCAGGCATGTCAGAGAAGGGATAAATTTTCCTTTTTTATTGATTTTTTTTTTGTTTTTTCCTTTTGGCCACTAATACATTGCCTTAAATGGCGGGATAGAGAGTAATTGTTCACATTTTATTGAATGTGTGCACCATCGGTGAGAAGAAGGGATACTGGTGGGTAGAGTGTTACTCTAATTTATTTTGCAGTGTAGTTTATACTATAATTAGTACATATAGATTAGTATAGTAGTTATTCTATAATAGGTCTTAGAAACACAAGCAAGTCTTCAAAACAACCATTTTCAATTCAATACTGTTCGAAACAGAAAATGAATTTGTCACAGGACTGAAAATGGACATTGATGGAGAAATATAACAATATCCACTAATTTTGAGACACCACCTTGATCTCTAATTGGAGTACACTATAAAATCATACGGTAATCACTGCTATCAGTATTTTCAAGCCCATAGAAACATCCAGGGCTATTCAAATGCTTTCACAACCTGAAATGACTAAGATAGGCCATATTCACATAATTTTCATAACAATTACGTCGTAAATCTTTACTAAATGACCTCATAGATAGCTTTAGTGATACAAAAGGCCTATTAGACATAGTTAAATTCCAGTGGCGAATCTGCGCGACCTGAATTTTTCGTGGATTGGAGATAAATGTAAAATGGTAAATTGGACTTACGCTTCCTCGCCTCTGAAACCTTCTCCGCCGCTCGCTTTTCAGCGGCCAACAACTGTTGGATTCCATGAGTCTGGCTCGCCATTTCTGTTCACAATTACTATTTCGTAGCAGAACCGAGACAAGACCAAGCACAAATCAATAAACGCAAGGAAGATGTGACGAAAGTCATATGATTATTTTATTTCCGCCATGTTGTCAGACTGGCGCTGTCAACGGCTCGTGGTTTTCGGTTTTGCGTGAAACGGAAAAATAAAACAAGCGAAAAAAAGTTTGTTTACAAAAGTATGCAATAAAGTGTAATTAAAGTTATAAATTTTAATTTAAACTTTATTATGACTATTTTCTTAGTAATTTTATTTGCAGTTTATTAGTTTTATGTCATCTGAAAATATTAATGAAAGTAAATGATGAGGAAAGGAACGATAACCTGTCATGTTGGCAATAGTTATTTCTAGTTTGCGGCTGTAGATGGCGCTATGAGTTTTAAAATATCACAGAGCACCCTAAAATATGCATTCAGAAATAAGAAATATTTTTCTTTAAGAAAAAGTATCTAGGTTTCAGGTAACATTAAACGCGAATGTAAAATAATACAAGCGGGCGGCTAAGAACCATTGAGTGACTATATTTTTATATTTTTCTATATATGTATATCTGTATATACCCTGTCCCATAATGAGTGAATCAAATTGTTTTGGGAGGTAGTTTACTCCAAGTCCTATCAAATAAAATAAACAGAGGTGAAACAAAAGTTCGATCATCGATGCGATGGTTTTTAAGTTAATCGACATTTTTTAAAAATCATGGTTTATCCTGAAGTCTCATTTAATTCTATATATTTTTTTTAATTTTGAAAATTTCATTCCCACCCTGGTTGTTTTGCTGTCATTACTTTATTTTTCAGTTTAGAAAAAAAATATTTTCCGAATTTTTATTTAAAAATAACTATTTCACGATTTGGTTACCAAATATTTTAGAAAAGTAATACCAAATTTAAATTGCAGGACTTTGTACTTCTTGTGTAAACTCAAAAAAAAATCTTTAAACTTTTTGCGTACTATGATGAAAAAAAATGTATGGAGCAGGAATGACAAATATTTTAAAAACTTGCTCATTTAATTTTCTTTCCAAAAATGTAGGACGTGTGACCATTTTCTTAAGAACAAGCCTATTTATTGACCTTGATCACCGGCAGGAAGTAATGGATATTCTTCATTACTTCATTGTTGATAGTGATGTACTTACTACTCGTTTCGGTTACTTATTATTTTTCGATTTTCAGGTTGCCGTTATTTTGCAATAGACTTATTATAGAAACAAAGACTATAGCAGAAGTTGTATGTAGACTATAGAAGAAAACTGTGTCCTCCATACCCCCATGGCTACGGTGGGAGTAGTCGAGCCTACGGCCCGTAGTGTAAGCTACTGGTAGCGGGGGTTCATGGGAGATGGGCTGGTGGCTGGAGCGTGTCATGCTGCAGCGCACTGTTCCATAGGTCTGGGGCGAAGGTATATATGCTCTCTGGGTCACCACTAGCGGTGTCACTGGAAGCGTACTGGACCCAGGCAACGTGGAACCGATATAAGCGCTGTAGGGTTACACCCATCCGGGCGTCAGTGCATAATATCGTGGTTGGAGTGGCGATCCGTACGGCTGCATCGCGGTATATATTCGTATCTGGACCAAGCAAGGGAGCACTGCGGACGTCCTCCGGTCACCATTTCTCATAACAACCCCTCAATCATGAATTTCAATCCTAAGAAAATTAAAATAAAACAAAACCATCCAAAATTTTCGGGCGTGGTGCAACCACGATTAGCCTTAAATTATATTTTTGACGTCTAGTGCCATCCAGACTCATTGCCCCAGAAATTACAATGCATTGCTAAGAACTCTAGTTCGATGCAGAGCCCTGCGGTGCTCTTGCTGAAGTAACGAATAGTCCTGCGACTCGTTTAATTTTTAGTATTTATAATTTACCTTTTCTTTTTGATTTTTTGTATGTTGCACTTTACATAAAATATATAAATATAATACATAGGTAATTAATTAAACAGTTTCAAACGCTATATTTCGACCCATCAGTGGGCCATCATCAGGTGAATAGAAAAATATTTTTGAATGACAAATTGAATCAAGGTGCGTGTCGGACGATTCTATGCAATGCCCGTTTTTTGGCACTTATCGGCAGAGAATATAAAGTATTATTACTCGTATCGGTGAGGCTAAATAAGTCAATATGAGCGCGGCAAAATCTCCCGCACAAGGTGCCTTTTGGGGCTGCGACCTGGACCAAATTTTCTTTTTGTGTATTTCACTTCTTTTCTGTGTATTTCATAAAATACAGGGAAAATTGTGATAAACTTCTGAAATATGTATTTTGACTAATAATCTAGGGTTTTGTTTTTGGAAGACATATTTGGATAAATTTTCCTTGATAGAAATAATTGTTGAAATGAGGTCTTCAAACACTTTTTCTCCTCATATTTTATTAGATGGGATTCAACAATATCTAGATTTTTGATATTGGAAATTTTGCTAGTTACTTTAGTTTTTTTTTATAAAAATATAAAACTAAATTTTTCCCCTTTCGCCCTGAACCTGCCCCTCTCGCACCGCGCGTTTTTTTGCTTGGAGTGACAGTGACAAAGATAAAATTCGCATAGCCTCTTAAAAGCACTTGTACTAACTAGTAGCTTCACTATTTATGTATGACCAGCGGGTCTACCGCGTAATTCTCATTTTCATCAACATCAACTTGAGATTGAAATTTGACGTGCGTGCGACGACGCCCGCCTAACATGCCATCTCTTTTGCACGCGTTGAATTTCGCATGCATTTGCTTGAAGTTGATACAAATGAGAATTACGCGGTAGAGCCTCAGGTCTAATTTCATAATGAGCATTATAAATAAATAAATTATTTAAATATGAAATACCTAGGTTTTAATTTATGTATAGGTATATAAGTAAATATAATTCAAGCTCATAAACTGGCTTTTCCAAAAATCAGACTTGCTCTTAGTAAGTAAGTAGCTCTTTCGTAGGACATGGTATAAGATTTTACAATAACCTTCCAAAAGAGGTTCTTAGTTTTGAAAAACGCTTAAATTAAGAGGATGGCATACCCTAGCAACTTTTTTTTTTATTACCCGTCCAGCTCAATAAGTCTGATGGCAAAGACCTTATTTGCTTTTCATAGAGGCGATTATATGTTGGCTCTTTGGCCTCTTGTTCTTGGACACGTAACACTAGTGATCACGCAGCGAAACATGCGCGCGCGAATCACGCGTCACGCTGTAGCGTGAACATCCTGGGGGGGCCGGGGCTGCGACTCCTCTTGAGCTGAATCCAACGGCAGCCTGGCTATCTTGAACACAGGTCGTCGCAGATTTCCATGAGCTGTGTCCAGATCCACAACTCGGATCACTCCATCCTTGCCAGGTATCGTGCGGAGAATTCTCCCCAGCTTCCATTGGAGCGGAGGCAAGTCATCCTCTTTGATGAGGACCAGTTCACCCACTTGAGGAGGGGAAGAAGGGGAGAGCCATTTGGAGCGGGTTTGCAGGGTATGGAGGTAGGATCTGGACCAGAGAGTCCAAAAGCGCTGAGAGAGCGCTTGAATGAGTTGAAACCGTTTAAGAGCAGATATGGGTCTGTCGTCAAAAGACTGCTCAGGTAGAGCGGTGAGCGGACGACCAATAATGAAATGTCCGGCCGTGAGAGGTTCAAAGTCCGTAGGGTCGGATGAAATTGGGCAGAGGGGTCTTGAGTTGAGTACAGCCTCAATTCGAGCCAAAAGAGTAGAGAATTCCTCAAAAGTGAGGTGCTGTTCACCTATCACGCGATAAAGTAGTTGCTTGGTGGATTTTACGTTTATTTCGTGCAGAGCGCCGAACCAAGGCCCTTTAGGCGGGTTCAGTAACCAAGTTATGTGCTGATTCGCGAGCTTATGAGTGATTGCATCATTGTTTGACCTGAGGAAGTTCTGAACTTCAATGAGCTGATTCCTAGCACCTACATAGTTTGTACCGCAGTCTGAACGAATGAGAACTGGAGTACCGCGACGTGAGATAAAACGTTGCAATGCCGCAAATAACGCTTCCGTTGTGAGTGCAGAGACTGGTTCCAAATGAACCGCCTTTGTTGCGAGGCAAACGAAAATACAAAAGTACGCTTTTATGAGTTTCGCGTTCCGCAACGTGCTGGATTTAACGAAGAAGTGGCCAGCAAAGTCCGTCGTGACGTGACTAAAAACTGGCTGAGGAGTAACTCTGTCTACTGGGAGATCAGCCATGAGCGGAGCCTTGGGCTGAGCGCGGCACCGGAAACATCTAATACATTTAAACACGCGGTGTCTAATAATACGACGAGCGGACAGAATCCAGTACTGCTGGCGTAATATGGCGTGTAATGTGTCAGCGCCAGGGTGGCAGTGTATTGTGTGATAGTGATCTATAATGAGATCTACGAGCGGACTTGAGCTGGGTAGAATGAGTGGGTGTTGAGCGTCATACCTAATTGACGCGTGAGAGAGACGACCACCGACTCTCAAGAGGCCGTCCTTTATGAAGGGCGAGAGACGCTGGAGCCGAACGGGACAAACCTTATCAGTCTGGATACGATTAATGTCTTCAGCAAACTCATTGTGCTGAACAGAGCGGACCCAGTGCAACAGAGCGTCCCTGCGTTCACTAGCTGTCAACGGACCAGAGCGCCGTGCATCTGGGCTGTGCCGACAATTGAATATGAACCTTTTGATACAAGCCGTCACTCCGACGAGCTTGTCAAGTGAGCTGTAGCGAGTGAGCAAGTCCAGATCGATATCTGGGACTGCTATGTGTGCTGGTACCTTTTTGGGCTTAAGGCCTGGGAGAGCAAGATGGCCTAGAGCGGGTGGCATCTTGGGCCAAGTGCAGGTAGGTTCTTTGAGCCAACTGGGTGACCACCAAAGGTCATGAAGTGAGAGAGACTGGGCAGACATGCCTCTGCTTGCACAGTCAGCAGGGTTGAGGTTCGTGGGCACATGCCTCCACGTATGGCTAGTTGAAGTAGCTGTGATCTTAGCCACTCGATTGGCCTCGAAAGTCTGTAATCGGTGAGGTGGGGTATTGAGCCATGCCAACACTATTGTGCTATCTGACCAGCATGTGTGTGTTTGAATGGCTATATGAGCTGACAGTTGGGCTGACACTCGAGTCATGAGCTGAGATAAAAGAGTCGCGGCTGACAACTCCAATTTCGGGATTGAGAGACGAGTCTTTATGGGTGCGACCTTGGACTTGCCAATGATTAGGTGTACATTGACATGTCCAGTGGTATTGCGCTCATGAAGGTAGATAACGGCACCAAAGCCAGCCTCTGATGCGTCCGCGAACCCGTGAAGTGAGTAAGTAGACGTGGGCTTATACTTACAAATGTGCCGAGGTAAACGGAGGTTTGAGAGCTGAGGAAGATCCTCTGAGATGTGTTGCCACTCTGTGTGGACTTCTTCAGAGATAGGCTCATCCCATCCTATTTTCAGGAGCCAAAGCTTCTGGAGAAGAATCTTTGCGCGGAAGATGACTGGAGTAACCCAGCCATTGGGGTCATAAAGAGACGCTACTGTACTGAGAATGGAGCGCTTTGTGACTTGAGCATGAGTGGGCAGAGAAATGCGATAAGTGAACTCATCAGTTTGAGGAATCCACTGTATTCCCAGAACCTTAATGGAATTAGAGTCGGGACTGAAGTCAAAGTCCTTGGGCATGTCGCACTGGTCATCTGAGAACCGTTCAAGGAGCTGAGGCGAGTTGGAAGTCCATTTACTGAGCTGGAAGCCACCTAGGGCGAGTAACTCGATCAGGTCGCTTTGGAGCGACTGAGCAGATTCCACAGAATCTGCACCTGAGAGAATGTCGTCCACAAATATTGATTTGCGGAGGACCTGAGCAGCGTGGGGGTAACGATGACCTTCGTCATCAGCCAATTGGAGTAAAGTGCGGATGGCATGGTTTGGGCTGGACCTTAATCCATATGTGACGGTATTAAGGGCATACGTGAGCAGGGGCTGGTCGGGTGAAGACCGCCAGAGAATGAGTTGAAAAGGTCTTTGCTCTGGGTGAATGAGTATATTTCTGAACATCATTCGGATGTCTGTGCTGAAAACTTGTGAGTGGATCCTGAAGGACATGATAATGTCAACAATATCTTGTTGAAGAGCTGGACCTGTATGGAGACAATCATTTAAATTGACGCCGTTTGAGCTTTTACAACTTCCGTCAAACACGCAGCGTAACTTTTCTGACCCTGGCTTGAATATGCCATGATGTGGGATATAGAAATGGGATTTATGAGCAAAGGTATTGGGGTGACACGGCGACATATGTCCCAATTTTATGTAATCTGACATAAACTCTACGTATTTCGAGCGGAAGGGCGGGTTCGCTAGCAGCTTCTTCTCCAAATTGAGAAACCTGCGTAGCGCAATAGCGTGAGTGGAACCTAATGTCGGCGCGTTGTGCAGAAAGGGCAGTGTAACCACATATTGACCTGATGGTTCACGAGTAGTTGTGGTGCGGAAAATGTCCTCACACTGATCCTCTAATGGGCTGGTATGCTTGTAGGTTTGGGGTTCCTCGGATTCCCAAAACCTCTCAAGACTTTTGTGAATGTCATGAGTGGAATGCTCTGAGTCCGTGTGAGAGCCGACAATGTGAACTGAGTTGACCTGATTCGTGGGTGAGGTATGTAAACTTTCGAAAGGTCCAATCAATGTAAAATCAAATATCGTGCCGAAGGCTATAGGCTTGCCAGGGCGAGCGAAACCTTGGTTCCGTCTAACACTTGACCAAGAACGTCAGATCCTAGTATTAGATCAACCGGAGCTGGTGTGTGATATTCTCGATCAGCAAGAGGAATCGGTGGGTGACCTGTTAACTGAGCGAGATCTGGAACCTTTTCCAACGGTAGGTACCCAGTTACGTTTTCTTCAATATATGGGCTGTGGCCGTGATCATAGGTGTGTCACGGTGAGTAGGTCGGCATACAATTGTGATTGATGCCTTTGAGTCTTGTGTGTGCTGATTTCCAACTCCTGCGATTTTTAGAGATGTATGTTTTAATGGTAAATTTAAAATTGTGGCCATGCGCTGAGAACAAAGAGTCAGCATACTTCCACAGTCTAACAGGGCTCGTGCTGAGTGAAATTGACCATTTACGTCTGCTATTTTAAGTGAGACGGTTGGCAACAAAATTGGCGTGTTGGTGACGTTCACTATAGTGAACAATGCATTGAAAAACGTAGTATGATACACGGGCGTAAGAGCAATAAATTACTCGGTTACGTTTAAAACACTCGCTACGCTCGTGTTTTAAATCGTCCTCGTAATTTATTCCTTTTCGCCCTTGTAGCATAAACTACTATTGTAAAGAGTTAAATGCGGGTATCAGTACGGTCCACAGAAAAAAAGTTAATTAATATAATAGTCGGTTGTAACTCAGACGGTAGAACGCTGGCCTCTCAACTTGAGACCCAGGTTCGATCCCCGGTCGGTCATGCATAGTATTTGTATACCACTTGCTGAACCGTGAAGGAAAACACCGTGAGAAAACTTGCATGCTCTAAAAAGCGTATATTTGTGCCCTAACCACGTATCACGATGGGACGTAATAATCTTCGGTGAAAAAGGCAAGCAGGGTAGAGCTAACAGGTGGTAGAGCTGATGCCGGGCTCGACTGTGGAGGTACCACACGTTGTGCGGAGTTACAGTAATTTTCTGTTGGAGTTGAAGTCATTGAGTGACAATGAGCTGAGTGTGTATGTGATGAGTGTGTGTGTGATGAGTGTGCTGAGTGTGCTGAGTGCTGGTCGTCCTCGCCTTCATAGTGCTCTGTTATTGTAGGTAGTTACTGTTGCCTACCTACCCAAGACCTACTTGGCGATCGCGATTGAGTGGGCGAGTTGGGATGGGACGTATATGCCTGTGTAGCATGTGCCGAATGGTATTGAGGCTCATGCGCTGAGCGCTGTCTGGGCTGCTCACGTAGAGACGGAGGCAGCAAATGAGCAGATGAGCGTGTCGGAGACATGGCCCCATGGCGATGCAGTGAGGTATGGTGGTCAGACCGCCCACACTCCTTGCATGCACGTGTAGACCTGCACTCGTTCTCATAATGAGGACCCAAACAGCGTCGGCACCGGTTGCGTGAGTTCACAAAATCCCACCGACCTTGGACCGGTTGGTAATTAAATCCTGGGCATGCGATGAGTTTGTGTCCCCTATTCCTGCAGTATGGGCATGGCATACCACCGGTAGGGGAAGAAGGTTGAGCCGAATAACTCAGTTGGCGAGTAGGTGATGGGGATGATTGGGCCGAGTAAACTAGCTGACGAGCGGATGATGAGGACGGTTGGGCCGAGTAAACTGGCGCTGTCTCAAATGCCAAAAATGGTTGACGAATAGGACGGGGGGAGCGATTGTCCTGCCGAGGAGCTATGGGGCGGAACTCTTGATGAGCCTGGTAGGGCTGACGTGGAGTACCTCGAGTGGGCTGAACCAGCTGATTGAGCTGAGTGAGCCTTTCTGACGGGCCGAGCCGTGCTGAAGAAGGAGCATCCTGTGACGCAAGGGACGATGACTCATTCTCCTTGCAGCGTGCGTGCTCTTCCAAAAACTCAATGAGGTTCTTGAGCGTGGGCAGAGTTGCGCGAGATCCGTACTTCCGCTCGAAAAGAGTGCGGAGCTCGCCTTGTAGTTTTCGCACCACCATGGACACGAAAACATAGTCAGAATCTTTCATGGGCAGATCGAGGTTGCGGAGAGCGCTTTGCGCTGAGATAAGCGGAATTAAAAACGATGTGCGGATATCCGAGCGCATGTGGATGTGCGGAAGGTTCATGATAATGTCCACAAATCGGTCAATGAGTACGCGACGATTGTCGTAACGCTTGGTGAGAATTTCCATGGCTATGGGATAATTCTCGTTGGTAGGGTAGAGGTGTTTCACCATTTCATGTGCCTCACCCTTTAGGGCGCCTAACAAATAATGCAGTTTGACAGCATCCGAGACTGTAGCCATCTCACTGATGAGGCTCCTAAAAACAGCAATAAATGAGGGCCATTCTTCCACGTTCGAGTGAAACTCCGGAATGGGTATTTCAAATTCAAATTCAAATTCAAATAGTTCATTTTGCAAAGCAGGTATAGATATATACACTTTTTACACGTCAAATTTAATCTAATAAAGAAAATATATGTAATAGAATAATAAATGTACATGAACTAAATTAAAGGTTTATTTAATTTATGTAGCAATATATTTACGATTAAAATGATAGGTAAAATATATATTATACAAGGTAAAATCCAATCAGCCGCCCGAACCCATACCGGAGACCCGGCCAGGGACCAGGAACAAGGTTCAGTGATCACCAACCGAGCCCCCAGCACGAATCCAGGCGGCCGACCAAATCCCATCCTATATACTACATACTAATAGGTTACATATATAAATACATGCCTACCTCCGCCCATTCGATTAGTCTTGCTAAGAAGAAGGGCAAGAAACTTAGCAAGATCATGTCTTTTTTTCAACATAAAACTTATACTATACAATATATGACTTATATCTACTTTAACCAAGGGATAAGAAAATACAAGACAGTAGGAATTCAGGTTAATGAAAAAAAGAAAAACATATATATCTTTGTCTACCTGTCTCATATAGTCCTTTTCCTTTTACAGTCTATAATCAATTAATGTTTACACCTTAGAGGAATCATAAGTTAAGAAATTATACTATTTAATTAAATTATAACTTACTACGAGTATCATTATCACTGTAACACCATGCTTCACCATCATCCAAATATTCATTTATTTTATAATATGCCTTTTTCAATAGGCCCTGCTTAATATACAGTTTAAACTTATTCTCTGACAAAGTAAGGACCTCCTTTGGAAGTTTATTGTAAAATCTTATACCATGTCCTACAAAAGAGGTACTCACCTTAGCGAGTCTGATTTTTGGAAAAGCCAGTTTATGCTTATTTCTGGTCTCCTTACAATGTTGCTTACCAAGCCTTGGGAAAGACTCAACATTTTTTCTGACATATCTAAGGACTTGGTAAATATATTCACAAGGAACCGTTAATATATTAATTTCTTTGAACTTTTGTCTTAATGAATCCCGGTGCTTCATATTATAAATAGCCCGAATTGCTCTCTTCTGCAAAACAAAGACTGCGTCTGTATCCGCGGCTCTACCCCATAACAGCATGCCGTATGACATAATGCTGTGAAAGTAACTAAAATAGACTAGTCTAGCAGTATCTACATCAGTAATTTGTCTTATGCGTCTAACAGCGTATGCGGCCGAACTAAGTCTACCACATAGGGCTTCTATGTGGGGACCCCACTGAAGACGAGAGTCTACCGTAATGCCTAAAAACTTTGTTTCGTTAACTAACTCCAGCTTGGACCCCTGCAAAAGCAAATTACCATCCACTTGAATTACATTTGGTAACGTAAATTTTATACACTTTGTCTTTTTTGCGTTTAAAACTAAATTATTTACAGTAAACCAATCAAGCACCAGTGATAAAGTTGTATTCGCGCCGTCAAGGATATCTTTACGTCTATTAACTTTAAAAATAAGTGACGTGTCGTCTGCGAATAATACTATCTTCGTTAAGTCTTTAACTAAATATGGAAGGTCATTTATGTAAATTAAAAACAGCAAGGGCCCTAATATGGAACCCTGCGGGACACCCATTTTAACTAATGCTCCACTTGATTTTACCCCGTTAATGTCTACCTTTTGAATACGATCACTAAGATATGACTTCAATAACGCCAAAGATTTGCCCCTCACTCCGTAGTGATCCAATTTACATAAGAGTGTTTCATGATTAACGCAATCAAAGGCTTTCGAGAGGTCACAAAATACACCAAATGCATCTTGCTTTTCTTCCCAAGCATCAAAAATGTGCTTAACTAAAGCAACTCCTGCATCTGTGGTTGACATCCCTCTAGTGAATCCATATTGTTCACAGTGAAGTAACTTATTTAAATTAAAATGAAATAACAATTGATTAAAAACTATTTTTTCAAAAACCTTACTCAATACCGGTAAAACTGACACAGGTCTATAGTTTGAAGGGTCCCCGTGGTCGCCTGATTTAAAAAGGGGGATCAATTTACTAAACTTCATTAAGTCAGGAAAGATACCATCATCTACACATTTATTAAAAATTAATGCCAAATAAGGAGCTATTAAATCAATAACAGAACTTATAACTTTCACAGATAGGCCCCATAAGTCCTCGGTTTTTTTCAAGTTAAGCGATTTAAATGCTTTAATTACAGTTAATGAATTAATATGTTTAAAAGCAAATACAGAAAGACACTGAGGTACGTGATCTATTAAAAGATCCTGCGCAAGCCTAGGGCTTGAATTTAAATCTTTAGTTGTTAAGGAAGGAATTTCAGTAAAGAATTGTTCAAAGGCATTCGCAACTTCTTTATCTCCTGTAACGACTTCATTGTTAATACTTAACTTAAGTTCGTTATCTCGTTTCTTACTTTTCCCAGTTTCAGTATTTATGATGTTCCATACTGTTTTTACTTTGTTATCGGACCTTTTAAGTTTTTTATTCAAGTAGATACTTTTTGCTTTTAAACACACCAATTTAAAGATGCGTGAGTAATTTTTCACGAATTCAGTAAATTTAACATTATTATTGTAAGACTTTATGTCGTATAATTCGTATAAATGATTTCTGCTTTTATAAATACCTGGTGTCGCCCAGTCACTGAAGGTGATTTTACTTTTGTTAGAAAGTTTTTGCATCTTAAACGTATTTTCGAACTCTTTAGAGACTATGTTGAAAAGGTCTGTAAAGAGAGCGTTTGGATCGTCTTGGAGAAGATTAAAATGTGCTAATTTAACTTCTGGATTTGCTTTGAAACAATCTACTTTGAGAGTTGTAATAGGTCTGCAAAAGACTTCTTTGGGCAGTTGTTTTACGCTTTGTTTAATGGTTATAGTTTGGCCACTGTGATCGGACTGCAAGCGGTTGATTACTTTATTGTCTGAATACTCACAATCACAGAATATATTGTCGAGGCATGACGCAGTATCCCGAGTAATTCGAGTAGGTTCTAAGAACACATTAGACAAATTAAATGATTTGAATAAATGTAATAATTTTGAGCGCATAATCGATTTTTCTAGTAAATCTACGTTAAAATCTCCACATATAATAACTTTTTTCTTTGTATCAAATAATAATTTTAAAACCTCTTCCATTGCTTTTTCAAAAATGTTGTAATCTTGTCCTGAGGGTCGGTAAACACAGAGAATAATATATGTACTCATTTCTATGCAAGCTAATTCTAGTTGATGTTCTACAGAAAGTTTTACAATGTCTTTTCTTTCCTTTGCTTTTATACTATTTTTTACAAGAATCATGGAGCCACCTTTTTGTATTTTTAATCTATTGTAGCAACTAAGAACACTAAAATTATTAACATTAAAATGCATATTATGTTCATGTAGATGATGTTCGGTTACACACAAAATATCTGTTTTTGATTCCTCTAAGAACAACTCGATTGAAAGTATTTTGCTGAGAAAGCCGCCTTGTATGTTTTGATGTACCAGCTTTAATACAGGCGGCTTTCCCATTGTCTTCAATTCTAAAAAGAATTTTTTACAATTTTGTTAGTACTTGTACTAACCGTGTCAATAGGGACAAAATTATGTAAATAATTAACATTACAAATACCATCAATTATAACTGGTATTGGAAAATTTCCTGTTACACTCTTTGTAACAGATTCACTACCTTCTAAAATGCATGCTAACTTAGTAGCTAATTGTTTTTTATAATAATTTGCAAGGTACAAAGTACCTTCTGTCAAAAAAAAATCACGAATGTAGATATTCGTATCTAAGTAGTGCACCTTGTCACTGTGACCAGCTGAGAAGTTGTGCATGCACATATTCAAATTATATAAAGTAGTTTTTTGTGACCCTGTAAGTAATTCTGAATAAGGGAATTCACAAATGATGATTTTTTTAACACTAAGTTGTAACATTAGCTCGAGATATTTTATAAGGTCACTTTGTGTGATACCTGTACTATTTCCTATTAGCAGAACAATTGTAGTATTTAATTGATATTCCATTTTGAGCAAACGCTCTACAATTTGTATGAAAGATGCACCTGGCATACAAATATTGGTGACTTTCTGCATAAGTTTATTTCCTAATAAGGGCCCTAAGTTTTTTCCAATAGAGTCTGTAAACACAACAGTATTATGTCCTTGCGACGCCGAGGATTCAGCCGCTGACGCAGCAACCGACAAGGGCTCAGAAGGCTGAGGGGAAGAGCTCGGCGTGGGCAGCGCGTCAGACGTAGGTGCAGGGTCTGACGCGGTTTCCACTGCAGGAGTGGATGATGGTTCTGCGCCATGACCGGAGCCACGACGAAGGCGAGCAGAACGGCGACGTTGCTTTCGACGGGTAACCTTGCTCTTAGGTTCAGGTGTGGAGACTGGTGTTTTGGGACCCTGGTAAAGCTGACAGTCCTCACTTACGGACTCGGACGGAGGCACTGACACTCCAGGAGAGCCTGGGGATACTCTCAGACCAGTGACAGAGACGTGCTCCTGTGCGGGGGGTGTCATAGTCATGCCAAGTGGACTCTTGGTAGAACACCAACGGGTGTACCTGAGCTGAGGGGTTGTGTCTTGTCCGGAAGAGCTGATTTTTCATTTAATTTCTCAAATGCCACTAGGATAGCATCATAGTTGCTAAGTGCCGACTGAAAATTTTTTGTGTAGGTTGCCTCAGTTTCGTCGGACAAATCCTCATCGTCAAGGATCTCATAATATACGTCCTCTAACTTAGTTTTAACGCTTTGTATGTTTGCGTAACGAGCGGTGAAGTCCGCCACAGAATATGTTTTTCTGTCGCCTGCCTCGACCGCCGCACCAATCTCCTTTAACAGAACTATCGCCTTTACGGCCTCACGAAACATCGCGGCTTGTGATTTCGAAGGCATCTTAATCTTGTTAAACTAGGTGGTTGATTACTAAGATAAAATACGCAACGAGTTTGAGCTGAACTATAAGAGCGAACGTACAACTAAAATAATTGATGAGATAGATGAATAGAGCTGAGATACTTGCGCGGATGAAGTAACAATGACTATGTTCAAACGGAACACGGAAATAAACACGACAGAGAAAGAAAAGAAAAAAAAATTTTTTTTTTTTTAAACAACCTGTATATGAGCTGATACACCAACTTGGAACACCCTATATGTGTACCACAAACAACAAGAGCAGAGATGAGATGAAAAAACAAATTGTTTACTATATTTGTGCTATATATATACCCGGGTAAAAAAAGCAGACAATAACACAAATAAACTGTCCGGCAATCTATTACCGTAACACAAGATTACCGTAACATAAAATATCTAAAAAGGGCCGGTGAACTTGTTAACTTTTATGTTATTTGCCTTAAAATCATGTGCCGACAATACACGCTAGTTCGTCGTCGAAAATTCTATTTATAGAATAAAATACCTACCTACTGCTTTGAGAGCGTAAACAAACAAAGAATGTATTTACCTAGCCGAAATCGGATCTAAATGAGCGGACAATCCAATGATGCAAATCAAGCTTTGTTAATACGTACGTAATAACGTGTGTACTTATGTACTCAACACACGTAACTTACGTATATATGTGACGTATATAAGTGCACGAAATAAAGCGAATTTATACTCGCACCAAAAAAAAATATCTCGCAAGATACCTACGAAAACTATCTTTGACAATGGGCAGATTTACTAAAGATATATAGTGGACTGTAACAAACAATTGGGCTGAATGGATATAATTATATTATCTGAGCTGAACAATAATAACAAACGGGATGAAAATGAGTTTATTCTGTGCCGGGGGCGGGGGGGGGGGCGGTTCTATACCGATAAATGGAATGTTCTAGGCGGCGGCGGTTCTAATTACCTACCCGCAATAGGTATTCGAGACCACAAAATATTTTTTTTTGCCGGGAAAGGGGGCAAAATATGTAACCGGGTGAAAATGGACTGTAGTAAATCGACGGGGGCTGGTTCAGTAACAAAGTTACGGGCCGGCGGGGGGGAGGCGGGGGGTGATATAAACCAAAAATTTTCCGCTCGACGGACCAAAATTTTTCCTGGATTGAAAATGGACTGTAGTAAATAGAGGGGGGCTGGTTCTAACGGTTCGAAGGGCCAAAATGTAACCGCTGGCTACAGGAATGCAGGGCTGATGGGATTTGACACGGGAGAATTGTGGGTGCACTGACCTTGCTTTGGAATGTTGTTGACGAGCCGACGAATGCGATGACGGGCTGAGCCTTCTTGTTGGGCTGATGGAGCTGGCGTTTTGTTCAGGAATGTGCAGAATGTCTTGTTGTAACGTGAACACTACACTTTCACAACCTAAAGGGTAGGTACACGATATTGTTTGGGCTGGCGGCGCGAATGTATGCACACACGTATCGTTAGGTCGACGGTTGCGGCGAAACAGAAAGGACCAGCGCCCGCGCGCGCCTCGACCGGCGCGCGGCGGGGGGGGGGTGGTCATCCGCGCATGCGCGCGCGAATCACGCGTCACGCTGTAGCGTGAACAAATAAATTGGTGTGTTTTTAGCTAATACTGAAATATTTTGTAGGGAAAAAAATATTAGATTTAGGTAACATCCCTTCATATTTCTATTGCCTATTTTATAAACAAAATCAAGTTGATTTCTTACTCAGAATAAGGATTTCTTAACCGCATCTTTGAAACGAACGTTCGAAAACCAAAAAAAAGAGGGTGGAAATTTTTTTTATTTTTTTGACAAATCTTAATTTTTTATAAGTGGAATCCTTAGATAAAAAATCAATAAATCAAATATATTTTCTTCAATATGAGGAGAGACCTAGTTTCTTCCAATGAACCCTTGAAAACCTGGTGTTGTTGATGTTCTAGCGTCAAGTGTCCCGTTAAGAAAGGGGGTGACTAAAAAAGAGTAATAGAACACAAATCAGCGATTTTTGGAAATTTTTTCTGTCTGTTCACACACATCTCCGAAAGTACAAAACCCATTTTCATGTTGTTTTCATTTCACAGGTGGACAGAACTTAATTTGGATTAGAATATGCTTTGTCGCTCAGAAATTGTCGTATTAAAATCGGTTGCCGGAAAAAAAAAGTCATTAAAAAAAAAAAAACTTTATTTATCATTCAAAGCGGTTTAATATAACTGGGTTGGAGACTTGGAGACTCCTTTTAAGTATGTAAATACTTGTATTAGGAGACCCTGCTCTTCCACACAGTTTTTTAGTTTTTATATAAAGTTAAAAATGACAAGTAAAGATACAATCACGGACGTAGGATACAATGTAATTAAATTAAAGTAAATTTAAAGATTTCAAGATTTTTGAAATTTACTTTTCTACTATTAGAAGTTACATAACAAATAATAATTCCTTTCAATGAAGGCCTATAGACGTCACAAAGGAAAAACGAGAACTTTGCTTAGAATAAAATTTATGTAGCGTATAAGATTTTAGTATGTACAGGCGCTGTTCATTATTAGGACGCGTATAAATAAATATTTAATTGTTTAGTTTAAATAGCGTCATCTATTTTGGTAAATGCGAAATTAGTTTTAATGCGAAATTAGTTGCAGCAATTGATGGTGATACCCTATTTGATGAAACGGTTAGGTACTATATAATAATAACCGATAATTCTTAAACTATTAAAAATAGTAAAAGAAAAGAACTGCGTCTGTCTGTACATTGACGAGATTTCAAAAAAATCGCGTTCTAGGATAATGATACAAAAAAATATTTTCGAAGTTTTTGTTGGTAATTCATGCATCACGCAAAAACTACTGAACGGGTTTTGATGCGGCTATCACTGTACGATTCTCAGCAGTAAAACATGGATTACAAAGGAAGAAGGAAGGGAGATCACTGTTCGATAACTTTATTATCCAATCTGGGATAGGTACTTTTTATTGCGGTATTCCCAAGGGATTACACTGTGGCCACTGGCCGCATTATCTTCTTCCACGCGGACGAAGTCGCGGGCAAGGGCAAAAAAATCGAAAAAAATAATTCCAAAGTTTTGATTGGCCATATCTCCTGCAAGAAACCCCGATTTAGCAAAACTTTAATTGGCATATGCTCATTGGGCATATGACATTGAATATCTTGTTACTCTAGAAGTCTCTAGAGTTGATATGCATACCTTTCATAGTAAAATTACCTCGCATATCAACCTTTTTAAGAGGATGGCATACCCTAGCATCTTTTTTTATTACCCGTCCACGTCCAGCACAATAAGTCTAAAGGCAAAGACTTTATTTGCTTTTCATAGAGGCGATTATATGTTGGCTCTTTGGCCTCTTTTTCTTGGACGCGTAATACTAGTGATCACGCGGCGAATCAACAAATTGGTGTGTTTTTTGCTAATACTGAAATATTTTGTATGGAAAAAAATATTGAATTTTGGTGATATACCATCATATTTCTATTACCTTTTTTATGAAAAAAAAACAAGTTGATCTCTTAACGGCGTTCTTGAAGCGAACGTTTGAAAACCAAAAAAAAAGGAGGTGCAAAACTTTTTTTTTTGACAAAAGTATAAATCTTAGTACATTGTTTATACGTAAGATCCCTAGAGAAAAGATTGATAAACTAAATATATTTTTTTCAATACAAGGAGAGTCCGAATTTCTTCAAATGAATCCTAGGTAGCCTGGAGTTGGTCATGCTCTAGGCTCAGGTACAGTCTTAAATTGTGAAAAGTGAAAACATGTTTTTATTAATTAATTGTTTGAATATCAACGCATTGTTAGAGAAAAGTACTTTACATTCCTTGGCGGCAATTTGGCAGTAATCTACTGTAACTTACCTTATAATAAAAATATATTTTAAAAAAGAAAGAAAGACATGATCTTGCTAAGCTTTTTGGTCTTCTTGTAGGCAAGACTAATCAAATGGAAGGAGTTGGGCATAATATTAATTTATTTAACGTTTTATCGTTTATTTATATTTATTTGTCGTGCCCCTTTATCAGATAAGGTGCCCCCTTATCGGCACTCTGACCCTTATTTTTTAAATTGTATTTCCCCCTGTTATATTTAGTTAAAATTGTTTTTCTTTTTACTGTTTTACATTAAACCTGAACTGTAATAAGTATAAGTATATAATGTACTTATACTACATAAATAAATATATTAGGTATTTACATATGAAATTGCCGTTTTCTATAGAGAATTTGAAGGAAACTCAATTTTCAGTACTAACATTTTTGCATTTTTTTTAGGAATGACTAATCCAAATTATGTGATTTCTTATGTGTATGAATGAGACAACATTAGGCTAACAGCAACATTCATTTCATTTTTGTAAAGTGTCAGCTTGAAAAAATTATTGCAAATCTTATCATGGAAATGCGTGACATTTAGGACGAACTGTTTTTGAAGATTTAATTTTTATAATCAAACTGAAAATAAAAACAAAATTTAATAAGTAGATGTAAAACCTTGGAATCAAATAAAAAAAAACAAATAATTTAAATAGCTATTGAATTACAGTAATTATGAACTCATGAATCTGTAAGAAAATTTCGGCAATTTCATATGTAAAGACCTATTATTTCTATTTCAGGTAGTAAACAATGTTGCCTGGTTAAAAACACAAAGCAACGAACTATCGCGTAACTAGCAAAAGAAAATGGCCCTTGGCACTTCAAGATAACATACATTTTTCCGAAAATATATATCCATACCAGTGAGGAGGAGAGGAGGTTGAAGAACTGTCATTTCAGAGTATTTCTCTGTCTATCGCTAGAAAAATAATGAAACGGCATGATATTTACACTAGCACACATAACGTGAAACGTTTACTACCGCCCCATTTTGTTCGGCATACATTGTTTGCGTAGAATGACGGAGCGGAGTATAAATGTCAATTGGCACGGTAATGGAAGTTGAAGTAAAAGACAGATATGTATCATCGCCTCTTTACAAGTACAGAGTGAATGGCTTCGTCGTCATACTACGTCACGTTTCTTTATCACAGTTCATTTCGGTCGCAAACTTATCGTAGTATGGCCGTCGTTTGGAAGTATTCTCAGTTTTACTTCCACAAAGAATACGCGATAGACTTCAGTCGGAGCGAATTTAGAGAGACATTTTTAAATAAACATTCTACGCGAGTGACATAAACTAGAATTAGAAGTGTTTGGAACGCGATTTTAACCTAAACAGTCTTCCCAATATTTAAATTTTCTTAATATTTTCAAAATGTGGTTAGTCAGCCAGCCCAACTCAGTGATTTTGGAGGTTAAGGTGGACCCTAACGCTATTGGACAGGAGTGCCTAGAAAAGGTAAGATCTCAATTCCAATTTGTTTTTTACAGTTTTAGCCATCGTCATTTCTCCTACTTTTTGCCAATTTACATTGGATTTTTCATCATTTTGTTATTCTACGATCTTCCACTTTATCAGTCATCGTAACGTAACAGTATGCTCAAGTATTAATTTGTTTTAAAATAAAAATTAGATTTACGAACATTAGCGAATCGAAACATTTCACACCTGTCAAATGCGTTCCAATAACCCAAAATGTTTTAATTTAATTGACTGCTTATAAAGCCCTCATTATTACCTGAGCACATTATTGAGGTTTTTTTGTGCTTATTGAAAATGTATTTCTTGAATTTTCACAATAGTTTTTCTTTATACAAAGCGTGGCTAGAGACACGTTCGCTTCTTGCGTCACCATTTACCTTGCGGACTTTGGACCCTGCATTGGTCATGCCTTACCTACGTGAACGATCTGTAATTGCATGTAATTTCCAAATCCCTACAATGTAAGGGCACAAGGAAGTCTTATATTCACTTGGTGCAGTTGTTTACACTTATACTACTTTATCTTTACGGTTGTAACTTGAACTTGCTATAACGCGGTCATCATTAATAAAAGTAATGTAAGCAACTTTATAATGTAACTTCAGATGTTTTATACAGCAGGGAATTTGTGTAAGATAGTAACTTACATTAATAATTAATTATTTTTCTTTGAACCAATAAATTACTCCTAAGACTTAAAACCAATATGAGACTTAACCATAGGTTTTACAAGAAGCTTTCCCGTCCTCTAATACAACATTATAGTATATGGTGGTAGAATTAGTCGTAAAGTGCATGCAATATTATATTTAATTACTAAAATAGTGATTAACACATTGATAATCTGTAATGCTTCTTTAGTCAACAATAAACGAGATATAGACAAAGAAACCTACTTATAATATATACAACCAACCATGTCGGTGCGGCGCGCGGCGCCTGCCTGCATGCGTTCTTAGATTATGAGATTCTTAGATTATTTGGCTGTATGCCAATTGAATATCTCTACCGTGAATTTAGGACAATCTTTAAAACATCACACAAAGCCTACTTGAACTCAATATTAAAATTGGAAGACCAATGCTGCGCTAAAAAGCTTCATCTAATAATGGAACTGGTATTATAAGCAAATCATCACTATATGTACCTACGTACCTAGTTCTTTATTACAAAGTAACCTTTATCAGATTGGAGTTGAAGTACGCAGCTAAGATCAATAACATAAATTGCCATGTTTCTTAGAAGTTCTTGCATTTTTCGCGGAACCTTGATGTGATTGTCTGTTTGGGATTGCAACATAATCAAAGTCTTTGATTTTATAACGTGCTGCAATAAAATAAGACTTCAGTAAGAAGAGAAAGAAAACTGTTGCCATAAAATAGCCAAGTCATTCGATTGGTTAGTAACAGCCACCCCTAATATTATCTATCTAGTCTACACACAGAAGATCTGTTTCCTCATGTGTAAGTACCTATGGGATGAGGTTTACACCATTATTTTCAAATCATTTCGCGCACCGAATCGGGCTCAAGGCGTGTCATTATTCAAAGTGCTCGTAACAACTGCAAATTTATCCCCATCATCACAATGAAATAAGACTTCTATACCAACGGCATAAGAGCTAAGCTGATCAACACGATAAGTTTGTCGGTCTGCAACACCGGCGATTGTGGCCGGGTCCAAAGTCCACGCAGAACAAACAGCTGGGAGTGTAGCTCTCTACCGGTGCTACACGTGCACCCTGCGTGATGCCGAGGGTCGCCATCGGTTCGATTGAAGCGAGACACCATTCGGTCTTTATCATTTTGTATCTGATGTGTTTCGGGGATTTTGAAAGCTATTCTACTCTATCTGGGTTATTTATAATATGTAAGATGGATCGAAGTAGCGATCTTTACTGCATCTATTGTTTTCGAGATGTTGAGAATTAGGAGAGAAAAAGATTTTTTCGACCAAAATCTCAAAAGATGAAAACAATGGTAAATGTTTCACTTTTCAAAACTGGAGTTGATAAAACCGAGGGACTTAATGGTATTGAAGATGATTGTCCCACGTATATGTATAAAAGAGGTATGGAAACCCTACTGAGAGCGAACGTGATTCAAATGTGGGTTTGGTTTGATACTTTCATGTTTCGTTACTGGTTGAACAATTTTATACAAGTAGAAACCTCTTATACATAATACCTAAAATAAGACAACGTTAAATACAATTATTCTAAATTCCATAGTAATAAAAAAACAAAATTAGAAAATAAATCTAATTTTATGCCAAGAGACAGATAAATTTAAGGTACAAGGATACCAGGATAAGCCAAATCAACAAACGGCGGAAGAAACATTCCTTACGAACGGAAACTCAAAATTACTTCCTTATACCACATTGTCAATAATACGACTGCTGGCTGATACAGTCGCAATAAACTCCGAAGCACACAAACCGTTGTTACTGGTTTTACCATTATTGGAGAGTTTCCTCAATCAGGTTTAGCCCAAGTACCATCAAGATAATTTACCAAGAAGCTGAGGAGACGAAATCGTCCGGGTGAAGTCGGTTCAACTCTGGTCGTTACGTCAGCTTTAGCCCAATCATGTGAGCACGCTCACCATCCAAAGTCCGAGTGGTTAAAGCTATTAATACCATACATTTGACTCTATTCAAAGGACGTGACTGCTCTAATAAATGGCTCTGAGTAATGGGATCATCTCCAGTTTTTTTCACTGCTATTAATTAGTCTTATAAGCGATAGAAGCATCAATTGGGCGAAAAACAAATCAATTAACTTGCTACTACGTGTTTTTATGGTGAAACAGAGGTGAAATTCAATACTCTTTTGGAGAAAGTAAGAAGTGTAAGTTTAATTAGGTAGAAATGTTTAACAAGGAAAAGCATTTCAACTGCGTTGAATCTGATGATATTGACACTTATCTTGTGTATTGATGACTATGGCATTCAAGTTTCAAGGCACAATATTTTATTTTAATGCTTAATAATAAAAAATTGCTACTTCTGTCTATTTAGAAGTAATTGCACAATTTTCTATTCACCGACCTCATTGCGAAATGCAGAAAGTTACAGAACAAAAGTCATCAAAATCTATTGTACAAATAACAAGTATTGCGAAATAGTGTTTTTGACTATTATTGTTTTTTGAACATAAGCACGTTCAGCTACACAAGATTTAGCAAAAATTAACCCCAAAATTTCGGGTTCACCTTACGCCATTGCGTCATAACCAGATCAATTTCAACGTTTCTCTCCTCCTATTTGTTTGAACTTAACAATTGGTACATCGGACTTTGTTCCCTGACGTCATATTATGTGTAACAAACAGCGTTTTGTCCTCGCATTCATTTGGACTCTGCTTGTTTGTCACAATATCCTACTGAACCGTTCCATGGCTATTGTTATCGGTGCTCAGGCATCCACTAATAGTATGAGAGATGATAAGATGATCCCTTTGTTTTGTTTATCTTTCTCAATCTGCTCGTGACTTGTTAATAGCCCAAGTTGAGTACCAAATACCAATGCTTTTCTTCAGAACCAATCAATGGCTTTCACATAAAAAATTATGCATGCAAGGCAAGGCTTAAAATTGGCGTCACTCTCCATATAAGCAACATATTATGTGAGACGAAGTCAATACCAAAGGTTACATTGTGTATATGCTGTATCCTGAATGAATATACAAAGAGTACGATGGTGTTCTCAGTCAACTTTCACTTGCATAACTTATTCGTGCAGAAAAAACTTGACGCCTCGTAACGCAAAAGTTTTTTAGCTTATCTTCCTTGCAGAACGGATTTTGTAGTCGATCGTATTGTCTTTTTCAAATAGATATTTGACCTGTCTAGCCCCGTGATTCAGCGTCCACATAATATTCTGGCTCAGTTGCTTAGCCCAAAGTGCATAATTTACCATTGTATTTCTTGTTTAGAAGTTAAAAATTGAAAAACATTTTGGTATGTGGCAGTTAACACCAATAGTTCAGTATTAGTGTGGTTTATAAAGCATGAGTTTGAAATTTAGTGCACAATTAGTCATGATCTGGTCCAAACAAAGTTAAAATAGCATTTTAAGTTGGTTTTGAGAAGATCATGACTAATGTTGTATACAATTTCAAACTCTTGCTTTATAAATCTTACTAATACTGAGCTATCGTCAAATGGCACAGATCAAAATGCTTTTTTATTTTTTAAGTTCTAAACAAGAAAAGCAAAGTTAAGTTATGCACTTTGGGCTAAGCTACTGACGTTTAACCTTAAATGAGCTTACTTAATAAAGTATTATACTTTCAACAATGTTTTTTCGGTACTTGAGTAGGAATCGTAGGAAGCTCAATCTCCCCAACCTAACACGAAATTTAGCCTACTCAAGGAATTCGACGAAACCCATAATAACGCATAACTTGTCAATCAACCTATACTTCAACAGACCTCAATGTAATAATACGTTGAAGTACAAACCGTTACACACTCGTCCGTCACAGTTTCTTACTACAATCAGTGCTCTGTAATTGTTACACTTCAATTCTTGACATTAGCTGTTTTTGCTGCATTCTATTGTATTTGCTTTAATGACCTTATAGCGTGTATTTTCACTGGTGGGTCAAGAATGTTAATGAAGATTGAAAATACTTAAATTACTTTGAAAGCGTTAAATTGTACCTTAGAATAATCATCGATCTATATTATTTTCACCAATTTTGAAATTTGCTTGCATTCCATAGGCAATTGTAGCCTTAGAATCAAAATTATAGAGACGAAGACACGCAAACGGTTATTATTAAACGCCAAGCCAGCATTCTACGTGACTAACAGCACGGCTATAAGCCGCCGTGATCTGGGAACCTTGGCTTACTTGCAAGTGCTGTGCTAAGTAATTTTTGTAGTTTACAGCAAACCACAAAACTGCTACAGACCTTACATAAATAGAAGAAATATCTGCGGGTAGGTATACCGATCTAATGCCATAACTTTGTTCTATGCCTGCAGGGTTCTTTGGTATATATGCCATGGTATGGACAGCCAACGTAACCGAATGCAAGGAATTGTACCATTTTAACAAAGTAGAACAACTCCACAAGGAAGTAACGTAAAACACGCATGACATTTTTTCCTGTTTAACGTGACTACTTAATCTATCAGTAGAATTTATTATTCTAGTGTTTCAAGACATTTTAATTGATACTTCCATATTGAGTGACCAAATAAATTAAACAGAAATGCAAACATTTCACAATGTTGCTACAGCCGTCGTTAAGTTACTGTTGCTAAGTGTTAACTAATTGATAATGATGATAATACTTAAAGATAACCTTATAATCAAGCTGGAACAATAGATGTCAATTGAACTTTGAGACCTCCGCAGATAAGCACGCACGGCAACGACATTTTTGCCAAATTCATGATAAACTAAATGACACGAGTACGATAATGAATGAACAACCGCATCATATGGTATGATGTGATGATGACCGATAACTTTTGCACTTAAACACGTAGTGAAATGATAAAAGATGACATAAGAGAGTGGAACATCAAATAAATGAACCACGAACAGTAACAATAGGTAGGTACGTGTACATGAACAGTACCCTCACGTTAATTAGAAGACAAAAATGTATCTAAAATAACGAACTATTGCTACATTAAATTGTTTTAGCTTATGTAAATAAGACATCTACCCAGGAGCCAGCTCAAGTAACATATTGTTATTACAAAAAACATTTTGTAAAAATACAATATGGGTATCAACTGATTGTAAAAAAATATAGTTGGCTATATTTACTTGCATCATTTCGAGAAATTCTTGAAAAACCACGAAAAAACTGCATGTTCCCCCCTTATCTCCAAAACGGTTACACCTAAAAATATGAAAATAATCCTGATACTATGGCAACAGTTCTTTCTAGAATTTCAAGTACATTGGAGACGTCAATAAGAAACAAATCAATACCCTAGATAATTTCTGATATCGGCATGATTAAATGATTGTGTATTCATTTTGCTACGAGAAACAAAGCAATGATGGATAACTTACAAACAACAAAAATATAATAAAAGATACAGGTATCTTATGTGTAGATTTTGAACCGGATGTGATTATAATTTATAAGTAGATGATAAAAATTTAAAGCTCTGTTGATTACATTAAACAGTTAAATTTAAATTAAAACCTCGTTTTGTTGTTTACGTTTTGAATTGAATTAAAAGCAACGACATATCAGATATTCGCTCGCGCACCCATACTAGCGTGGTTAGCTGAGAACATCCTTATTTAGTAGTATTTGTCGAAATTTCAAATTTGTCTAACCTATCCTGTACAATATTTATGACTTGAACCTAAATTATAATACTTATACCTAAATCAAATAACTATAAAAGTCCTGGATTTTGTACTCGTACCTGTTTTTATAGAATAGCATAGAATATTTTATGCCAATCCAAAATATTATTGTTTCATTTCGATTTTTAGAATATTTCTCCTGAAATCGTGGGAACAACCAAAGCTAGTCTCTCGTCTTTTCAAGAGATGAATTTTGTTATGCATTATCGTGCCTCGCTTGCTCGCTCGCTCTTTACGAATGTGAATGTTGTAGGGCGAAATAGCAAGGAAAGTGCTCGACCGACTTCAAGCTACTGAGCACAAAGCTCATGGTTATGTATGATACTGAGACGCCGTAAAAGAAAACAAAAAATATACCTAAAATTCATCGTTTAGACTACAGCAAAATCTGTTTATATATTTTTTTGTAAGATTGATACGATTTAAAATCTACAAGTTGTTATTAAAAATAAAGATGCACTTAGCAAAGTAAATAGAAGTGTATTTGAAAAAAAAGAGCAATACTTATGCCATTTGCATTAAATGAATAAGTAATATATGTTTGATAGTAAAGTCCAACCTATTAATGCTAAAGCAAATAGAATGGAACAACAGTATTTGAAGCTATGTGACCGGTTTCGGAGGCCATCAGGGATAGGGTTTGTTTTAAGAGTTTACACTTTATTGCTAAATCGATTCTTGCTTGATATTTGCATGTCTTTGGAACGAAAATGTACATGCCCATAATACCAACTTTTTTTCTTCCAAATTGTGTCGAATAATCTAGAACTAAATTCGCTGCATCGAATGTTTTCGTACTTAAGTCAAAATTGACACCTTAGTAATTGCATACAATCGTTTTCAAAAACACTAGAATTGTGTATTTTGTGACTTAACAGGTATAATTTAACAGCATTAACAAAGTTCGAGATGATTGATTGTTATAATTCTTGCTCGGATAATGATGTCATTCAGGTGTAATCATTGCTCTGAGAACTCGTTAACTACGTCCATGCTTTTTCCAGTTTTTCTTTCCAATCCACAAACGGGAGTTGCTAACCGAGATTATAGCCAGTTACAAGATTTAATGTGTTACGAAGAAAAGATCACGGTTCATCCTCCCACGATTTTATGATTCGTATGTACAAAAGTAATTCAATATTTTTAACCACTGTGACATTGAAAATAGTGGGGCCTTTAAGTCATTCAACTCTTCAACCAATACCTATGACGTGAAAAGAGACTGGTCTATCATTATGTACCTATATTCAATTATAGGTGCTGGCAATTTTCCCATTTTTATATATTTTAAAATTTGGTTTCAAATTAATCTACCTAAAGTTTCGACATCATCATCATCTCCAGTCATTATGTATTTTCAATTTTCGATAGTGGCAATGTGCCCATTTTTTAATATCTTTGGTTTCAAATTAATATACATAAACTTTTGTTATCATCATCTCCAGTAAAAATACCAAAGTATGCCTTGAAGTTCTAAATCATGATAAAAAGCAATCATTACAGTACTCGCAAAAAACATTAGAGTTAAAATTAAGAGTAAAGAAATCGAATGGATTCCTGTAGTACTTGAGCCACGGACACTAACTGTAGGTAGACCAATATCTTGAATTTATTATGAATATAAGCAAAATACATCATTGCCTAAATTTCCATCAAGATTCGCTTTGACAATAGCATGCTGCATAATGTAATAGAAGTTCTGTATTTTTCTCGGGATCCCAGATTTATTCATCCAGGTATCAGTTCTTTAACAGAATCCTAAAAACGAATTAGCATAGCTGCGATAAAAAAATGTCCGAATCGCCCGCTGTACAGTTTTAGAATCGCTTCGAAAAAATTGGCTGAAGACTGGTTTTCCTAATTTTCTAAAAAGTACACAAATAGTTATAAAGCACGTAGGCACATGTGACGTAGGTTTGAAGGGTCATCATGTGGGAGAGCCCAGACTAGACAGGCGACGGAAGCGTGCACTTTTGGACACGGTCCAAGGGGAGTCATCGACCAGGGTTCTTAGATGTCCTTTAATGCGTGTGTTATATAATATATATCTTGAAAGATTTGAAATAAAGACATGGGCTGGTACTGAAGATAACGATGGTTTTGTTGTTATAAATACAAAAACAACAAAAAGGATGTATTCAAGGCGTTGCGTGAAACCTGATGTCGTTAGACATGAAAAGGATCAGACAACTGTGCCATGTCATTGTAATCTCGCACTTCGACTCGGTAATATTAGAGCTCATAATGCGTTACAAACTTGCGAATTAATGCGATATTTTGTGTAGTTTTTAGCTAATCTGCAATTCAAAGGGTTCGCACGGAATCTGACAGAATGCCATGCATGTAGAGCGTGCCCTGAGAATTTAATTTTTTGGCTGACGTCCAGATATATTAATTTCCCAATTTGGCTTCCTACGTTTTGTAACCTTACGTATTTATTTTTAGTAGTAACCGCATAGTTGTGTTTTCACTACAAGGTTTAAATATTGTAGACCCAAGGCTCATAAAAGAAAATATAAGATTAATTATGTATTTAGCATTCACATCACGTAACAATTTTAAAATACAGAATGCCTAACGTTTACATAAGCAATAAACATTAAAACTTACATGAAAAATAAAATAAAACAGTAAATCATAAATTTAAACAAATATTGCAGTGGTCAAGCAGTTGAGAGACTGCACCGGTGGACTGAATATCTTTTTATTAATATATTTATTTTCGTACCCAATAGTACTAACCGGAGCTCGAACTAATATATCACACTACGATACATACAATCACAAGAAAGTTCCACGAAAAATGGCCCTAAGTTGATCTTTGTGGAACACCGCAGATTTTTGGTTGTAACCAGTTGACACCAACACTTTCGATAAAATATCAAACAACTTATAAGAAAGCAAAATAAATCGGTATCATAATATATTTACATAAAAACTCAATTTGTTTTTTAAGTAAACTAAATTAACTTTTTAAAATTTTTGTAATTATGTATCTTATTAAATTAAAATATTTTAATTGTTTTAGTTTTATTTTTCTCAATATCTAGGTACTTAATTTTGTGGCGTATTTTACTGTAAAATGATATTACGCAAGTACAAAATTAAAGCATTTCAATATTGTGGTAAACGCCACAGCAAACATGGCGGACATTCAGCGGCCATTTTTATTCGTTGTTTGCCTTTTGCGCGCGAAATCCTTGTTATGCACATGGTAACTCGAGGACGAAGTGATAAACTTTATTATTTATTGTTTTTGTAGGTATTTATCGTAATCTTGTTTACCGGTTAGCCAATGTTTACCAGCAGACCCAATATATCTATTTACTGCTATATACCTATACACATAAGGATCAATGTTTCAACTCGAACGAAGGCCTCAACCGAAGAAGGTAATAATTTCTGTTTTTTAAATATTGGATTTTTATATTTTTTCTTTTTAGCTCCTTAAAAATATTACTGAAAGGAAATTAGTCTTCCAAATACATAGGTAAATAACTTAGGCAGTTCTTATAACATCGTGTTTCATAAAAACTTTCGTGATATTTTTTATAAATAAGTCTGTAACACTACAGTTTTGTGTTTTGTTTAACACTACGTTGTATTAACGTTATCATTCTCTGTCGCCATTAGCTGTCCATTTACATCGAAATTTATATCAGTTACATGGAAAAATAACTTACTCGCCGCTATTCATATTATTATAATTAGTTTCGACGCCATTTGTAATTGATACATGGTTACGTTCGTCACACATTCAAATTACGAATTCATTAATTTCTTTATTATTGCCTCTCTTTCTTTCTTTTTTATCTATCCTTGTTGCAAGCTTGCGCGCGCGCGTGACTTGAATCACGAACTGAACTAAAACATTTTAACAAGTTATTTTGTAGCTCTAAACAAAATATATTATGTGTTATATTTTCTCAGTGTAGTATTTAATGTCAATTTAACAAAGCAATAAAATCATGACATATGATAATGTATAATTTAGCAGTATTTTTTTCACCACTTCTGATTTCTGTATTTTAATTACAATTATAATTGATCCTCCTCACGGCCCCATATTATAATTTATCCTCCTCACGGCCCCATATTATTATTCTGCCACTGTTTCTAATTTAAAGCCTCTACAAATAATTTTATCTGAACTACATAAGAACGAAAAATTCTCATTGGCCAACGTACAATCAAACCTGACAACGTTTCCACCAATCAGGAAAGAGAATACAAGTTTTGATCCCAGTCCAAAGATATTAAAGAACAAAAACAAATAATTCGGAAGGGTTTACATGACACACATTCAGAGCAGGGCTCCACAAAGAACCTTTGTGAGTGCGTTCACCTCATCACCTCCTTTTGTCAGCGATAGCGTCGGCCTCATTTCACCAACTTTGTCTTTAGCATTTTGGAGATAATATTGTTATTGTTTGTGTTGCTATTATAACTTATAATTTATAACACGGTACAAATAAGTTGGCACCTCGAGCTCTCCAAATCCTAGCATAACAAACTTGGCCGTACTTTGGAACGTTTCTCATCGACAGCATGACAAAGTGACAATCATATTTTCTTTTGACAGTTTTGGATGGATACAACAGGAAAATAATATGCCATGAAAATATACGACCAACTGGTTTATTTTAATTAAATACACAACACAATAAAGCCGATTCTGAAGGCTTTAGTTTTAGTGCTGTCAAAACTAAATTTTCTTCATTGCGAAATAGTTCTTAAAGTTTAGGAACAGAAGCTAAATTACTTTGGCAAAATTTAAGTTTTGACAGCACTAAAACTAAAATTAAAGCCTTCAGAATCGGCTTTAGTTTAATCATAAAATACAAAACATTATGCTTATATTATTTAATATATTTTATACTTTCGGTTTTATTTTGAATTAAGAGCGTGGATCAAACTGACAGTACCTACACTCAAATTTAAATTTCCAAAAAAAAAACTGTTGGGTAAAACGTTTTCAACCTTACAAAGTGAATCACGTATAATTTACATTTGTACTGTATTTGAGACGAAAATAACAGTCTTATATTTGGCCACTATCCATGTGTGTACTAAGAGTGCAATTTGTGAGACGAGTTTTTGGATCTGCGGGAGTAGTCGAGCAACCAGTCGAGAGATTTGCGATTGTAAATAAAGATGAACCAAACCCATCGGTCGACCGAGTTGGCCGTGGCGTGCGCACGCGCTCGCTGCATGATGTCGGCGTGATCGAGTGAGAGGGATAGAAGCGCATGTTAGAAAGGGATGCAAGGAAAACATCTAGGACGCTTTGGTTACGTGGCGTGGGTGGGACGTTCGCTCCTTGATTTTGTACACCTTTTTGCTTTTAGAGGGCGCTATCTATTTTAGAATAGCGTTTTATGTAGCTTTATAGATTCAAGTGCTCGGTGTAAAAAAATACAATAAAAGCAACCTTAGTTTTATGTTTATCAAATACTTTGACCTTCACCTTGATTTGACACATCAAATGCCTTTTTTACGATCAATAATCTTGTACCTATACCAACTGCATCCACTCTTGATTTCATTAGTTCTAAATAGTTTTAATTCAAGGTTGTCCTTATTTAACATTATATTGAAACTTGATGTTATTTTCTTCGATTTCAAAACGCAGAATATGGCGATGTTACAAAAGAGAAAAGGTATGCTAGTTCATCGAACTATTACTTCCTTTGTTAGGATTTTCATAACCCGTACCTATCGCACGTGTTCGATTTCAAAGCACTTTTAGGTAACGTGCAAAAAAACATTTTCGCCGGTTTTCACTAACCTTAAAGGTATAAACACAGTTTTTTTTTTTTTTTTTTTTTCTAGGTTTTGGTCAGGAATAGTCACGATGTGATCATGTCACCCTGGTTGTACAAATTAAAGATAGATATTTGTTACTAACTACATACAGTCATTTCTTATTTTGATACAAAACAAATCATTGCTAATTTCAGCAGTATCTTAGCTTCCTCTGAATTTGGAGCAGTCAAGGCGCTGTTACACATTCCATTAAAATATGATAGACGTCTTCTGAGGGCTACTATCGACGTCAGGTGGCGCCACTGAGGCGACAGGTATAGAGAAACGTCAAATGCCCGCGAAACGGCGAAAGCTATGGCTTTTTATTAGTTATTTGTGTATTAGTCGACATAAATTCATAGTTTCAGGTTTATTATTCAAGGTACGGTGCAATGAAAGTAAATGAATTAAGATTAGAGCTAAAGAAAAGAGGGACTAAAACAAAACTTAAGTCCTCCTTTCGTGAAAAAAAAATAATATTATATGGATAAGCAAAACAAAAAATCGAACTTTTATGTAAATCTAACCTAACAAACCTTTGACATATACCTTACGTGCCAGTGGCGCCAACTGGTGGCCTTTATAAAAGTAGACCCCATTACCCCGCACTCACTGCAGTTTGGTGTGTAGTGTGATGTATCCAGCAGAACATAGCCTAAAAGTAAGGACTAAATAATTTCGTTTTTTTTATTATTATCGAACCAAGGGAAGTGTTTCTTCAGCCGTTTATTACCTGTAGGAGCTCAAACTTGGTGTGGTTTAAAAATGTTCTTTTGTTTTGTGGAAAACGAGTGGCAGATATGTAATAATGTAGTACATTTTTACGAACAGCTCCAAAACCCCTTTAATTTGATACCACACACAATAGGATTCAGAAAAACAAAAATCGTGCACAAATATTACGACGTCATACACCTAGGTCAAACTTTGAGACAAAACACCGGGTAGTGCACGATACTATAACTCATTCATTACCTATCCATTACCACCAATCATACTTGCTTCATTCGAAATCCCACGGACGGTTTTTTATTTATAATATGTAACCATAACTATTACTTATAAGATCCCTAGATATTTAAGAGTTGCCTAGAACAAAATATGTTCCAATCTCCTTTTGTATCTATCACTATTTTTATATCCCCAGAGCTAAACTGGAAGAAATCCCTTCTTAGAGATATGCCTTTGTACATGTTTTTTTCCTTATACAGGTTGCTCTGAAATTCGGCCTATTCCTTGAAAAGGGTTATACTAGAGATCATTTCCAACAAATAATGCCTATCAACAACAATGGTCAAAAATGATAAGTAATTCTTTTTCAAGTAAAACACGTCGATATTTCAAAAATTACAAAAATTAAAAATGGTTTTCTTTCCACTTAAGACCTTTTAATTCTGAGATTATGGGAATTCTGGCCATGTGTATTTTTTTAAAAATGATCACTCATTTATCATAATTCAGAAAAATAGCAAATAAGTGCCGAGAGAGGAATCATTATTTTTTAATAAATTGTTTTGCGTTACCAGTTTGAAAGTTTGAAAAATATCTTAGAAACCTTCGTAACTCAGAGATCATTTATTTTCGGGCTTAATCTGTTTGAAACGATCTCTCTCTCGTATAACTCTTTTCAAGGAATAGGTCGAATTTCAGAGCATCCTGTATATTATATGACTAATAACGGAACTCTTTGTTAAGCAAATCGGTGTTACCTAAGCCGTGTTGTCACCTTGTTCGTCTTTGGTAAAAACTGGCAAAAACTACAATTTTATATCAGGTGACTGACTATAATATATTATATATATATAACTATAATAATCCAACTATAATTTTATAACCTAATTGATTTTATCAACTAATGATTGCCATTGTTATTTGAATAAATATTATATTTCAATGCCGCAACATGATAAAATCAGTAATTATACATTTTTGATTTCGAATAAAAAAAAATCGACCGGATACAAACTCTTATTACAAAAATAGTACCAAGGTTTTGCAAACATTTGACCTTTATTGATGTACACGTATAATCCCCGCAAGTTGCTATGCGCTCGCGCACGTCGGTTGTTTTGGGCCGCATCGCTGTTGTGTATACCTATTTTGTTCTTAGTACCTACCTACCTATATATTAGGTCATTAACTATGAAATTGCCGTTTTCTATGGAGAATTTGAAGAAAACTCTACCTATATTTTCAGTACAAACATTTTTGCATTTTTTTCAAGAATGACAAATTCAAATTTTGTTATGTAAGAAAATTTCGGTAATTTCATAGTTAATGACCTATTCTTTGTGAAATGAAACGAAATGCAATAAATACAGCACAGTTGATAAATAAATAAATACAAATTTTATTTTATTCTTGCTGGAAACATACAGGTCGCGGCAGTAAATAATTCACATCGTATCGTAGTGTCATATCTGTCGCACGAAGCACGAACGGTCCGGTGAGAGTATAGACGCTCTACAAAGCCGAACATAGCCGATGTGCATTATTTTCTGCCGGGAACTGTAGATACATATTTGTTTTGTAAAACATCGTTTTAATAAGTATTAAAACATCTATAAAATCTGAACAAAGTTAAATATATCTGGCTTCGTTAATTCAATTTTGAAAGCAGAGGATTCTGCACAATTGTATATTTTTTATCACCTTCCTTTTTACATATTGATGAACCGCTTTTTGGGTTCATTCACATAAAGTACTTACCCTTGATAAGTATTTCTGTAATTTTTTAAGTGGTTTAGTTAATAATTCATACTTATTTTGGGAATCATTAGTAGCCATATGTTACAGGGGCCTTTTTGCGCCGCTATACAAGTTACTGTGAGGTATTGGTGAATAAGACCCAGATATTACAAGTTTACTTATATTACAAGTTAAGTGAGGATGGCCGAGGATAGAAAAATGTGGCCCCTTGGAGAGGCCTATATCCAGCAGTGGGCCGATATTGGCGGATGGATTGGATTGGATTACAAGTTTACAAGTTAATGAATGAACTGCAATCCAGGATGGCACAAGTATAGGTTTTGTAAACAAGTCCTTTTATTATGTCATACATGTTTGTACGAGATTGAGTAACAACTATATCATGAACCGATCTTACCACAATAATTATGTTATTCAATGATGCACGGAAAATTGTATATCATAGTGTTCAATATGTGATATTTATGTAGAAAGTTCGTAACACTTTGCGGGACAACCAATAGGACACAATAGAAAGAATAATGGAAAAACGTGGGTGTTATTGTTTGTCCCACAATTTGTTAAAAATATTCACTCATTATAATACTTAATTATTTTTAAAGGGGACGTCACACTAAAATATTTAACAGTAAGCAGTCGAAAAGACAATAAAATGAATTATTACTGAACTGGCATTTATTCAAAAGCAACAGTTTAAAAACAGTCGTCATCAACCTAACACATGGCTCGATCATGCATGCATGCCTCTTCATGTACAAACAAAGAATAAGTAGGTAGCTACAAAGTAAACCAGCATCCTTATCTTTCTAAAGCAAAGTATGGTGATTGCTATTATCTGTTTGTTGGTGTCATTTAATATCCATATGCCATGCACCAACCTCGTGCGAAGTAATTCAAGAGTATTGTAATCAGCTCAGCATCTTACTAACGACAGAGAATATGAAGTATACGCTAACGGTCATCATCAACTCAAAACATGGTGATCACCATGCCATTTGTTGGCTTCTTGAAATAAGAAATAATTGTCAATAATAGACAACTTCAAATGACCATTTCACATTGCGTTACTTTTTGTCAATCGGTTTAGTAAAAATAATGCAGATAATAGACAAAATTTCATGTTTTTCAAGAGTTAAGGGTCTTCCTTAAATCATATTACCTTGAAATTTGCATTGAAAATATTTTAATAATTTCATCTAAAAGCCTACATATAAAAAAACGCGTGTGTTTTGGTGGTCTTACGTACAGCCCGTCGAAAATATCTAGGTACCCCCCCATCTTTGCGGGTGAACTGTTGACGATAACACTAAATCCCTGTTACCCAGAAACATGCAGATATGCTATAAACAAAACCCAAACCTAAAGTCAATAATTACTTATCAAAACAAATGCACCACACAACAACAATACTACTTCAACTCCTGGAACCTCACCACGCCGACGGCCTCGATGCAAGACACGTGCCATCATTAACACCGACACTACCACATGCACAACAAGTAACTGCATATACATCCTAGAATGCTGGCACTGCCCTGCATTCTATGTGGCTGACACGAAAAACGCATTAAAGATTAGAATTAACCATCAAACATACATCCGACTCTATAACTAACAACACAATACCCATCCCCACACATACTCGTCTCCACAAATCAAAATTTAATCAGTGTTTCACAGTCCGCATTCTAAAATCATTCATACCAGCCATAACAGACATTCAACTCGGAACGTGGAAGAGTTCGTTCATATGATTGCTTGGTGCACAATATGGTCCAGGCATTAAACATTCTTTTTAATACTCGTAGCTTGTAAATAGGTTAAATGTAATAGTTTTCATTTTTTTATTTTTATACTTATGTGTTATATTTTTCTTTTACTTCATTGTGACTGACGCCGGGCCCGAATGGCCCGAAATATATCTCACATTTTTTTTATTTTACCTTGTTTTATCTTATTCTAATCATTTATAAAGACAGAAAAGTCAGTATTTAATATTTATTTACATTTATTATAACATTATTTTATGACCAATATGTTGATAAATAGAACTCGAACATTATTACGTTTTTTGATACGCCAATTGATTCATAAAATAAAAGTCGTATCGAATTACGGAATTCTGCGCAGATTTACTGCGCATAAAGCACTAAGGTATCAAAACAACATTATACCAAACGAAGTCAAATAGTTTTAAACTGTATATATATATTCAACAACGTAGGTACTGTAGTAAACAAAGACCAAACCATGATATTCTTGAAGGATATATCTGTATAAATTTCAATAACTTACTTCGTTTGAACGGAATTCTTTTTTCTATAAATACACATTTAAAAAACTTATCGGCTGAGGTCAAAGAATATTTAATGAATTATCAAACACAAGTTAAATTCGTCGAATTTAAAAAGCAAATTCTGAAACCATGATGGTGACTAATATTCGGATTTACTACTAAATAAATAAAGCAATTCAGTAAATATCAACAACTTGAAGAGCTTGTGTGACTAGAAGAGCCGAAAGAGGTGTGTCAGTATCGTAGCAGAGGGAAATCTGTCAGCTCTGCCTTCCCCTCTGGGAGACAGGCGTGACTATATGTATGAATATATGTTAAAACAACTTTCATCTTTTGACCATCGAGTTACCAAACAAGTTCCAAAACTGAATCCTAGATCGATTTAGACTGTAATTTTAAGTTATGAAATGTGAAACTTAATAACTATGCAGTCTGCGCAAAATTGATTTCGAAAAAAATCACCTCTAGTTGTCTATTTTAATACAATTTATTAACCTAATTTTTTTAGTCACACCTCTGATCTGAACAATTTATTTTTAAGTGTAGTGACGATCGAAGTCTCACTTTTTTCGGCCTGGCTCTCAATCGCCAAGTGTCTGGAGTGTAAAGTGCGATAAAAAACTTCATTCCAAAATACCATTGAACCATATTTCGTTAATAATACCATTAATACCATTTTTCGTTGTTCCCAGGTCTGCGAAAAGCTAGAGATCGGCGCCGAGGCAGACTACTTCGGGCTCCGCGTGTGCCCAGGGTCAGGACCCGGAAGGTGGCTCAACTTGCGGAACCCCCTCGACCCGCACCGCATCCCCGCGAACCGGCTTGACTTGCGAGTCAAGTTCTGGGTGCCCCCCCATCTCCTCATCAACGAACCCACGCGCCACCAGTTTTACCTCCACGCCAAAGTGGACCTGACCGAAGGCAGACTAGTCGTAGCTGACCAAGAAGTCGCCAGAAGACTGATAGCGTACATTGCTCAAGCGGAAACCGGAGACTGCGATTTCGACGCTCCCCCTACACAGGTATACGAGGAGTGTGATAGAATAGGTCCCCAAGGAGAGAAAGCCGAGGACCACATCGAGAAAATAATCGAAATCCACTCAGAAATAGCGGGCATGAGAGCTTCACAAGCGGAATACAGACTGCTGAAAGAGATTTCCAAGCTGGAATCTTTTGGAGAGGAGCTGTTCTTCTGCAAGCCGGTGACTCAGCTGAACAACGCTCACAACTTGTACAACCACCTGATAAACCATAAGAAGGTTGAGGAGACGAGGGCTCGAGACGAACAGGAGATAGATGGGGGCGGGACAGTCGGCTGCTTGGCCACAGGTCAGAACGGTGGTGGCTGCGGGTGCCGACTCAGCACTTGTGTGGGAGTCGGACCCCATGGCATCGTCGTCTACAGACCCTCGTGCAACGGAGGCGAGCAGGACATTGGGGAGGAGACACAGAGGTTAGTACTCGTGGTTTATGATTAGTTTTTTTTTCAATACATCGTCTTACTCTTCATCACTGCGCAATATGTCACAATAACAATGAATTGTTAAACAATGAAATACATTCAAATTGTTTAATTATAGAAAACGCCTTTTCGGTTACTCAGAATTAAGTAAACAAAAAACAAAACTGTTCCTTTTGTATTATCGACTATCGCATCGTAAACAAACTTTCCTACTTGTTTTTGACATAAACTTATCAGTATTCACTGACCTAAATCATAAATAAGTAAAAATTGTTTGTCTCGGAAATAGGAATAACATGTTTGTTAGGTATAATAATTCTAAATTTATTGCTAGAGGTTTATTGCTATTTGTATAAGCTTTTGACGATTACATAGATATAGTACTTCAGATAAGATTCACAAATAACTTGTTTTGGTCTTGATATGAAAAAGTATTTATATTATTGCAAAGGCTACAAAAGTCAGAATACTTACAAGACCTTTTGCAATTGTTAAATATAGGTCCTGAGTTAGCCTGAAAACTTTATGATGAGAATTTTGCAAACAATGGGTATTTTTTGTTATTAATTATGTTGTTTATGTCGTTAAAGTTATCTGATTAATATTGTGAAAATTCAATTGGTTTAAACATGTAAGACAAATTAAGATGTCCAAGATAATGATGACATAGCCACTGACATGGCTGACATTATCTTTGTATTTATTTTTCCTCTTAATCAGGGTTTCTGAATATGAAAATATATATTTTAATTCCTTTTTACGATGTTGCAAAATACAGGTACGTACTTAACACTTTCAGGGAGGGACATATAATGAGATACAAAAGAAAGAACAATGGAATCATGTCTGGGCAGTCTGTGTCCCTGAAAGGATTAAAAACTGTAAAATAAGTTAACCAATTGTTTTTTTTTTACATTTTGTCTGCAATACTTTAGCGGGTTCAGGTCTACTTGATCCTCGGACTTTAAACAGCCGTCCCACTTTAAATATTTTAATTTTAATTTATTCATTGTACATTATAGTATGTATTGTTATCACCATCAGTCATATCTTTTCAATTGTAAGTACTTTCCGACAATCGTCGTCCTTGAAAACATATTTAAACATGAGACATGTACCTACTGAAAGAAAAATCGTTTTAAAATATCGGATACCTTATTGTATGACTTACCACTTGTTGCTTGAAGGTTAACAAAGTATTTGTGCCCGAAGAACAGCACCCCCACATATATATACCTAAAGATATCGATTTACATCAATGTCTGTGGGCACACCTTACCACTTTGTGACGTAAACATCGTAGTGTGTATACTGTTCTAGTGACAGTTCACACCCAAAACACCTTTGACACCCCTAGGGGATGTATGTCGTTTTCAAAGTTTTTTTTAATTAGCTTATTACTTGACCGGGCCCCATCCTTGTTGCAGCATCCCATACACGGCGATACATCGCGCGCAGCCGCAGCGCCGGATCTTCCAGCTGTCCTACGTCAGCGCTGAAGGTCACGAAGCCACGCTGCATGTCAAGATGGCCACCTCAGGTCAAGCCGCCGCCCTCTATCGGGCCGTCACTGAGAAACACGCGTTCTACTGTTGTGAGACTGTGAGAAGCGATGTGACAGAACAGTTCATCAGGGATCTCAAGGTGAGCATCAATTTACTGCCCGTGTGTCTGTCAGCCGGGCACCTACGGGTCTACCGCGTAATTCTGATTTTTATCAACATCAACTTGAGATTGAAATTTGACGTGCGTGCGACGACGCCCGCCTAACATGCCATCTCTTTTGCACGCGTTGAATTTCGCATGCATTTGCTTGAAGTTGATACAAATCAGAATTACGCGGTAGACCCGCTGGATCATACCAACACACCTACGCTCCAGTTGCGATGTTGCAGAAAAAATTTCTGTCAGAATGATTTTAGCTACAGCCACAGCCGTTGAAAATAAACTATGATGTTACACCAGCTAGCTAGATGTAAAAAAACAAGAGATGATAATCTGAATGTCTGTCCGTGTGTGAAGGCCCTTTTTTCTAGGTACGGCTTGTTTATCCAGATAAAACACTAAGATCTATGTATAGCCTTAAACTAATGTAAAAAATTCAAGTTACTATTTCAACACAATACAACGACTCGATATTTCAAGAAGTATTTTTATACTAAAAATCGTTCTCACTGACTGATCATCACCAACTATAGAATGTTACCCGGTGATAAGTTAGCTTAACAAATAACAAATAAATTATAATCCTTAAAATAATTACAATCTTTGACACAGAGGCTGAAAGGGCGCTGGCTCAGCATACACCTCACAATAAACTGTGACACTGATATTCTGCCAGTACCATGCATTAAAAAGATCTATGTCGGTTAATTAAATTAAGACACTGAACTTATAAAATTGTATAACCAGAAGACAATTTCTACAATTACTAATTTCCGTCACTCTTTTAACTCTTTGGCAGAAGTGGAAAAACAAATCCGCAAAACATTAATTTCCAATTCTACTTGGCCTGCGACTTGGTCAACTTAATTTTGCAGTTGCGTTAGTATTTTATTCTGTGGTTGTGTTTCATATTTTGTTAAATTTTCTTAATTTTTTCTTATGTATATTTTTTGTATTATTTTATACGTTTATATTTTTTGTTCAAAATATTCAAGTGTAAAACGGTACGATATTCTTAGGGCATTCAGTTATTTTTTCACCATTTTTATGGTTATCCTATAAATTCTCGTGTTATTATCGCGACTGACATGATAAGTATAGACATACTGTCTGCAATGAAACGATAAGGCGATAAAAAACTTTACGGCGTGCTTAACTTTGCTTTGTCCTTAAAAAACTAACAGCGTTATAAATAACATTATTTTTAAACAAATACATAAGCATAATGCTATTATATTTTATTTCGGTAGTGTCTATTTTCGATACATCATAACGTTATTGTTAAATTGACGAAAAACGCTATAAAACACATTTTTCGGGTATTTTTATAACGTTATAAATATCTGAAATATGCATTATAATAATACGTAGTGTACTTGTTGTAGATTCTTGATTTCAATGCAACGTTTGTCAACTGTAAGACTATTATCTGAAACAAACTAGGTAATGGATAAACAGTCACGCATAGTGGAATTATAGGCATAGTATATTGCCTTGAACACCTTTATTTGATATGTACTGATGGTTTTCTGTATCATTCTTCAGACAATGCTCAATCAACAACTATGTACATATTTTATGACTGGATATAAGTACCTACCTATATTTATTTTTACTCAACGTCTAGAGAAAAATCTTACCGACTCTGTTACTTACTCTGTGTTATGCTAATTATAGAATTCTCTAGAGCTCAAAGTACATTTCACATGATTACAATATTAAAAAACATCTACAAGCATCTTTTTAGGGTTCCGTAGTACCTAAAAGGTACAAAAGCAACCTTTATGGTGAGACTCCGTTGTCCGTCCGTCCGTCCGTATGTCCCAGCTGGTCCCAACCTCACAATTTAATAGCATCAATTTGCCCACATAATATTGTGTAAAAAAAAATAAGAATTTGAAATTATTTAAATATTTCCAATACAAAAGAGAGAAAAAAAAATCTAAAACTACAATATGGGTATCAAATTGTAGATATTACAGAGCTGATCGTAAAAATATATACCTTAAATAAGATTTAGAGAAATCTTGACAAATAAAACGCGTAAAATATATGCCCCCCCCCCCCCCCCCCCCGCCCGAAACTGGTGGACCAAAAAACCCAAGGTACGCTAGTCTGACCCGCACTTGACCGGTTTTTAAAAGTGACCGGCTAACTTTTGGCCAAAAGCGTCGATGTGACGATGAAACATTCGGACAGAAAGTATAGACTGAAAGCAGACGAAGCGTCAATCAGTGTGTACGAAAAATCTACGTAAGTGGGTAACGAATGATTCATACTACGCAACTGCCTGTATCACTTTCCCGGTACTGCTTGACGTCATGTCGGAGCACGGCGAGTCGCTTGGCGGCATGGTTTTATTGTAAGGGTGGTGACACACCACCGCCGAAGCCTAATTTGTCAGGTTGGGTCTTGGTACAACTGTTCAGGGTGGGACAGGTGTATTTGGAGTGTTCTCAGTGAGCCCGTCTCATGCACCCCGACTCCCCCACGTCTCTAACCCCCACCATTCCCGTTTCCAGGGTACAATAGCGTCGATCTTCAACGAGTCAACGCGGCTGGGCCGCCGCTACGTGTTCGACATCCGGCGCACGTGCCGCGAGGTGCACGACCGGGCGCGCCGCGCGGCGCACGCGCAGGTCACCCACGAGCCCAGGGCGCGGCGCCGGTCTACCGGGAGCGAGACCAAGGTAAGACCTCAGATCAGTGACATTTTCCGGGTGGATTACGTGCCACGTGAAACGATTTTTAGTTTCATAAGTAATTAATTTGTAATTAATAATCATCACTAGATACCTATGTAATTAATCTCTCATCATCATCAGCCTACTTACTTATTAGGTTCAATTAACTTTATCAAGGATCATGTTTTTTTAATGTCCAATTTAAAGTCGATCAAAACTTTTGTACTTGGCCTCCATCTTTAGGACCCATTTACAGAAACAAAGAAAATCCATTGTTACGCCATGTATCCTTACCGGGGTGTCAGAAGTGTTTCCTAGTATGGGCTGTGAAATACAAGTCACACTCCGTCCACACACACTCAAAACGCATTTTGCACACGAAAGTTTGGACCCCGTCTCACGCCCTTAGGGCCATCCATGAATTACGTCACACGAATTTCATGATTTTTTTGGCCCCCCCTCGTCCTTGTCACAGCTTGAGACCCCTCCTCAAGTGTGACGTCACATATTTTGCAATTTTACATCTAGAAAATTGCAGTTCCGAAATTAGTTTTATTTCCATTTGAAATATTTTTTAATAAAATCAACATCAAATCAAACATGAATTAATAGTTAAAATTTCGCGTTTTAATACTTAGGTATAGATTTTAAAATGTGACGTCACGAAACGTATGACTCCTCCCACTCCTTTTCACACTTCGTCGACCCCCTCCCCTCCCCTTAACATGTGACGTAATTTATGGATGGCCCCTTACGGGGTCAATTTTGAAAAATCTTTTCTCAGTGCAATTTGTCACCCCTCAAGGAATTCGTTGCAATTTTCATGTTCAGTTGTTTAGTGTAGATATGTGTTCCATATACCATACGGCGACATACAGATAGATGGACAGAAGTGTAAAGTCCCCTTGTCCCCAGGAGCCCCGGTCGAGGTCATGCAGCGCGGGCGGCGGCGGAGAGACGGTGCTGGCGTGCCGCGTCTGTATGGACAACGCTATTGACACCCTGTTCCTGCCGTGCCGTCATGTCGTCTGCTGCGAGGAGTGTGCTCCAAGGTCTGTATCACAAATAGAAGTCATTTATTTGCTTTGTAAATAATAATACATCTATGAGCCTGGTTCGTCCACTGCTGGACATCGGCCTTTCCAAGATTTCGCTAATTTTGGCGGACAGGAGGACCTGTAAGAAATGCCCATATTCACCCACGCTGGGCTGGCGGGTTGGTGAGCGCGGTGATGAAACACTCGCACCAGTGACGCCGCTGCTCATCACTGTTTGAGAACTGCGGGTCTACCGCGTAATCCTGATTTTCATCAACATCAACTTGAGATTGAAATTTGACGTGCGTGCGACGACGCCCGACTAACATGCCATCTCTTTCGCACGCACGTCAAATTTCAATCTCAAGTTGATGTTGATGAAAATCAGGATTACGCGGTAGACCCACTGTCTTCTACTCTAATATAATATCTACTGAGTGTTAAATGCACAGCCATATTTAAAGTAAATAAATAAATAAAAAATAAAAATAAATAAATGAAACCAGATAGTTATAAGCTTTTCACGGTTCGCTTGTTCTGAATGTGTTAAGGTTCTGTTACAGTTGTGATCGGAGCATATTAAAAACGTGAACTATTTAAATAAAAAGATTCTGTTTTTCTCTTTCAAGTAATTATATAATTAATTCCCTTTTTCAACAGATGTCACTGTTGTATACCTATTATATACCTATTCTTTATCTATCTATCTTATATTGAAATTTTCCATCAGACTAATGACGACTCCATTGAGGGAGATATCGTATTTATTTGTAGTTTTTAGTTTTTCGTCATATAGTACTATTTATTTATTTTACTTTAGAACCTTAGCCTACTAACAGTGACTTTCACCAACTCGTAAGCTAAGTTAAACACAGGTTTTAACACAATTTTAACACTTATGAAACTAAATGCTAAATAAAAATAAATATATAATAACATTGAAGAAAAATAATAAAAAGACAAATGTGGTGACTAAAAAAGAGTAACAGAACATAAATCAGCGATTTTTAGACTTCTTTTCTGTCTGTCTGTCTGTTTGTTCGCGCACATCTCTGAAACTACTGAACGAATTTTCATTTAGTTTTCACAGGTGGGCAGAACATCATTTGGATTAGAATATACGCTTTGTTTCATTAAAATCGGGTGTCGGAAAAAGTTATCATTTAAATATTTTTGGAATTTACTTTTCTTCTGTTAGAACTTAGAGTTTTAAATAACAATTCCTGGCGGTGAAGGCATATGAACGTCACGAAAAGAAAACTTAGTACATGAAAATTCAACAGGTGGCGCTGTTCATTATTAAAACGCACATCAATAAATATTTAAGTATTTCGTTTAAATAGCGTCATCTATTTTGGTAAATTGGTAAAATTGTATAATTAAATCTTGATGAAACGTGCTGTACTATAATAAAATAGTAAAATTAAGTATATTAAATACTATTTACTATTATATACAATAATATTAAAACCGTAAAAGAAAGGTGCTGTGTCTGTATGTACTCCGATGCTATTAAAAAAAAAACGCGGTTTAGGATACTGATACAAAAACAAACGGAATTTTTGTTGGTATTTCAAATATCACGCAAAAACTACTTTTACAAAGTACATCGAATGTCCTACTTATATAATAATACTAGTTTCGTATGACGCACATACAAACTGCACATCTAGCTTCAAGTAATATTTACTTATACTTTTGTAACATTATTAGAGTTCCCACTACTGAGCGGGTTTTAATGCGGTTACCACTGTACGATCCTCAGCAGTGACAAATGGATTACAAAGAAAGAAGGAAGAGAGATCATTGTTCGATAACTTATGATCCAACTTGAAAACTGGAATACTTTTTATTCCGGGATTCCCAAGCGATGTGTGCCTTTACTGTGGCCACTGTGGCCGCATTATATTCTTCCACGCGGACGAAGACGCGGGCAACAGCTAGTATGTCTACATAAATAGATACAGCCTAACCTCATCTCACACTGGTACGGTTTCAACACATTTTCAATGTTATCCAGTAAGTGAGAACCCATATAGATTTACTATCGACCGATCGGCGACCTTTGACATTTTTCTACAGGCGGGCATCCTTGAATATCTTAAAATTGAATCTTTTACAACTTGTTTCACTTGTAAACTAATGCATAATAATATTTAGATCTCAACTTTTGAACCAAGCTTAAGTTCTAACACCGCATATATCAATGTTGAGCATTCTGTACCCCCTTACTTTAAATTCTAAATAAAACAGAAAACGCTCATTTACAAATGTTCTTAAACATTTTTTCCTTCACAGGGCAAACTCCCCAGTTATTGATATATTTTATTTACACTGAAACTCACCCTATTTCCGTTGTTTTTACGTAAAGATGGTACGGAAGTTTGATTTTACTATATGAAAACAGTGTTTTTAGGGAAAAAGAGACACCAGGCTTGTAGATGCATGTAGATACCCGAAATATTTGACAAAATTGCATGTATATGTCGGAAAAAATATCATAAATGTTACGAAAAACAGCGAATTATTCAACATGTTCCGCCTTCCTGAAAGTGCGTCCATCACACGCAAACCTCCATACAAACGCTGTCACCAAATTTTGTATTATAGGTATAATATTTTAGGCTAAATCCATTAACATTATCTAGATCTAAGTCGGCCTAAAAATCGTGAAATTTGAGTAATATCTTAACAACAAACCCCTGAAATACGGAAATAATTATGCTTTTATTGTTTGAGATAAAATCAAAAAAATAATACGGGTCAAACATCGAAAATATTATTTAGATAATAACCAAAAATAATATTTGAAAACGTCCACAGTCTTGCCAAAATCAGGTTTCTCCTGAAACGAGTTTAAAACTTTGCGCTCGCGACGAAATCGGCAAGATTGTATTGTCCTCGCAAGTGTCATGGAGCGTGCACCTTATAGCGAAATGAAACAGCATGACATTTGGCCACGCCCATACTGTGTTGATCGTTTCATGATGTCTACTCTTAAGGCCCCTTTATTTATTGCATGAACCTTTCTGTAATACAGGAATAAGGTGCAATATTTTCTCAACGTGTAAGATGTTTTAAATTTGTTTTTTTGTTGTTCCAGATGCGAGCGCTGTCCTTTATGCCGCGGGGAAATTGAAAAACTAATGCACATCTTTCTACCGGTGGAGTACCAGAAAAACCAAGGGATCATAATAAAATGAACCGTATCAGGAGATGATAAGATTGATAATGCGATAAAAATTGCTGACAGAACTACCGTTCGTTGATACGTCACGGAGATAGAGAAGACAACTTCAAGTGTTTTGAAGACTGATCTGGTTACTGTTACAACTGCCCTAAACCTTAACCTGCCTTTAGAAAAAAACATGACTGGTGCTTGGCTTGGATTTAGGATGAAGCCAAAATTATGAAAAATAATGAAAACGATTAAAATACAATTTTTAAACAAAATTGAATCGCCTGGAGTATAGTGTAGACCGTAGAGGACAAAAAGTGGCCTTGTGAGACAATAATTTAAAAACTATGAAAGTGTGTGTGTGATTGTCTAGTCAGAATATTGACTTCTCGATACGATTGTTCAAGATATTGAGTAGATTTTATCATATTTGACGAAAAGTCTGCCATCTTGAGCAAACGCTTGGAGTGATTATTTTAATGTGTTAAAAAACGTGCATTTCTGAGTTTAAAATTATCCTTTATGTTTATTAAGATAACCTTTTACCTTTTGGGAATGTTTGCTAACAAATTATAAACTGCATTCCAAAAAATTAATATGGATAAAATATGCATTATAAAATTTAACCAAGTTTTCATTTGACACGTAGGTACTTCTTAATTACGTGTCAGTTTAATATCTAAGTTAAAAATAACAATAATGCAAAAGTACCCACCCATTGCATATTCAAGTGATCAGAGTCCCTTCGTTTTAGAAGGAGTTAGTTTTTCTCTTAACTTTAGATTTAACTTTGTGATAAATTAACATAATAATAATAATATAGTTTCGTATAATATAGTTTCGGAAGTCTTGTTAAACTTGAACCTGCATTTTTCTTTGTAAACTTGCCTTCATAAAATGTAAAATAAAAACTTTGTAAACGTTTTCCTGGCAAGTTCATAGTTTATTATATTTTAATTTTCATTGTATTTGTAAGACCTGTGGTCTATAAGTAATTTCATAATACTAAACAAAAAATATTGAAAAATGGAAAAGTACCTAAATAAAAAGTATCTTTATTGACTTTATATCTACTGTAGTTTCATTTATAATAGATAACTATAACTATACTAATTAAGGCGCTACGGAAAAAAAAACGACACTTTTAGAACTTGCATATACAAAGTGTAACAGAAACAGTAACAGTCAATGGTTTAGAACAACTTTTACTATGGAACAAATCCTGTATATCGAAAAAAAAATTACTCGCTTCATAGGAAAATGCAATGCCGCTCGGCCGAAATGTATGGAAGGGCAGATTTTTTTTTTAAGATTTCAGGGTTGACCTCAGTAAAAGTTGTTCTATACCATTGACTGAATAAGCTCTTCAAATATGGTTACACCTTTCTGTTATACGTTGTATACTTCAGTAAATAATGTATTATTTTGATAAAATAGTATATTATTTTTGGAATCTTTTTTTCGCGTCAAACAAAAACGCGATTGGAGTAATTCGGCTCGATACAAATATTTATTGAAATGAGGTCTTTTTCGACACCAATTCTCCTGGTTTGACAATTTGAAATGATTTATGGATTGCAATTATATTTTATTAGATGGGTTTTAACAGTATCCTGGACCTGGTTAAACGAATTTTGATTACAACTTTGTAATTTTTACAACTTGATTACTATTAAAGAGTGGAACGGAGCGAGGCGAGGTCTCTAGTTTTAACAGAATTCATGAAATACAAAAAAAAACCGGGTATCTGATAAAAATAGCTGACAGTAGTTTTCGAAATTTTCAGTATTTCATTCGGTAGTTTTCGTAAATTTATTAGCACAGAAGTTTTCTGTAGATTAGTATTTAAAGCAGTTACATTATCCTCATTTTTAATTTAGTTTTCGGAGCTTTTATTACGACCCATTTTTATCTATACCGGAAATAAAAAAGAGAGAGAAATACATACGTCGTTCATGTAAAGATGACTAGTGTATACACTTTTTTCTATAAATAAACAGTTTTTTTACCTGAAACCATTTTACGAATTCGGCTTCGTTTGAATAACTCGCCATCTCGCACCTCTTGATTAGAGATGGGTCGGAGTGTGGTGTAGGGGGGTGGGGGAAAGGGAAACAAATATAAAGATGTGTGCAACGTTTCATTGAGATCAAAGCCATAAGGACGACACAAACACCTAAGCGTTTATATGGCAGCTGAGGGGGATGGGGCCATTGGTAGTCATGTCAGCTCACGTGAGTTTAGTTTTAAAACAACAACAAGCCTACAAAACCTGTTAAGTAGCTTTATAAAATATGCGCCAGTTTTACAATTTACAACTAAAATATTTAGGATTTTTAGAAAGAAGGACATCGTGGATCGTGGTTTTAGGGTCTATATATTTTTTTTACCTATAGAGGTCTAACTAACACTTGGCCATTACCGCGCCTAATGGGAAGCGTCGTTGAGACCTAGGATGGAGCACGCTGTCCCAAAAATTGGGAGAGCGTTCGCAGGTCAATCGTTAATCAGTATTTCCAGGGAGTTACACAAAAATCTACGGATGTCGGTAACGGACATATCACTGATACTACAACTGCCTGTAACACTCGGTCCGTCGGTACGGTACGGCTACTCATGACGTCATTCAGAACACGAGTCGCTTGGCGGCATTGTTTCATGAAATGAAAGGAACCCCCTAGTGACGTAAACTGAGCACCGAGTACTCCAAATACGCACATGGCGCGCCCAGGTCAGTTAACTCCAACTATCTGCTTGTCATCACCCTCATGACGTAACCATACCGCCAAGAGACTCGTTGTGATCCGACGTGACGTCATGAGTAGCTGTACTGGGGGAGTGGTAACAGAAGTCTGGCCGCCTCGCCTACTTTTACTCTCCCACGTTCTGGGCGAACGCGTGCTTCATGCTAGGTCTCATCGATACTTTTTATTAGGCGCATCAATTTTCTACCCACTGAAATTTCTATTTTATTAAAATTTCTATGTTTGAATAGGTACTTGGCGATTTCTCCATCGGGATCCCGCACGAATTTTACGGGATTAGTCCCGCACGTAAATAATTTTTTGATGGTGGAAAATTCACAGACAGAAAAAAAAGTTGTGTAGGTCAATAATTAAAACGACAGGGCGTTCTACTTAGGGCTTGCATGTAAATTTAATCCAAACATGAGATTTAAACAAAATTGAATTATTTGGACTACTCATCAACGTCAGCAGCTTTTTGCCCCACCAACTCCATCGTCGTCTTATTCTTCGGTACCGCCATCTTCTCTCCACTAACACCCTCCTTCAACTTTGTCAAAGAAAATCAAAATTACTGATCACATTCATAGAGAAATTGTGTAGAAAATAGGGTCTCACGCACGGTGTCAAAGGATGGCCTACCTTCAGTGTTTTCTGTACTTCACCGGATATGCGAGATCTTTTTGCAAAAGCTCGCTATAAACTACCTACATTTGCGGGATTCCGCGGTACCAAGAATCATCAGTCCCGCAAATACCGGGATTGAAATTTCATTGCGGAATTGCATTCCCTAATTGCAAGGACATTATATGTTATATTATTATTATTGTTTATTTAAAAAAATAAGATGATGGATTACGTTGAATACAGAAAAATCATTCAGTCATTATCATCAGATTACAGATCGCGCCAAACTACTAGAGAACACATAAAAAAAACAGAATATTATACAACACGCCGAGTTAACTTGGCACCCCGCTTTCCTTGTCCTTGCTGCGATCGCTCATACTACAGGATATATTTATCTCTCGCTCCCCAGTCCCCAGGTGCCAAGTTAACTCGGTCGGGTTGTAGAATTTTGGCGCGATCTTACCAGTGCGTCTATCTGAACGAAATGAGGATAAGTCACATAACGGGAGAATCCAATTTTGACTATTACATTGCATGTGTTATGATTTTCTGAGTACACTACTTTTTGATTTTTTGAAATCCGTCCATAAATGGCAAAGTTATTTAATATTTTATCGGGCTTGATTTTAAAACGCGCGCCTCCCGCCCGTGGATACCGATGTCGTCATCACACACAGACCCCGCGCGATCGCAGTCGTCCAGTACGCACATTCGTGATTAGTAGCGAACACTCGGTTTTTTTTCGAGTTTTATGCATTATCGGTTTATTGTTTCGGTGTTCTGTAATAATGAGCAACAAATTGGAAGATGGATTCGAAAAAGGACAGTCAGATAATCTACCTAAAGTGGATTCTTTCATGGTTTTTGAATACTTAAACAATCATGTGAAGTATACCAGCGCTGAAATCCGAGGTTGGAAGCTTCAACGGTAAGTACCTACCAAATTTAATGTGTTAGTTAGTGAGTTTAGGCCTAGGTACTTTTTCCCATGGCTGTTGCGGTAGGTAATGTGAAAATAATAAAATAACCTGGGTAAAAAGGTACATGGACAGCATAACACACTCCATCATAAAAACGTTAGTCAAGTCAAGTACCTACATTATTTCTTCCTACGGAGTTCGAGTTGATGTTTTTGTAAGCAGGCAACTGCAGGCATGATTCATTGCGATTTAGTAAGTGCCGGTTTCAAGTTCACCTAAACATTATAGACCGGGAGCGCGCCGTAGATTAACTAACATTAGCGGATACCTACCATGTTTTTTGTTTCGATGCACTTAAATGGTGCAACCGCATCAGGTAATGTGATGTAGGTATTTAATGCTGTATGATTATTACAGGTCTGTACGAGAGTCATATGGCGACGATGCCGTAGGGTATGTCCAAGTCCAAAGAAATGGAAATGTGTGCACAGTAAAGGCAAGAATAACACCGGAGCATAAAGTAAAAACTAAAGGTTATAGCTGCACTCTCAAATGTGAAGAAAATGATAAAACTATTATTGATGTTACTTGTCATGATTGTGCTGCACAAAAAGGAGGTTGCAAACATAGTGTAGCATTTCTTATGTGGATACACAGACGCAGTGAAGAGCCTTCTCCAACTGAAAAAAAATGTTATTGGGCCAAACCAAAACTGGCCACAGTGGGCACAACCTTGAAATTTATAAAAGCCAAAGATATCGGTTCCAGCGCTGGAGATATTGACGATAACGCTAATGTAAGAAGTGAACAATTTTTTAACAAACTGGTGCACAATATACAGTTAAATTCTATTAGGATTCAGTTAACAAGTTACGTTACACAGAATGAACTTACGAAATTATCATTGCATAACTTGATAAATGATTATAAAAAAGAAGGTAACGACACGAACAGTGCACAAGGCTTCATCGATTATTGTACAACAAAACAAACACCAGAAAAGTGTTCAAAAATAGAACAAGAAACTCTATCTCAAGCTCAGTCTCCTTTATGGCATGAGATGCGATATTGCAGAATAACCGCGTCAAAAATACACGACGCCGCCCATTGCAAAACCCCTGATGGTTCATTAGTTGAGCAAATATTCGGTGCAACCATACCAGAAACTCCTGCAATGCGAAGAGGCAAAGTACTGGAACCTGATGTTAGGGCAAAAGTAGCAAAATTGAGAAAATTTGTAATCGAAAATGGTGGGCTGTTTTTGAAAAGTGATTGGCCTATTTTAGGTGCATCTCCTGATGGCTTAACACAAGAATATGTCATAGAAATAAAATGTCCCATGACCACACAAGGCAAAGAAAGCTTTATTAAAAATAATCGTCTCACAAACAAATCAAAAGGTCAAATCCAGCTGCAAATGTTTTTTTGCAACAAAACTAAAGGGCTTTTTTGTGTTGCTGATAAGAATTTTGAAGCTAACAAAGAAGTAGAAATCTTTGAAGAAGATTTTGATGAAATTTACTGCAAAGATCTTTTGGAAAAGTCAACAAGTTTTTGGAAACACTCAGTCTTTCCTAAATTGGTCAAAACTTAGGTTAAGGTATAAAAATAAACAGATGGCTTAAGATATAAATATTGTTTTATTTTAAACTTGGTTTCTAAATAAGCATTCTTGAAGATTAACTACTCCACAAGCAGATGTCACAACATAGTCTAATATTCTAACATAATCAATGTCAACACATGCATGAGGTGCAATCATTTCAAACTCCCTTAAACGCCCTATACTTCTCTCGACGTGTACTCGAAGGGCCGCTATTCTTTTAGTTTCTAAAACTTCTTCTTTACTTAGTTTTGATCCCGAATCAACGCTAGGAGGCCTTAAAAGTTTGCAACCTTGACGTTCAAGTAAATGAGCTATATTCTTAAATCCCCTATCAGCCATCACTACGTCACCGGGGGATAACATCTGAAGAAAACCGCAGTCTTCAAAGATAAGGGCGTCCGATGTCCTTCCTCCATAACCTTCGGATATGAAGTTTATAAGTCCATTAGGTGTTATCGATATTAGATATTTTATAGTATTCGCATTTTTATATTGTGACCACGTCAGCGCCTGATGTACTGCTGAGCTAGGTTTCTCGATTTGAATTTCTAAACAATCTATGATGCTGACGACTGTTGAATAACGCCTCCTAAAAGGTATCGGAAGATTTGAGCGAATATCGTCGCGAGGAGGAATAAAAATCAGTTTCTCCATGCATTGAGCAACCTTAGGTATTGTTTCTTTGAAATGTCTGGCGACTGTAGATTCCGAAACTCCAAATTGAACAGCAAGCACGGAATTCGGTTCACGCCATCTCAGTTTTTTCAAGCTCAATAATACATCCATCAGAGGTCTCTCAGTAGATTCACTCAAATATTCTAAACAGAAATACACTTGCGATGGTAATCCGAGAAAAAGCTTAGGTTCTCTAGATATAGACATTAAAGTTCCTTTTTGCATGTGTTCCTTAAATAACTCAGTATCTACTTGTCGTTTCATTTCACAGGCGTCAGTATTTACACTGAATCCACTTAGGCTCGCAGAAACTGATGAGGTATTAGAGTAAGATGTGAAGCTATCATGCATTGGTTCCCGATGATGATCCCGACGATGTTCTTTTGGTTTCACCGTTTTTATTTTAAGAGCAAACTCTTCAATCCGGTCAAAACCGGCGTCAGTATTAATGCCCTTGCTTCGAACTTTTGGCTTTATATTAACTTGCACTGCGAGTGATTTATATTTAGGATCATTGTGTAGATTTGCCGCATTATCTTCTTCAAGCGGGTTTATAGCCTCTGTATCATTTGAATTAAAATCAATCGTTTCACACGCCACGAACTCTTCTTGTGTTATTAGGTTTTCATGACCAACTTCCGGATTAAGCACTCTTTCAAAGTACTCAATCTGCTGTCTTTTTTTATATCCAGTCCGTTCTACAACGGCGTTATCCTTTCTTTGGCAGTCAAATTTATGCGGCAGAACTCCTTTTTTTAGTCTTAGTTGACCACCCATCAATCGGTACCTTATATAATTTTCCATGTCATTTTCGACCTGTAAAAAGTAAAAACAGATTAAAGATTCTTTATTTTATTTTTAAATAATACTTTACTTACTGAGAAAAGCAGATCCAAAAAATAGGTCCTACAGCAAAGAAATTAAAATTCGAATCATTACCTATTGTTGATAGGTATTCATTATCGTAGATAAAAATGCGGTAGTCTCCCGGACTACAAATATCATACCTACGTTGATTATTGTTTATTGTTATTACCTCATACGATTGTGTTAAGGTTGAGACAATATGACATAAAAGGATTAAGTTTTAAGGTTTTTGATTCCATTGATCGATAAAATAGGTGACATTTACTCAATAATACGAGGAAATAGGTATACGTCAAGTATAAGGTATAACGTAGGAAAGGTACTTACGTCGAAATGATCTTCGCAACAGTAATGAGTACTTTTGCTTGATAAAGGATCTCTCTTCATAACACTACACCACTTTTTTCTAGCTTTTTTGTCTGTTGGAACATGAAAAAATAGTTTGTCGGGCGTACTACTACTTGTACTCTTGCACTTTGGCACGACACAATATTTGTAAGACATTTTTAAGGATATTGATACACAACAATAAATCTATAACAAAGCGACCGTGACAAGCACAGCTCAAGAACTGCGCGGGAAACAGAGTACACCTACAGAACTGAAGAGCGCGTGCGGGGTCGCGCCCCGGGTATGTGTGGGATGACGTCACGCGCTCGCGGCTGGTACTGGCGGGCGTTATTTGAACTGCTACAGTAAAATTGCTGTACTTTCGACATTTCTTGTCCGATTTGGATATTTTTTTCACCATAAGTCATGTTTTTTTTACTGTCATCGATCTACATACTTAACAAAAATCGTGACTCTTCCTCTCAGAGGACGAAATAAGAACTAAAATTATACATTATAGACCGATAGCCGGACGTTTTAATTTTGACGTAAGTTATGGTATTATTAAAATCCTTAGTTTTCGGACAGTGGATAGGTTATGCATATTTGAAGCTTTGTTAAAAAAGTTAGAAATCTTACAACGTTGCTTTAGGTATTAATTAGATATTTGCAATTATTGAATCTAAAGTGTCATTACAAAATTAGAATTAAAAGTTTGGATTGTATCTGACATAAGACATGCGTATCTTGTTATTATTCATTTATTAGAAAGATAGCATACATGGAACATAGGTAAACTGAAAATTGTGGAAAAGTCTTTCAATATAATATTAGAAGGACTTATGTTTATTTACATCATATGTTATTATTTATCTTGACCTATTATAGAAAGTTTAGAAATTCATTTAGCATGCTTTTCGATTTAATTAAGTTTCTTTTCATGTTGTGAGTAATATAAAATTAGAATGCAGAAGTTGGCAGCTACTTCATCGTAATAACATACCCGATCATCATTCAAAACATTAGAAAAAATCGCACATGGAGTTTCAAGAAAACATGATTTCGATTATCATGGCATACAAAAAACGCGCGGGGTGAAGCGCGGGGGCAGGGACGCTAGGCCGTGTGACGGTGTCGTGAGCTGGTCGGCTCGCTTTGTACTACTTTGTAGCCGTGGTGAGCGGAGAGCGCGAGATCAGCAAATAAAATGTTAAAGTTCATTTCTACTATGATAAAGTATGCAAAAAACATGTAAGGTCCTTGCCCGATTTTTGTTTAGGGATTGTCAAGTGTCCTTTTAACATTCATTTGCGATAGGTAATTTGTCCTTTGGTAAAATTAAAAGCTCTAAAATGCTTAGTTTCTGAGATAATCAATACCTTAAGGTGGTAAAACCAACACAATTTCATACGATTTTATAATTGAATACATACCTTAATTACAACAAAACAGACTTCTCAAATAAAGCTTAAAAAATCAACGAAAAATCTAGTTTCCGCATATGCAATAATATTAATTAAAAAATTGTTTAATTATTACGCAATTAAAATATCAAAAGTATTCAAAACTCACAAGATTTTTGAGTGTATTGGTGAGATCTACAACCACATAGAAGTTCATGATAGGTGTACAAATACGTTTCATTCATAAAACTTTGTTCCGATTGTAGCACAAAACAATAACTTCCAATATTCTTAAATTTTATATGGATATAAAAATTATTTCGAAGTAACTTCATTAAAAAAAAAACACTTTTCTCATAACTATTGGAAAAATCAGCGATCATATTTCTTAGAATATATTTTTTTTTGTTTGTCACCGAACTTCAGTGTAAAGACTCGGAACGGTAGCGGCCGCCATGACAGTGCATCAGACTTACATCGCCGCAGCCGATGAACTTTGCATTGGGTGCAGAGTTATAAACGATCATTTCAAAAGTCGGACTTGTGAATGTACAGTGGAGTCACAGTGGCGTGCACAGAACTTTTTGCTGGAAAAGCATACAATTGGTCAAGAACAACAATAAAAAAAATATAAAAAAATTTAAATATCACTTTGAAAAAAAAAAAGTTTGTATAGGAAATTTTCACTCTAGGGTAGACATTGTCTACCCTGGCGTCATACAATTTTTTTTTTTTCAAGATGATATTTAAATTTTTTCATATTTTTTTTATTGTTGTTCTTGACCAATTGTTTGCTTTTCCAGCAAAAAGTTCTGTGCACGCCACTGATGGAGACCACATCAAGCTATACACTTGCAGTACGAAATTAGCCCCTACAGAGAAGAATATAAGATAGGTACAAAGTCCAATGTGTCTTACTTGATGCGGTCTCCACTGTACATCCACTAGGGATGTACCATAAATTATTTTTTCTCTTTGGAACGGAAGGTAGTACATACACCCTTTAGGGTTGTACCATAGGGGGTCAAAAATATATACAAGGTGACTTTTTGATCATCGTCCGAATTCATACTGTAGGCTTGGTAAGTGATCAGCATCCTGAATCGATAACAATTTTTGTGAAATTCGTATAAAGAAATTTCGACTTCTCATAGTAATTCACTCAGAGTCCTGAGTGAATCACTATGGGGACTCGAAATTTCATTTTATGAATTTTACTAAAATCGTTATTGGTTCATGATGCTGATCACTTACCAAGGCTCCAGTATGAATTTGGACGATGTTCATAAATTCACCTTGTATATTTTTTTAAATGTCAAAACTTTAACGGCCTGTATCTTCTAAACGGCTGGGATTAGACCCATGTTGATACTTTTTGTTTGATCGTGATATAACTGATGTTAGGGTTATGCTTTTGATATAGTGATGTACCACTAGGGATGCACAATAAAAATGTTGTTTTGGCCTTATCTTTGGAACGGAATGTAGTACCTACACCCTTTAGGGTTGTACCAAAGCGGGTCAAAAATATATATTTTTTTAAATGTCAAAACTTTAACGGCCTGTATCTTCTAAACGGCTGGGGTTAAACCCATGTTGATGGGTGTCTAAGAAAAGGTCTCGCCGAGATCTACTCCTCCCAAGTGTCAAAACTTTGACGGCCTGTATCTCCTAAACGGTACAAGTTAGACCCATGTTGATGAGTGTCTAAGAAAAGGTCTCGCCGAGATCTACCCTCCCAAGTGTCAAAACTTTGACGGCCTGTATCTCCTAAACGGTAAGAGTTAGACCCATGTTGATCGGTGTCTAAGAAAAGGTCTCGGTGAGATCTATCCCCCCCAAGTGTAAAAGTTTCAAAGGCTCGTATCTCCTAAACGGCTGAAGCTAGACCCATGTTGATGGTACTCTAACAAAAAGGCTTCACGAGATCTACTTAATGGTGAAATAAAAAATAAAAAAAGTCGTAATAAAAATAAAAAATAAAATTTCGCAAATTTTGATCGGCTATATCTCCCGAAAGGCTGGTGCTAGAGAAACCGAATTTCGACTGTTGTAAATTGCTTGACAGGGGCTACGTGCCACAATCAAAAACATTTACATTTGACAGGTTTTTCCGAATTCTCGTTTAGACCTTTCAAAAAACTGTTAAAACCTGTCAAATGTAAATTTTTTTGATTGTGGCACGTAGCCCCTGCCAAGCCATTTACAACAGTCGAAACCCGTTTTCTCTAGCACCAGCTTTTCGGGAGATATTGGCCGATCAAAATTTGCAAAATTTCATTTTTTATTTTTTTTACGACTTTTTTCATTTTTTATTTTACCACTAGGTAGATCTCGTGAAGCCCTTTTATTAGAGTACCATCAATATGGGTCTAGCTTCAGCCATTTAGGAGATACGAGCCTTTGAAGTTTTGACACTTGGGAGGGGTAGATCTCGGTGAGACCTTTTCTTAGACACCCATCAACATGGGTCTAACTCTTACCGTTTAGAAGATACAGGCCGTCAAAGTTTTGACACTTGGGAGGGGTAGATTTCGGCGAGACCTTTTCTTAGACACCTATCAACGTGGGTTTAACCCCAGCCGTTTAGAAGATACAGGCCGTTAAAGTTTTGGCATTAAAAATATATATTTTTTTTGACCGCCTTTGGTACAATCCTAAAGGGTGTCGGTACTACTTTCCGTTCCAAAGATAAGGCCAAAACAATTTTTTTATGGTGCATCCCTAGTGGTACATCATTATGTCAAAAGCATAACCCTAACATCAGGATCATCACTATGAAACAAAAAGTATCATTATTTAAAATCAAAAGGAACCCTAATTTCATCATTTGATCCATGATGGCAGTGAAAATTTTTTCACGACGCAACGCGACGTGTAGATAGGTACCATTATCTATAAAAACGGCAAAAAAAAACATGTTCGGTCACAAAATAACCACTTATAGAATTTTTACTCCGAATAACTAGCGAAAACAGGCGCACGCACACATAGACGCGTACGTACGACGATCTCGAAGATACTCGGGGCAATGCCAATACGAAATTCTGCCGAGATTATCATACGTACGCGTCTATGCATGTGTGCGTCAGTTTTCGCAACGTCGTCGTCGAGAAACTTAGCAAGATGTCTTTTTTAACATAAAATTTGTGGTCAAATATCAGGAATTATTTTCGGTTGTTTTTTTATTTATTTTCCGTAAGTCAGCATTTACTATAATAGAATGTATGTAAGAAATCCCGAAAAATCCTGCACAGTGGTCCCAATTTGAAATTGTATATAATGAATATTTATATTTCTGATTGACAAATTTCTGTAAAAGTGATAGTTTTCGAGATAAAAAATAATCTTTTTTTTTTGTATGGAGAAAATCATTTTTTTTTTTCTCAAAATGTTGTAAAGTGTCGCGGGTGTGGCTTTAATATTATGAATAACCAAGTGATCCTCTACTTAATAGTAGTTTATGCAACAAGGGCGAAAAGGAATAAATTACAAGTGTTTTAAACGTAACCGAGTAATTTACTGCTCTTACACCCGTGTACCATACTACGTTTTTCAATGCATAGTGTGAGGAAATAAAACAAATATAATCAAAGAAAACAATTTAATTATTAAAGTTAAAAGTTAAATTGTTACAATTTTGCAAGTTAATGATTGGCTCAAAAGGAATGTATCCAGAGCCGTTAAACAATGGAAAAAAAGTATAACATTTATGGTACACAGGAAAGGTTGCAGATTAGCCAACTTCTAGTAAATAAATACAAAAAAATAATAATAAAGCTCTAGGGGCAAAATAATCGGCTTTTTTGTTCGGTTTTGAAAAAATATTTATAACGTTTGCGGCCGCATGAGAAATTTGTGGTCAAATATCAAGATTTATTTTTGGTCGTTTTTGGAACATGACACATATAATTTTAATGTATTTTCCGTAAGTCAACATTTACTTTAATAGAATGTATGTGAGACACTTTCTTCCTGAAACAATATGTTATCTAGAAGTCGGCGTATTTCCTACGATATAGCAACATAAAAACCAATATAAGAGCGCCGACTTCTAGATAACATATTGTTTCAGGAAGAAAGAAGTCGGCAAAAGTGTTGCTTCGGTACCATCGGTCTTTATAGAATTATTATTAACTTTTTAGTGAATGACTGCTGTAACTATTGAAGTCGGTTACTATTTTTTTTGTTAAAAGTTTTAGAACAATACAATGTCGGCCCTTAGCCGAAATAAGGCAAAATATAATAAATTTTTGCTAACGGGTTTCTTAGTGGGTACCTTATTTCTTTCTTTTAAGGTGAAATTTTCAAAGGCATTTTAGAGGCATTATTTTAATTAGGTACCAAAGTTCGGCCGCCTTAAAACAGGAGGGTGTAAATCTGATCATGTACTTTCATTCCTTACCTATTGAATATCCTATTAAATATTTCTTTTGCAGCAGAAAACATTTTTTGGCGGCAAAAGAAATATTTAGATGACGAATGATTCCCTCCCACAAATAACGCACTTTTCATTCATCTTGACGGATCGCCATCTACTCACACGTCGCCTCGCCGCTTTGTGAATAGCGTGCGAGCAAACTCCATCCGTCGCTGATTGGCACGTGGCGTGGAGTCCGCCCCGACCCCGCGCTGCACCCCGCGCCTTTGTTTATATGCCATGATCATAGAAATTATGTTTTCTTAAAATTACGGGTACGAATTTTTCTAATCTTTTGAATGTTGATCGGGTATGTTATTATGATAAGGTAGCTGCCAACTTTTGAATTCTAATTTTGTATTTCTCATAATATGAAAAGAAACTTAATTAAACCGAAAAGCATACTAAATAAATTTCTAATATTTCTATTTTAGGTCAAGATAAATAATACCATTTGATGTAAACATACTCAAGTCCCTCTAATACTATATTGAAAGAGTATTTCACAATTTTCTGTTTTCCTAATTTCCATGTATGCAATCTTTCTAATAAATGAATAACAACAAAATACGCTTATTTTATGTCAGATAAAATCTAAACTTTTAATTCTAAGTTTGTAATGACCCTTTTAAATTAAATAATTGCAAATACCTAAATAATACCTACAGCAACATCCTAAATTTTCTAAGTTTTTAATATAATCTTTAAATATATATACTTAATTAATCCTGCAAAGATAAACAATTTTAATAATATCATAAGTACGAATCGTACTGCTACGCGCCTATTACTGCCGTGGTCTGTAATGACTGCATTGCCATAGTACCATGGCGTTGCGCTCATGATGGCCGAAAGCTCAGAGCATATGTAGCCACAGAAGAAAAATTGGTACTACGTAGCGCAGCTCCACGCCTATTAGACCGATTAAGGGGGCTTATGTAACCCGAGAAATTCCTCTGCCAGTGAGAGTAGGTAGTGTGATAAAGTAAGGTGGTACAGATTACAGATGTCAAATAAACCAAAATATTTTGATAAGAGAAGTTAGGTATTTTTACCTAAACATGAGAATCGCTTATTACTCTCTGTGAAAAACTTCTCAGTCGAAATAGTTTCTATGTACGTACCGTATGTATTAGTAAGAATAGGTAAGTATAGGCATCCAATATTTTTTCGATTTGAAGGATACTCCAAATTTAACTTTTAACATTTTGTGCTATCACTTCTACTGAAAAATTGCTCTGCCAATTTTTATTTCTTAATGTGGTTTTATTTCCTTAAATAAATAGCTTTGTAAAGTTATCCAAAAAAAAATCCTTTTGAATATATATATTTTTTATTTCTACGTAATTAGGTCATGTGAATAATTGCTCAGCTTAATTCAATACGTTTATTAGTAATGAGTCGCTGTATTTTAGTAGATTTTCCAATAAGCCAATGGAAATTCGGCTTAATACCGTAGTATTTACAATCTCAATAATTCCTAAGTACAAGCATTGCCGTCACCCAGTCGCGGGTGTGAAGAGGGGAGAGGGGCGCTCGCGCAGTGGTGCGGCGGCGGGTAGAGATGCGGGCGGCGAGGCGCAGCGGTGAGCGGCGGCATTTTGTTTGTGTTGTGTCTCGCTCAACGAAACGGACCAGTTGTCTACTTATGCAAGGAACATTTGTGTATAAAAAATGACGGGGAACGCAATGATCAAGGCATTTAAGGCGATTACCGTCGCCAAATTAGCAGCTCGATGTTTGTCGGTACGAATATCGACGGAAACAACATTGAAATAACGTTTATATTAGCGCACAATGCGTAGTGGCTGTTACGACGCTCGCTGCGTCCTTGAGAAGGCGAAATAGGACAAAATAATACTTTTCACATGGACGTGATTGTTCGATTGAATTATCCTATGTTATATTTATAGCTATCAAGTTTATCTATTGCTCAAAGCATAAGTGAATTAAATCGACCCAGTCGCTTTGGAGCAGTAGGGAATTGAAGCCAAAAAAACATCATTCGGTAGAAATTTCTTTTCATATAGAAGTTTTGGTGGTATGAAAAAGAAAAATGTTGCATATGTTGTCTTAAAGTTGATAATTCATGACACATTTTTTTAATATTTTTGGTTCGGCCATAAACGAGGAGTAGGCTTTAGAAAGTACCCATTTGGCGATACTAAGGCCCTTAAAAGAAAGAAGATATTATTAATGAACGCCACAGCGTCAGATCCACCGGCAGCGAACATAGAATAGAATTGAATAGAATATAGTTTATTTGCGTTATTTGGTACATAATGTTCTTATATTGAGAGGTAAAGTATGACAATAATAACTTTTATTATTAAATATGCGACGACATTTTAAGTGTGCTTAAAATATAGTTTTAAAGAGTAGGTAACTTCATACTGGAGGCCTAACAAGCGATCAGAAAACGAAACAACAACACGTTTTGCCAATTTCGCTAAATAAAATCTTGACCTCCCATAGTAATGTTGTAAGGAACAAGAAAAAGAAGAAAGATTACGAATTGCACAAAAAGCGCCCTCAAACCTTGACATCGACCACTTACCAAGTCTACAGTATGAAATAATGAAAATGGAGTAATAATATTTTATTTATAGAACATTATGTCTTTACATAAAGGGCTGTGATAACCCTAGTAAGTTTATACAAACCTGTAACAGGGTTACCACGCTCTTCCGCCAGTGGTTTTAAAGATACATAAAAACTAAAATAAAATAAAGATAATACAGATTAATTCTATAATGTTTAGTGTATGAGAGAGTGTGTGTATGTGTGTGAGATGTGCGTTTATGAAGAGATGATGTATTCCTAGCCCTACAAGCGGGGTCTTGGGATCAGTTTGAGAACTACATACCGCCGCGCCGCTCAATTTCGATTCCAACTTAAAATGTCTAATCTGTGCCAACGATATATCAAGCAATTCAAAACTTCGACTAATCAAAATGCTGCACACCAAAGATTAATTTAAAAAAATTGCCTTATGTCGCAATGACATATCTGGAGAAACGGTTAGAAAACCATTTGTAAATTTAAATACTTTTAAGTGTTCCGTAGTACCTAAATGGTACAAAAGGAACCTTTATGGTTAGAGTCCATTGTCCGTCCGTCCGTCCGTCCTTATGTGACAGCCTCATAACTTTAGCACCGTTAAAGATAAAGACATGAAGTTTGGCACAAAAATAGTATTAATTTGTCCACATATCACGGTGTAAAAAAATATGAAAAATTAGAAATTATTAAAAAAAAATCCAATTCAAAAGTGAAAAAAAAAACAAATATATTATTCTAAAAACACAATATGGGTATCAAATTGTAAATATTAAAAAAGCCTATTGTAAAAATATATACTTTCACTATATTTACTGGGACTGGTTTCGAGAAATCTTTAAAAAACCACAAAAATATGTATGTCCCCCCCCCCTTATCTCCGAAACTGGTTGACCGACAAATATGAAATAAATTAAAGTAATATGTGTTTACGTAAAGATTACAGGAAAAATAAAGCGGTTGAGAAATTCACGAAAAAAAATGAGAAAATTAAATTTATCATCCACAATACGGAACCCTAGGTCAGAGAATATAAAGTATTACTATGTACGCGAGTCTGCCTCGCACTGGACAGTTACTTACAGCATAAAACTTAGTTCAAATTTCCAAATGACGGTCTAGGCACAGAATACATTTATTTATTTAAATAAATTAATAACTTAAAAGAAATACATATTTTATAATAATAATAAGGTGTATCAGAAACCCGTAAGGGATTTTACTTACACCATCATTCCTGTCTTGTGCAAGAATATAGAAAATTAGATATACAGGTAGTCTAAATAAATAATGATAATGCCTTAAGATATCGAAATGCTTTGCTACAAAATCGTAAAATAATGGAATACACACAAACGTAACTAGTTAGGTATCTATAAGTACAACAATATGAGCGAACGTCCATAGTTGCTCTTTTCAACCATGGAGATAACAAAAAATACAAAATTAAATAGCCGTTACAAACTTATCAATTGCCTTTCACACAAGAGCATAAGTTAATTACAAAGACATAAGAACTATTTTAGTCCGTACATACGAGTACCTCGATCTTAACTTAGGAAGTGGACAAGTAAGTTAAAACGGATTTATTATGTTATTATTTAGGGGAATAAGATTGGGAATAATAATATTGTTAACGTAAAGAGTTTTTAAATAAGAATATATGAAGAAGATACATATGTTATACATGTATACATACACACATATATTATATACTTTATTTATACTGAAGTTGATGGGTTTTCTATAAAATACTTTTTGAATTTTTGTTTCGTATTAGTTTTAATTGATTCTCTGACGTCATAAAGCAAACTGTTTATTAATAGGGTATTTCCTTTTTAGGGTTCCATAGCTTATCGGGCAGCTCCAAGCGGTCGAGTGATAGTCAACCCTTACGCTCTAGCATAAATCGGTAAACAGATCCTAAAAAATATGCGAACGTTCGAAAATATGTTGGATAATTGATAAATCTGTTTTAATATAAAATCATATGACTAATAAAAATATAAAAATGGACGGAGTTATTTTTCACATTACGTAGTTAAGCAAAAATCAAAAAAATATGTTCAAAAAAGAAAATCTTTTGGATAACTAAACAAAGCTATGTATTTAAGGATAAAAAAACATCTTGAAGAATAAAAATTGGCAGAGCAATATTTCAGTAGAAGTCATAGCGCAAAATGTTAAAAGTTAAATTTGGGGCATCCCTGAAATCGAAAAAATGTTGGATTCCTTTACATACTTATTCTAACTGGTACATACGTACGTATACAGAAAGTAAATAAGCCTGAGGAAATATTCACAGAAAGTAAAAAGCTATTTTTATGTTTAGGTAAAAATACCTAACTTCTCGTAACAAAATTTGTTGGCTTATTATACATATGTAATATGTATTACCTAACTTCATCATATGCCTAATTTCATTGGCGGAGGAATTTCTCGGAAGTCTCCATACAACAAATTTCCTCGTTGACTCCACTATATTCAGTGCGGTCAACATTGCAGCCCTTGATGGACAATCAGACTCGCCAAGGTGGATACCTCTTTCGTAGGACATGGTACAAGATTTTACAACAAACTTCCTTTGTCAGCAAATAAGTTTAAACTGTTACTATTGAAGAAGGCGTAATATAAAATAGATATTCACAATCTCACATATTATTATATAATGTATATAGCAATAAGTGTTTTTACACAGTATACAGTATGCAGGTTGAGTAGGCAGCACCACTGAGCAAATGGTAGCACTATAGTCCGTATAATATAGCTCGAGCCCTGTGACAGCTGTCAGCGCCATACACATTTGAGTATGAGAAAGAGAGTTAGGAATACAAATTGTGTAGCGCTGTCCTGCTGTCACAAGACTCAAGCTATATTATACGGACTATAACACAATCACTTTCAACCGCACTGGGCACGTTCATGTTGTACGTCGCACGAAGTATTGGCTTTGAAGGTTGGCAACTTGCCCAAGCCTGGAAGGCAATACTTCGTGCGACGTACAACATGAACGTGCCCAGTGCGGTTGAAAGTGATTGTGTTGGTGCCGCCTGTATACTCAACTTACACGACTACATATTGGACGATGTACCCGCCACTGCACCTCGGCGGGCTCCGGAGCCACCTCTCACAGCCGCTGCGCATACTGCACGCGACTTACGTGCAGAGCGTCGCGTAGCCCGAATGAACACCGCCGCTGCCGCCGGCCCGCCGAGAACGTCAGTGCAGGGACTTCGTCCGCTAACGACAGACCCTCGCTCGCTTGATAACGAATTCGGAAGGAATTCGAAACATGTCGCGTATCGCGAAATAAATTCATGTAAGTCGATCCGTCCTTATACATAATTAGCATTACATGTACAGTTGCCACAAAATAAGAGGCCCGTTTTGACAGATAAGAACGACCATAGAATATAACTTTACATGTAATAAATGAAACGGTTAACAAATAATTATTAACTTATTGGGTTTAAAGAAAATAAATAAACGTTTTTTAATTATCACGGAACATATTTCAAATACTATTTTCATGCATATTCCAAAATAAAATGCAATTTTGAATTACTACACAATGTCTCAAAAACAGTTACATTCTCAGTCAATTTTTTCTTAATAATAGTGTTGTAACCAGATAATCGCCTAATTTCACGGACTCAATTCGATTCCACGTGAAAATAATTAACTTGTTTTAATATATTGATAAAATAATTGTAATGATCTGTAATTAGCTTCTGTGAGACCAGTACACAAAAAGCAAAGTTTAAATTTCCTTTTTTTTTTTGCAAATATAAACTTTTTAGATTTGAACATTTGCATGTATTTGTAACGGTGTCGCGTATACTGAAAAATATAATATAATAATTGTGCTTAATAATGTTACATACCACTTAGCTTTTAAACTTATAGTTTACAAAAACAAAATATATATATATATATATATATATAAAAACAAGCATTTATTGCTTAAAGTCCCATTTTTTTTTATTAATGAATTGGTTTACAGGCACTTTTCCATAAATCATCCTATCAGTAGACAGATTGGCTGGTAAGAAATATGGCAGTATTTTTTTTTATAAGGCATGGAGCAATTTTTTCATCTTGAAGCCTACATATTTTTCTTACTGGCCAGTATTTTATATCTATCAACGCTCAGACCTCTATCTAATTTGAGGTCAGTGAAGTACAACATTACAAAATATTACTGGCACGTAAGAATTTCCATTTCAGATTCATTTTGTACAGAAAAAAAATTAAAAGCTGGTTTTAGCACCCGAAATATCTTTCTATCACCATATTGGAAGTCGTTGTGCTCCCGTTTGTTTTTAGTGTTTTTTTCTTGTGACTTTTACTTTACTTTTGAACTGTTTATATTTTCTTTCACGTTGACTTTGGCAATTATGTTTATTCTGGAAATTATAACCAATAAACTTGAAAATATTTCTAACGATAACAAACTCATAATATTTGGAATCGATTTCTCGTTAGAATCGGTTGACATAGTTACCGATTTACATGGTTCACATCCATAGATACGTTGCGATGACATATGTCAAAACGGACCTATTAGATTGTGACTACTTTAGTTGTATGCAGTTAATGTGCGAATTGGACAAATTTTGACGCGCATCATGCGCGTCACGCTCAAAACGGAACACACCCAGTCCAAGTCTAGAAAAAATTATAATATGTTGTCTATGGAAAAGAAATGTTGTACCATCCAAAAATTTACCCTAGATTAATGGAATTACAAATTCGTATTGCATAGTTGCTCGGTTCTTTTATTTTTTGGAATTTTGCAGAGGTTTATAATATTTGTTAAAAAGCAGTGTATACCTGTATTAAGACCTTAAGGATTTTTTTTTAAATACTGGAATGGAAGCTTTGGAAAGCAGATGGAAGAAGTGCATAGAACTAATTGGAGATTACGTCGAAAATTAAAAATATTTTTAAGCGTATTTTATTTTGTTTTCTTAACCGGTCCGTGAAGTTTTTAATCCACCTACGTATCACTTAACTTGAAAAAATTCCTAAATGTGATATCAGAGGTAATTTTATTTCATCTCTCATTCACTTCCTTGTTTTAAATCCGGCAGTTTCATCTTGTAAATAAAGACTATATCCGTTTTAGTTTAAGAGTTTGTAGTAATGTCAAATGCACAACTTCAAGTGACCATTTCACATTGTGTCAATCGGTTTAATCTGACTTTATATACAGCCTTAAGGTACCTGTATAGAAGAGATGGCTACGAAAATCGTGAAAGAGAAGAATTCATAAAGATTTGCCTGTAGATTCCCATTTTGACTTGTTTCTTTTATTGGCAAATTTAAAATGAGTGCTGGTAACATTTTTGGTGGCAGAAAAAAAAAGTCGTACGAACGCAAGATGGCTGCCAATTTATGTGAACGCAAGGACAAGTTATAATAGTGATATTCGTTAGTGGTTTATTTAGCGTTATAGTGATTAGAACTTCAAAATTATTTTCCTGTTAATCTTTATGTGGTCCTCACATAGTTCTGTGCAATTTTTTTACCCGTTATTAGTGTTTTTAGGGTCCGAGTGCGTTGCGTTGGATAGCATTCGGAAGTGTTCTGTGTTGAATTTGTGATTATTTATTCAGTGACAGTGCTATTCGGGCTGTGATAATGCTTATTTTTGGATGATACTGGCGTGCTCACGTAAGTAAAGTTTTTGGTTATATACAGCCGGTAATTTAGCTGAAAACTGCGACAATATATGAGGTTTGGTCGGAGGGCCTCTGGTAACCTATTTGACATTATCTGGTTGTTTTCGTGGCACTATGACGGACGGCTGGTGGCGCCGAATCGTCGGCAAGCCCGTATCTCGCAGCTGTTTGTTTCTCACGTCCCCAAGACGATTAAAACGCCACCGGCTGATGGAGTAACATCCTCGATCGCGATTATGAATAATGAATCTCCATCGGCATAAATGCTTTGTTTACCATTCTCCCCACGATTTAGTTGGTATTAGTAAATACCAGGTATGTACAAGATTCAGCCATTAAAACCCTAAAAAACATGATACCATCATAATTTAGTTCAGTAACTGACTATTCAGATCCCAAGCCAAATTGACTCTTGATGAGGGGCCACTGAGGGAAATGGGTGCGAGGTCAGAGAGCTGAGGTGGAGCTGCTAGGTTATATTCTATATTCATAGCGGGGCGATGAGTCCCGCACTGATTCTCCGCAATTGTCAATGTTGTGCACTTCCCCTGGCCAGTCAGGACAGCTTCTTAAAGTAGAGCCACACAGGAGTTGGCATCCATCACAGCTTGAAACTTATGATCGATTCGGAACTCTTTTGAATGCAATGTGGACTTAATTACACTTGACAGAAAACCAAACTATAACCATGATTTTACAAAAAGTTGTTTTCTTTGCGTGAATACAAGGGGTACTATTACTTTACCTACGTTGTTGTGATCGAGTTTTTTGTGGCTCTAAATTTTTAAATTCGTAGCGGGGGCTATGAGTCCTGCACTGATTCTCGGTAATCGTGAATATTGTACACTTCCCCCCGGTCAGTCAGCCCATTATTGCCATTGTGGCTCATTAAGAGCAATCATGTTAGTGTTGGTGTGTTGAACACCCTGATTTCTTGACTCATCATTCTTTTAGTACCTAGATTCTAGAAGAGGTTTCTTCAAACTAAATACAGTCAAAAAACAATCTCTGAATCAAAACTCTTATGCTCCGAATAACCTAATTTTGAAATTTTGTAAATGAAATTTTGCAGCTGGTGGCTGTTACTTATTGCTCATTGTGCTAACACTCTAAAGTCTAAAGCATGGGTACCCATAAAACACTCTAAAGCATATAGTGCTAACTCTCTAAAGCAATAACCCAACATAACAGCATAAATGATGTCATTTATAACGTCATAAGAACCATTTTAGGGCTATCATTATCTGAATGACCATAGACATGATATGATCTGTTTCTTTAATCTTCAATATATTTAAATACAGAATATTCTACCTGAATTTAGGAATTTCACTGTAAGTATGTAAATGCCCTAAGTATTTTGCACAATTTAAGTAGATGGCCTAATTATGCAAATTTGTTTATCCTTTGAGGTAAATCTCTAAATTAGATATATAATTAAAGAATTCTTGTTTAAAATGTTCTGCAGGTAGAAATCATAAACTTTTATTTTTATTATTGATGTTTTTATGGGTCTAAGCTGAGAGGGCAAGGAATCTTTTAATTATTTCTCTGCTTACTTAACAAAACTGTACTTACTGCACTGACTGTCATGTAATAAGCAGGGTTTGAAACCAGTACCAGAAAGGTAAGACATTACCACTATAGATCCCGTTTCTCTCAATCCTGTAGGAATTTCCTAACATTTCTTCTTAAGGGTCGGTGTTCCGAGATTCGGGGTTCGGGGTTATGGCTTTTTAAGACGGTAAAAATTCAAATTTCTGAACAAAATAAATACCACTTGTTACCTTACAAGATGAAGTGCAGGTTCATTAAAAAAAATCACGGCAATAATGTAGTAACTTCAGAAAAAAAACAGAAATTTCAAGAAAATCTATTGAATAGCATTGCAGCACTACGGGTGTAACCTGAACTTGAAAATCCTGTTTTTTTTTTTCTGAAGTTACTATACATTAGTGCCAAGATTTTTTTTAATGAACCTGTACTTCATCTTGTAAGGTAACAAGTGGTATTTATTTTGTTCAGAAATTAATATTTTAGTATCTTAAAAAGCCATAACCCCGAACCCTGTTTTGCTCAATCTCGGAACTCCGACTCTTAACAGAAGTCTATGTCATGCACTGAACCTAAACTAAAAATTTTATGTTTCTAGAACCAGACGTTTTAGCATTTTGTACCATTTTGACACTGCGTAAAATATATGAGAAATTGTACAGCATTCGTAGCGGTTTACAAGGGGAACCACAATTTCTAAATAGAACTTATTGCAGAACAGTCGCTAACGAGTATCGAGATCCAAACTCATGGTAGGCCTGTTATAAGGCGCCGACCACACAGCGCGTTCTGTGGTCCAAACAATATAACGCACGGTCTCGCGGTCTTGTGTGAAGATCCAAGTTGTCGGATATATGACCGCGGTATGCAGAACGCGGCTCTATGTGGTCGGCGAAGTATTTCCAAATCACGATTCGAGCTGACGTAATTGCGGACCTAGGGCCAAGTATAGTTTTTTTTCTCGATTAGTAGTAACTTTCGTCCCATAAATAAGGCAAATGTACAAGTTGAAAGGATCTCCTAAAGTTTTGCCCCCACACCCTGGGGGGGGGCAAAACAAAGTGCGTAAGTGACTACTGTAGCAACCAAAAAACATAGTTACCACGCCGTGTTGGCGTGAGATTCGGCAACTTGCGTTCTCTCATTGCAATTTGGTCGAGATTGCCTTACACACACGGTACCGTGTTGAGGTACCCCACTTTATTATAATATGATCATTCATTCATAATTATTATCATCTAAAAATATCGCCAATTCTGTTTATACCAACATATCATTGATCGTCGCACTACATAGGTTAATGACGAATTTGTATATAGTTTTCCTTCTAGGTTTACATAGATCTGAACGTTGTAGTTGTAGACATAGTTGTACATTTATATATCAATAAATGATATATTTAGTTGCACTAAATAAACATCTATAAAACTCATGTTTTTCTAGCTTTTTGCAGCAATTCATCTATAATATGAACAAAGTAGTAAAAAGATCGTGGCTGTAAATTTTGGCGAAATTTTAAATGAAATGGGTTATTAGTGTTTATTGAGGCAAAAATGATAATATTTAGAATTTTTGCATGTCTGTCTGTCTGTATACTGTATGTCGCAGGCAAATAGTAAAATTCTTCAGTTTACAAACGGCGTCGTCTAAACGCTCGTTGTTTTGCAATTTGCGTCGTCGTCGTCATATCGTAGAATTCGGCATTTTAAAATTTGCCTAAGCATATCATAAGTCTGTTAGAACTATCGAGAGTCGCCTCGCTTCGCTCGGCTCCCATACGGCTCGCTCTGCTCGTCGTCGCACCTATTTTTGACGTTTTGGTGAATGATTTTCGACTTTGGCTTTTTAGAAAATTACGAAGCGTTTTGTTTCGTTTAAATTCGAGAATTTTTTAACGGATTTGGATAACGACAATGGGGCAAAGATTGAATAAACGCGGGCGGAGCCGCGGGCGAAAGGCTTGCTAAATGTGGTTTAACTTGTTTAAAATGAGTCTGTACTTGACAAGTCGACATGCACGTACAGTGATGAATCAATATGCTGAATACCAGAGCCTCGAACAACGTAAAAACATTGCTCGACTGCAGGTTATTTTACAGACTTTATTTTGGAATTTGCGGAATCCCTGGTGACGTAAGTGGAAGGTAGAGCACGACCAGACCGCCCCAGAAAGACGTATGCTGACCTAATTGGTGACATACTGAAGAAGCGCAATGTCAAAAGTACCCGGAATAGAAGAGCTTGTATGACTAGATCGATGAATGTGGAAGAGGCAAAAGAGGTGTGTCAGGATCGTAGCAGATGGAAATATGTGGTATCTGCCTACCCTTCTAGGAGACAGGCGTGAGTATATATGCATGTATGTTTATTGTGGAGGGTGCAGGATGGAATTACACGATCTAATTCTTCCATCGCCTGTCTAAGTTGTCGTACAGCAGTTTCACCTTTATTTATATTGTCAATATATGAACGTAACGTTTTAAATCTTCGTTCAACATCCGTACAGCTGAGATGTGTGTCGGTGTCTTCCGTATATTTATACAATACACAATACAATATAATATTCTTTATTGCACACCAAAAACAAAGTAAATAGACAATTTAAAAAGTAAAAGTAGGGTACCATTGGCGGTCTTATCACTAAAAAGCGATCTCTTCCAGACAACCTTCGGATGGAGGAACTCTTAAAAGAAAGAAAACAATGTGTAGAGGCGGTGTACAGAAATAAATAAATACAATTATACATATTTAAACATACATATACATAAACAATATATAAACAAAAATAAATCAGTGTAAATACAAAAGGAACAGGTAGAAATAAAAAAAATAATATGAAGAATAATAAAGAAACTATTTGATCAAAGTAAGAGATAATCCAGATTCCTTTAAAATAAGATAAGTGTATGTACATTCAGGGCGAGCGCTCTTCATCCTAGTTCTCCCCGACGCTTGCCATCAGGTGTAGTAGTGGCCAAGTGTAAGCCGATAGGGAATAGAAAATAAATACATCATCTGTGGCATTGTCTTTTATATAATGGCTTGGATGACAGTTATGTATAACTAAACCCGGCCCAGTATAGCCTCGTTTCAACTATTTCTATTCCAGAATTATAAGCAAACATTAGTCTCCTAAAACTTACCCAGAGGCGGATTGAATGCCTACAGCGACGCCCTAGGCAAGCACCTCATCGGTGCCCCTTTGGTGGCCATCCAATATAAATTTTAATTTATTTTGCAAAAATAAGTAGATGGGTAGGTCAGCGGCTCTACCGCGTAATTCTCATTTGTATCAACTTCAAGCAAATGCTTGCGAAATTCAACGCGTGCAAAAGAGATGGCATGTTAGGCGGGCGTCGTCGCACGCACGTCAAATTTCAATCTCAAGTTGATGTTGATGAAAATGAGAATTACGCGGTAGACCCACTGGCTAGACAGTTACTTTTTACCGTGATTTGGAATCCTAACTTCTATTACTATCATATCATACATACCAAAACCACAGCATTATTCGAATATTTATAAACTACCATGGGGTCAAAAAGTTTTCAAATTTAAGAAAAAAAAAGTTTGTAAAGAAATAAAAGAATTTTTTTTTCGCTTTTTATAAATTTTTCTTTTTGTTTATAAACTTCCGCGCGCGACCTTGAAATCTCGCGCCCTTAGGCACGTGCCTAGTTTGCCTAAAAGATAATCTGCCTGTGACTCTACCCTTACCTTGAAAGAAAACATCTGCCAAAACTTCCACATCCAAAACTTCCACATCCAAAACTACCTTTAAACCTTTGTTTTAGAGTTCAAACTCCAATTTACCCTGGCTATTTTAAGGGTCTCAAAATATCGTTGGTCTCAGAATATTCTGATAGACCATTCACGGTACAATGAGGAGTAATTCTATAGACACCTGCACTGCACTTCACACCTGCGCTCGGTTGGTTGCGAAGAAATGCCAGCCATTTTCTTCCCTGCTTTTATTACGGTTCTGTACCCTATTTTATTATATTTTTCAATGCAAGTGCTCGTAAAGACCCACTTTTTAACCGACTTCAAAAAGGAGGCGGTTCTCAATTCGACTGTATGTTTTTTTTTTATTTTTTTTTTATTTTTTTTTTTGGCGTTGTTACTCCATAACTCCGTCATTTCCCAACCGATTTGAATAATTCTTTTTTTGTTTGAAAGAGTATACTTCCAGGTAGGTCCCATTTTGGGTTTGGTCATGATCTGATGAAGGTCTTCAGAGATAGGCAGTGGAACTCCTCAGAAAATGACAGCATATCTCTCGAAATTGAGGCAATCGCTATGTACTTGGGTGTTGATTACAAGGTATTACTTGAAAATCGACATTCTTCCACCTGACTTTCAATCCTGGCTTCATCAACATATTCACCATAGAACTCTTCAACGTATCAGAGCACATAACTCGAGATTGCGGCAATCACTGCGTTAGGGTGCTGATTCAAGGGTATTACTTGGAGATTATCAGAATACCCATGACCTTCGATCCTGGCTTCATCACCATAGAACTCCTCAACGGATGACAGCACATAACTTTAGATTGCGGCAACCAGTTTGTGTTAGGGTGCTCATTGCAGGGCATTGCTGAAAATTGCCAGTGTACCCACCTGAATTTCGATCTTGGCTTCCTCACCGTAGAACTCTTCAACGGATGACAGCACATAACTCGAGATTGCGGTAATCATGTTGTGTTAGGGTGCTGATAGCAGGAAGCTACTCAAACATGGCTACTTATACTCACTTGAACTTCGTTTCATATTAACACCACGTTTGCAAGAACTACCTATACCTCACAATTTAACCCAGCAACACTAAAAAATGTGAAATAAAATAAACTTTTAACAAAAAAATAGCAACCGACTTCAATAGTAACAGCAGTCATTCACTAAAAAGTTAATAATAATTCTATAAAGACCGATGGTACCGAAGCAACACTTTTGCCGACTTCTTTCTTCCTGAAACATTATGTTATCTAGAAGTCGGCGTATTTCCTAGGATATAGCAACATAGAAACCAATATAAGAACGCCGACTTCTAGATAACATAACGTTTCAGGAATAAAGAAGTCGGCAAAAGTGTTGCTTCGGTACCATCGGTCTTTATAGAATTATTATTAACTTTTTAGTGAATGACTGCTGTTACTATTGAAGTCGGTTGCTATTTTTTTGTTATTATGCATCAAAACCGAACAGAAAGTCGATTATTTTGCCCTAGGGCTTTATTATTATTATTTTTTTAATTTGTTTGCAATTACTTGGTTAATGCTTGGCTAACCTGCAGCCTTTCCTATGTACCATAGATATTATACTTTTTTTCCACTGTTTAACGGCTTTGGATACAATCCTTTTGAGCCAATCATAATTGAAAGTTCACAAGATTATATTTGTTTTCATTTCCTCACACTATGCATTGAAAAATGTAGTATGATACACGAGCGTAAAAGCAATAAATTACTCGGTTACGTTTAAAACACTCGCTACGCTCGTGTTTTAAATCGTTCTCGTAATTTATTCCTTTGCGCCCTTGTAGCATAAACTACTATTTTTATATTAGTTTTGCCAGATAATTCTAATCTGGGATCAACTACATAGTTATTATTGAGTAAAAGTATGCAAGTCACTTCTTATTAATTATGTTAATTATGATATTTTGTTAAAAGCTGTTGCTACACTTTTCTTATTGGTTCAAATAAAGTTATTGGTATTATTATTTGTGTCATCAGTAGAAAATGCGGTTTGTATCTTTCCAAAACTTGAAACACAATAACATACATTGGTATTTTAACTATTTTACACGTGTTAAATGTATGAAATTAAACAATGGAACATAAAAATTAAACACAATACTCCCTCCCGTATGATATGTGTTTTACCTAAATAAATCAACTTCGCACAAAGTAAAATAACTAAATCAGTTAAATATTTTTTTGTTACAATGGTTCTAGCATTAATAATATGTAGGTTTCATAAAGACATTATCTTTTTGTTACAATGGTTCTAGCATTAATAATATGTAGGTTTCATAAAGACATTATCTTTTTGTTACAATGGTTCTAGCATTAATAATATGTAGGTTTCATAAAGACATTATCTTTTTGTTACAATGGTTCTAGCATTAATAATATGTAGGTTTCATAAAGACATTATCTTTTTGTTACAATGGTTCTAGCATTAATAATATGTAGGTTTCATAAAGACATTATCTTTTTTCATTCATTATTTACACCACTTTAATATAATTGTTTAATGTTTTAGAACTATACATTTTATTCTATGAGCGCCTGTTAAAGTCATATTTTCACAAAGTATAATCCTCCAGTATGTCATCATACCATCATACAGTGATATATATAACACCATTGTGTATTCTACAGCAGCGATTGTGTCATAGCAGACTAACAGCAGCACAGGGTCGCTCCGAGTGTAGCTCAGAAAAAGCACTCTAACTGTGATGTACCGGGTCTGCAGTGGCGTGCATAGAACTTTTTTCCGGAAAAGCAATCAAAAGGTCAAGTTTAACAATAAAAAAATATGAACAAATTTAAATAATACTTTCAAAAAAGAAAGTTTGTATGACGCCAGGCCAGGCACTGCTTACCCTAGAGTAAACATTTTCATAACACCTTCTTTTTTTCAAAGTGTTCTTTAAATTTTTTCATATTTTTTTTTTGTCAAACTTGACCTTCTGATTGCTTTTGCGGAAAAAAGTTCTATGCACGCCACTGCGGGTCTGAATGGATCACGTTTAGGAGCATAAGGTCAAAAGCGCAAAATGACAAAGGATCGCAAATTGTCAAAAAAGCAGAATGTCAAAAGCGGACATAGTCAAAAGCGCAGAATGTCAAAGGCGTACGTTACTGAACAAGATTCTAAAGACTATACAAATAAAAATGCGCAAAAAAAATTGCAGCTGGCCAATTGCACTGCTAAATTCTGAAAAAAGAAAATTACATTTTCGTTTCCGCACGTATTTTTCATTGTAAAGTTGTTCAGTATGATGAGTACTCAATTTAAAGATACACAAGTCCATTTATATCTTGTGTGATATATTATGATGACATAAAAATAATTTTTTGCCTAAACTTATTCGATTAGGCTTAGGGAGAAAGACCCTTTAGTAAAAAAACGCAATACCCCTCAGTACTCACTCGTTACGAAATGTTACTCACTCAGTTGCAGCAAGTAACAACTCCTCATGTTACTCAGCACTCTCGTAGCCCACATTACTTCAGATATATTGCTTTTTCAAGTAAAACACGAAGACCTGTGTATTTCAGCCTACACGCCGCCGCGCCGCCGCGTGCAAATATTGACAGATTCGCTGGCAGGGACCGAAACACGTTTGTAATCACGAAATGGATGAAATGCGATGTTTATTTTGCAAAGTAGTGATGATTCGTACAATTCTGTAATGGCTCTATATTTTCCGACTCATCTTTTCCGGAAAGAAAGCAAACTGTAGTGACCAACTTTAGTTTGCCCTAGGCATAGATCATTTACCCTGGGCATAGGTCACGGCAGTTGCATGACGTCAGTTTATGTACTTCTTCAGAATTACCATTTTTTTTACTCTTAACTAGATCCACTACTCTGCTCTCTTTATCTAAAGGTTTACAAGCGTAAAAGTATTTTAAAATAACGCTATCTTTGGGCAAATAATATACATTGCGTCGTTAATATTCTAACTCAATGTGTGACACTCTTAAAACCTGTAATGGACAAAATATTGTCTAATTTCAACGCTACTCGCTACAACGATAAGTATTTCATGGTAAGGTTGAAATTTAATTTACCGCGAGGTTTACCCCCGGTTTCTGAAAGGTCAATCAATGTTAACAGTAGATTAAAAAATAATTATCTGCGGATTAAGCCAGAAAAAGTGGGAATTTTACATTGAAATCAAAAATTAACTAAGTTAATTATTGATTCATCACTATTCAGACTTCATATATGCTTTATTTTCACCGTTATTTGCGGTTAAAGTTTTTTTAATCTACTGTTAACTTTGATTGGCCTTTCAGAAACCGGGGGTTATTCTGTAAATATCACAGTAAATACATGTTTAAATTACTTACAAGTGAAATGAAATTCCTTTGGATGTCTTACTTGCGTTATTCGAAGAGTTAGAAACATTTGCCACGCAGCAATGCACCATTTTTACAATATGTTTGTTCTAACGCGTTAGGTTGAGAAATGAGAGGCCCGCGGGTTATGCCTTGACGTATTGATCATATCGGTGCGTCGTCGCAGTCACGGCTTTCATGGCATTTCTATTCCTTATTAATATGTTCTGTGGGCGCCACGTTCTTTGCCAAAACAGTTTTACTATGGAAACACCTTAGATCTTTTGTATGGGCAAAATTGTTGTTACCCATAAAAAAAAAATTGTTCTATTTCATGAGTTGACAAGCTGTAATACTGGTATTTTTTCACGTTTTGCAAGTCTATTTCTAGGTTCTAGTAGCCAACTAGACACGCAGACAATTTATAGCGATGAGTTAATAATGCAACTTCAGACCAGACAAATCTATCACTGTCAGTTTTTGATCAATCGGCCCATTCTCTGTACCTTATCAGCTGTAACAGTGCAGTAAACTATGCTGTACAGACGACAGCACGAAAGGCTACCTATCGGCGGTTCTTATTGCGGTGTCATATTGCGGTTAAAATTTATAATGAGAAGGGAGCTTGAACTGCAGGCGACTGTACTTACGCTTTTCTATGCCATATCTGTGTGCGATGGTTTGATAATAATATATCTGAAAACAACGATTACGCGGACTATGGACGGGTACGGAACCCTGAAACCATTAATAAATAAAATAAATAAAAATATTTTTATTCAACAGATCACACATAATTGTAGTATAAACAAGTTGTTATTTAAAACGAAGTTAGAGGAAACTTAAAAGGTCGGTGATTCAGCCTTTGTCAGCCAAGAGCAAAGTGGACGCTGTTATTCTGTCACCGCCTTTAATGGTAAATAATATGGTAAATAACAACTATATAGATGCCAAAGCAACATCAAGGCGACAAAAAACAAGCGATAAAATGGTAGCACCTGACAAACAATTCGGCATCCTCTGATGACTGAATAAGGAACCCTAATTTTTAATATTTGTTAATTTAGTTTACAGTATAAAATGTGAAATTTAATAATAAGGTAACGTGGCTTGGAGAATATTAGTTACATGTGAGTAAAATGTTGATTCTGTTGTGTGGGTGGATGGATACCGTGTGTGTGTGTGTAGGTTTGGATTCATCGTGTGAAGTCCACACACATATTCTGTGAACATTTCAACTGGCTACCTATTACGACTGAAGCTGTAAACCCCCGTGACGGACAGACAGACAGCGAAGGCTTAGAAATAGGGTCGGGACACCCTTTGGGAACGGAAACCTAAAAAAGGAAAGCATCTGTGGTTTGCACATAAATATAAGATCAATCGAAGAGACAAATGGATGGTGTAGTGGGAGGTAGGGTCAAATGACGCAGGGGCACATTAATGGATGGTGTAGTGGGAGGTAGGGTCAAATGACGCAGGGGCACATTAATGGATGGTGTAGTGGGAGGTAGGGTCAAATGACGCAGGGGCACATTAATGGATGGTGTAGTGGGAGGTAGGGTCAAATGACGCAGGGGCACATTAATGGATGGTGTAGTGGGAGGTAGGGTCAAATGACGCAGGGGCACATTAATGGATGGTGTAGTGGGAGGTAGGGTCAAATGACGCAGGGGCACATTAATGGATGGTGTAGTGGGAGGTAGGGTCAAATGACGCAGGGGCACATTAATGGATGGTGTAGTGGGAGGTAGGGTCAAATGACGCAGGGGCACATTAATGGATGGTGTAGTGGGAGGTAGGGTCAAATGACGCAGGGGCACATTAATGCCCGGTCTGCGTGCTTCGTAAGACACATAATACGTCAGTGAATCTTGGGTGTACGAGTGTGGACTGTGACTTGCATTTCACAGTCCACACTTAGAAACTTCTCTGACATCTGCGATGTCGCCGGCACATCGTAGAATTAGGCATATCATCATCTGCCTAGGGACATCATGAATTCTATCATAACTACAAGGGGGGCCTCGCTCCGCTCCTCTTCACGCGGCTCCACAATTTTATTTACATGTAAACTTAACACGCTTCGCTCGACGCCGTTGAAGGGCTCGATTTCATACTTCATGATGTGTCCAATACTATGATATGTCCGCGACATATGTATTGTAAATGAGTATAATTATATAGCACAGAATATTATTATACCATGCTCATAATCATAATATTTCGTTTGTATTTGTAGAGAAAATATATTTCTATCCACCCACCGTAACATGTTTTATAAGCTGGGATATAAATCATAATACGCGGAGCCAAGTGTTTTCAATCACTCCCGCATTTCAATCCGAGCCCCTATCAATATATGAGAATTCATAATTTCTGTCTTTATTGAACAAGCAAGATGGTTTTCTTTACGCGTTTTTTTTTTCAATCTTTAGGGGTAAACCATTACGCTTCCGATTTGCAAATTTGTTTATCTGTTCTATAACTTAAGAGCTACGTTCTTATCGGTGCAGTAATTGCCATTCTTCTCTTTTTAATTCTAATGATTTGATCTGTTGATACCGACATAACATTAACTTTCTCCTTGGTGCATCTAGGTCTTCCCCTTTTCCCTTCAACCTTTCCTTCTATATGATATTTTTCAAGAAATCGAAGATTGTCGAATGATGTGTATAATCTTCCCTCTTCTGTGGTCAATGGTTTTCAACAAACCACTTACTTCCGCTACAATTCTCAGCAATTCCTCGGTTTCATTCAATTGTGTCCAGCCCCATGTGTCAAACGCTTCCAATCCCTCTATCTCTGCGGTGATGTCCACGTTTCACTACCATACAATGCAATGCTCCAGATGTAGAAATTTTTTAAGCGTTTCCGGATTTTTCTTGATATATTAATAAGATGTTTCTTGTTATTAAAGACTCCTTTGGCCATTGCGATCCTGGAAACGATATAAGATATCTGAAATTATTGACTTCCAGTGGGGTGTTTTTGAATATTATTGATGTCTTTTTGGATATGTTTAGAATTTTCGTTTTAGCGGTGTTTATTTTGGGTCCGAGTTTCATTATGTGATTTTAAAAATAACTGTTTATTGACACCCTAGTCTACCAGCCGTATTGACACCCGAGTAATAATACTTTATATTCTCTGCCCGAGTCTACCAGCCATATTGACACCCGAGTCTACCAGCCCTATTCCCTCTTTAAAGTGTTTTCGTTATTTCATATCGATTGAAAACTGTCAAGAATCATAAATTTTCTTTGATGTCTCAAGGATATTGGAAATTGTCCCGTATTCCCATTATTTTGGATATATTTAGCGAGAGAGACGTAGAAATAATTGAAGTAGGAAAAATTGAAGATGAGAGTCTGGAAAAAAAGAAAATATTGCCTCAGGTTATTTACTTATGACGGCACATTGAGCACTTGTTATGGTAGATTTTAGAAACGTATTCATTGTTTTAACTTGTACATTCAAGGTGGAACCGACACTGCCACAGGTCAGTGCTCGGGAAGAACCTGAAATCATGGGTTTGGTGTACGAATGACACAATTGATCCTGTCTTCCCGAGGACACACATCCCGCTCCTGCGCATATTATTCGTCTCGCAATATCCGTGGAAGTATATTCAACAGAAAATGTGCATTGGAAAAGTGTAGTTACCGAATGGGTTGTTCAACTATTTAAGGCGATTACCATCGCCAAATTAGCAGCTCGATATTTGTCACTACAAATATCAACGGAAACGACATTGAAATAACGTTCATATCAGCGCGCAATGCATAGTGGCTGTTACGACGCTCGCTGCGTCCTTGATAGAGCGAAATAGGGGAAAATTATACTTTTCACTTGGACGTGATTACTCGATTGAATAATCTTATGTTATGTTTATAGCTATAAAGTTTATCTATTTATCAAAGCATAGATGAATTCAATCGGCCAAGCAACTCAGGAGCAGTAGGGAATTTTAGGTCAAAAAATACCATTCAGTAAAAAAAAAAATTCATGTAGAAGTTTTGGTGGTATGAAAAAGAAAACTGTTGCATATGTTGTCTAAGAGTTGATTATTCATAATACATTTTTTAATTATTTTTGGTTTGGCCATAAACGAGGAGTAGACTTTAGAAAGTACCCATTTGGCAATAGTAAGGGCCTTAATGTTGACCTATTACTGTCAAAACTAGTAACCAATACAAACAAACGTTTGTAATCCATAAAAAAGAAACTAAAAAAAATACAACATGAAAAACCTATTTTCTAAATCGACAAAAGTTTTCATATAACCTTGCGGTATTTCGTGATTTAGCCGGGACCCTTGACCTACTTAATTGCTCCACCGCAGAGTTTAGTCAAACTAAAGAAAAACAAAGTCTGTCTCAAACTAAAGTTTCATACTCTACTAGAAATATATTTATGTAGTTAGAAAACACGAAGACCGCCTTTGTGACCGAGTCATAGAGCGCTCGCCTTGTAACCCACATATAGTGGGTTCAACCCCTTCGGGGCACTGCGCGCTTCGGAAGTTACATCAAGCTGTTGGTCTATTTGTGTCCAAATTACGACCACCCATCACGTTTGAGACTTAATAATCGTCAGTGAAAAGTGGGTGTAACAAGTGTAGACTGTGACTTGCATTTCACAGTTCACACTTGGAAACACCTTTGACACCCACTCAGGAATTCTTTGTAATAAAAGAATATTTGTATTTTCCCCGGGGATCAAGCAATTTTCCACTTACATGCCATATTTAGGTTCCATCCGCCTAGTCTGGTCATTCGACAAAACACCTATACAGAAGACGTTCTTTTATTCAAACCGTCAAAAACAACGCGTCATAAAAAAAAAAAAATAACAGCCCTCTTTAAACTCTTGTCCTAACCGTTCGGAGGCGCGCCCTAAATAAATAATCGAGCCCGGCGCCGGCATCGGTAATGTCACGTCGGTACATTTACTTATTTATTGATTGCTGTGTAGCTAGCACGCGCCAGAGATACATCCTGCTTACGCTCTCACGCATACCGCGTTTGTCAATGCGCGAGGGAGAAAGTACGATGGCAAGACACTGTATCCACGACGCGTGCTAGACCCCCTGACAAAATGGTATTTTGATGATGTAGGTATCATTGAATCTAAAATAGTTTTACTAATTGATTTTACTGATGTTTAGATGATACGTGAACCTGTAGCACAGTAAACTGTACCACAGTATAAGTACTGTGCCTGTAGTTTCATTTATTAGGTGATACTCCAATCAGGACTGTGATCTGTTTGCTGATGGATGGCAGAAAATATTGTCAAGAGTGTTTGTGTTTTTGTGAGAAGGCCTGTTTCTGACTTTATGTGTTATTCTTATTTATTTTAGTTGATTTTACCATTTTGTGTTTGTGTTACTATCTTTAATTATTGTAATTGGTTTGTCCGTTTTAATTAAAATAAATAAATAAATAAAATTCCTTTCGACCCATAAAACCACTTACGCGAAACACCGCCTTTACGCAAAACGCCCAACTCGCAAAATACCAACTACACATTACACCATTTCATTTCATATGTTTAGAGTAATATTAATTTTTAGGCTACCGTAAAAAATATGGAAACTCTAAGCGAAGATTCGGCCTCTCGTCTGTCCATCTCGTGGATATAGAATGGCATCCGGAAAATTAATTTTGGCATCTGGGAGAACTATAAAAATTCTTTCTATCATAAATTTGATTCGCCAATGGAATATATTTTTGAATCTGTAAATTCTTGACAAAATGGGAAGATGTCCAAGTTACGAAAAAGGTTATTCCTCACCAACATTCTTTCAGCTTCGATCATGATGATGAGTCAGTGATGACATTACTGTAACATCTCTGTAACTGCAGGCATCTCAGCATCTTCTGTGTATGAAGCTTACGGAAATTAATGATTTGCGTGACGTCACAAACAACAAACGTTTCTTGAACATAAACGGTGTAACTACAAAACGGTGTTTAACTTTAGACAGTGTTTAAATCTGTTGCTGTCACTCTTTTACAGTATGAAAGAAAAGGCGACAACAACAGATTTAAACACTGTCTAAAGTTAAACACCGTTTTGTAGTAGCACGGTATTTCCTTATTTAATTTATTTTTGGGTATAGCAACGTGTGGTTGCGCACGTATAGCTGTTTTTATGAAGAGTTGTTGATATGGCCTCAAAACAACCTGCATTGGAACAGGTAGAAAGATCTTTAAGAGGCTATGCGAATTTTATTTTTGTCACTGTCACTCCAAGCGAAAAATCGTGCAGTGCGAGAGGGGCGGATTCAGGGCAAAAGGGAAAAAAGTTGGTTTTATATTTTTATTAAAAAAACTAATATAGCTAGCAAAATTTCAAATATCAAATCTCTAGATATTGTTGAAACACACCTAATTATGTTTGATTTCTGTATATGGTTCCTATTTGTCAAACGAGGAGAAAAAGTGTGTTTGAAGACCTCATTTCATCAATTATTTATATCCAGGAAAATTTATCCAAACATGTTTTCCAATTTCAAAACCCTAGATTATATTTCATGAAATACACAGAAAAGAAACACCCGTATTTTTTTTCGCATATCGCCTTAAGGGGCTATACCGTGAAAATTTACACTTTTTGAAGTTATTTATCTGCTCTTTTAATGAAGTAAAATAAATTAGTATAACAATTTTGGGACCTTTTACTAGATTTTGGTCTATCAGAAACGCGATAGGAGGAATTTCATTCGATAGAAATAATTATTGAAATCTGGTCTAAATTTCCACTTTTTTTGATATTCTAACAAATTAGGATAGCATACAGACTTGAAAAATATTTTTTTAAGATGGGTTTTAACTACACCTAAATTACTGGTTATGGAATTTTTTGTAGCTATTTTAGTTAATTTTGAATTAATTTAAAACCGACTTTTTGACAATTTTCCCCGATTCCGTCTCTTTCGCACTGCGGGTCTTTCTGCCTGGAGTAACGGGGACCTTTGCTAGCACGGTATATCACCTTAAGAGCTCCGTGGTCGGTGGCTTGATTGAAGCCAACCGCGCACGTGGTCGCTTTGGCTTGCTATTTCATCCTACATTCACACACAAAACGAGCGATCGAGCGTGAGCCAAAATCTTTGGCGTGAGCACGATAATACGTTACAAGATTCATCTCTTGAATACAACTAGAGACCGTCAGTGCAGGATGCACACAGAATAGGGTTTGTTCCATAGTAAAAGTTGTTCTATATCATTGACTGAATAATAATATATACACATATATATATAAGGTGATATTTAAACATCCGCCCGAATTCATACTGTGGAGACTCCGTTAGTGATCAGGAATGTTTAATGATCCTCCTAAAGAAATAGGAACAAAAATTTTTTTTACTACCTTACTGTTTGGACTTGTATTTGAACTATTTTCCCATATGAACTGGACAACTTTTTTTTTTATGAATTCGCAGAAGGATCATTGATCTTGTTACTGATCACTAATCGAGTCTCCAGTATGAACTCGTGCGGTTGATTAATTTCACTTTGTATATACCGTACTATTTATCATAATCATGATAAAACTGTTTTTGTTGTAATTTTTGCTATCTTTATTGAATTGGCCCACTGATGTCGTCATGGTTAGTTGGAGGCAGATTTGCAAAGTCATGCAGGGGACCTAAAAAGGTTCACTTAGGTGAATCACGAAATGATTTGAAAGTAGGATAGGTTCAGAGGTTTTTCGCGCGTGTGTTAGAATAACCGTAATAGTTTTATAAATATGTACTTTAACGGATTTGGATGTTTTTTTTTATTATCATCGTAGTGATTCTGGTCAACATATAGGGGCGTTAATAAAATAACCGCCAAGCCGAAAAATGTCGATAATAGTTTACACTTCCACGCGAGCGAAGCCGAGGGCAAAGGCTAGTAACTATTAAAATCGTTAAAAAATAGAAAGCTTGAACTGCACGCGACTGTACAAGAGGTGTGTCGCGATGTTGTAGCAGAATTAGATCGTCAGTATCGGATCTTGTGGACCTATTTGTGTCGGCAGGCGCGTCGTGGCACGAGGCGCAAGCGCACGTCGTGACGTCAGCTCTGCGGAGGTACCTCCCCTCAGGGGGTAAGATCGCGACCTGATTGGCGTAATTGCCGTCGAATACATAAAATAGTCACCTACGTTATATACAGGGCAGTGCTAACACCTTTACTTAGCAACGTAACGGAAAATTTGGCAACAAATTAACACCACTTTGGACACTTAAGGACTACCGAGTTGATACAACAGGCAAAGGCTGAACCATCTCGGGAACCTGAGTAACAGATAATATCACACTACGCTGGCATGATAATCGTACAAGTACGCTCTACGGAAACTCTTTACCGTCAAATATTATAAATAACTACTCTACCCGTGTAAACTAGTTATAATTTTTTATGCGCTAGATGGCGCTAAGTTGACAACAGTAACAGTGAATATTTCAGCGCCATCTATTATCGAAGTAGGAATTATTTTTATGTTACGTGACATCGCTGTGCCACTAGCGTCACCAATCGGTCTTTTTTAGCATCGTGTTCGTTAGAGGATTTAGCAACGCCATCTAGATTTCGTTAGAATTTTACACCTTTTTTGTGGCTACAAACTGATGTATGGGTCTGATGTACTGCTAGTCTATACGTAGTAATACTTAGTGTATGATGTTATCAAGCAAGCGCCGCGCCGGGTTGCGCGGATTGGACACACGTTTATAAAATTGTATGAATTTCTATGTAGCGCGGCGGGCGTTCGTTGTATTTCGTTCTATAGAGCATCATTCATTTTGTCTTCACAGCATCCCATCCACGCTTGCTTTATCAAGTCCCTGAAGGTCTTATTTTACCCTAATTCTCTGGATATGTGTCTGGTGCCCTAGCTGTTGTGTTAGTAGTAGACTCTGCAAAAAGCGCGGTTTCGCATAGGCGGCAATTTGCAGTAAATTTTTATTGCGTTCGTAAATGAAGATGATTCGTTGATCTAGTATAATTATTCAAATTTGATCTATTGAAACTGGCATTGTTTATAGAAGTTCTTGCGCAACTGATCGAGCCAGAAGACACGAATATTTTTGAAAATGTCTCGCCTTTGTGGCTCTGTACGAGTATATTGTTACCTCTTGACAACAGTGACAGGTATTGTAATGATATCGAATAAAGTACACATAACATGATAAAATTAAAGCAATACAAGTGGATATCAAACCCTTCTTGGGGTTGGCATCAGTTGCAAGCAAACATACCTATATATACTCACGCCTGTCTCTCAAAGAGGTAGGCATAGACTACAGATTTCCACCTGCTACGATTTTGACACACCTCTATCGCCTCTTCCACATGCATCAATCTAGTCATACAAGCTCTTCTATTCCGGGTACATTTGACACGGCCCTTCTTCAGTATATCGCCAATTTGGTCAGCATACGTCCTTGGTCGAACTATACCTTCCACTTGCGCAACATGAATTTTTTTGTCACTCTACTTTCATTTAAAAATATTTAAAATTTTACCATTGATTACTCCAATACGCCCGACGCACCTCGGACACTAGTGGGCCTCACCACTCTGCTGACGATACCATGCCGCCAAGCGACTCATCGTGTCTCGGCGTGACGTCATGGGAAGCCGTACCGCTCTGAGAATGGTTACTCTACTTGTTTAAGGTACTCCTGGACGAGCGCACTTCGTCCCAGGTCACATTGTCACTTTCCATTTGGGACGGTATTCTTGTGATTTGTTATTTTTCAGTTATTCAACTGATATATTCTCAATTTTCACCCAGTTGTACATTTAGTTCAACCTACTTCACACAAAGATTCTTAGTTTGACTGTACTAGTAGTGGCTAAGTGCGTTTTAGAAAACGAATTAGTAGCTATAGAAATAATGCATTAAACTGTACTATCGGGAAAAGTGCCACTTATTCACTTTTCACTCTTCTCACAATCGAAATAGGGGCTCAAACCTATCAGCTTGGAAATGGGTAACATAAATAACCAACATTCGGTCGAAACATGTTGGACACGAGTTGTACTGAATATGTAAGTACTTACCATACGGACTGCTGTAGGGTTGCCTACATTTTAATATGTTATACTTACCGTCCGGACTGCTGTAGGGTTGCCTACATTTTAATATGTTATACTTACCGTCCGGACTGCTGTAGGGTTGCCTACATTTTAATATGTTATACTTACCGTACGGACTGCTGTAGGGTTGCCTAACTTTTTCCTGGTTTATTTTTTCAAGCTATGATCAGAGAAGCTAGAATACGGAATTTTATATTTTCAACCGCGATAAATTGAGTATTTTGATAGATTCAACTTGATTACCAAAGTTCTAGCCTTACGACCAAGTCTTTGAATAGTTAGTCGATTTTATTGCGAATTCCACATCATGGATTTAAGCACACATTTCTAAAATTGAAAATTTTATGTAAATAAAAATAATCAAACATTTATTTTTAAATTCTAATTTACAAAAACCAATGGAAACTCTGCGATGACAGTAGAAACAATACATACTTGTAAATAATTACGGAAGTTATGTTAGTAGGTATATTAAAACAACAAATCAAATATTAATAAAGGTTTTTTTACAACATGGCAAAATATGAGACATGGCTTTTCCCGGCGGCACATTTGTATTTATGGCAAAAATACGGGACGTCCCGGGAAATACGGTACGGTTGGCAAGCGTAGGGGGGAGGTAAACAGTTCCCGATATTGATTGTGTGGTCACGCAATCAGTGGTAATTAATTACTGGTCTGTTACGTTGCGGGGTTTTAATACAATTTATGTTTGTATCAGATTGTTCGGTACCTGTCAGTATTGTAATCTGATTTAAGCCTTTGATTCAATATTTGGAAGTTCATTATTTTAATGAACGATCAAATGGGTGATGTGAATTCTAGAATGATTTTGCTTCAGCAATTGAGTACGTGTACCTGTCCAAAAAAATAGATTTTCAAAAACGCCTGTCATTTGTAAAAACAGATACCGAGTTTCATACGAATTGGATCACTTTTCAGAATGGTCAAAGTTTGAAAACTGTCAAAAAATTACAGTTGTCAGATTTTTTTCCTGAGATTCCTGCCTTGTGTTGATTGACGTCACAAGACTTCTTCATGGAGAACAAACACGCCAATGAGTGACCGCAGCTTTATAAAAAATAAATATTTTTTTTAATAGCATAACACCAATTTTGCTCTTTCTTTGGACAAACTAGCTATAGTATGAAATAAATTACACACAAGCATTGTTTACAAGTACAATTACACATAGGGTTTTCAAATGTGTATCAAAATGACTCATGTTTTTTTTTTATAAGAAATAAATAAATAAAAATATTATGTATTTCGACTCCTTCAATGAGGTCGTAACTGGTAGAAGATATTCAAAGATTCAAATTTGAATAGTTTTTAACTGAATGCACTATTCTATTTTAAATTTTAATTTTGTTTGTTTTGACGTCATTCGTGAGTGTAACATATAAAGAACAATTGTGTGCTTGCATATAAATAGTTTTATTATGTTATTCCCATAGCTTAATTTTTAAAAGTTTTTATTTTTATTTTTTTACATAGAATATATGTTTATTTTTGTTGCACACAGAAAACTTAATTCTAAATTATATAATAAAAGTTATGTACAATGGCGTGCTTATCTCAATAATGAGATTTCTTCCAGAAAACCAAGGGTGATAAGGATATTTGAAATAAATAAGATATTCATATTGTGCACGACAATACTTATACATAAACAAGATTAAATTATTAGTAGATACCTAATTAGTTAAAAATAATAACAAACTACATACAATTTACATGCCTACATAGTATAAATAAATATAACAATACATATTCAGTAAATAGATACACAATAAATGATATATATATATATCATTTATATACATACACCTACACGATAGGTTGTCGAAGATAGTGCTCTTTTATTTTCCTTTTGAATACACCAATGGAGGGGCTATCCCTGATAGTGTGAGGAAGGGAGTTCCACAGTTTGATGGACTTAACAGTGAAAGAGTTTCCATACGCCCCGATGTTATGAGGTGTTTTTAAAAGTGAGACTGTATGAGACCTGCATATACGTCATTTTAGGACATAGTTTTCATTATTTTGGTATATAAATTAACCATTATTTTTTATAATTTTTTAAAGAATTATCCGATGATCTTGTCACTTGAGAATTTTAGATAATTGTGATGTGTGACTGCTTATAATAAAAGTGGTCTGTCATCTAGCTGTCAAATTAGTCTGAAGCAAATTATTATAAATTTATCTTGATAGCAAAGGACACATTTCTAAACAGCCAATACTCAAGTGACGTCACACGAGGGTAAATGGAAGTTGCAGCCTTTTCGTAAAAATATTCATCATCATGCGGTAATAATAATAATAATAATAATCGTTTATTCATTTTTATAACAGCTCATTAGATACATGTTATATCCCGCCAAACTGCAAGGCAGTTTGTTGGCAGAAATATCTCCCCTTTTTGTACAATACTGTCATGTTAACTGTTTTTTTACGCTATCTCACTTAATTATGTCTTACATATATCATCTCACATATTTTAATACACTTTCTTTAACATTTTCACACCAAAACTTTGAACACGGCTTATTAAACCTAAATCTCGAAATGGTTTCCGAATTAACACATCCTAACATAATTTAATCTATGCCAATTGTACAAAACGTTGGTCAACCGTTGTAATTTGTATATATGTATAAAATACCGCCCATCTTTTACGTAAACTTTGGCTATTTAAATATTTCATCAACAAAGAAACTGTTCAACCTTAAGAATGACGTCAAATAACGAAATAAGGCTTTATGAAAATTACGTATCGCCAATTATCAAACTTGAACCTTTCTGTTAACAATGCTTTAATTGTATTTTGTGCAACTGTGGCGTAAGGAGAGACGTTGTGCAACGAGTGCTTGGTTACGATACGAACGAAATTATTATAAGCACACAAAAAAGCAAAAAAAAAACAAGGTACCTACACTCAAATCAAAGTACTCTTATCGAACCTCAAACTTTGATTTATTTAAACAAAGACGTCAAATGAGGAACTTTCCAGGCCACGTTACTGAAATATCTCATAGATGGCGCTGTGAAACCCCTCCACATTAGACTGCATTAGTGTTAAATAGTCTTTATTTATCGATTGATCACTCACTTACTGTTCTGTTTATTCTGTTTTCGTGATGCCTTTTTTCTGCTCTATATCGAACTGCATGACTTTGGACTCTGACTACCCCTGCATATATGAAAACCTGGCTACGACATCTGGACACCGATTCTACTGCGCATGGAGAAACTGGCTGTGACTACTTCTTGAACTGTTAGAAATTAAAAACACTATAATGGTTGGAAGATGTGTTGTGCCTGGGTGCAACAATTTGGGACATCATGCAATGCCAAAAGATAATAATCGAAGATGTCTTTGGATGAAACCTATGCAGTTGGAAAGTCAGATTTTCTCTACCCGAGCAAAGGGCATCATACTCATGCAGCCTAATTTAAAGGAGTTTTACAGCGCCATCTATGAGATTTTTAAGGATTTTTTCCTCATTGAAACTTCATGACGACAAAGTTAACAACTCAAAATGGCATATTATGTGCATTGTGACGTCACTCGTATGCTGTCGATGAATATGTGTGATAATAAGCCACACCTTCCGTCTGATGCTAATAATATCTATTTATTTACCTAAATATTATTCTACTAGACAGTTGCCAAGGTCTAAAAGAATGCTAGAATCATATTATTTGCACTTCAAATAACTTAGCGGGTCACACATATGACGTCAGTGGATTGTGAAATGGTTTCAGGTAAAAACTGTTTTCCATGAAACGGTAACTGTTTATTTATAAAAAAGTGTATAAACTTTGTGTTCTTTACATGAACGGCGGCGTCTGTATTTCTCTCTTTTTTTATTTCCAGTATAGATAAAAATTATACAACTTGCTAAACTTTGCTTAAATATGAGACAATATTCACGATATCTTGACAGCTATTATGATGGTGTTTCATAAAATTTTGCTTTTTGCGCTGTATAGCAACTTAGTTAGATGTCGCTAAATAATACTTATGAAAAAAAAAATGAAGAACATAAGCTGTGGACTTCACATTAAGTTTTACCGTTTTATCTAAAAATAAAATTATTTTTATCTTTTTTATCTAAAGAAAAATTCAGGCGTAATATGCACACAGAAAATTTAATCGTATAATTTTTTATAGCACAAGTGCGGAAAATGCCGACTTTACGCACGCGCAGCGCGCAGCGTGCGTAAAGCGGTCATTTTACGCACAGTGTGCTATAAAAATACAAATAAGTATTACATAGACAATAATAATAATAATAATCGCAAAATTTGCTGCAAGTGTACGTAACTTTTTAAAATAGTTAATTATGTAAGGATAATTATATAAGTAGAAATATATGTAATTTAATTATATTATATTATGTAGTATTGTCTTAACCTGCGAGTTGGTATAAAACTGTGAGTAGGTATAAGGTTCTTGTGTAAATAAATAAATAAATAAATAAATAATGGATATGTTGATCGTACAGGAATATTTAAACTGTTTTTTATATACCCTCTCACCTGCACTGGCCTGAAGAAAGACCGTCCGTGAAAGTTAACAATTTGGACACACAAATTGGAATAGGTGTTACAACTTATTTAATAGGATACATTATTATAGTAATTATTAGACAAAAGTAACGTTAAAACATCGTTACAACAATATTAACGTACTTATTATAAATATAGTTAAATGAATGAGTGCTTCATAAAGAAAGAGGGTGAGGGTGTGTGCGTGAGTGAAGATGTGTGTGATTGTGTGTGTGGAGGGTGTGTCATGTTTGTGAGTTTATTTGAATATCACGCATCCTTATGCTATAGCATCTGTGAGTTGAATAAACTGACTAACTGGCTATGAATCAACTTTCAAATAACCTTCAATCTAAGATAATAATAATAAGGGAAATGGAAACCACCACCTTAAAATGGAAAAACGGAACCCTTATGGGATCACTTCGTTGTCTGTCTGTCTGTCTCTCACGACCCTTTTGCTCGAAAATATGAGATACCAAGTTGAAACTGATACTACAGAAGTCTACATTCCCATGGTGCTGTAAAAATATCGGGCTTCTAACTCAACACGATAAAAGTTATACATGTATAATCAATTTCATACACATTTACTCACCATGAAAACCTATAGGGTACTTCCAGTTAACTTAGAAACTTAAAATTTCGTTTACAGGTAGGTATTACATTGGAAAAAATCTGAAAATTACAAATATTTAATTATTTAGTAAGTTATCGATGACCAACCTAATAAGGCCCTTTAATAAATAATCGAGTTTAATAAATCGTAAGTGTCATATATTGTATAGTATAAGTTTTATGTTGAAAAAAAAAGACATGATCTTGCTACGTTTCTTGCTCTTCTTCTTAGCAAGACTAATCGAATGGGCGGAGGTAGGCATGTATTTATATATGTAACCTATTAGTATGTAGTATAATGTGATTTGGTCGGCCGCCTGGATTCGTGCTGGGGGCTAGGTTGGTGATCATTGAACCTTGTTCCTGGTCCCTGGCCGGGTCTCCGGTATGGGTTCGGGCGGTTGATTGGATTTTACCTTGTATAATATATATTTTACCTATCATTTTAACCGTAAATATATTGCTACATAAATTAAATAAACCTTTAATTTAGTTCATGTACATTTATTATTTTATTAGATTAATTTTGACGTGTAAAAAGTGTATAATATCTATACCTGTTTTGCAAAATAAACTATTTGAATTTGTCAAGATCAGTAATAACCGAAATAGTTTATCTGAGTTTGCGTCGATGCCACAATGATGGCCGCCCTCAATCAAACGGCGCGATGAGTTATTGATATTAAATATTCGCGATTCGGAACGGGAGCAATATTTGCAATTCATGTTTTATCGGTTGTGTATATTTTTAGGCTTCGACGGCAGTGGGGTCGTTCCTTTTTCGTTCGCATAACTCAAAATTGATTGGTCGTGTATAGGTCGCGCCTACGGTTACCAGACGCCAGGATTTGTCCTGACATGTCAGTATTTTTGGCCCTTCCCGGTAAGCCGGCCGGGCTTTGAAAATGTCAGGATTTTTTGGATTATTCAGGTGTTACTTTTAACAAAAATTGTAATAATTATGTTTTTTTTATTAGTCGGGCCTTTTTTAGGGTTCTGTAGTCAACAATAAGAACCCTTATAGTTTCGCCATGTCCGTCTGTCTGTCTGTCCGCGGCTTAGCTTAGAGACTATTAGTACTAGAAAGCTGTAATTTGGCATGGGTATACATATTTATCACGCCGATAAAGTGGTACAGTAAAATTTTTAAAAAGATTTTTCTTTGGGTACATCCCCTACACGTAAAGGTGGGATGATTTTTTTTTCTCGTCTATGCCCTAGTGTGGGGTGTCGTTGGATAGGTAATTTAAAAAATATTGGGGGTGTGAGAAGACCATTTTTCGATCCAGGGTTCCGTTTGCGAAATATTAAGCTTAAAAGTGTTAATTTTTGTTAGAGTCAAGTGTCCCCCTTCTCTGCCAGCGAAACGGTTGTATTTGGAGACGTGAAAAAAATCACGGCAGTAGAATACATAACGAAATTAAAAGCAAAACTATCACAGCTAAGTAGGCTTTACAAGTTAACGAGTAATAGTCGATTATAGATAATGATACGGAACCCTTCGTGTGCGAGTCAGACTCGCATTTTTCTCTTCTCTAAACGATAATTAACACAACATGTATAATGTTTTTAAAATACTGAGTTTGATCTAACACAGCCGGCAGGCACACAAAACGAAATTCATATTTTTGTCGATTCGGCGCAACACGACTTAACTTATTTGACAGGACTAAACTTAATTTGAGCCTTCTGTTTTTGTCTTTCCGTATCCATTAATTAAGTTGTGTTGAGCCGAATAGACACCATTATCTAAGTATGTAGTACGTCGTCGTCGCACAGCGCGCTATCAATAAAATGTCAGGTTTTTTGTACCAATCGAGCTTTTTGTCAGGACTTTTCAGTTTTGCATCTGGTAACACTACGTGCCAAACTTCCAGTCCGCTCTGAACACGAGCCGATTCGCATCGGCCGGAATAAAATGTACGAGACGTTGATCGGGAGCAACTTCAGAGCAGGCTAGATGTTTGGTGCGACATTACTACCGGTTCTTGCCTGTTTTTTTATTTTTTTACTAGCTCTTACCCGCGTCTTCGCCAAGTTGATCACCGATTTAAGCTAACCAGGAGAAGACTGTAAAAAAAAATGTTTGTTTGATTTATTTAAATAATTTAGGTAATTAAAAAATTAATCATAAATCGTAATTATCTAATATATACATATTTTAATTAAACCTGATATTTTTCTGTAGAAGTTCATTGATTTATTAAAATCACAATGTTTTTATTTTGGATTAGAAAAAAATATATATGTATTTATTAAAATGTGCAGTTTTGATTTTTGCTGAACATTTAATAAATGACAATAATTTAGCAATTTACAAATATATTAATTCAGAAATGGAGTTAAAAGCTGCTTTAAACATTACTATGCTTTTTATAACATGAAATTTTTTTTTATTGCTTTGTATGAAAGATTACTATCAAAATTTCCTTTTACCAAAATTTAGATATTGTTAAAATAATTATTTCTATTAAGTAAGTGAAAGTTTTACAATCGCGTGTCTGTTCTGCAACTGCTACTAGTCTTCTTGTTCTAGAAAGTAGTTTCTGGACTCAAAATATTTTGTGGTATCGCCTTAAGATTCTATGCGAATTTTATTGTTGTCAAGTCACTCCAAGCGAAAAATCGCGCAGTGCGGAGAGGCGGATTCAGGACAAAACGAAAAAAAGTTGGTTTTATATTTTTATTAAAAAAACTAAAATAGCTAGCAAAATTTTAAATATCAAATCTCTAGATATTGTTGAAACACACCTAATAAAATATGTTTGAGTTCTGTATATGGTTCCTGTTCGTTAAACGAGGAGAAAAAGTGTGTTTGAAGACCTCATTTCAACAATTATTTCTATCGAGGAAAATTTATCCAAACATGTTTTCCAATTTCACAACCCTAGATTATATAGTCAAAATGCATATCCATCCATCCATCAGCCTAGTTCGTCCACTGCTGGACATAAGCCTTTCCAGTACTTTGCCACTCCCGGCGGTCATCCTGGAAGAATTGCCCATACTCACACACGCTGGGCAGGCGGGTTTGTGAGCGCGGTGCCGGAACCCCCGCACCAGTGACGCCGTTGCCCGTCAACAGTCTGTTCCATATAAGGCCCGGCTGTTAAGGATGGATATACCGCCATCCATCGGTCAAAGGCATGGTGGGCCTCCTGGTTTTTGCCTGTGAGCTGTCTCTTACTCTCCCCGAATTACTTCGAAGGGGTCTCCAAGTAAGATGGTGGTACCTCCACAGTCGAGCCCGGCATCAGCTCTACCACCTGCTAGATTATTATTGCATATACCAGAAATGTATTAAAACTTTCCGTTTATTTCGTGAAATACACAGAAAAGAAACACCCGTATTTTTTTCGCATATCGCCTTAAACTGGTCGGACCGTATGTACCTACAAAATTATAATACATGCATCCATAGCAGCTAGGGCGAACTTAATTATGTCATTAGCATAGTTATTTACCGGGTAGTTAAATTCCTCAGTAACAATAAAGTAAATTATTGAGTTCACACGAGTAGCATGCCATTTGTTGACGCATGCAAATATTAACGTTTCAACTTGAACGTGTTTGGTTCATTCGGTTGGCACGTGTCAAATTTTCATATTTATAGCTAAGAAATGATTTTTTTCCGGAAAAGCCTAATTGACATAAAACTATGTTCGCAAAATGCCATAATTCACATTTATTTAATATCTTTAAGGCGTAACAAAATGCGAAAGTGCTGCCTCTTTAGAAAAAATCGGCCAAGTGCGAGTCGGACTCAGGCACGAAGGGTTCCGTACCAATATCTATAAAAATGACAAAAAAACATGTCTGTTGTATGGGAGCCCCCTTAAATATTTATTTTAGTATTTGTTGTTATAGCGACAACTATCGACTAACTATCACGGTTCATGAGATACAGCCTGGTGACAGACGGACAGCGGAGTCTTTGGATACGGAACCCTAAAAAAGTAGAATTTTAACTAATATGCCAAAAGCGGATGATTTTAGCAAAAGTAAAAATTTTAGCTCACTGAATACGTTTTCTATATTAAAACTATGCGATGTAAAAATAGTTCATTGCTATTTCTAGACATTTACTTGAGCCTATTTTCAATAATTATTCCAGAAAGCAAATTTTTTTTTTCTAAGCTGGCAGTACTTTCGCATGTTGTAACGCCTTAATTTAAAATTCTAATTCTAATTTATTTACACCATAATGTTCGAAAGGTCTTAAATAACATTTAGTATAGTATCTATTACGAACCCTGTCGGGCACAGCAAAGTAACTTAAAACTATTAACACAGTTATTCTTATTCAATTATCTACATACTTATGGTATATAAAGCAACATATTCATCTTATATTTAAGTAGGTAAGTATCATAAACAAGGCATGCATATTTGTGCTTAAAATCTAGGTAAATAAGAAAAACTATCTTCAATTGTGCGTTTTGCACTGGAAATGAAAAGGCGCTACGGAAAAAAAATCGACACTTTTAGAACTTCTATATCTACTTCGGTAAACAATGTATAATTTTAATAAAATAGTATATTATTTTTGAAATCTTTCTCTAGGGATCTGTTAAAACAGAAACGCGATAGGAGGAATTCGGCTCGATAGAAATATTTATTGAAATGAGGTCTTTATCGACACCAATTCTCCTGGTTTGACAATTTAGAATGACATATGGACTGCAATTATATTTTATTAGATGGGTTTTAACAGTACCTAGAACCTGGTTAAACGAAATTTTGATAGCATTTTTAGTACATTTTATATTAATAAAAAACCGACTTTTTGCTACTTTTCCACGAATCCGTCCCTCTCGCACTGAGGGTTTTTTCGCATATGGAGTAACAGGGACGCTAAAACTTTTACATATCGCCTTAAATGGCGAAACACAGGCCTAAAATGGCGTTGGGCAGGACACTTGGCCCAGCGAAGCGATGGCAATTTGAGTAAATCCCTGACAGAATGGTGGCCAGCAATGGCGGCCAACGCGGAGTCAGGAGCCCGCCAGCTAGGTGGATCGATGACGTTTACAAGGCAGCTGGTAGAATATGGATAGGATCGGTACATATATCCCATTGAAATAAAAGCGAGGCTTCAAACTAAAAGGCAACTATATAGAGTATATAGCTATAATATGTAACCCAGCGGGTCCATTATGTATATTTGAATCGGTGAATACGTTGGCACTTGTAGTGACGTCACAATGCGTAAGTAGTTCAATACCCATTGAAGCCAATTTTGAAAGTTCAGTTTTTATCTATGTATTTGGTGGTTGGCAACCAGTTGAAAACCGTTTCAAAGATACATGATAAGCCCGCAGTTTCGAATTAAATCAGCCAGTTAAAATATTATGGCAACTTTTTCGTCATTTTGAAATCCAAAATTTCTTAGACATTGTTTTCTATGATGAGACTGAAACTTGTATCTTATTAAAGAATTGATATAAAAGCAGTAGCTTCGACCAAAACTTTTACAATTTTCCAAATGATCCTGCCAAATATATCCTCAGAAAACCTTCAAATATTTTATAAGTATTAACCGAGTCACCTTGAAGTTAGGTTGTTTTCAGGCTTCATTCCGATTGTGGGTCTGTAAGAACCATAGAGGTAACATATAGTACTCGCACCAACAGTTCGACAAGGCTCTGTTGGCGCGTGGTTATAAACTTTAACACTCTGTATATAATTTGAATTTCACAAAATCCTTTCACGGCAGATGACTTTGTGGCAAGGAAACTATACATACATATACTCACGCCTGTGTCCCAGAGGGGAAGGCAGAGACTACAGATTTCCATCTGCTACGATCCAGACATCAATCCACATCCATCAATCTAGTCATCCTATTCCGGGTACTTTTGACATGGTCCTTCTTCAGTATCTCGCCAATTTGGTCAGCATACGTCCTTCTAGGGCGGCCTGTACCTTCCACTTGCGCACCATAAATTTCTTGTGTCACTCTACTTTCATTCATCCTCTCTACATGTCCAAACCACCGAAGCATTCATTTTTCTATTCTAGTCACTACATCTTCTTTCAGGTCGCAACGATCCCGTATGTCGATATTTTTCACTCTGTCATTCAATGTTAAACCACAGATACTACGTAAGGAACGCATTTTTGTATTGCTTTCGAACTGTCAAATGTCACTATTTCCGGGTGGTTCAAAATCAATCTGTTCGAACAAATAAAATATTTTAATAATTAAATTAAATTTTTATATCTTAATAATTTTTGGGATACTAATTATGATGATTCTGAAAAGTTATGATTTGTATGATTTTGAAACGCTTAAAAAGACTGTGTTATTAATTAAATTAGTCACACACAAGTTCAACTTTATTAAACTTGCACCTAGGTTTGTATGAAAAATTGGTATCACTGTCTCTTTATGACTCTGTAGCTCTAGTACTAATACTGTTACCTCTATGGTGAAAACCCTGAATATTTGGTCCGGTTGCTTAGCAACGGCTTTTTGTCTCGTTGCGTGTCTGCAAAAAACACGACATTTTACCTTTCGCCATCGTCAAGGCAATGGCGGTTTTTTGCAAGTAATAAACATTAGCGCGGCTCTACCGACCAAGTAGGTTGTACTAACAAAAGGTTTTATTACATAAAACGGTGACGAAAGGCATTGTCTGTTCGTTCATGCGTTGTATTGTCTCCTGGGCTATTCAGAACTTATACCTAGATACCTATTATAAAAACCGGCCAAGTGCGTGTCGGGCCACGCGCAGTGTATGATTTCCGTAGTTGCCCTGCACAATATGCGGACTTCTTCTCCAAGTACATTTTATAAGTTTTTCGACTAATGCAGATCGCGCCAAACTTCTAGTACGCTCTGAAGTTGCTCTTCCTAAGAACGGCTCATACATTTTGTGCCTGCTGACTAAAAGTTTGGCGCGATCTGTACTCGTTAACTTTTAAAGCCTACTTAGCTGTGATAGTTTTCTTTTTAATTTCGTTATGTATACTACTGCCGTGATTTTTTTCACGTCTCCAAATACAACCGTTTCGCTGGCAGGGGGGGGGGGGGAACTTAATAGTTCGCAAATAGAACCCTGGATCGAAAAATAGTCTTCTCAGACCCCCAATATTTTTAAATTACCTATCCAACGACACCCCACACTAGGGGATAGACGAGAAAAAAATCATCCCCACTTTACGTGTAATTTTACTGTACCACATGCCAAATTACAGCTTTCTGACAGACAGACAGACAGACGGACATGGTGAAGCTATAAGGGTTCCTTGTGGTTGACTACGGAACCCTAAAAAGGCTCTATTCAACCTTACTCAAATACTTTAGAAAATGGGAGGCAAAACGAAGCATTGGAAAAAATAACAAAAGCCACGACATGAATCTCCAAGTCTAAGAGTGAAATGCAAGTCATACTGCACACTTGGTACACCCGCTTTTCACCGACGGTTTTTAGGTCACAGACTTGATGGGTATTGAGCCCTATCGCCGTACTTCGCGCATAAATGGACCGACGCACAGAGGTGAAAAATCCAAAAAAGCTGGCCAAAACCTATTTTTTTCAAATTTGTCATAGGTTGGGTGAAAGATTGTTCCTGGTCCAATTATAGGGATAGAGGGATAGCGTGGGCAGAGGAAAATACCAAATATCCTTCTACCTCTGCTAAAATGGGTCAAAAATGAGCTGGAGTGGTTAGTTTTGGGTAACAATTCATATGGATCTAAAAATATACATAATAGTGTTAAAAAATAACTATCCCCTCCTTTCTCTTACACTAACTCCCTTCCCCCTTAATTTCATACAGATAAATAATATACAAAAATGAAATGCAAGTCTTTCATAATCAAAAAATATATATAATTATGTTAAGTTTATTATACAGTCTCAATTTTAGGATCCTCTAATAAATTTAACACACTTTGAAACAAAGGTAGAAAAGTTTTCTTAGATCACTTATAAAAGGGTCAGATGACACCATTAGTCTTTGATACGTGTTTACCATACACTGCTTTCGAAAAAAAAATTTGGAAATTTGCTCCCTGTATTTTCTCACATCTTTGTTTCTGCTCTCTTGAGCAATAGCTACTTCCGAAGTTTCAATTATCCTTGAGCCATGGAACAGTATTTTGTGGAACGTCGTAGGCATATTAAACCATGGATAATGGAACACAAAAGTACATGCTGTTTTCAAGCAGAAAATCTTAAATTTGGCAGCATTTATTTTATATCCACTTGCCATGAACTTCAAAATTGAATGAAGCTGATTTAAGAGATTCAGGCTGATACTAGATATTTCAGTTACATCCTCTGCATGCTGAAACATATTTCAAGCCGTGTTTCCATCTGTAGACACCCCTCCACCCTGCCTTGGTTTGTCTATATTATGTAGACCAAGTTTTTCCCAAAAATCTTTGAGCGATCACTGGTTTCTTCAAACTTCTTGGAAGGTCGACCACCTCCTTGGTTGCGGGCTGAATGCACAGTAGGGGAAGTAACATAGGCATTGAACCAATTTTTGTTTTTGTCGGCGCACCCTGTAAAATTGTCATGTGCTTGTTGGAGTTTGGTGTTGTAATCTGACACTAATCTTGTTAACAAGCACTTGGTTTCGTGTGAAAAATCGGTAACACGTAGAGACTTTTTTCATCTTTTCTTGCAAGTATGTCCGTTTTTCGTGATGCTATCGAGAAGCATAGTCCCTATAATAGCTGACAAGAGTGTATCTGCTAAAACAGGCTTCGGTTTTAGCAAGACTAATGATTACTTTTTGTAACTATGTTAACATTAAAGCCGGATGTGCCAGGAAATTCAACTTTATCATTTCATGAAAATTACTAAGCAGAAAAAAATCATTTTCACGTCGTTTTAGTGGCATTAATGTTTAAAAAAAAGTCATTCAGTATCTAAAATAAATAATAAAAAATAGGTAATTACCTTCTGGAGTAGAATCCATCGCAAAAACACAAACTTTCACTAAAACTTCCGAGTAAGAAATTAATAAACGCAAGACTTAAAATTGTCGTAAACACATCCAATTTTGAACAAGTTCAACTTTGGACTGATGTAAAAATGACAACCCGTTTTTCAGGTAGCCCTAATTCCTGTGAACCTTTTCATTGTTTATTCAGGTAGTAATTTAAATTATTTTTGACGTGTTTCGAGAATTTTTACGTTTTTAGGTTTCGACCAGCTTTTATGGATTTTTCACCTTCGTGCGACGAGTACAGAGCAGAGGCGACCTGCGATAGGCGGTCCTAGAGTACATTTTTTATAAGACAAGAATAGCCTTAAAAGTATTGCCGCAATATTTATCTGTAAGATGGCAATAATTTCAAGATAATCCGATAAAACCGCAACACCGAGGAGAGTTCCCGCCGCAGCCGCGGACTTTGTGTAATCCCTGATTTTCTATAAGAAGCTTAGTGCATGCTTCCTCGGTGAAATATTGTGGGCTGGGGAAACATTTGTGGAAGCTGTAGGATGTGGTTTTAAGGTGCTTGGTGCCGCCAAATGGGTACTTGTAAAGCCTACTCCTGGTTTATTGCTGCACCAAAAAGCTTGAAAAATATGTACATGAATTTAGAAATTGATACTTGCTGTTGGTTCTTGATGGAACATTTGCAACATATATATCATTGACAAGACTAACCTTATACTAACTATATATAAGACTAACCTATACTTTCCGATACAGAAAGAAAAAGACAGAACGCTCAAATTAAGTTTATTCCTCTCAAATAAGTTAAGAGGGCGCCGAGCAAAATAATCTAAAACGACAGTCACTATTAAATTGATTTATTGAATAATATTTCAATGATAAATAAATAAAATATATATTTATTATCACAGAGAATGTATCTACACTTCCGCCGCAGCAAATATTTAAAATAACTTATGGTGTAAGAAACAAATCTATCTAAAGTAGGCCCAAAATCTAAAAAAGGTATTGGGGTTTTAGTAATTTCAATAACTTAACTGTCGAATTTTGTCTCAACCACAATTCAAGAGAATCAGACACGTTATAAAATACAATTGGGCCGTTTCACATTTTTAAAATTTTGTCTGCTAAATTAAATATGATTTTTTCTGTTAAATTCAATAAATACGACCACGATAAAAAAAGACCACGAGAGAACAAGCGAGGTGTCTAATCGTTCTACGCTCGGCGCAGCCTTAAGTCGTGTTGCACCGAATCGACACAATTGTAAATTAAACTAATTCTTTGTAAAGACTAGCGAGCTAGCGACCGGTTTCGTTAAAATAACATCGTCAGGCTTTTATGATATGGGTACGAATCATAAGATGGAATATCCATGAATTTATCCACTCTAAGACAACATATACAAGGTGTAACCATATTTGAAGAGCTTATTCAGTCAATGGTATATGTAGAACAACTTTTACTATGGAACAAAACCTGTATCTCGATTTTTTTTTTATAGTTTCATAGAAAAATGCAATGCCGCTCAGCCGAAATGTATGGAATAGCAGATAATTTTTTTGAGATTTCAGGGTTGGCTCCATAGTAAAAGTTGTTCTATACCATTGACTGAATAAACTCTTCAAATATGGTTACACCTTTCTGTTACACGTTGTATATGGAACATTTTTTTTTTCGTATCACTTATAGTACATAAAAAAAAAACGGCTAAGTGCGCAATACGGGTACGGAAATAATTCCACTTGTTATAAGACCAACTTAACTTCACAATTATGATCTATATAAACTCTATGTATCTAAAGGGTCTAATTAAGTTGGTCATAGATAACTTCCGAAATAATTAAATATTTGTAATTTTCAGATCTTTTCCAAAGTGTGTGCTATAAGACCTACCTGTAAACGAAACTTAGAATTTCTAAATCAACTGAAAATGGTGATTAGGTGTTGATGGTGAGCAAATTTGTATGAAATTGATTAAATGTAAATGATATTTGCAACAACTTTTTTCGCGTCGGATTAAAAGCCTTTCTTTTTCTTTTTTGAAATAATATTTTTTTGCTGGCTGTCAGCCATTTGGCCTTTTCAGCTTTCCCTTGAAAGAGGGGGACACAGAGTACCCCGCCTCATTTAAAAGTCTTGTAATTTTTAAAGTTTATGAAAGAGCTTTAAGGTCTATGAGTCTATTGTTTTTGTTTTTATTCATGAATGCCCAAAGGGGGTGTATTCATGAGTGCCCCGTGTGTCAAAATGAAGAGGCAAATTACTTACTTTTCGAAACACTTTCAGTACATTTTGTTTACTGAATGTCCTTGCGCTTGCCCGCTACGAGCGCCTGTCCGAAAAAGCTTTAAGGTGATATATAGTCTGTGCAAAGGTCCCCGTTAGTCCAGGCGGAAAGACCCGTAGTGCGAGAGGGACGGAATAGGGGAAAATTTGGGATAGCATACAAACTTCAAAAATATGTATATAGATGGGTTTTAACAGTACCTAAATTACTGGTTATGGAAATTTTCATAGCTATTTTAGTTGATTTTGTATTAATTTAAAACCGACTTTTTGTAATTTTGCACCGATTCCGTCCCTCTCGCACTGCGGGTTTTCCGCCTGGAGTAACGGGGACCTTTGCACGGACGATGTATCACCTTAACTAACCCGTTGAACTTTCTCTTAACCGACATTTAAAGTCCCTACGAAAAAAGGGGAAGATTAGGCCTATTGCAAGGGTGCGGGCGTTGTGATAAGATCTAGTTAATTAGAATACTTGAGGGCAGTAATTTGCAAAGAGGCAACTTTTTCGCTTCGTTCGGTTTGCTCGACCATTTTAGTAGAAAGAGAAAGTATACGAAAGCCGCAAAAAACCTATCAAGTGGAAGTAGGTCTTGTGCCCTGACGGTTACGTGCCATTGTTAGATGTAAGTAGACTTGAATAAAATTGTAATAAAAATTAACTATTTTACCTACAAAATATAAAAAACTGCAAAACTGCGTTAGTCAAGTAACATTCGACATAGCGTGAATAAATTATTATTACATACGGCTTGAATACTCACGTGTGATTGTTGTTGACTATATGCCAACCGTTTCACCGATACAATTTCGGCATTATCAAGGCGAGGGTCGTTCTTAGGACGACGACGCGGCGTTCACCGTCGTTGTCAAGCTCGCCGATCGGCGGCTGCCAGTGCCCGTTTGACAACGATGGTGAACGCCGTGTCGTCGTCCTAAAAACCCTCGCCTTGATAATGCCGAAATTGTATCGGTGAAACGGTTGGCATATAATAATTTAGTATGTCAGCTCACGTGAGTTTTAATAATAATATTATAGAATGAGTAATTAATGATTTCCGATTTATTTCTTCACTTGTGCCGAAAGATCTCCCTTTGCGCCAAATTTCAAGTTTCTAAGGCAACTGGAAGTGTTTTATAGGTTTTCACCGTGAGCCAATTTGTATGAAATTGATTAGGTATGTAAAGGACAATTCCTTTTCCTGATTTCTTAAATCCACCATAGGGCTTCTGTAGAAGCTATTAGTTTCAAACTATTATCTTTTACACGGTGACTTGACTTGACAAAACGGACAACAAAGTGGTCCTATATGACACGTTTTATTTCATTTTGACTTGCGGAATCATAAACATAAAATACCTAAAAACGGCGGAAGGGAAAATAAAAAAGTATATAGGGCCGTGCAATCAACCAGTGAAAATAAAAATAAATAAACATAAACCGTTTAACGATCAAATAAGATCTTTTATGGACGTAACGATGTTTATCGGGAATGTTTTATGTTATCCGTGTGATCCTGATCTTTCTATTATACTTTCCGAGGCATTGGCGGATACAGGGACTTACATACATTTGACTCGACTTTTAGGTTCGATTCGGGTGCACTTTATACAGCATAGGTTTGTAATAGTCTTGGAATATATGTAATTCCGTGGGATGTCGAATGAAGCAAGTTTATTATTGGTGGCAATGGATAGGTAATGAGCTATAGAGTCGTGTACTACCGGGTGTTTTGTAAGAACTGGGGTGCGATAGTGTAAGAAAATAGTATCCATTTGACAGCTTAAAACGTACGCTTTCAATTGTCAAACTACCATTCACCTAAGCAAATTAGCCAGTTTGACAATTGAAATCGTCCGTTTTATGTTTTTACACAATTCCACAATGGTTTTGACTTCGCCGGTGTATGACATCATCATTTTTTTGGATGGAAATTTTGTTTTTTTTTCTGTACTGTCGTGTGGGTTGTCAAATCAAAGGGCTTTAAGGGCCTTACTATTGCCAAATGGGTACTTTCTAAAGCCTACTCCTCGTTGATGGCCAAACCAAAAATAATGAAAAAATGTATTATGAATAATCAACTCTTAGACAACATATGCAACAGTTTTCTTTTTCATACCACCAAAACTTCTACATGAATTTTTTTTTTTACTGAATGGTGTTTTTTGACTTCAAATTCCCTACTGCTCCTGAGTTGCTTGGTCGATTGAATTCATCTATGCTTTGATAAATAGATAAACTTTATACCTATAAACATAACATAAGATTATTCAATCGAGTAATCACGTCCAAGTGAAAAGCATAATTTTCCCCTATTTCGCTCTATCAAGGACGCAGCGAGCGTCATAACAACCACTATGCATTGCGCGCTGATATGAACGTTATTTCAATGTCGTTTCTGTTGATATTTGTAGTGACAAATATCGAGCTGCTAATTTGGCGATGGTAATCGCCTTAAGAGCTGACTGTAACGTGCGTGATTGGCAGCGCACGAAGCGAGCGTTCCAATGTAGACTTTGTGACAATATACTTAAGTTAAAAATCACTCAATAGGACTGTTGAGTCCCATGGACCAGGCCTTAAGTTGAGATAGGAATCCAAAATCCTTAACTTACTAGACATCTTTGGTGCCACGTGCACGCCCCTGTTTTTAGCAGTTTTATTTCGTTTTTTTTCGTCCGCGCTGCGTTCCGTTTTTGCTATAGTCTTGTTCCGTTTCTACTATCAGCTTTTGTTTGTGCCGTTTGATCTGTGTAGGCGAGGGATGTGCCCTGTCGATGCTAATTTAGGTCAGCAACTTATCATATACACTAGGCAAGAATAAGTCACTAATAATTTGTCTTTATGTGTCCGTTTTTTATAAGCATGACTTTAGGGTTTCGTGACAATGATACCAGAAATACCAGAATGGGGTGTAGTGGCGTGTCTAGTGGTGATAACTTTTTGAATCTGTTAGCCGCTCTCTGAAATGAGACAGATTCACTCTGGTCCACAGACACTCCGCAATCTCTCACCAGTGGCTCCTAGAAGCTGCAGTACACGTGGCGGCCACACCCTGGGACACCACGTCGGTTCGTGGGCTAAACCTGGTTGAGGGGGACCTATACAGGTCTTACGCGGTTACCTCCCGCTTTTCTGTGTACGAAGTCTGACTTGGCGTGGAAGGCAATTCTGCAGCTGATAAGCATAGGATATTGGCGGACGCGGCAAGTCAGCACGGCCTAAGTGGAAGGCCTAGGGCGGCGTTAGAGGTCTCAAGTGAACGTCGGCCAGAAACTGCATCTGAACCTCTTTCTGGTTGTAGCGGTTACACGTTCCATCAGGCACAGAGAGGTTTAGACGAGAGAGTGCACCTGTGTTTGCGCACACACTTGTGCACTATAATATGTCCTGCGTAATTGACTGTTTCTGCTACTGGACCTCCGATTTTAGAAACAAGTCCTGTGGCGATGGGCAGCGGCAGAGAGGTCTGATTGTGATGCCAATCGGGCTTTGGCTAATGTCTGCACGCAGGCGACTCAAGGAGAGTGGTCGCTTTCATGCTGCACAGGGTCATCAGTGTGGATTCGGCAGCACCTTGAGTGACGGAGCAGCCCTATTTAGGGAGGCCCTGCTCGCCCCGAACGGGGGAGGGACTAGAAAAGGTGTCCTAAACAAGGCTTGACCCAAACCCGCACAGAAGTAGTAACCACGGCTGCTTCTGCATCACCTAATTCGTGGTCGAAAGCACAGAGGTAAAAATAACATAAAGCATTCGGATATGACATTCGGCGCATGGAATGTACGCACTCTTCTCGATCGTAGTACAAACCAATGTCCTGAGAGGAAAACTGCCATCGTAGCCCGAGAACTCCAACGCTATGGTGTGGACATCGCAGCTCTCAGTGAGACTCACCTGGCTGACGAGGGGGAGATGGTGGAATACGGCGGTGGGTATACCTTCTTTTGGAAGGGAAACTCTGCCTCAGAGCCTAGGAGATCTGGCGTTGGTTTCGCGGTAAAAAATACGATCGCTTCGAAGCTGGAAGAGTGTCCAGTACACACCTCGGACCGCGTTACTTCCTTGCGTCTTCACTTGGCCAACAACAACTACCTGACTGTCGTTAGTGTCTATGCGCCGACTATGGACCGAGATGACGATATCAAGGACAGGTTTTATGAGGAGCTCACACAAACCCTCACTAAAGTTCGCCCTCGAGAGCAACTGCTCTTATTGGGTGACTTTAATGCTAGGGTTGGTCGTGACTATGAAGCCTGGCCTAAGGTCTTGGGAAGACACGGTGTTGGTAATATGAATAGTAATGGACGGTTACTGCTCTCATTATGTGCCCAATTCAATCTGGCAATCACCAACACCATGTTTAGACTCCCGGCTAAATATAAGACTACATGGATGCATCCCAGGTCCAAACATTGGCACCTCATAGACTACGCTATAGTCAGGCAGCGGGACATCTCCCAGGTCCTTATCACCCGTGTCATGCGGGGTGCTCATTGCTGGAGTGACCATCGGCTTGTCTTGACCAAGCTGAAACTTCGACTTTTTCCTCCGCGCAGATCTCAAGGAGTGATGCCAAAGAAGTTAGATCTAGGGAAACTCCAGAACCTGGAGACCCGGAAAATCTACTCCCTGGCGATCAGTGAAGTGGTTCAGACGCTGGATACTGAGAATGGCGATCCTGTAGCTATCTGGCAAACGCTTTCGTCCAGTCTTGTCGATGTAGCCACGCAGAAACTTGGCATAAAACCTCGTCAATGCGAGGATTGGTTCGACGAGAACAACGAAAGCCTAGCCGAAGCAATAAGGAAGCACCGAACTCTCCTCCGTAACCACCGCACTGAACAGTCGAAGGAAGTCAGGCAGAGTAGTGCTCAGCTCAGAGGTAAGGTCAGAGAGATAAAAGACAGGTGGTGGCAGGAAAAGGCCAAGCGCATACAGTGGCTTGCAGACACGCATCAAATGGGCACATTTTACGAAGAGGTCCGTCAATTAGTAGGTAAGTCAGCCCGCAGTAGTGTTCCATTAAGGTCATCTGATGGTACATTACTACTTACAAGCAAGCAGGACGTGCTCCAGCGCTGGCGGGAACATTTCAACAGCGTACTGAACGTTGACCGAGATGCGGATCTGCATCACATCAGCTCAATAGCAGTATTGCCAGCCTGCACTGAGCTTGACAAGCCACTGTCACTAAGTGAGGTCGTTCTTGCCATTAAACAACAGCAGAATAAAAAAGCGGTGGGCATTGACAATTTGCCCGGAGAGCTACTTAAGTATGGAGGTGACGAGTTGCACGGTACAATCTGGAGGCTCTTTGTTGAGATGTGGGAAAAGGAGCGGGTACCGGAAGACTTTCATCTGTCTCGTATCTGCTCCTTGTACAAAAACAAAGGAGATCGCTCCGACTGCAATTCGTACAGAGGTATATCTCTCCTTACCTCTCCGGAAAAAGTCTTTGCCCGGATATTGCTCAACCGCTTAGTGCCCCTGTCTGAGAACATCCTGCCGGAAACCCAATTTGGCTTTCGCCCGGAAAGAGGTACCTGCGAGGCTATTTTCTCCATACGTCAACTCCAGGAGAAAAGCAGAGAACAGAGTCAGGAACTGTATATGTGTTTTGTTGACCTGGAAAAAGCCTTCGACAGTGTGCCTCGGGAAGCTTTATGGGTGGTGATGACGAAACTGGGATGCACGGATAAGTTTGTGAGGTTGGTCCGGCTACTGCATGATGACATGCAGTGTTGTGTCGCGGTAAAGGGCGAAGATACAGAGTTCTTCAATGTCAGCTGTGGAGTCAAGCAAGGCTGCGTGCTGGCACCCACTCTCTTTGCCCTTTACTTTGCCGTGGTAGTTCGGGAAGCCTTGCAATCAGTGCCTGACGGTATCCGTATTCGTTTTCGCACCGACGGCGGTGTTTTCAACTTAGCCAGGCTGAAAGCATACACCAAAGTGTGTCTTACCACCATAACGGAGATAATGTACGCAGATGACCTGTGTTTCGTGGCGGAATCCTCAGATGATCTACAGCGCTTAATGTCGAGCCTCGATGAGATATGTCGGCGTTTTGGCCTAAAAATCAGTGTTAAGAAAACCGAAGTGATGGTTCAAAACACTCTCAGTGCGCCAGTCGATATAAAACTCGGTGAGGCATCGCTGAAGCAAGTAGATAAATTCAAATATCTGGGGAGCACGATTACATCCAAGTGCCATCTTGACGATGAAGTCAACAGCAGAATAGGAGCAGCTGCTGCAGCCTACGGCAAACTTCGTCCCAAGGTGTTCCGGTCACATGACCTAAAGCTCCATACAAAGGTCTCTGTGTACATGGCGATAGTTTTGCCTAATCTTCTCTATGCCTCCGAATCGTGGTGTCCATACCGGAAGCATATTCGCACATTGGATAGGTTCCACCTCAAATGCCTGCGTGACATCCAGAACATCCACTGGTCGGACCGTGTGAGAAACACGGAAGTTCTGCGACGTGCTGATGTCGGTGGGATTGAGGCCTATCTAATGAGGCGTCAGCTGCGATGGTGTGGCCATGTTTCCCGAATGTCTGATGCCAGGGTGGCTAAGCGCATCTTCTACTCCGAACTGCAGGAAGGGAAACGGAAACAGGGCGGCCAATTTCTGCGGTATAAAGATGTGCTTAACCGCCACATGAAGAAATGTGCAATAGACCCAGCACAATGGGAAACACTGGCAGCAGACAGACCACATTGGAGGCAGGCTGTGAACACTAAGGTGTATGCTTTCGAGTCAATTAGACGCGCTGAGCTCGACACAAAACGAGACCAGCTTAAGGCCCGACCACCAGTGGCCATCAATTATAATATAGTTGGAGGGGTGCTGACGTGCAGTGAATGTGGCCGCACGTTCACTGCAAAAATCGGCTACGTCAGCCACGTGAGGGCTCACCAGCGCCGCTCTCAGCATTAACAGTCGCTGTGACCGAAAACGGCCTTGAATTGATTGATTATTAATTTGATTAATTGATTATAATAATTATTTTGAAAATAAAATCCTGTATTTACTAGTTGTTACATAACATACAATTATGTTTATACTAACAACTATTCAATATTAAATTACTATTGTATGCACAATTGTAAAAACATGTTACGACACAGATATGAAAACTAACGTGCTAGACCTTTTATATACACATACATATGTCGTAGTAGGATTGGCCATATCGAGTCAATATAATCAACAAGTTTAGGAAGGTTTTCTCAGAGGATAGTTTCAGCAAAACCATAAGTTATTCTTCCTGGTTTGAAGAATCTAGCAATACTACGTAAAAAAGAAAAAATATCTATTTCTTTCGGGAATATAATATACACTCATATCGGAACAGAATTGTCAAAAGTCATTCCAATATTGAGAAATAAAGTGCCAAAGATGGCTCTAAAAAAAGTTTTCATGTCAAGGTATAAGTTTATTAAAGTAATAACCCGTTCATATTATTTATGGACTAAATTCTGTGTAAACTTTATTAAACTCTTAACACGACAGTTTTTTTTTAATAATAAAATTAGTGTAAAAGGTTGTCAATTTGACTTTTTTCCAGTATCCGTCCCTCTCGCACTGCGGGTCTTTCCGCATGGAGTAACAAGGTAGTATGCAAGCGGAACCTATCCTCTTAACAAAAAGCCAAAAATAGGTGCGACGACAAGCGAAGCGTGGAGAAGCGTATTAGGTTGCTTCTGATCATAATTCGGGATCTGAGCGAAGCGAGGCGACCTCTGTATTTCTTAAGAGTATGATGACGTACCCTAGCAACTTTTTTTATTACCAATCCCAGCACGAGTCCAAAAGCTGAGAGCACACCGTAAAAAAAGCTCTGCACTGTTTTTCTTCAAACTTTCATTCACGGTACCATGGCTCGGAGATCTGACTAATATTAGAATTCAGTTCAGCTACCACACTGAGAAGAACTGCAAAAAAGAATTGATTTTGTATCAAAATTACTATTTAAATTCTAGTTTTAACTAGTCAAAACAAAGTCTTTCAGTTAGAACTAGTTTTTACTAGTTAAAACGGGTTTTAACTAAAAACAGGCTTTAACTGTAGGGTATGTATGTAAATATTTAAAGTAGTCCTGACTCACTCATCAACACCCAGTCAAGACCCTTGGACCTAGAAAGCTGAAATTTTGTACAGATGCTCCCTTTATAAGGTAGACAAGGAATTATAACTCATATTTTTCAAAATTTCCATGAGCACGGGAAGAACGGGATACGTTTGTAATATAACTTGTTAATAAAAATTCTCGGCATTGAAATTAAAGCGTGATTTGGTGCTTTAGATATTTTCTTTAAAGAGGAAAATAAATTAATTTGGTGCTTGCCGTACTTCTTGGAAAGCTCGCTAAAAATAACAATGAAAACCTTCAATAAACTTTTGAAACGTTTTACTTGAACGAGTTTTCTGCGAACTAATTTATAGCGATTCTTTTGAAGAAATATTACCATCAACGACCGTCGCTTTGGCAATAAAACTCCTATTAAGAAGAGACTTTATTTTCCCTTCAGACGGACGGACCCCTAAAACTACATTGGGAATGAAGGATAAAGAAACCAGAGAAAAAAAAATTGCAGACTATTTTAAAACTCTTAGTTTGTTTTCGCTATATTATTATTGCGATAATTTGTTCATACTTATTTTATTACATCTATAACTCTACCACCAATAATTAGAACCATGATTAAACTTTAACAGCGGAATGCTTTTCATCCTAAGATTTCCTAGATTCTACTCATAAACAAAATATCAGTGAAGCCATGCAATAAAAATGTGAATAGTTTATATTTCAAGTTTAATTTATTTATTTAGTATAGTTATTAATATTAAAATAATAATAAATACGGTATATGTGGGGCCGTCGTCAGTCGAATGATAAATTGATTATTTACTGTGCTACCACTTTATAAATAAAATACATTTTTTCCTTGCTAGAATAACTAATGAAAATCTGCTCAAGTAAATGTCTAAAATAGCATTGAACTATTTTTACATTGCAAAGTTTTCAGAAACGTCTTTTTATACTCGTAGCTAGAATTTTAACTTTATGCCAAAGGCGGCCGTTTTTAGCAATAGTTAAATTTTTAGCTCATCGAAGACGTGTATGAAAATTATGCATCGTTCATTGCTATTTCTAGACATTTACTTCAGCAGATTTTTATTAGTTATTCTAGTTTTCTAAAGTGACAGCACTTTGGCATGCTGTAACGCCTTAAACACACACACACACACGCAACCTATTATAGCAACGTACAATTACAGATTTATTATATATACATTATAATATATTATAAGTTTGCTCTTGATCTTGTGTTTTTTTTTGTATTTATTATTTAGCTATAAGTTAGTAACACTTACTGTGGAAATATTGTAATGTCATGTTTACATCTCTGAATAAATTATTCTTATTAATAATTAATAAATGAAGGTTTTCATGGAATTTTCGTACGACAGAGTCATTATTTTCCCTTTATGTCGAAGAAGCCTTTAAACATCTGAATAATTTAAAATTATGTGCTGTGGTTGCTGCGAAGCCTAAAAAAAGCTATTTCGCAGAGAAACAAAATTAAGAATCCACAATCTTTTAGAATTTTGAGTTCATTTATATTTTCTTTTTACAATAAAATTCCTTAAGTTGTTTTTATTCACGTAATTAACTTGATAAGCATAGTTACTATTTTCCGAAAGGTCCATGAGTCATTTTGCACCAAGCCTTCAACAGTTATTATGAAACCCTTGACGTATGAAAGCTCTTTGGGTGTGCTTCATTTCTTTCTCTGGTAGGTAGATTCAAATCCAGCGCAAAAATGGCGTTTAAAAAACAGTACTGAGGATAATGGTTCTATGCAACCTTGCATACATTATTCACATATAACATTATTCTGCTGGGATGAGATCCAAGCCCAACCTTGCACTTTAACCTGCTCGAATGAAACTAGGTACCATACAAGTCTTGGACAAATAAACCAGATTTAAGTACATATCTAAAAGTTATTATAGTGTTTATTTATAAAATGTAAATAATAATTGTCTGATGTCTAAAACACGCCATATTTTTTTCGAGTTTTTACCGTCTACATTGACGGAAGTAAATCCAATGCAAAACTGATTTAGCATTGTGGAGCCCCTTAAGGTGGAACATCAGTCGCTCAGTACAAAGTGCACAACTTAACTTTTCTTTTCTTGTTAAGAAGTAAAAAGTGAAAATGATATTGGTCTGTGGCAATTTAACGCCAATAGTTCAGTAAAAGTTAGGTGTATGAATGGCCTTAAGCTTCCGTACCAAAATATTTATACCAGTTTCGCCTTTTGACCGTTTGCATTCTAGGATCAAACTAACATACACAGATACGTAAAAACTTTAACCCTCTCGCCTTTTCCGTAGTCGGGTAAAAATGTACGAAACAATATTAAATGAATACCTTAGAGAAGTAATTCATCTGGAAACCATATCAAAAACAATGGAATTGTTCGGAAACTTTCCAAAACAACAACAAAACTCAGAACCCTTGGGGGTTTACAACTCGTTGCTAGGCTTTCCACTTTGTTTTTGGACTTTCTTCAGAATTCTGACCTAATTGGGTTCGCCCGGTTTTTAATGTTTACAAGACTTAAAAAAAATATATGTTTATTTGTCATTTAATGTCCTTTTGTAATGAAATGATGAGTTAACCTTACACGGAGAAAAAATATTTTTACAATACTACCAGATCGTTTTGTAAAAAAAACCTTGTAAACAAAAACAGAATTATGTTATATTTACTTGAATTATTGTCTACATTAGATTGTTCAAGTAAACTGAACAATAAATAAGTAAAGTCAACAATAAATATAGACGTTACATATAGTACAATGTTTTCTGTTTAAATAAGCTATATTCAGGTTAACGGAACCAGAATTTTTTCTCAGTGTAATTTAATAATTTTGTTTATACTCGTATACCGTTAGGCCGCCTTTACATCTGTAAGTTTTACTCCCGTAAGTACGTTATAATTAACTTCCCAGGGCAGGAATTTTGTACAAGTACGAATCGAACAGACGCTCCAGAAGACTGCAAACTAAAAAAAAGATCAAAGTTCCAAAGAAACTATTTAATTTGGCAAGCCATTTGCAGTTGCGGAAAACGAAGTTGATCGTTCATTACACAAGGGACTACCAATAACGAAATTTATAAGAAAGAGTGTTTGCAAAGATACTACCATTTTTAAGAGTTGTTTTGGCCACATTTAGCGAGCTTCCACTATGCTGAACCGGTGCTAGATTGGTACGAGTCGTTACAGTCCCTAACCGTTTGGCCACAGCTTCAGGCTTCGAGAGGCGCGCCAAGCGGTTCTTCTTGCGACGGCGCCAGCGGAGAGAACAAATGTTTGAAGTTGTATAGAGCCGGCCACGGGTCGCCGCTCGCGCGTCCTGTCCGGCTTCGAGTGACTTGCGCTCTCGGGACAGCGATGTGCGGGGAGGCGGGTGGTTGAATTGAAACAGTGATCGAGCGCACAGGACGAACCTAGTGTCGAGCGCTTTGAGCGAGCGAGCGCGATGTACATGAAGGCGCTGACGGGTGTCGTGGCAGGGCAAAGCCCTGGGGCGTAAGACTGAAATTCTCCAAACAATCCTGAGTTGCCAGTCGAAGAGTATTTTTCAATAATTTTGAAAATGAAAGGCGGAGGAGTGAAATCAATAGCAGAATTGGGCTATGAAAAAATGCACTGACGTGGTCGTATGAGCCGTATACGGCGTGAAAATGGCATATTAAAATGTTTTATTATAGTAAAATTATAATTTTAGTAATTACCAGCTATAAATAATAAACAGTAAATATTGTCGTTTTTGCATTATAAACTGTTATTTTATATTTAGTTCTATGTGCCCAAATTTTGGTGTGTTCAACCTTTAATGTATATTTCTTATATATTTATTTAATACATAATCGTACGTTCGTATGATTGGCTGAACAGTCGATTGTCCAAAACATTTTTATCGATCGCTTGAACAGGTCAAATAAAATGATCTACTTTATGAAAACATATTTATAACCGGTTTCTTTGATAGGCTTACTGGATTTAACCGGTTTTACATTTCCACTACAGTGTGGCGAAATTTTATAATTGTGGGCGTATCTTATTAAAATCATTGGCGTGCAGTCGGTTAATAATAGTTTATGCTACAAGGGCGAAAAGGAATAATTTTTTTAAACGTAACCGTGTAATTTATTGCTCTTACGCCCGTGTATCATACTACGTTTTTCAATGCATAGTGTGAAGAAATAAAACAAATATAATTTTGTGAACTTTAAATTATGATTGGCTCAAAAGGACTGTATCCAGAGCCGTTAAACAGTGAAAAAAAAGTATAACATTTATGGTACACAGGAAAGGCTGCAGGTTAGCCAACCAATGTAAATAAATAAAAAAAAATAATAATAATAAAGCCCTAGGGCAAAATAATCGACTTTCTGTTCGGTTTTGATGCATAAAAAGTGGGCCTTTACGAGCACTTGCATTGCAAAATAACATATGGAATTCTAGAGGATGTCTTATTAAGAAAGCCATGTTTTGAGGTGAACGAATCTTTAATGTGGCGAACAACGAATCATTTCGTGATAAATAAAGTTTTTGAGTGTTATGCTCCGATTTTGAAACTGTATAGCCTATATACAGGCTGGAAAAAATTTTAGGGCCCTGGATGGGAACTACCTTAAATCCTTTAGTTACTTGAGAACTTGTAATAAATATTTAATTTCATGAGTATCTCGTACATCAGATGAATGTAAGACCAAATGTTTATTAGACAAATTTTATCCTGGACAATAATCCTACCGATTCGTATAATACAGTAGTGAGGGTTTATTTTTTTAATTTTTAGTTGTTTCGATTCCCGGGCGAGATAAGCGAATTTTAGAAGATCTTTGAATGCAGTTTTGTTTCTTTTAAAAATAAAGGAATGTTTCCTTTCAGTAAAATGAGCTAACTAAAGGATTTAAGGTAGCTTCCCTCCAGGGCCCTTAAATTTTTTCCATCCTGTGTATAGTATTTCTATGGTGAAGCCCTAGAGTCTTATGAGTTAATAACTGTTAACTTTTACTTTTTAACTTTATTACTACTTTTTACTATTATTCTTTACCTTTCAACAGTAATAGAGACAGAGATACCAACTAAGAGCAAAAAGAAACATGGGTAATAGAGATAGAGACACAAAATATTAGTTTATGCTACAAGTGCAATAAGTGGTAAGGAGGCAATAACTCACGAGGACGATTTGAAACACGAGCGTAGCAAGCGAGGATCTTGCGGCAGTTCTTGGGCAGACGAAATACCGCCTTGCCTGCTTTCACTCTCCCACTTTGGGGCCGTCCATTAAGAGTATGACATAGCCAAAACAAAAACCAGTTCCGGGCGTGGCTTATTCTATTTTACGATAGCGCGCGGGGGGAAATTCGTCCCGGTCTCTAAGCTCGCGTCACCATAGCAAAAATACGAATAGAGTGGACGAGGCAGGGTCAAAAGTAATACGTATTTTATTTTATCTAATTTATTAGTGTATTTCGATCATCGTCACACGGCATTGATCCTACTTGCTATCACGTCGGGACGTAAATTTATTATGGTCGGCTAAAAGTGGTTTTTTGAGTGTTTGACTGAGTTGACCCTCGGGACATTTCAGACACTCCTTTAGAGATACATAATAATATCGTGACGGTTAATTGTCACCATTACCCATTCTTTAAATATTTTTCGCCCGTTGAGCTGGTTTTACACTTGCGGGAAAATAAATTGGAACAAAAATTTCTTTACAAAAAATTTTTACTAAAGTTGTTATTACAAAAAGTGGAAACTAACAAATATTCTCAGAAGGAATGCACCACGTCACTATCTATCTCACTGTAGCCTATATCAATTATGCCTCTCTCATTCAACCACGTTTAACTGCGTTACTATCTCATTCCAACTCATTTTAAATAGCGTCACTATTTATCTCACTCTAACGCGTGTTAAATGGCATTTCTAATGAACGTCAAATATTTTTACTGCCCGCCACTCTTTCATTCTAAATTCTAATTATTTAAAAAAATACGCAGCTCCTTTGGTAGTAAAATAGCAATAACTTTTTTTTCAAAAGTAATACACAGAAATTGCCAGATCATTTGAAAAACAATATTTGATGAGCCGTTATTTAAGACAATTTGCAAAACTAACATAGGACATTTTTTTTCAGGGTGTGGTATCAAACTAACCTAATTACAAAAAATTGCTCATAAATTGGGTTTTTATTTTTCTTCCTGATGTAACAGCATTTCAAGGTTTATTTTTGACTTTATCAATAGCATGACTATTCAGAGTTGCGCAACAAAAATTTTATTCTTAGAATTTAGAACTGGTTAGCTTTGACTCTCAAAAATCTATTCGAATTTATAAAAGTACCATCAACTCGAAGACTATCTACTTTTTGCTGAGGTCATAATTTGATATTCTGGTCAGTCATGAGCTGGCCTACCAGCCTTCCAAGGGAAAGCGTTGACTTTTAGGACACCTGTTTACCCTTGGGACAAATCGCCAAGTGTTTAAAATATAGAAATTTATTTGTATCATAGTTTGAAATGTTCAGGTCCCTTTACGCAAAATGAAAAAACAAAACTCTTTTAGGATTTATTTGTTGTCCCTATGTTTGTCTGTTTGTCCGTTTGTCTAGGCAATTTTTCTGGGTAAAATCAATAAATGCCAATATTTACAGCCCTGTAAAATATACATATTATGACGTTTTTATGGCCTTTTGTTTAACTTTTTCATACAAATTTTCTCCTTATGAAAATATAGAGATCAACACTTCACATAATATTTTGCATTTGAAAGAAAGCACAGAAAGGAACTGTAGAACAAATAATGTAAAAAATATAAAACCATATCTTTCTATTCTAAAGGGATTAATAATTTACTGTTTGTTCAATGTGGCGATAGCTTTGTTTATTTTTTTTTTCTTTGTTACAAAGATAACAAATATTTTCATACAAGGTTTTCCTTAAGGGCTATTTCTCCGAATTTGTAACAAAATATTAAGAAATAATTATAACGGTAAAGTACAACTTTTAGCTAAGACAATTTATTGTTAAAAGTTTGCTATATGCATAAACATATTTTAATGATATTATGGTATCTTCAAAATAATTGGGTTTTCCATAAGCATGATATCAGATTATTTTAGAAATTTACGGCTGGTATCACGACGACGGATAAGCCAATTATTTTATTACTATTGTAATATAATTAAAAATATGTTAATGCATACAGCAGACTTTTAACTATAAGTTTTCTTAACTAAAAGTTGTATTTTTACTTATTGAAATTATATTTCTCATCAAGAAGTGCAAGATGACAAGATATTCAAAATAAGTTAATTGAATTTGTGAAATGGTTTCAGGTCAAAACAGTTTTCCATGAAACGGTAATTGCTTATACTTATCAAAGTGTGTAAACTTAGTCATCCTTACATGAACTACGCCTGTATTTCTCTCTATTTTATTTCCAGTATAGATAAAAATATACAAACTTGTTAAACTTTGTGTAAAAATGAGGCAATATTGACGATATCCTGACAGCTATTATGATGGCGTTTTATCAAATTTTGCTTTTTGGGCTGTATAGAGACGTAGTTAGATGTCACTAGAATATACTCATGAAAAAAGATATGAAGAAAATAAGCTGTAGACTTCACATTCGGTTTATACCTATTGTATGAATTTTAAGAAAAATACAGGGGTAAAGGGACCTCTTAAGGAAAACCTTGTATTAAACTATTTGTTATCTTAGTAAAAAATAATTCAAGGAAAAAAATAAACAAAGCTATCGCCACATTGAACAGTAGATAATTAATCCATTTAGAATAGAACAGCATGGTTTTCATATTTTTTACATTATTTGTTCAACAATTCCTTTCTGTGTTGACTTTTAAATGCAAAATATTATCTCAAGTGTTCATCCCTACATTTTCATAGTGAGAAAATTTGTATGAAAAACGTAAAAAAAAAAACGTAAAAACCTAAAACGTAATATAAATAAAAACGTCAAAAGAATGTTTTTACAGCTCTATAGAGGGCCGTTAATATTGGTATTTATTAATTTTACCCAGAAAAAATTGTCTAGACAAACGGACAGACAGACAAACATAGGGATAACAAATTAATCCTAAAAGAGTTTCATTGTTTTCATTTTGCGTAACAGAACCTGAACATGTACCGACAGGATTATCTACGATCTAATAATTTTGCCATGCACTGTAAATATTTCAAAATAAATTTCTATATTTTAAATGCTTGGCGATTTATCCCAAGTAAGTGTACCTATATAATTTGCAAAAAACTTCACTTATTGGACCTGAAATGGTGAGCCAATACTAGAGGGTAATTTCACGAAAAGGTCATTGACCTTTGTTACAGATCTCAGTAAGTATAAGTAAATTAATTTGGGTTTCAATAACGATCACAAAATTATTCTTTTAGAGTAACATATATTATTTTCCCGCATAAAAGTATGAATTCATTCCAAATTCATTCAGTTTTGTTGTTATGACTATGGCGCGATGTAGCTAAATCACTCATACGCATATTTTGTTGAGTTTTTAACGGCAGGAATATGATGCTCCTCGAAATATTACTTTATAAAATTAATTTCAATGTGTTTTGAAGTAGTTTTGGGAGATATTTATAGCTTGCAAAAAAGGGCACAGGTTCCACGTCTTACGGGCGCCAACGCTAGGCGTAGACTGACAATATCTTGCTGCCGCTGACTGCATCAGTGGATTTACATATTTTTGGAAAAAGGGGGTGCTTTTTTTGACCCGAATAACGTGGTATTTGGAAAATGAATAGATATCATTAACACTAATTTTATTAAAAAAAAACCAACAAAATCGCGAAAGCGATACCTGAAACAAAATCGATAAGAAGTGTGCAATAGAGGGTTACAAAAAAATTCATTGACAGTACAAATATGAATCGATTAACGTGGTTTGTGGAAAATGAATACCTTAAAGTTCAACCAAAAACATGTATTTTTTTTATGGCTATACGTAACCTAATTATTGCAACAAAATCATCCGAAAGCTGACATTTTATTTCTGTTTGTGTTTTCGTTCCCCTTAATCATTCATTTAACCCCCCCCCCCCCCATGGTGATACGTGGTGAGGTTTTAGACTACCCCTTCCCAAAATCACGTGTATTTAATCACGTGATTAATAGACGACCGTAAGAGGCGTCATTACGCGCAAACCTCCATACAAACGCTGTGGTGCCTATGGAATGTTATTGTAATATTTCAGGCTGAGTCAATTAACATTGTCTACAATAATTTAAGTCGAACTAAAACGTTTCATGACCAAAAGTTTAGCCGAATGTGCTTTTATTGTTTTAGATGAATCAAAAAACTAATACGAGGCAAACATCGAAAATGTTATCTACATAAATAATAACCAAAAATATTGTCTGAAAACGTCCATAGTCTTGCCAAAATGTGGTTTCTCCTGAAACAAGTTTTAAATTTTGCGCAGCGACGAAATCGGCACGATTGTATTGTCCTCTCAAGTTTCATGGAGCGTGCACCTTATAGCGAAATGAAACAGCATGACATTCGGCCACGCCCACAACTGAGTTGGTCGCGTCATGACGATCATCCTCAATCGAAGATCTTATTTGAAGATATAAAAAAAAAAATACGGAACCCGCATATGTAGTGCAACATACATGATTTGTTCGTAATAGTGTCATATAATCACATAATTAGTATGGTGCATCGGTTGAGTCACACATTCACAACTAGACAGTATAGTGCATAGACAATACAGCCCAGAAAGACGTCAATTGTTCAACATCTTGCGTACAAATATTTCTGTCAACAATAGAAACGGGATACTGCAATCCTATTGGCTCTTCCAATCTTACGTATAGCGCCACAAACTTATCTTTCCCGAAGACGAAGACTCTAACGTAATGAATATAGAAGCTATTTTGGTTTGGCCAACCAAAACATGTAATTTTGGAGTGGCGAATTGTATCTGCTGGTTCAGTCAGATGTGTTGACAGAAATCGGCCGCCTGTTATGAGGAGTCTGTAGGCTGTATTCGTCTATGGTATTGTGCCTTCTTGAATGACCACCTTCGTGGTGTAGTGTTTAAAACGTCTTACCACTAACCCGGAGGTCTCAGGTTCAAACCATTATCTATTTCGGAACACTAAATGACTCTATAAAAAAGCGGCGGTTGCTCAGACGGTAGAACACTGCGCTCTCAATCTTGAGATTCAGGTTCGATTCCCGGTCGGGCATGCACCAATGAGTTTTTCAGAATTTATGTGCATAGTATTGGTATTACCTGAAGGAAAACATCGTGAGGAAACCTGCGTCCCCTAAAACGCGTGTATTGGTGCCTGAAGTACGGCGATAGGGCGCACCACCCATCACGTTGGGACGTAACAATCGTATGTGAAACGCGGGTGTGCCGCGTGTGTACTATGACTTGTGTGTGTTTCACAGTTCACACTCGGGATCACCTCTGACACCCCCGCACCCATGTCGTGACTATTATGTTTTATTTAAGAGCGCACCGAACTTTTTACACATACAAACACGCTTTTATAACGTTCGTTTGTAGTAGGAAACAATTAAATAAAAATCTAGAGAAATACAAGGTGACTTTTTGATCATCGTCCAAATTCATACTGGTGGCTTGGTAAGTGATCAGTATCATTGATCAATAACAACGACTTCCCATAGTGATTTACTCGGAACTGGAAGTGAATATCTATGGGAAGCTGAAATTTCATTTTACAAATTTCACAAAAATTGCTATTGATCCAAGATACTGATCACTTATCAAGCCTCCAGTATGAATTTGGACGAAAAAGTCACCTTGTATATTGGTATTATTGAGTATATATACTAGACTGTATACACGATGGAAAAACGATTTGATAAAGTTGACTCGATAGAATAAATTCGCAAAGTTACTTCTTTTTGAGCAACTTTTTCCTCTTTTTCCCTACTTTTTTGTATAAATATGTAATTTGGTATGATGATTCATTTACTAAAATAAAGTTTATAGATATAACTGGGGCGTTTATATACCCGATAGTTTTTTATATAAGAACAATATGATGAAAATAACAACGAGAAACATAGAAAAAGTGCAAAAGTTTGGTTATTTTCTTTACTGTTTACACATAAAGAAAAGGATAGAGACAAAGGCAAACGCTCGGTGCGCCCTTAACAAATGGCTCTAAACTAGCTCGGTCATCATTTGCCAACAGCCCCGGCTGTCCATTAACACACATAATCACCTGAACTTGCACAAACAGACGCCCCTGCATTGACAAACGTCCGCCACACAAAGGGGTCCGTAATTAGTGGTTCCGACATATCTATATGTGTCGATCGAACGGTCCGTCCGTCTGTCTGCCAGTGAACGGTCCACTCCACTTAGTGCGACGTTAAGGCGATTACCGTCGCCAAATTAGCAGCTCGATGTTTGTCGGTATGAATATCGATGGAAACGACATTGGAATAACGTTCATATCAGAGCGTAATATATAGTGGCTGTTACTGTTACTCCATATGCGAAAAAACCCTCAGTGCGAGAGGGACGGATTCGTTATAATCATATAATCAATCTTGTTATAATCATATCCAAGGAATTTTATGTTTTTCTTTCTTCATGTTTTTTTTTACTTTTAGCATTTGCGGTTAACCAAATAGGGGTGTCAGTAAAAAGTTATTTCTTAAAGCGTTAATTACGAAAGCCTTTTCAGTCTTGATCTCCATTCACCACCCATACTCAGCTTTATAATTTTAAAATGATCCATTCTTCTTTAGGCCATGAAGTCGGTGATGGTTTTTATTATTTTCTTTTTAGTAATTTTAGTCCGCGGTACGAAGATCAACAAAGCGCAGAAATCTTAAATGTCAGATATCGCAATCCGTACCCGTATTATAAATGCGAAATTGTGTTTGTTGGTTTGTTAGTTAGTTCTTCTTTCACGTGATCGACGTGATATTTTGTATAGAGATAGACAGTTTATGGGCCGGAGAGTGACACAGGTTACTTTTTATCCCGGAAAAATGCCAACGCTACGCTCGTGTTTTAAATCGTCCACGTAATTTATTCCTTTTCGCCCTTGTAGCATGAACTACTATAAAGGGGCTCCCATACAACAGACATGTTTTTTTTTGCCGTTTTTATAGATAATGCTACGGAACCCTTCGTTCTCGAGTCCGATTCGCACTTAGCCGGTTTTTCGTAACTTGAAACAACTAAAACGGAAAGAGGGGTTTCTCAAGGGAATATTCCGGGCCCTCCGTTGTTCAATCATTTTGCTATCTGTACTTTTCACCATGCAAACAACGAGAAGGGTTTATGTGGAATAAACCGATAGCAAGCGAAATCCTCGTATTGTTTTAGGGCTGTTGCTATGGACGGCCGATCTGATAACCGATATGTTGTATTGTACTAGTATGTATATGTATGTGTGTATTGTATATCCTTTCATATATGTAACGTACCTGATACATGTACCCGAACGAGCGATGCGGGTTGGCTAACTGTACATACCTACACAACATGTATATGAACATACATAGTTACTCTTTGGGGGTAGGCAGAGACTACAGATTTTCATCTTCCACGATCCTGACAAATTGGTTTCTTCCACTTATTGATATCAAATCTAGTCATACAAGCTCTTCTATTCCGGGGACTTTTGACTTGGCCTTCTATTTGGTCGGCATACGTCCTTCTACGGCGGCGCGGGCGGCCCGCTCGAGCTTTACATTCCACTTGCGCACCATAATATTTCTTCCTATTGAATATTCACCAATGAAAGAGTATTATTGAACGTGTATATGCATCATAATCAATTGTGTATAGATACTAGACATAGGAATCGGATATATGTAACACTGGGTTCAATAAGTACCGGTACTAAATACTAAAACAAAGCTTTTTGGTAAAATTATTTTTTATTCGCCAACGTAGTCTCTTTCAACTGCGATACAGTCCCTCCAACGCTTTTCTAACTTTTCTATACCATGTGTGTAGAACGATTTATCTTTGGCTTCAAAAATAAGCCTCCGTTGCTGCGATTACTTCACCATTTGAGTCAAATTTCTTACTCTGGATATTTTTTTTTAGGTCTGATAACAGCCAGTAATCGCTGGGGATCAAATGTGGAGAATAAGGTGGATGGGGTGGTAATTCGAAGCCCAATTCTTTCAGTTTGGCCATCGTTATCATGGTCTTGTGACACGGCGCATTGTCCTGGTGAAAGTTCACTTTTGTTTCTTCATTTATGGCCGTTTTTCCGTGATTTCGTACTTTAATCGATGAAATAATCCCATGTAATATTCATTATTTATATTTTCCCCCTTATTAAGGTAGTCGATGAAGAGTATTCCATGCGCATCCTAAAATATAGAGGCTATAAACTTGCCGGCAGATTTTTGTGTCTTAGGCCGCTTCGGGCGGCTTTCACCGGCCGCTCTCCGCTCTGCTGACTGCCGATTAGATTCCGGAGTGAAATGATGAATTCATGTTTCGTCAAAAAATTATCACATAACGACGTAAAAATACAGTGCCAAACAGCGCTCAGAATCATTGATACGTTGTTGCTTTTGAGCAATTGTTAGCAAACGCGGCACCCGTTTGGAAAAAAGCTTTTTCATGGCCAAATTTGTATGTAAAATAAAGAAAGCACTACCAGTGCATAAGCACCACAATCTTCACTATCTCAGCTATCGCGCGCACTTTTACCTTACGATCTTCCTTCATGATTTTCAGGACTTGGTCGATGTTTTGTTGAGTCACTGCTTCATTCATTTGTGTCCATACAACCGCGTTTGAAATCGGCAAACCACCGACAAATAGTTGGTTTAGACGGAGCAGATTCCGGAAAACACTTTATAAGCCTCTGTTGTGCTTAAACGGTGTTGATTCCCATTAAAAAAAATGTTTTATCAACGCATGAAACTCGTTTTTTCCATTGTTTTCGGAGTCACTTCAATATTTCAAAGTTCGTTTTTCAAAAAATGTTGACACAAATCATTTGATCGCCAGTAATTTCTAAAAATCAAAATAGTTTTTAATATATGCGCCATCTCCAAGTTATTCTCGGAACTTATTGAACGATCTAATATGTCGTACGTAACTCATATACATTATATAGTCCATTCTTTCATGTTAAAAATTATTTAACGCACGGTTAAATAGAACTGCTAGGTATTACTGATATCCTGTGTTTTCCTTCCCTTTTTTGGCTGTATTCATTCTCTATTATGTATAAGGTGACATTTATTTATATTTATATATATATATATATATACTGGTAATTGCGATCATCAGTGTCACAGATTGATAACATTTTTTTGCATATATATTTTGGGACAGTACCGCCCACTGAAGTCACGGCGAATTCCGGAATAAGACAGTACGCCTGTCGACGATCGATTTTTCGTTCGCGTAAATACAGTACGTCCCACGGTGATCGTTTTTCCTTACTGGAATAAGGTCTGTGGATTAACCACCTTAAAAAGACCGTGAGAGTTCTGCGCATCCAGTACAATAACGCGTTTAGGATGCTGATGGGGCTGAGGTGGTGGTGCAGCGCGTCGGGTATGTTCGCTGTGGCGCGCACCCAAGACTTCTTCGGCATCATGAGGCTGCGCGCTGCCTCGCTGCTGCGCCGAGTGCGAGCCTCTACCAACAGCATATTGAGCACGATAGTGGATAGGATTGACAACCCATTCATTATACATTGGGTGCAGTTGTCAATCCTAACCAAAGGCGAAATAAGTAGATAATAATTAGAAAATTGTAAATATAATAGTTACTAACAATAACAATTAAGAAAAACTGTTACTAACAACATGGATATAATATCCGAAATAAACGCTTTTTATTATTAAAAGGGACAGCATAAGTACCTACTGTCACAACAAAAGTTCTTACAGTACAAGTATAGTCTGTCATACATTTTACTCTCATATAACAGTACGCCTATAGGCAATGTATGAAAATAAATAGTGTCGCAGCAGGGTAAACCAATGGGTTAATACTGTCCCTCAGTGTGTTAATTAAGTAAGTCAGTGGTTCCTTAATTTCTGTATTCAGATATAATTTAACAACTGCACCTAATTATTCATCCGGTAACAATGCAACTAACAACGAACTGTGCACCAATATCGTTGTACTGTACACTGCTGCTCGAGCAGTGATTCACTCTCGAACTACAATGGTATCGATTCGGCATAACACGTCTTAACTTATTTGACAGGACTTGCGTCCTGTCTTTTTCTTTCTTTATCGAAAAGACAAGGACTGAACGCTTAAATTAAGTTTAGTCCTGTCAAATAAGTTAAGATGTGCTTCACCGAATCGGTACCATAGCCATTCATTAGCAAATACACAATAAACCGAGCAAGTACGAGTTCGATCCGTGCACCGAGGTTTACGTACTTAAATGGTGTTACTGTACATTTTATTAATCTTGGGGACATTACTATTGTAGCTTTCCTGTTTTTTTGCCATGCCCCACTATTTAATAGTACATTGTTCACCGAGGGAAGAAAGGGAATCGCACTTTCTCCCGAGTGATACATAGTGCTTTATACTACACCTGCGAGGAAATAGTATCATTTTACTTTTAATCAAGATACAATAAAAGAAACCGACTGACTCGCGTGCGATTGTCACTTTTTTTTTTTTTTTCATTTTCCCACTAAGTGGAAAGGCAAAGGGATCTTAGCCCATACAGCCATGTTTGACGTTATAGTTTTTTATGTTTATATGCACTATCCTCTTCTGTTGAGGATCATCTGAAAGGTCTGTCCTGTCTAAGTCACTGTCCTGTCGTTTCCGCTATAATGATAGCCTTGTAACGCAAATACAACAGGGTTAGAAAAAACACACGAAAAGGCACAGCCCGCACTTTTGTTCCATTGAACAACACACTACACAGGTTACGGCGATTTTAATTCACAATATCCTATCACTATTGTTGATCAAAACACCCAAAATGCAATATTTTTTCAATAAAACAAAAAAACGACGCCATCACGTCTTCGCGCCTTTTTTCCAACCTTTTATTTCCTTCTTATTTTTTATTATGTGCAGGAAAAGCAAGTGGCCAGTATCATTTTTCGAGTTTTATGTACGAGTTCGCAAAATAATACTGGCCACTTGGCCACTTGCTCATTCTTTATGTTATTTAAAAAAAAAAAAAGCACGTTAACAATGGATTTGCATATACTTTTTCTGCCCGCTCAAGCACGTTAACAATGAATTTTCATACACTTTTGCCGCCCGCATATTTGTATGACAGTAATGACGTACTTTCTGCATCGTTTTCAACAAAGAAAGAAGGTACTTTCCGAGCAGGTGTAGTATAAAGAATATTTTTAGAACTGTCGGTCGCATACTTTCAGAAATAAAATGTTGAAGAACTTCTATTCGTACATTTTCTCAGATTGAAAACTACTTCCGATATAATTCAGATGTTATGTCAGTAAAAAAATTAGAAATGTATATGTATATGATAAACTGCAGAATATTATCTAGAATTTGATGGCTGAATTAGTATTTTAAATTTTTATCAAGAACTTTGAATGAATACCAAAACATGGTCCAAATTAGGACAAATATCCGATTTAATTAATTGAGCATGCAAAGCAACAAATATCTAGTGAATTAAAGATATATAACAACCAATTTGTTCCCAGTATAATTTTTGAAGAATTTCTTCTATTATGCATTATCCGCGATCGCGCGGTCGTCTTAACAGCCACTCTGCAATAAGCGCTGATATGAACCCTATTTCGATGTCATTACCGTCGATATAATTTGTACCGATAAACATCAATCGATACAAAATCCAATTTGGCAGTGAGTATGTGCGTATAAAGAAACCAGTTGTGTGACGAACATTACAGGCTGCTTGGAAATTCGACCTATTCCTTGAAAGGAGATATACTAGAGATTATTTCCAACAAATAATGCCTATCAACTAGGGGTCGAAAATGTTTTTTCAAGTAAAACACGTCGATATTGCGAAAATTACAAAGTAAACAAGGTCTTCTTTCCACTTAAGACCTTTTATTTCTGAAATTATGGGAATTCAGGGCATGTGTTTTTTTTTATAAATGATCACCCATTTCCATTTATCATGAATCAATAAGTGCCGAGAGAGGACTAGTTATTTTTAAATTTGAAAAATATCTAAAAACCTCCGTAACTCGGAGACCTTTCATTTGGCGACCCCTAGTTGATAGGGCTCAATTAGTTGGAATTGATCTCTAGTATAACTCCTTTCAAGGAATAGGTCGAAATTCCAAGCATCCTGTATTAATATATAATATATATATATATATTATATATATTATATTACGCTATATGACGCTATTCTTAACGGTTAAATACTGATCGAACCATCTACGTAGGTAAACGTTGTCTGAATGTAGGGGCCCGTTTAATGAATATTTAATGACGGTGTAAGATATCTCGGTGAGATTGTGCTAATGTAGCTGGGTAACTGACGTCACAGTACCGTGGTCACGTGACCGGTGATGCTCAGTAAATGGCTACTTGAAATGTGAAACACTGGTCGAGCTGAATGTTGGTGCTCGAAAAGTTTTAGCGCCCCTGTTACTCCATATGCGAAAAAACCCTCAGTGCCAGAGGGACGGATTCGTGGAAAAGTAGCAAAACGTCAGTTTTTTATTAATATAAAATGTACTAAAGTTGCTATTAAAATATCGTTTAACCAGGTCCTAGATACTGTTAAAACCCATCTAATAAAATATAATTGCAGTCCATATGTCTTTTCAAATTGTCGAACCAGGAGAATTGGTGTCGAAAAAGACAAAATATCGTTTAACCAGGTCCTAGATACTGTTAAAACCCATCTAATAAAATATAATTGCAGTCCATATGTCTTTTCAAATTGTCGAACCAGGAGAATTGGTGCCGAAAAAGACCTCATTTCAATAAATATTTGTATTGAGCCGAATTTCTCCAATCGCGTTTCTGCTCAATAGATCCCTAGAAAAAGATTCCAAAAATAATATACTATTTTATCAAAATAATACATTATTTACTGAAGTAGATATGCAAGTTCTAAAAGTGTCGATTTTTTTTCCGTAGCGCCTTAAATACGTCGTTATGACATGAATCTCGGAGGGGGTATCAGAGGTGTTTCCGAGCTTGGACTGTGTAATGGAAATGAATACAGCGGGCTTCTTAATTTTGTGGATTTTCGTCCAACGGCCTGGTTCATCCACTGCTGGACATAGGTCTTTCCAAGATTCCGCCATTCCTGGCGGCGCGGCGTAGCATAGTCTTTTATCGCGCGCGACGCCACTGGTTGAATCACAAGTGCGAGGAGCGTGACGTACTGTTTAATCGCAAAAACATCGTGTCACGCTCCTCGCACTTGTGATTCAACTAAGTGGCGTCGCACACTGTGCTACTACGCCGCTTGGTGGTGGAAGTGATGCCCATACTCACATACGCTGGGCAGGCGGGATGGTGAGCGCAGTGTCGAAACCTGTAGGTTTTAGCGAGTCAACGAGTAAGATGGTGGTACCTCCACACTCGAGCGCGGCATCACCTCTACCACAAAGCTTTTCTATTTCATCCATGAATAGAAAAAACCGAATTAGAATAGGCACTTTAAATGAAAGAAAAAAAACCGGCCAACTGCGAGTCGGACTCCCGCACGAAGGTTTCCGTTCCATTATCTATAAAAACGGCAAAAGAAAAGATGTCTGTTGTATGGTAGCCCCCTTAAATATTTATTTTATTCTGTGTTTTAGTGTTTGTTGTTATAGCGGCAACAGAAATACATCATCTGTGAAAATTTCAACTGTCTAACTATCACGGTTCATGAGATACAGCCTGGTGACAGACGGACAGACGGACAGCGGAGTCTTAGTAATACCATAGATAAATAAAGGAAGGATAGATTGCTCACTCCATACATTAGAACAAAGTCCGCGTAAAACTTATTATTTTCGCCGGTACCTAGTAGTTCGACTTATTATTTTTGATGTCGCTACTATACTAGATAAATTGTGACATACCTAGTGCCATCTATCGAACAGTTGATGAAACGAAATTCGATGTGTGTGTGTGTGTGTAGCAAGTAACTATACTGCGCCCACAAGAACAAAAATTTACTAGAATACGACAATACGCCACACATGGCATACGATAAATCTGAGGATAAATCGCTCAACCGTGCATGACAGTTGAGTCAAAGAGTAAAGTTATATACCGGTATGTATGAGTAGTGTGTGTTAGGTAAATAAAGCGTATCTTAATGCACATATTTTGTTTAATTGATTGTTGTACGCCATCTACCGGAATCCAGAATAACCATCTGCACGCTTAGTTAGATTGCCAGCTTACCACCGAAAGTTTAATGAAAAAAATTTTAAAAACACCTGATTAAGAATTCACTATTTTCTGATGCGATGTTATGAAAATTTTATGTTTTTATTCATAAAATAAATAAATATGGTGAACCAGAACAGTAAAATGCTATATTTCGTCGATTTCAGACAAATTTTATTTCCAGCGAGACAAGTAACGCCATCTAGCAACGTTATTTTTAGTATTGCGAACAGTACAAGGAGATAGCAATCTATCCTTCCTTTATTTATCTATGGTAATACGGTCCCGTTGGTTACCCTTTGGGTACGGAACCCTAACAACACATTTTGACGTCCATCCTATTTAATCCAAATCCCAAACGCAAAGGCTCTAGGTACGTCACTATAATCCCTGTCTACTATAAAGGGGGTGAGGTATCCCGAGGGCAGGAGGGGGGTGTGTTGTATCGACCCAATCATACATTCGACAGCTGTCCGGTGGACATACGTCGACGATAACGAATTGTCTGCAGGGGTTATTATAAACAGATTTTGTTTTACGATATTTTGATTGCAAAGTTACTAACAGTTTCTGGTAAAAGGGTGTGCTTAATTGAATTCGAACGACCTGATTTTGTTAAGGCGACTGTGGTCGTGTTTTTGGATTCTTCCAGAAGTATAGTCGAGATTTCGTTCAGACACCTTCAAATAAAATGTATAGGAGTTATCAACCAACACGACGTGTTTTGTGGTTGAATTACCTACTGCTCATAAACGGCTTAGTAAATTTACATACACACATACATATACTTAGTCAATTTACAAACACATACATATATACTCACGCCTATCTCTCAGAGGGTTAGTCAATTAAATTAATTCGTACTTTGATTAATAGGTAAACATGATAGCTATAAACCGAACATAGAATTTTTCACAAGAGACGAAAGGAAAGTGAATAGACCTAAAGATATCCTTGACAACGACGCGAATACAACTCTATCACTGATTCTTGATTGATTCACTGCAAATAATTTAGTTTTAAACGCAAAAAATAGAAAATGTATAAAATTTATTCTACCAAATGTTATTCAAAAGGGTGTTAATTTGCTTTTGCAGGGGTCCAACCTGGAGTTGGTTAACGAAACTAAGTTTTTAGGCCTTAAAATAGACTCTCGTCTTCAGTGGGGTCCCCACATAGAAGCCTTACATAATGTGGTAGACTTAGTTCAGCCGCTGCGCCGTCAATTTTCATAGCGCGCCACTTTCTATATTATTTTGATAAAATAACAAACAAAAACAATTCGCAATATGTGTTCGATAATAGTAGTTTATGCTACAAGGGCCAAAAGGAATAAATTACGAGGACGATGACACGAGCGTAGCAAGTGATTTAAACGTAGCCGAGTAATTTATTGCTTTTACGCCCGTGTATCATACTACGTTTTTCAATGCATAGTGTGAGGAAATGAAAACAAATATAATCTTGTGAACTTTAAATTGTAATTGGCTCAAAAGGATTGTATCCAGAGCCGTTAAACAGTGGAAAAAAAAGTATAACATCTATGGTACACAGGAAAGTCTGCAGGTTAGCCAACCATTGTAAATAAATAAATAAAAAAAATAATAATATTGCCCTAGGGCAAAATAATCGACTTTTTGTTCGGTTTTGATGCATAAAAAGTGGGCCTTTACGAGCACATGCATTGAAAATATATTTATTTGCTGACAGATCTACCATTCTGAGTACGAAGCTATTATTTTGAGAACAAAGTTTTTATTAATGGGATGAACTACGATATTATTGTTAGTCCGTCTTTTATTAATGGGATGAACTACGATATTATTGTTAGTCCGTCTTTTATTAATGGGATGAACTACGATATTATTGTTAGTCCGTCTTTTATTAATGGGATGAACTACGATATTATTGTTAGTCCGTCTTTTATTAATGGGATGAACTACGATATTATTGTTAGTCCGTCTTTTATTAATGGGATGAACTACGATATTATTGTTAGTCCGTCTTTTATTAATGGGATGAACTACGATATTATTGTTAGTCCGTCTTTTATTAATGGGATGAACTACGATATTATTGTTAGTCCGTCTTTTATTAATGGGATGAACTACGATATTATTGTTAGTCCGTCTTTTATTAATGGGATGAACTACGATATTATTGTTAGTCCGTCTTTTATTTTAGATACATACTGGTATCGATCCGGTGAAGCACATCTTAACTTATTTGACAGGACTGAACTTAAGAGGCTATGCGAATTTTATTTTTGTCACTGTCACTCCAAGCGAAAATTCAGGGCGGATTCAGGGCAAAAGGGAAAAAAGTTAGTTTTATATTTTTATTAAAAAAACTAAAATAGATAGCAAAATTTCAAATATCAAATCTCTAGATATTGTTGAAACACACCTAATATAATATGTTTGAGTTCTGTATATGGTTCCTATTCGTCAAACGAGGAGAAAAAGTGTGTTTGAAGACGTCATTTCAACAATTATTTCTATCGAGGAAAATTTATCCAAACATGATTTCCAATTTCAAAACTCTAGATTATATAGTCAAAATGCATATACCAGAAATTGATTAAAATTTTCCGTGTATTTCATAAATTAAACAGAAAAGAAACACCCGTATTTTTTTCGCATATCGCCTTAATTTAAGCGCTCGGTCCTTGTCTTTTCGATAAAGAAAGAAAAAGGCAGGACGCTTAAAATAAGGTTAGTTCTATCAAATAAGTTAAGTCGTGTTACGCCGAATCGACACAATTGTCATTATTTTGGTAATTCATATCTGAAGACACTTTTTATTAATCTGACAATGAAAATATTTCGAGGGGATACATCTCTATTAATTAGAGGATACAAGTTGATGACAAATGTAAACTTTGGCGACAGAAAATGTTCCTTATTTAAAATGTTACAAATTTTGCAAACCGTAGTCCCCTTAATGACCTGTGGCGTGATTTCTTTACCATTTGCATGTGGAATAGTTCCCCGGGTGACCCAACTTTGTGCCGGTCTACCCGCTCTTTAGTTTGATTGGCATGCACGAACTGTACGTTAGGTAATAGCCCAGTTTGAGCTTAAATACTCAATGAGACCAGCTCTGTGGCGCCCGCCTGCTAATCCAGAGGTCGTGGGTTCAATTCCCGCGGCGCACATTCATGTATGTCCGGTCTGCGTGCTTCGGAAGGTCTAGGTCTTTGTGAACGAAGTGCGACGATAGAGCTCCTGCCCATCACGTTTGGAACGTAATAATCGTCGGTGAAAAGCGAGTTTACCAAGTGTGGACCGTGACTTGTATTTCACAGCTCACACTTGGGAACACCTCTGACACCCCTCGGGGGTTCATGTCGTGATGATATAGTGTTCATAAGAGCACAATAACAACTTTCATTGTGTAGGTCGTACACACAACCTTATAACGTCGTAGACGTACTACTTGTAGCTTGTAGCACGTTGCGCTAGTGTGCGTGCCGGAGCGTGTCGTATACACGCATTTCCATGTTATATAGATATAGATGCTTCACACAAACAAAGCAGATTATTCGTCGTAGATTGCAAAAACTTCACGAAAGTATGGCACACCTATATACTACCTGTCTGTCCCGAGAATGCCGCTACCTTAGGTCCCACTTCTGCCTGTTTCGTGTGGTTGTGTGCGTGTATTTCCCCCGCTGCGTTGGCGCCCGCTCTCTGACTCGAGTAGGGTTACCAGACGGCAGGAATTTTCCTGACATGTCAGGAATTTTAACACTCTGATAGGAAATCAGGCAAAAATAGGATTTGTCAGAAATTTTCAAGAGAATGAATGAATGCTTAAAATTATTATATTTACTACCCCTCTGAGAGACAAGCGTGAGTATATGTATGTATGTATTGTATTTATTGACTAACATTGTATTTGTAACGAAAACTGTTGAAAAACATTTACGAAATTTTGTCACGAATTCACGTTATTGGATTTGGTAACCCGACTCAAGGTATGCCGCTAGTTATTATTCAAAATAACGCCACGTTCTCACCGGCCCCTCTCGTTGTCCCCAGGATATGGAGAAGGCGAAGGCGTACATAAAGAACGAGCTGAATGTAGTGAAGCAGGCGTCTCCTCGCGACAAGCCTCCAGCTGATGATGAGGTCAAGGTCTGCTTCGTGTGCGGCGGGGCGGGGTTCAACGAGCAGTACAGGATACGGGTCACTCCTGACCCTCAGGTCAGTTACATAAAGAACGAGCTGAATGTAGCGAAGCAGCTGATGATGAAGTCAAGGTCGTGACGATACGTTATAATCGGAACAAATTTTTTTATCGCACGAAGTCGTAAAACTGTAACATTTCGACAGTTACGTTTTAATTGTATCGCTTTCATACACTTTTTTATCGCTAACGCTTCTTACAGCATTTCATAATGCGCGGTGGGGTGAGCGACGCGACGCGGTCAAACAATATGATGCAATCAGTTTTCTACCTTAATGCATATTAATATAAAGATGAAAGATATAAAAATAATAATCACAAGTATTACTGCAGTAATCAGTATAACCGTGCGGGGGCGGCTTGTGTGTCGGTATCGAAAGGAACTTCGTTCAAACCGGGTGTCCCATGACACCTCTCGGCTTTTATTATTCCCATTAGATCATTTCTCAACTGATCTATTTACTTTACTTTATCACTTATTTTATTACACCTTAGAGTTTCACAGCTAGAGGAATATTAGTGAGTGTATCCTACAAAGAAAGTTTTGTTCATTGCGTGCTACTAGAGTATGATCTAAATAATGTCCGTTCCCCCAAAATATGTTGAAGCTTTACGTATCGATCACGTCATTCGTATTATATCAGACTTTACATAGGTATTGACATTAAATAAATGCTTACTATGAACAATGTCACGTCAAACGTCAAACTTTTCTTTTATTAATCTTATTTATTTTATAAGCCATACATAATATCTTTATTTACAAACAAAAGAAGTAGAACGGTTTTTTTTGTTGGTTGATGGCAGGACTTGACTGTTTTCTTTTTGAAGCCTGTTAAAGTGACGTTTGTACCGGTGTGGGGACGGGCGAGCCGTGGGACAGTAGCCAGACTGTCGCAATAGACGCATGCATGAGTTGACTAGTCCGCTCGCCGCCGCGCCGCGCCCCGTAACGCTGAAGTGAGTCTTGTCAAACAGCGAGGAGCAGTCAGTCGTCTCCGCAACAATATCAATTGTTGTATACTGACGCGTGGGTTGTACCTTGGTGGGGACGGGCGACTGTAGCTAGATTGACGCGATAGACGACGCGCCCGCAAGTTCTCAATGCAGAGGCGCACAGCGGACGTGGCTGTCCCATATTTGACCCTTGGATGACTCCGAAGATATAGGTAGTGATTTAAACCATGGCCGTATCTTATCGCAAGTAAAGTTATTAATTTCTTGCTTATGGTTGACAAACCATAAATTAAGACGTTGCGCGCGTATTAGTATTTTTTTAAATTTTCATGAATTACTTTTTATTTTTTTAATAGGCATTTTTTTCACTGAGTTCCTCACTTAAACAGGTAAAAATAACTTTTTGCTGGGCAACAAACTAAATATTAAAAATACTCGGTTTTTGAGAGGTTAGATACAGACATGTAAAAACATGGTTACATTTTTGGCTTGCTTTAATCAACTGGTTCTAGATTTGTTCTGAATTTTCCAGTTTCCGCCCAGGCCGCAAATAGTCGCAATACTGTACGTTTAGTTGCTTCGTTACAATGGCACCGGATGATTGTGTCGTTGTGTGATATCAAGCTATTTCTGTAGCGGGGTGCCGTTTCAAAGCTTCCACAGTCAGAGCCTTTTACTCTTTGATATAAGTACTAAAATCGCATAATCCATGGAATGTCTAGTAGGGCCAGGCCGGTTGGTGCGGTTTAAACACGCGAATGTTTATGCGTAAGGGACATAAAAATAGGTTCTTTTATGTGAATTATGGGGACATTATTTTGCACAAAAAGAAGCCTAATATCGGTAAAAGTTTAGTTCATGAAAGAATTGTGAAACTTCTAAATATCATTACATTACAAACTCATTAGAAGAGTTCATTACAAACTAGAAAAGATCAAGTAAAAACTTTCGAGTAAAACAAAAATATTTTGAAAAATAAAAACTAATTTTTAATCCACTCATAATATTTAGAGTATCCAAAGCGATCGATTTATATTTTAAATTTTATGTCAGTGTTATATCGGCCGGCAATTGGGGATAGATATGCCGCCATCGATCGGTCGGTCCCAGGCATGGCGTGCCACCTGGTAGTGCATGTTTGAGAGCTATCCTCTTACTCTCCCCCGGTTTGCCAGTAAGATGGTGGTATTTCTACAGTCGACCTGGCATCAGCTCTACCACATATACATATATACCACCTATAAAAAGCTGTACTTATAAGTATATATTTGTAGTTTTAAGCAATTATAATAATTAAAAAATGATAAACTTTATATATTTTCGATATATTTCGGCCTCATCACCTTTCTTTCATCATTTTTTTTTTTTTATGTAAATAGTTCCTATCATTTTTCAGACTGTACCAACTTGTTTTCATATATATTTTTTTATAATTTTTACCTGTCAACTCGACTGATGACGGCCTCACTGATGAGGCCGAAATATATCGAAAAAATATAAAGTTTATCATTTTTTAATTATTATAATTGCTTAAAACTACAAATAAAAAGCTAATATAGCTAAAATTATATTTATTCATATTATAAGTATATATATTATACTTATATATACTTAAAAGTATATATTATATATATATACTTATATGTAACTGGTCGTTATTAATAAAAAACTGTATATAAATATAACTATTGTGTGTTGTAAAATATTGAACTCTTTTTGTATTTAATCTATTTATTATTGCCTTCACTTACACTACACACACCCATCGTTTTTGGGGTTGCGTAGTAGAACCTAAAAGGTACAAAAGGAACCTTTATGGTGAGACTCGGTTTTCCGTCCGTATGTCACAGCCTCATAACTTTAGCACCGTTAAAGACCTGAAATTTAGCACAAAATAGCATTAATATGCCCACATATCAATGTGTAAAAAAATTGTTTTATATCATTCAAGATATTTCCAATACAAAAGATAGAAAAAAAAAGAAAAATTAACTATGTTTACTGGCACTGATTTCGAGAAATCTTTTAAGAACCACAAAAAAATAAAAAAGTTAAACACAAACGAGAAATAAAAAAAAAGTAAAATAAAATATTTTATAAAAATACAACATGGGTAACAAAAATTACAAAATTAAATTTCATGTTCCCAAAACTGTCGAATTACGGAACCATATAGCGGTTGAGAAAATCATGAAAACAAAATGACTGTTGCTGACTCCTTGGAGCTTAACAAGTGCAAAATAAAAGAAGTAGATTATTTATGATTATGACGTATGTCTCGATAAAAAAATTGAAATGAAAATGTTATGATATTTGTATCTGTTTGAAAATTATTTATTAATATATAGTTTTGTTAAAATATTGGTTTGATTTTAAACCACTTGAAACAATGACAAAATTAAAATTTCTGTTCCTAAAACTGTCGAATTACGGAACCCTAGGTACGCGAGTCTGACTCGCACTTGACAGTTTATTTATATTTTAAGCCTTCTTCGTTTTACTTATAATTTATTTGTTTAATTTTTATATATAAATAAATTGTTATTTGAGAGTCCGTACATAATTAATAGTGCGGGGCCGGCCTTGTAGTTTGTAATTACTTATGTATTTTTTGGTACTTAAATAAATATTTGTGGTTTGCGATATGAATGAGAATAGAACTCCGAAGAGAAAGACCCCCGTATAACGAACGTCTTGTCATATAATTTTATTGAACAAGTTATGACTCGGTACGAGTAACAGTTTCAACAAAGTTGTTACTAAACAGTATTTTTTATGCAACACAATATTACAATCAATACCGGTTAACTATGAGAAACTCGTATGGGAACGTAAGTAATATATTCGCTTGTTATATCGCCGATGGTTGTCTAAGAGTAGGCTTTGCATTTATATATTTCTATCTCACAAAGTCAGTTTGGCTATGATGCGTTCACAAACACGCACATTTTGTAAAATATAGCTTGATTAGAATGGCAGCTGAAAGGATTACCAACGCGACAACTTTGTACCAGCGCGGCAGCGCCTAAAAACGAACTAATTTTTAACACACTCTTTTCGCTGTATTCTTATAAGTAAAAACAATTAACTAAAAACAACAAGGGAAGTAAACAGTATTGTAAATTTTTTCCTTTCGAAAGCAGTAAATTGTAGTTGGTTTGTAATTACAAAAATAACGCTTTGATTTTTACACGTCACGACAAAGCCACGTTATCTGGGAGAAATCATAGGGATGGGACAGTCGATTAAAGTAAGTTGATCAGTCTAAGATTAACCAATAGTTTGTATGAATGTTTGAAGTAAATACCAGTGATAGCAGATTGATATTATTAATGTGATATTAAATCACTTGTTTATTTGCCCTTAAGCATTAACAAAAGCATAATATAATAATCGAATTAAGGAAACTTAACTTTAATGTTGATCTATTGAACATAAAATAACTAGCCTGACAACTTTCAACAAAAAATCTGTTGGATGAATAGTTTTCAAAAAAAGTACCTACTAGAACTCAGTCGATAAACAGACACACAAAATCTCGATTTACTCAGTAGTGTCCCATCACTAAGCGAGGCACTTCGAGAGCTGTCATTCTAATCAAGCTATATTTTACAATTACAAACTATAGTGTGCATAATCTCGGTTGCGTTACAAAACGCGCTCATCTGTACACCAGTGGCGTGCACAGAACTTTTTGCTGGAAAAGCAGCCAATTGGTCAAGAACAACAATAAAAAAAATATGAAAAAATTTAAATATCACTTTCAAAAAAAATTTGTAAGACGCCAGGGTAGACAATGTCTACCATAGAGTGAAAATTTCCTATACAAACTTTTTTTTTCAAAGTGATATTTAAATTTTTTCTTATTTTTTTTTATTGTCATTCTTGACTAATTGCTTGCTTTTCCAGCAAAAAGTTCTGTACACGTCACTACATACATACAACCATAGTCTAACTGACTTCGTGAGATAAAATATCTGTAATGGTTTATTGATGATTGTTGTGAAGTGCGTTGTTGGTGACAAGGTTTGCGGAAAGTATGTTAACGTGGTAGAGCTGATGTCGCGCTCGACTGTGGAGGTACCACCATCTTACTTGGAGACCTCCTCGAAGTTATTCGGGGGAGAGTAAGAGGACAGCTCACAGGCAAAAAACGAGGAGGCCCACCATGCCTGGGACCGATGGATGGCGGTATATCCATCCCTAATAGCCGGGCCTTATATGGAACAGACTGGTGACGGGCAGCGGCGTCACTGGTACGAGGGTTCCGGCACCGCGCTCACCAACCCGCCTGCCCAGCGTGTGTGAGTATGGGCAATTCTTCCAGGATGACCGCCGGGAGTGGCAAAGTCCTGGAAAGGCTTGTCCAGCAGTGGACGGACTAGGTTGATGGATGGATGGATGATGTTAACGTTTAAAAGATGGTTTATTTTAAGCTTTACTTGACTTTTTATGACGTCATCGAATGCTTTCAGTATTTCACTGTGGTCCTAGTGTGATTCTCTATCTACATGACAAATTTAGTTGTTGACGTATGAAACTGTCGGACCCACAACGTACAGTGCTCCCAAACTGACAATGCGCATACAAATCTTCGCCACTGTTCGGCAAAGTTCGTATTTCCTTACACTTTCTATACAATCAATACGTCCGGTCGCTCGGCTATAGATTTGCGATAAGGTTATATGGTTCCGTACCTCGTTATGGAAAAATGGAACCCTTACACCTCCTTTATTGTCCGTTATTTATATAGTTTTCGGCTTTTCAGCGACAAAAACTATAGCAATTGTAGACAAGTTGTGCTATTTTAATAAAAATAATTTAAAATGACGCACGTAGGTCTTACAGACCGGTCAAGGGCGAGTAGGACTCGCGCTCTGAAGGTTACGTGCCATATAAATAAGTTAATATACTTAAATAATTTTAACAGACATTACAAACTTATGCAAAACTAAGTTGGTTGAGTATTCGGGTACGTAACCCCAAAACTACATTTACAAATAAGCGGTTTTAGTATTTTTTGTTTAAGTACAGCATATGGGAACATTATATATAGAAATTACAAATTTCCAACTACTTGGTCGTTGAGACCCCGTAACAAAAATGTTCTAATACTTTTTTATTTATTTGTAAATATCTGCAACTGTAATTTGAAGTGACAGTGGACAGGCCATAATTGTCGCCGACGTGATAACCGTTGGGGCCGTAAGGCATTGGAATGGAGACCACGTACCAAAGCGTAGCGTAGGCCGCCCTCGTGCCCGCTGGACTGACGATCTGAAGGACGTTGCGGGTGGCGGCTGGATGAGGATGACTGAGGACCGCCAAGAGTGGCGTAATATGGGGGAGGCCTATGTCCAGCAGTGGACGAATACGGGCTGATGGATGGATGGATCTGCAACTGTATGTTAATGCGCCTGTAGAGAGCCTAAATGGAGCCATCCAATCTTTTAATAAAGATTTAAAATTCAAATAGTTTATTTTGCAAAGCAGGTATAGATATATACACTTTTTACACGTCAAATTTAATCTAATAAAGAAAATATATTTAATAAAATAATAAATGTACATGAACTAAATTAAAGGTTTATTTAATTTATGTAGCAATATATTTACGATTAAAATAATAGGTAAAATATATATTATACAAGGTAAAATCCAATCAGCCGCCCGAACCCATACCGGAGACCCGGCCAGGGACCATGAACAAGGTTCAATGAATTTACAGGCACCAGCGGAGGCTTTCGGTCTTCTAGTAAATCCTATCAAGTCGCAAGCTATAGTCATTGGTAGCTCAAGAATGGTAGCTAAAGTCGATGATGACCAAATTACCAAGGTTACTTTTGGTGGTACTGTAATACCATACTGTACGAGCTAACGCACACTTATGCATTTTACTCATACATGTAAATTTAACTAATTAATACAGTTTGTCAGCTTGCACTTTGTATGCAGCAATTTGGTGAAAATAATATTCAAATAAAGCAGTGTACGATCATCACTCGTTGGGTTTGGTTCTTAGCCCTCTTCGGAGTCACCATCCCTTAGCAGCAACCCTTAGCATTTAGCAACTCAGCTTTACTAGTGTATGTTTTCAACACACAGCTAATTGGTCCGTACACATACAGTGACACCGTTAAAACTTAGGGGTCACGTTTTGTACGGTACGTACACCGCACAATATCGCTAACTCATCAAACAGCGCGTCAACCGGCGATTTACCTAATTACCACAGTTCAGTTCACGTTTAAGCCTACATCACGGCGGACGCGCTCTCACATCCCATATCAGTTATCAATATCAATACCTTATCAATATAATCTATAGTGGACATCTAGACTTATCATTTATATATCAACCCCAAGGGAAACACCCTACACGTTTGTTAAAACACTCCCTTGGGCTCCAATCGATAGAAAAAACTAATATATTTAAAAATGCCCTGAATATATATCTTATAAAAAATAGTTATTACACCCTACAAGAGTTTTTTTCATGATCATACCAAAAACAAAGATAGTAACGTTAGTAACTAGAATATTTATATGTCAGATTGAAATATTTCATATTATTGGTATTGTTCCTGTATTTAGATTTTAAAGTTTTAAAAAATTTAATTATATTGCGGTTTTAATTAATTGTAGCTAATACAGACGAATAAAATAAATTTTAATATTAAGGAAAATAAGAAAGCATCACCAAATAATAAATTAACCTACGAGGGCGACACTGAAAGTTCTTAGAAAGTCAAAAACTGAACAAACTAGCAAGTTATTAGTTTTATTATATCTTTTCAAAATAGTGTCCATTCACATCAATACATCGCTGCATCCGATGGAACCACTAAGAAAAGCACTTTGCCCACTTGTCCTTAGGGGTCTCTTCGACGGCCTTTTCAAACGCAGCCACTGCTTCCTCGGCGTCCATAAAATGTTTTCCTCGAAATTTTTCTTTTTTTTCATGAATTACTAAAAATCGCAAGGTGCGAGGTCGGGGCTATACGGCGGCTGACCCAGTAATTCCACGTCTGACGTCGCCAAATAGTCGATCGTTTGCTTGGCGGTGTGCGACGAGGCGTTGTCGTGGTGAAGGAGGATCCTACTGCGAGGTCGTTTCTCCCGAACTTTTTCCAAGACAAGTAGCAAACAATTGTTAGTGTACCACTCTGCAGTAACTGTTTTTCGATCCTCTAAAACAATTGTTGCGTAATGACCTGTCCTTCCGAAGAACGAGGCCACCATCTTTTTTCCCACGCTTCGACCTCTCTTCACTTTAGTTGGCGACTCCTCGAAAGGAAACACCCACACAGTAGACTGTCTCTTAGTTTCAGGATCATAACAGTAAATCCAGCTTTCGTCACCCATAAGTATGTCGAACACAGCATTTGAGTTACCTCCGTTAAATCTTTGAACCATTTCACGGCACCAATCAACACGACGGAGTTTTTGGGCCTCTGTCAAATTATCAGGTATCCACCGAGCACAAAGCTTCCTGACCGCCAAATGTTCATGGAGGATTTTGTGCACTTGACTCATACCGATGCCTAAGCTTGTCCAAATCTGCTGATAGGTCACTCTTTTGTCAGTCTCTATTATACGCCGCACAACACTGATGTTATCTTCAGTCATCTCTGTAAAAGGCCATCCCTCACGCAGATCATCAGTGAGATTAGTGCGACCACGTTTAAACTCATTAAACGAGTTGTAAACAGTGGCACGAGACGGAGCTTCACCTTGAAAGGCAAATCGAAATCTATCATAACTTTCTTGTTGACTTAAATGACATCGAAAGTCATAAAAAATAATTGCACGAAAATTTTTTCGCGTTAAGTTCATGCTGACGTGACACAGACAATTTTCAATTTGCCGCCAAATCGTAAAAAAAATGACAAATTAATGAAATACATACACAATCATATTAGCAAAGAGTTCCATTTTCAACATTTTAACTTGTTTTTTTATTATATCGTTTACAAGTGGCCAATTCTTAAAACTTTCAGTGTCACCCTCGTATATTTACCTAGATTAAGTAAGTAATTAAGTTATAATGTTTATAATCTTAAGTTAGCAGCGCCCTAGCAGGGTTCTTGTTTGTTCCTATATGTATACCTATTTAAGATCTCATGTCCAACAAAGAAGCTAATAAAAGTCTATTCTATTCTCCTCACGTAGAATCCCTCAGGAGGAAGATGTATGGTACTCTTCACGCAATGAAGCCAATCAAAACTAACATTATGTTAGCGCAATCATTTCTCCTCCTTATTTTAGTCTATGCGGACTCTTGTCACTTGGACCTCACTGAGGAACTTCTTAATAAACTCGAACGTCTCCAGAATCTTTGTATTCGTTTTATTTTCTTTCTTCGCAAATATGACCATGTATCTGAATTCCGTTCGCAACTGGCTTCCCTTTCGTCTACACAGAAATGCTCACATTCTTTCTCTTCTTGATGGTGGTAGTGTATGTTACTTGCGAGGTAGATTTAGTTTCCTTTCCGATCACGGCACAGAGATGCGGCTGTGCAATATTAGCTCTTCCTGAAGCGAACACTGGTTTTTACAATGATTCGTTTACTTTTCATGCTAAATGACTCTGGAACCGTTTGCCCCTTCCTGTACAAAAGTTGAAAAATTTAAACTCATTTAAGATCAAAGTAAAGCATTTTTTTCATGCTGAATACACGTCAAAGTAGAACTCCAACTAAATATCCCGTCCCTATATTATCTAAGTATGTATGTATTTATATATTTTAGTTGTTTATATAGTTAAACAATATGAAATATGTATTAGATTATTATGTTAATTCTTATTACGTTTAAGTTAAAATTATCATTCTGCCGGTTGCGCCAAACATGTTCTCGCGTTTGCACAATTTAACGTATTCAATCAAAATATATTTAACAAATAAAATTTGTGTAAGTTGTTTAGAAGTTGAACTAGGTACATTATAATTTTCAGATTTCACACAAGTATCACAATCATCGAAAAAAAAACGGAAAGATTACTAAAATCACGGAAAACGTATTTTGGCTCTAAATATGAGCTCTAAACAATGATACCCATATGCTAGGGTAAGAATTTTTTTCTGCTCGTTTTTCATGTATAAGCCCCTCCCCACCTGAAAAATAATTTAATAACATTTTAATTAAATATTCTGTTTTGGGTCAACATTTTACACAACATATCACAATTTAAAAATATAGGTATTTATAAAGAAGACCTTTTCCAAGACCATGAAAGAGCTCAAAACTAAGAGCTAAAGAAAAGTTCGCTACATCGAAAAAAAATGCAAATTAAAGGTGAATTTTTTCAGTTCAAACCAGTCGTTTATTCATTAAAAAACAGCGAGATCCAGTCTCTTCTTAATTCACCGCACTACTCGGACACGCGCTTTATCAGATATATTTATCTCTTTGGTTATGTGATTGACGTACTGCGCTATAAACAATAATCTGTCCGCCCCCCAGAGCTCGGAGCCGTACTTCCCGTTCCTGGGCGCGCATCCTCCGCCCACCGGGTACCGCGCCGCGGGCGACGTGACCGACGAGGGCACTGTCCGCTGCTGCTGTGTCTGCTACACGTTCCTCCGGCAGCAGTGGGAGCAGTACGACAGAGAGAACAAGCCGCACAGCCAGCGGTTCTACTGGATGAAGCGGCTCGACGGGAAGCAGTTCATCGGTGAGTCACGTGGCACAGCAAGATGGCGGTGCGACGCTGATTTTCTGTTGGCGCCGTTGCGTGGATTGTTTTGTTTTTGATGCAGTTTTTGGTATGAACGGTAGTGAAAATTATAAGGAATTTAGTTTTAAGGGAGTAGTGAGTATTTTAAATCACATACACAAATGTCTCCCAGAGTATATCTGCTACTTTAACTTTGACCTTTGACGGTAAGAAAGATTTCAGAAACTTTCACAACTGTAATAGAGAAAAAAAAAAACGAAAACGCTCTAGAAGCCCTTGAGATGAAACTAATCGCAAAATAATAAAACATCATAACATAAATAATAAAACAAAACGTTCAAGAGTAACAAAAAACAATTATATAGGTAATGCTGAGCGAGTTCATCAGCAAAACTTATCACCTTGTGCTGTCCATTTAACACTACGCCGATGTCATTTGCAATAACGTTTTTGATTACATGCTCCATCCATAACCAAGTTGAACAGCAAAGGTGACAATGCATCACCCTGTTTAAGATCCGTTATTATTATATTACTATAACTATTTATATCGTACTACTGTACAAACTATTACTCAATAAATACTAGAACAGACAGTGAACAATATATCGTTGTGGCCTGAAAGAAGATATAGTGACTAGAATAGAAAAAGAAATGCTTCGTTAGTTTAGACATGTAGAGGAGATGAATGAAAGTAGAGTGACGAATGAAATTTATGGTGCGCAAATCGAAGGTAGAACTTGACCAGAGGGCCTATTACGTATCTTTAGTTGCCGTTTAAACTGGGTGCCTATCATCAAAAACATAGATATACTAACCAATTCCGATTGTCTAAGGATATGTTCGCACTTAAAGTGACAACACAGTTCGTAAATAGTTCAATACTCACTAATAGCAATTTTGAAAGTTCCGTTTTTAGCTATGTTTTTGATGATAGGCACCTACTCCAGTTGGCAATTAAAGATACAGAATAGGGGGGCTGGTCGCCCTAGAAGGACGTATGCTAACCAAATTGTCGACCTATTGAAGAAGAACAATTTCAAAAGTAACTGGAATAGAAGGACTTGTATGACTAGATTGATGGATGTGGAAGAGGTGTGTCAGGATAGTAGCAGATGGAAATCTGTAGTGTCTGGATGACAGGCGTGAGTATATGGGTGGAAGGATGGATAGACTTTTATATTTACTGCAACTGAACACTTTGAATACAGTAACAGGAAGATAATGAATTAAAACAAATATAAAACGTGTCTGTACATTGAATATATTTGCAAATATTTTAAATAAAATAGTTTATTAGCGTTGTACTGAGCTGCCGTGTCATGGCAATTTGAAGTAACTCTAAACTCTAAACGTCATGAAGATAATTTAGTTTAGATTGAAAAATGTCCGCGGGCCTATTATGTATCTCTAGTTGCCAACTTAACTGGGTGCCTATAATCAAAAACATAGATATACTATCGAATTCTGATTTATCTAAGGATATGTTCACACTTGAAGTGACGACACAGTTCGTAAATAGTTCAATACCCACTAAAGACAATTTTGAAAGTTCAGTTTTTATCTATGTTTTTGATGATAGGCACCCAGTCCAATTGGCAACCAACGATACAGAATAGGGGGCAGGAAAAATTAAGAAATTTACGAGCTCTCGCCGGGTCGTTTTCGTGACAAAAAAAAGTCAATAATATCTTCACATTTTTATCTATACTTATACGGTCAGAACAATATTTTTTTAAGTGTTGTCTGCCTATCTCTCTGTATGTTCTGTTTTAACTCAAGAACAACTAATTGGATTTGGCTGCGGTTCATCGTGATCATGTTAAAACCAAAGATTTCAGAAGTTTAGATGAGCCGTGGCACCTAAAATCTATTGCATTGTTTTTGAATGCGTGCGTTAACATAATCCTGACGCGCGCACTCTTATGAGTGCGCAATCTGTCTACCTACGGTCAGAAAACTGATCAGGCGACTAAAGTTGTTAAAATTATTAACTTTAAGTGCACTAAAGGCTTCCAACTATCACTGTGTTCAGATGAGCACTTATTCCATACGTTTGAGCGTCACCCATTGAAAGGTGGAAACATTTTGGTGCTGTCATGGTACGGTAAGGGCTTATCTTTACTTTTGAAATCTTTGGTTATAACGTGTTTTCGCGTCCGATATCTGTGTTAAATTACTTTTAAAATCTGTGTTATATTTCTTATTTTAAATAATATATATTATTTGTTATTATATTATGTCAGGAGTTGAACCTTCCATATATAATCTGTGTTTACTACTCTTTATCCACAGCTTTTGTGAATAATCTAGGTTGAATAATAATCTATGAAACAAGACCATTAATCATTATGTGGGATGTTTATTCTGTCAGCTATGCTGTACAATAAAATATGAATCGAATCTATATTCAATTATTAGTATTTAGTATTTACCTCCACTTAAAATATTTAACAAATACATTATCAAATCAGTAGGATGTCAAAGGCACAATAAAACAAGTAAATGATCCAAAACTATGGGTACTCATCTTTTACTCTTCCGGCAGTTTTCTCTTTATACCGCACTATGACTATTTGCAGCTTAAGGCGATATGCGAAAAAAATACGGGTGTTTCTTTTCTGTGTATTTCATGATAAATTTCTGGTAAATGCATTTTGACTACATAATCTAGGGTTTTGAAATTGGAAAACATGTTTGGATAAATTTTCCTCGATAGAAATAATTGTTGAAATGAGGTCTGCAAACACACTTTTTCTCCTCGTTTGACGAATAGGAACCATATACAGAACTCAAACATATTTTATTAGGTGTGTTTCAACAATATCTAGAGATTTGATATTTGAAATTTCGATAGCTATTTTAGTTTTTTAATAAAAATATAAAACCAACTTTTTTCCCCTTTACCCTCAATCCGCCTCTCTCGCTTTGAGCGATTTTACGCTTGGTGTGACAGTGACAAAAATGAAATTAGCATAGCCTCTTAATAATACGACGATGATACATCGTATATAAGGTCTTTCAATTTAAATGGAAAGTAATTTAGGAGGGGATTCAGTATCGTTTATACATCACATTCCACTGCAAAGCAATTTTTTTTGCGCAAACTTTTTTTTCACTTCTCTGTACAAAGTGGTCCGATCAGCTGACTCAGTTTGTATGGACAAGTGAAGAAAAAGTTCGCGCAAAAAAAAGTATATTTCAGTGGAATGTGATGTATTGACGATACTGAATCACCTCCTAAATTACTTTCCATTTAAATTGAAAGACCTTATATATCTTATGCAAGTGTGTATCACTCTGAACACTGAATTATATTTTAATCACCAGTAATATTACTTTACTCTTTAATCACCATCCATTCTCTCACCAAGCTCGGTTTTGTTCCACCTTCACGCCACACTCAACGAGTCAAAGAACAACTTTTACCCAGCACGTGGAGTGTCATGATGACACTTCTTTATTTTATTAACTTATTGAAAGTAATCATTGTTTATAATTACACATAACAATTCATATCATAATTTACGGTGTAAGACCAGCAATGGTAAGATAATTATTTTATTTTATTTGTATTAAAAAGAAACTATTCAACTTCCACACAACGTCTTTGTTTTACTACCTACTACAAATACATGATCGCAGAAAACTATCACAATAATATTGATTATTTTTAAAGGTACATATTTATAAAACTACATATTACGGTTATTCTAACACCTGCGTAAAACTGAACCGAGTAACTCGTCAAAATACTCGGTACGGTAAAAATAAAACAGCAATACTCGGTACTCGGTTACTCGGCGCATCTCTAGTTTCGACGTGAGAAAACAGCCTAATCGGTAACTAAATTGAACGTTGCTATCGATCGAGCCCGTTTGCGGGAAATCCAACTACAAACAAACAGACATCCGCTTCAAATACAAACATCCAGCGAAAACGTCTATAAAAGATATATTATTTCTGCGATAAATGTGACGTCATCCGCGCTGCATTCACAAACATACTTTATACCGGTTTAAGTCTATAAAACGGCGGTTCTCAAACTGTTGCAAAAAATTGTTTCCAATAAATGACAGAAAGTTCATTAACATACCCCATGGCAGTATTATAACCATGTCAGTGGTTGCAATTGAATAAAAATGTGTAGCTTAAATAAAATAGTATTCGACCGTATTCTGTACACAATGTATATGTCACGGTTAATGTTAGACGATTGGGTAAACCAACGCTCGTAGGGTAATGTTAGAAAAAAACCGGCCAAGTGCGAGTCGGACTCGCGCACGAAGGATTCCGTACCATTATCTATAAAGACGGCAAAAAAACATGTCTGTTGTATGGGAGCCCCCTTAAATATTTATTTTATTCTGTTTTTTAGTATTTGTTGTTATAGCGGCAACAGAAATGCATCATCTTTGAAAATTTCAACTGTCTAACTATCACGGTTCATGAGATACAGCCTGGTGATAGACGGACAAACAAACTTTGGGTACGGAACCCTAAAAAACGTGTCAGAAATAGGTGCGATGGCGAGCGATGCGAAGCGGAGCGATGGGGAGCGTGTTAGGTTGCTATGATTAAATTCGAGAGCTGAAGGCACCCCTGAACACCTAACATTGCCCAACCAGCGTTGGGTAGACCTAGGTGTATCCGGGTAAACACCGAATTTTCGGATTTTGCCCAAGGAGTTTAAATAATTTTAAGTTTACTTATTTTTTTAGCATTTCCTGTAATCCCTTGTAAACCATTGTCAAAAAAAAGAAAAGCTTGGCACAAGAGTCAAATTATAGATGCAAAAAATATAAGCCAGGTTTGATTAACGTGTTAGGAACAAATTGAAATTCAAAACTAAATAAAAAGGGTTGCGTTGTGTCAGAGATACTAGCGTAAATTATATAAGTGGATGTCGCTTCTTTAGTAAGAATCAGTGGCGGCTATACAACGTGTAACAGAAAGGTGTAACCATATTTGAAGAGCTTATTCAGTCAATGGTTGAGAGCAACTTTTACTATGGAACAAATACTGAATCTCGAAAAAAAAATCTGCCCTTCCAAACATTTCGGCCGAGCGGCATTGCATTTTTCTATGAAAAAGTTTTTTTTTTTTCGAGATTCAGTATTTGTTCCATATTAAAAAATGCTCTCAACTATTGACTGAATAAGCTCTTCAAATATGGTTACACCTTTCTGTTACACGTTGTATATAATATCTAACTAATATGTCAAATAGTTTTTTTGTACATATTTTAGTTAATTCTGGTAATAGTGTAAGGTTTTTATTATATAAATTTATTTTTTTATGTACATCGTTTGCTATTGTTTCATGTTAGTTTTTTTAAGTTACCATTCTGTGTTATTTGTATATGGTGGCGTGAAATAAATATATTACTTACTTACTTATTTACTCACTTCAAAAAGGGCAAAAATAATAATTTATGAATTTTATATGTTGGGTCCTAGACGCACAGTTTTAGAAACACTGTATATATGTCCGCAGTTACCCGTTGCGTCCATCGATCGACGGCTTGATAAATAATATTCACAACAAACTGAATATTTGAACTTTTATATTTTACTAGTTTTTGCCCGCGACTTGGTGCGCGCTGAACACCGATATAATAACTATAGTAACTTGTACCATGGATACAAGGAGATTCTTTGAAGACCTACTTCAAGACAAAACTTTACTTCTCGTGACAGTATCGTGATACCAATAATAGTGAAGACTCTATTCAGATCTGAAGAGGGTGTTTAGATGGTATAATTCTGTCAGTTAAATATTTCTAGATGGTGTTTATTTTGCGAAATCCATCGCTATGAATACTCTAACCCCCGGTTTCTGAAAGGCCAATCAATGTTAACAGTAGATTAAAAAATAATTATCTGCGGATTAAGCCAGAAAAAGTGGAAACTTTACATTGAAATCAAAAATTAACTAAGTTAATTATTGATTCATCACTATTCAGACTTCATATATGCTTTATTTTCACCGTTATTTGTGGTTAAAGTTTTTTTAATCTACTGTTAACTTTGATTGGCCTTTCAGAAACCGGGGGTAAATATTATAAGAGTGCATTACAAACTAGAAAAGATCAAATCAGAAACAAACCCAAAAACAAGAATTTGAAAAAATTCTACCAATTGCGCCACCGAGGTTCCTACCCAGACCGGTGAATTCTTCCATCATACTTGTCCACTGTTATTTTTGCTTCTGCCTGATATACTAGCTTGTACTGCACATATAGAACGCTAATGGATTTTTGACTTTATATACCGGCGAAATGATTCAGAATGATTAAAATATTAACTTTTAGAAGTGATAGTAAACAAGATTTTCGTATTGATCGAAAAACGTGACACATAAAGATCAAGTGAATGAAAAGCAAATTCAAAAAAAACACTCAAAAAGTAGTCTCACTTTCAAAAATAAAATCTAACGAGCGAAAGTTTCCCATTTAGATAACGCTATTTACAGCCAAAAGATAAAGGTGTGAAGGAACATGCATAAAAGGATTGATTAGGTATGTAGTAGACTAAGTGTTATCATAAAAAAACTCTCTTGAAAAAGGAAGGCCTCCTCTTAAGGCGATATATAAAAGTTTTTGCGCACCCTCAGTGCGAGTGGGACGGATTCGTGAAAATGTAACAAAAAGTCGGTTTTTTATTAATATATAAAATGTACTAAGCTATTGTAGCCGATTCTGAAGGCTTAAATTTTAGTTTTAGTGCTGTCAAAACTTAAATTTTTCCAAAGTAATTTAGCTTCTGTTCCTAACATTTAAAGACTATTTTGTAATCAAGAACATTTTGTTTTGACAGCACTAACACTAAAATTAAAGCCTTCAGAATCGGCTTTATTTTGTCAAAAATATTTTCAAGGAGACTACAAATACATAATATCCACATTTTGAATGCAATTTCACAACGAAATTAGTTTTGATTTTAGAATTACAGGAAAAAATAAAACAATTTAGAGTTTTTTCGGAATTAAATTCTATCAAGAAAATTTCATCCAGTCGCGTTTTCCTTTAGTGAGAATCCTAATCAAATACTCAATAAACATTTACCCAAAAATGAAATACGTAGATGACGTTATAGTGGAGTAAATGGATTCGAAAAAACCCCTTTTTTTTTGGTATCGCCTTATTTGAGGCTACTACCGGTTTCGTATAACAGGTCAGAGGCCAACAAATTATAAATTTTAATAGTAGTTAAAACATTAACATGTTACTAAAGCAAATTCAAAATAGTAAACAAAGGTGAATCACAGTTCGCGTTGCCGTACTAATTACAGACCTTGCTATTATTTAGTTGTACAGCGGAGATCACATCACGCTATACACTTGGACTACTACATTAGCTATCATCATCATCATCATCAAGTGCCATCTCCATCCCGGAAGTCAGCGACCATTTTTCTAAATGTCTCCCTATCTTCTGTCATGCGTTTTTTGATTGTTGTATCTACTTCCATTTTTTTTATTTTGCTGTAGTAGGTACAAATTCCAAAGTGTGTAGCTTGATGTGATCTCCACTGTACAATGAATTTGTCATTCATTCTAAACACGGCTATATAAGCTATGCAAATGAATCAAATAATCTGTGATACAAATATAAATCCACGTCATGCTACGTCAAGCCTGTCACTCCGCCACCCGGGTTTAGGGAGAACCGGGGGGGAGGCGATCCAGTGACGTCACTAGTCCCGACGGGTGATGGACTCGCCATTGTTTTGTTTTAGAACGGTTTTTGTTTAATTTTAGAGTTCCATCAATTAAAAGGAAATCCATAGTAAACCCTCATTGATTTCTGTCCACGGAATGAGGCCGAAAAACTGAACTCGAAAATCTCGGTCCATCTAGACCCTTAGAATTGATAAATGTCAATAACTACTGCCGGTGGTAGAGCTGATGCCGGGCTCGACTGTGGAGGTACCACCATCTTACTTGGAGACCCCCTCGAAGTAATTCGAGGGAGAGTAAGAGGACAGCTCGCAGGCAAAAAACCAGGAGGCCCACCATGCCTGGGACCGATGGATGGCGGTATATCCATCCCTAATAGCCGGGCCTTTTATGGAAAAGACTGGTGACGGGCATCGGCGTCTCTGGTGCGAGGGTTCCGGCACCGCGCTCACCAACCCGCCTGCCCAGCGTGTGTGAGTATGGGCAATTCTTGCAGGATAACCGCCGGGAGTGGCAAAGTCCTGGAAAGGCTTATGTCCAGCAGTGGACGAACTAGGCTGATGGATGGAATAACTACTTTTCTCATGCATACTGTGAACGTTGTGTGGGCAAGTGACGTTTTATATTTATAGCGCGTGTATGTTTCTTGGGGAAAGTTGTTCAAGTAATCTGGTTTCAATCCATTACACCCCGTATATGACATAGGCTTACATAATTTTCTTTAGTTTATATTTGCCCTCTGTTTTCTCTTGTTTACGAACGGAACCCTAATAGTTATCTCTCTAGCTTAACCCTTTTCTGCCTTAACGTAGATTTTCTCAATCGAAGTCCACCTTCTCTCTTCATCCCTCGAGCCTTGCGGCTTGGTCCAATCTAAGTCCATTGTCTGGGAAAAAAGGTTTTAACCGCAAAGTTTATTTTTTCTCATCGACGTAACAAAGTGGAACAGTATAGACATTCCACTATAATATTATAAATGCGAAAGTTTGTATCGATGGTTGGATTACTCCTTAACGCCGTAACTACTGAACAAATGTAGTTCTAGTCCTGATATTATAGAATATAGGTTACTTTTTTTTATTCGAAATGCCGCGGGGATAACCTGGGATATATATACGAGTATATAAACATAGTCATGCCTGTCTCCCAGAAGAGCTAGCAGAGACTACTTAGTCAAAAGTACCCAGATTAAAAGAGCTTGTATTGATGGATGTAGGAGTGTCCCAGGATCGTAGTAGATGGTAATCTGTGGTCTATATCTATCCATCTGGGTGGCAGGCGTGTATTTTAAAATCGGGCACAGAGCAGACTTTTGAGGACGTTTTCCCTTCCGTTACGGTAACGCGTAGGCACAACATAGATAGATACAGAAGGCCAGCTTCATACAACGAGTGAAAACAGGCGCACGCACACATAGACACGTACCTACGACGATCTCGGTCGTTGTTGGTTGAATGTTAATACGAAATTCTTCCAAGATCGCCGTTCGTACGCGTCTATGCGTGTGTGCGCCTGTTTTTGCTAGTTGTATGAAGCTGGCGTTCTGTATCCTTTGATTAATTTAGTGAAGATTCGTAACGCCCTTACTCGACTGATTCGAGAAATGGAACAGGTATTTCGTACTGTGTTGCAATTACCATCAGCGAATGAGATAGATTGACGATACAAGACTTTTGAGCGAGCAAGACAGGATATTGCTTGGTCAGCTCGGTTCGTTACAAAGCCGAGAGAAAGCGAGCTGAGCCGAGTGGTGAAGTCTAGTGTGATTACAGAGCCACAATCTTATTTGTTCCGGTAGCAAAGACTGTCACATAGTGACAATAGAAGCCATTTTAGTTTGGCCCACCGGAACAGATAAGTTTGTGCCTCTGTACGTGACGCGGCATGCAAGCGAAAGACTGTCGTCGCTAGCGCAACTGAACTAGTCGCACACATTCATGTTGAATATTACCGTCCTTTTCTGCAAATGGCGAAGTGTAAACAAAACAAACACAAAGTGATTTAAGGAAATTTTCTGGTTTTGTGTACTTACGAGTGGAAGGTGATGCCATGAAATTTGTTTTTTGTCCTTGAGTGATTTGTACACCCGATAAATGCACACGGAGGCATATCTGCAGGTTTTTTTCTGGATTTTATAGCACAGGTAAAGGTGTTTTCAAATACGTGCACACAAACGCCGCCTGGAATACTACTAAACAAAGATAGGCCCACTGGACCTGTATTTGTGGATCCAACTGCGTCGTGGTTATACCGCATCTTCACTAAATTAATCAAAGTCTGTATCTATCTATTTTGTGGCGTAGGTAACTAAACTGCGTCGAACAAACGAGTATTGTTGTCTCTGGCTACCGTACATGGAACAATCGACGAGCCTCTACTTTTACTCACCTATAGATCGATACCTAATGTTGCGTAGTATATTTAATTAGCTTAAAATATACATCGTTGCGACATAAATCCCCGAGGGGGTCAGAGGTGATTCGTAGATTGGACTATGAAGTGCTTATTACAGTTTACACCCACTTACGTCCCGTCCCAACGTAAGTAGGCAGTGAGCCCTTTTCGGGCATAAAAATATGGACCGACAGTTTAAGGCGCTACGTAAAAGTGGGACGGATTCGTGGAAAACTAGCAAAAAGTCGGTTTTTTATTAATATAAAATGTACTAAGCTATTTTGTCAAAAAGATTTTCAAGGAGACTTTACAAATACATAATATCCACATTTTGAATGCAATTTCACAATGAAATTAGTTAGGGTTTCAGAATTACAGGAAAAAAATAAAACAATTTGGAAGTCTTTTCGGAATTAAATTCTATCGAGAAAATTTTATCCAATTGCGTTTTCCTTCAATGAGAATCTTAATCAAATACTCAATAAACATTTACCCAAAAATGAAATACGTAGATGACGTTATAGTGGAGTAAATGGATTCGAAAAAACCCCATTTTTTTGGTATCGCCTTATCCGGAGTAGTACATCATAGTCGAGTACTAATACCACCAGACCACAGAGACGGTAGTCCAGGGGAATGTCGTTTCTTTCATTTATATTCTTTGGCTTATGTAATTTATTCTGATGGAAAATCACCCTTATTTTAGTAATGTAACGGTTCAGTTTTTAGAGTTCCGTACCCAAAGGGTAACCAACGGGACCCTATTACTAAGACTCCGCTGTCCGTCTGTCTGTCCGTCTGTCACCAGGCTGTATCTCATCGTGACAGTTAGACAGTTGAAATTTTCACAGATGATGTAAAATAAATATTCAAGGGGGCTACCATACAACAAACGTGATTTTTTTGCCGTTTTATATAGATAATGGCACGGAACCCTTCTTGCGCGAGTCCGACTCGCACTTGGCCGGTTTTATCTACGTTTTTGATGATAGGCACCCAGTCCAGTTGGCAACCAAAGATACATAATAGAGGTGCTCTAGTTATTTGGTATAGTGACTACGTTTGTTCTAGTTTTGCCATTTGAGAGTCAAGAGTGTATCAGCACTAGGGAATCCAATCCCGCAAACGCGGGATCCCGCTAATGCGGGATCCCGCACCTTTTTTGCGGGATCAAAACTGCGGGATTACTCATGCGGGATCCCGCACGTTCGCGGGATTGAAAAAAAAAAGACTCGGGGACTGCCGCGGTAAAGCTATTGCATAGCATTTTTTATATCCAAAAAATGTCAAAAAAACTGTCAATTCTTAAGAAGTGTCAAATTTTAAAACGGTACCGTAATCAGCGACCCTACACACCCCTTGATACCGAATTAAATGCAAATTGGACCACTTTTTAAGACATGTCAAAAAACTGTCAAAAGCTGTCAAATGTCAACTTTTTTAATTTGGCCATGTAGCCCCTGTCAAACCAATCATTATAGTCTAAACCCGGAGTCAGTAGCTTAAGCCGTTCGGGAGATACAGCAGAAAGATTTTTTTTATTATTATTTTTTTTTTTTTTAGTAGATAGATCTCGTCGAGCTCTTTTCTTAGAGTACCATGAACATGGGTCTACCTTCAGCCGTTTAGGAGATATAGGCCTCCAAAGATGAAACGTTAGATACTTTATCATATCCTCGAAAGTATTTTCAAAAAAAATAAGCTGATTTTAATTGCCTCTAAAACCAATGAATATGTTCTATTTCAAATAAAAATCTAAATATGAAACGTGAAATATTGTGAATATTGTATTGTCTTAAACATCATTATATTTAATTTATAATATAAGTGATAACTTTGCTTCATGTTGATAAGAATAATTAAAAATATTTGTGTGTATTTTCTTTCTTTAAATTACATGAAACAAAAATAATAATAATTAAAATCAATCCCGCAAATCCCGCGGGATCCGCGGGATTTGCGGGATTGATGATCTTAATCCCGCAGGCTTGCGGGATCGCGATTTAGATGCGGGATTGGATTCTCTAATCAGCACCCCGTATGTTCAATAATGGAGAGTCGATCCGTCATCATTATGACGTCATCGCTCAACGTCCATCCACGGTCACACTTCTCTAAGCCTTACTCAATGTTACTATGGTACTAAGAAAAATATGAACCTTTTGCCTTTGATGGCAGTAGTAGCTCAGTACGTAGGATGCTGGACTCTCGATCTAGAGACACAGTTTCGAATACTGCCAGTGTATATTGTATTTGTGTCCGAAGTACGGCGACAAGGCTCCTCCCTCGTTGGGACGTAAAAATCGTCGGTGAGTCCATATTTATATATACTTCCTCGGGGATGCAAGAGACAGTTCACACTCTTACACCCACGTTTCACCGTCGATTGTTACGCCCTAGGGTGATGGGGGAGTCCTGTCGCCGTACTTTGTCGGCACTTATTGAACTCCGAACAGCGGGTCTACCGCGTAATTCTGATTTTCATCAACATCAACTTGAGATTGAAATTTGACGTGCGTGCAAAAGAGATGGCATGTTAGTCGGGCGTCGTTGCACGCACGTCAAATTTCAATCTCAAGTTGATGTTGATGAAAATCAGAATTACGCGGTAGACCCGCTGGCCGAATACAAATGTGTCCCTACAGAATTTGAAACCGCGATCTTCGGACTTGTAGTCGAGTAGAATAAAAAGGTAGAATAAAAAAAAAACTTTGAATAAACTTTTTAAATATCCGATATTTACCAATAGAGATGAAAAGCGATCAATCTCACGGATGACGTCATCAAAAGAGCCCAGGTCATCATGTAGCTGGATTGCCTGAATATAACTGGTATCAGAGTTCACCAGGTTGAGTGTTTCTGATTCACTAGCTGCCGCCTGCAGTTTCTCTTGCAATGGACCACCGAGGGCTTCTACTTTCGCTCAACAGCTAGAAAGATGTCCGTTGAAACTCCATAAGTAACATAGTTGCATCCAAACTATGTATTTTTTTTGTGCCTAAATGATTGGTAAAGATTCCGTCCTATGAATTTTTAGGAAACAAATTTATATATTGTATCAATTATTTCTTATGTCAATTCCATAAGGTTTGAGATCACTTAAACTCAAGGTAGACAGATTCGACGCCATTTTTTCGTTGAGCTAAAATATTTTTTAGGTTGACACTAAATCGATCATTCCTCAACGACAAAGATATATATTATTAGAGTGCAATACAAACTAGAAAATATCAATCAGAAACAAACCCAAAGACAAGAATATGAAAAAATTCCCCGGGCCAGGATTCGAACCTGCGACCTCTTGTTATCAAGACAAGCGCGCTACCAATTGCGCCACCGAGGTTCCTACCCGGACCGGTGAATTCTTCCATCATACTTGTCCACTGTTATTTTTTGCTTCTGCTTGATATACTAGCTTGTACAACACATATAGAACGCTCACGAGGGCGTTATGTGATTTCACGCCTTGTTCTTAGAAACAGATGGCGCTGTCGTCGCTACAATATTGTTGCTTCAGACAGTTAAGAAATTCACAGTTCTCATTAACTAAGATTATGTTTATTTTGCGAAATCCATCGCTATGAATACTCTAAATATTATTAGAGTGCAATACCTCGGTATTATATATACCTCGAGGAACCTCGGTGGCGCAATTGGTAGCGCGCTTGTCTTGATAACAAGAGGTCGCAGGTTCGAATCCTGGCCCGGGGAATTTTTTCATATTCTTGTCTTTGGGTTTGTTTCTGATTGATATTTTCTAGTTTGTATTGCACTCTAATAATATTTAGAGTATTCATAGCGATGGATTTCGCAAAATAAACATAATCTTGACAAAGATATACTTATGTTGCTGATATTTTTGTGCCTTATTTGCCAAATTCGGAACCAAGCCCTCGTGTAAAAATCTAGGCTGTAGGTACTGTTCGGGCAATATGTCTGCACCGCACATTTATGTAGGTTACACGCATCATCATTTTTATTCATACTTTTTACAATAAATTCAGTGTTTCAACAACTCTCAACCCGGGCGGTTTTCTTTATCACTCTAACGAGTAAACCCCGATCGTATCACTATCAGTAAAATATTGGGACAACCCCAACATTTTTTTTGGTCCTTCGAGAATCATTTTTTTTGGTCCTTCGAGAATCATTTTTTTTGGTCCTTCGAGAATTTTTTACCAGGGGTGCGGTTTGACCGAATGCGGGACCCGTGTTTACCAAATCGTGCGTGTCGAAGACTTTACAATTTTATTGAACTTTTATCAATCACAGAACAGTGAATTAGTGTAAAATATTGTGAGCTATCAGTGCTACACTAGGACAAGTGCAGTTCTATTTTTATCATCATCACTGTGTGGACCGAAAGGTTCACTTGGCAGAGACCTGCGGGGCCAAGCAGGCTCGTTTATCAGCTCTGTGGGCCAAAAGGCTCATTGGATCACTACAACACGAGTCAAGCAGACTCATCTATCAGCTACTGTGGGCCAGGGGGCTCAATTCAGCAGCACATCAAACTCGGCCTGTCGTGGCTTGAGCTTAGCAGCAATTTTTCTGCGTGTGGCGCAGGGTTCGCAGCAGCAGCAGCAGCAGAGGAGACAGATCGCAGCATCACTGTGCAGTCACACGGTGTCAGCAGCACAATCTTCGAGTTCCAAGTAAGATTGTTCCGTTATTATCAATCATGGATGTATTAATCAAAGACCAAGTTGAGCTTCGTGAGAAAATCAAAACGTTGAAGACGAATTTTGGCAAGGACTCCGAGAGCAGGAAAACTCCTGAATATATCAAAAAGAAGCTACAGCAACTTGACGACCTTTTTAGTAAATATCAATCAAATAATGACCTTTTGCAAGTGTATAAAAACACAAAGCACGAATATTTTACGGAAAATATCTATGAGAATGTAGTAGCATCTTATCAACAATTACGATTGTCAATAGAAAAATATGGGCAAGAAAATAAATCAGCAAAGGAAGATAAAGCAACAGAACCCAGTGGTCTGGTTATCGAATATCTTTCGCAACAAAATACAAATTTTCGAGCTTTTAGCAGACTGGTTAGGAGCATAAGGTTAGATGAGATCAATGACAAATGGGAATTGGAAGACGAACTTAAGAGTATTCAGCTCAGATGGAAGGGGATCGATGAGTTGCATCTTAAGATTGACAACATTCTTCAGGGAGACGATGACTCATATGAAGATGAGTTCGAGAATTATGAGAAAACCTACCGTGATATCAAACGAAAATTAAATCAAAAAATCAGTTCGACTGTGCATAAGGAGCAATCAACACCAAAATTAGAGGTACCCAATTTTTATGGAGAATGTACTGAATGGCCAACTTTTCACGATCTATTTGATGAAGCTATTCATAGCAACAACAGTCTTACCAAGGCGCAAAAAATGCAGCACTTAAAGGGTAAGGTGAAGGGAGAAGCGGGACGTCTTATCAAACATCTGCATACGTCAGCAGAGAACTACGACTCAGCATGGGAGATCTTAAAGCAGAGGTACTCCAATCGGCAAGTTCTTTTTACAAACAATATCGAAACATTTATCAATCAACCAAACGTCCAAAAACAATCAGCGTTCGAGCTTAGAAACCTTCACGATACAACGATGGAATGTATTCATGCAATACATAATTTAGGGGTGGACACTAGTACATGGGACCCACTTCTAGTCTATTTGTTAGCCAAAAAATTGGACACAAAAACATACAGCGAGTACAAGGAGGCGCGTAAGAACCCGCGTGATCTGCAATCATTTGAAGAGTTTATGAACTTCCTTGAATTGAAGTTTACCGCTCTGGAACCTGTTCATCAACCTGTCCAGGAGAAGGAAAGAACATCTTCATCATCAGCATTACCTAAGAAACAACCCTATCATATCAACCCTAATTACGCAAACAAGGGGTTTTCAAATTATCAAAACAAATCATTCAAGCCTTTCTATCAAGCAAATATAGGTAACACGCGCAAATGTCCATTGTGTAATCATGAACACGAGCTCTATAGGTGCAAACAATTTTTAGAATTGACACCGGAAAGCAAATTGAGGGCGATTTCGAAACACAAGGTTTGCGTAAATTGTCTTTATAAGCATTTTGACAACGTATGCACTTCGACGAAACGTTGCAAGGAGTGCCAAGGCGAACATAATACAATATTGCACGATACTTGCATGTTGCCGTCGCAAACAAGCAAACAGAAGCATCATCTGGTGAAATCAAGAAAACAGAATTATCAATCATTAAACAGCTCATGTATGAACACAGCTCTATTACGTTTGTCGCAAAAGTAATTGCTTGTATGACACGGTTTATTACAAACTCTTCCGATAAGCAAAATGCAGCGAAAGCTAAATTGTCGCGCGCTACAGAAATAAACAACGCGCTCAATTTAATTATAAAACACTATCAAATTGACGAGTTTCAAGAAGATATAAATAGTATCATGAAAAAGGGGCGTGTACAAACAAAGAGCAATTTAGCATGCCTGAATCCGTTCCTAGATGAACAAGGCATTTTGAGAGTGGGCGGTCGGCTCAAACACTCCAATATCAGCATCGCAGCTAAACATCCAATAATTTTATCAAGCCATAGTCGCCTGACTGAGTTGATTATTAGGCAAGCACACATGACGACACTGCACGGAGGTCCAAAACTTACACTCACCTATATCAGAGACAAATTTTGGACAATTAAGACAATGTGTAGTATGTCGACGAGCAAGCAGCGAAAAAACACAGCAACAAGTCATGGCTGATTTGCCACAGCCAAGAGTCACACCTTCAAGGCCATTTACACATTGTGGTGTTGACTTTACGGGGCATGTGCACTTGAAAACCAACAAAGGACGAGGCATTAGAACAACTAAAGGATACGTTGCTGTTTTCGTATGTCTGGCCACGAAAGCCGTACATTTAGAACTCGTGTTCGACCTAAGTTCTACTGCGTTCTTAGCAGCATTTCATAGATTCCGTGCACGTAGGGCTACACCACAGCACATGTATTCTGATAACGGCACAAATTTTGTGGGTTGCAATCGCCTACTTAAAGCAGAGTATCAAGAAATCAAGCAAAGTCTAGATAGAGACTTATTCAGCAAAATTGAAGAAATGGACATAGTCTGGCACTTTAATTGCCCAGGTCACTGTAATGCAGGTGGGATTTGGGAATCAGCAGTGAAGAGCCTGAAGCGACATTTGAAGCGAGTTATAGGCGAACAAAAACTGACCTTTGAAGAATTTACCACTCTTCTCTGTCAGATTGAAGCATGTCTCAATTCAAGACCGTTATGCGCATTAACGGAGAGCACAGATGACGATTGCCTTACACCTGGACATTTTCTGGTGGGAGGATCATTATTATCAAGACCACAAACAGACACAGAATCAATTAATTTGGGGAAAAGATGGCAACTTGTGCAAGCAATGAAAAAGCAGTTCTGCAAAAGTTGGTCATCTGAGTATCTACAGCAACTGCAGACTAGGTCCAAGTGGAGAACACCACAGAAAAACCTGCAAGTGGACGATGTGGTAGTCATTAAGGATGACAACATGGCTCCGGGCAAATTTGTCCTGGGAAGGGTCCTGGAACTACACCCAGGAAAAGATGGATATGTCAGAGTAGTCACGTTAAAGACTCAGGGCAATATTTTGAAACGACCAGTTAACAAGTTAATACTCCTTCCTGTAAACGAGTCCGACGAAGCACAACAACAACAACAAGCATTTAATCAATCTGATGTTGAGTCATCATCATCAGCAATTCCTCAAGCTCCGCAGCAATCTACTATTCCCTCTACCAGGAGCAGACGCACTAAGAAGGCATTTATCAACATCTTTAGCATGATTTTATTGGTATTCATGATGTTATTATCACCAAGTAATCAACAAGACAATAGTGCGTCATACAATATTACCTCTTTCAAGGACAGTCAGGGGTTATATTTTGATAAAATATCAAACCTACAATTTATAAGAGATCAATGGAAGCTAGTTATATATTATAATATGTCTACATATTGGCAAGGCATTCAGGACATCAAGCAATACGTAAATCACATCAAGGAATTTACCACTGCAAGCAACTCTCAATATGAAAGTGTGATACTACAGTTGGAGCATGAAGTTGGCGAGATTGAGCATTACAACTCTTTGCTGAGGACTCATTCGAGAAGAAAACGGGGCCTCGTGAATGGTGTCGGCTATATCGCTAACACTTTGTTCGGAGTGCTGGACGAGAGATTCGCTGAGCAATACGAATCCGATATCAACAAAATTACCAGCAACGAAAATCACCTTCAAAACCTCTTGAAAAATCAAACGATAATATTAGAGTCTGAAAGTAACATTTTACGGCGAAATGAGAATATTATGAATAAGCAATTTGCATTTATTAGACATCGTCTGTTCAATGTATCATCTGAATTAAACAAAGTACGGCTTGACAACAACAATGCAAATTATATTACGTCATCATCTCTCGCTGCAACCATCATTTTAACGAACATCAGAAATATCCAACAATCTTTAATCAATACAGTTACCGATATCAGTCAAGGACACATAGATACACGGCTATTAGCCCCTGAACAATTGGAAAACCAGATTAACAAGATCTCTAGCCAGCTACAGGCTGATCTTATATTACCAATTGAAAAAACGTCCATACAAAGCTTATACAAATTATTGAGGGTATTTACAAGAGTACTCAATAATTTACTTATTATAGAAATTAACATTCCACTATTAAATAAGGAGCTTTATGAGTTGGATAAAATCATTAGCATTCCCTTGAAGAAAGACATAAAATCATTTTATATATACCCTACTTTACCCTACTTAGCATTCGACCTTCGAAAGGACATGGGTATGCTATTATCAGAATCAGATCTACAATCTTGTCTGCGTACATCTATGGACAGAATCTTATGCTCCTTGGAGAAACCCATATATGATATGAAATTCAGACAGTCACTATGTGATGTATCAACCTGTACATCGGAATTGTTACCTACATGCAAGGTGAGATGGGTTAAGTTGCACTATCATAATCAATGGCTGTACTCATGCTGTGAGCAATGCAGCGTTCGCATTTTTTGTCCATCTGTTGTGAATGTCGTCACTTTAAAGGGCAATGGCATTATAACAATAGGTCAAGGTTGCACAATCAAAACAAATACATTCGCAATATACGCACAGAACAATTTTCTAAGTAATTATTATATACAACAGGACATCAAGGTCCCAGAAATATCTATTTTGAACAAAATTATTAATTCAAGTATTGAAACAGAGAACAACAGCATTCTACAAGATAGCAAAGAAGATATTTGGGAACAATTAAAGGTAAAAATAGACTACCTTAAGGAACAATCTAATCAGGAATTATCGGTCCACGATAAGCATCACTACACGCTTATTTATATGGTCATATTTATCATATTGGTTGCGGGAACAGTTGGTATTTACTGGAAGATCAAGAAGGGCTCCGAGTCAACAGCACCGCCACAGACCAACGATGCACCAGACGAAATAAACATTGGTAGTGAATTGGACCCAAAGTTACAGTTACAAGTTTTGAGTGAAAGTCAATCAGGTTTAAGTGTTAATAAGGCTACCTCGCCAATAGTGAATCGTTCTAAGAATTTTGAACTCTGACTTTTTAATTTTATCCTTAATTTAAGATAATTGCTATCACCTTGTATCATTTATCATTAATCTATTTAGAATAGTTAATTTTCAGTTATAGCGAATGTTTAACATATTATGTAGTTTTACATCTCGTCTTTTAGAGAGGGCAGGATGTTCGGGCAATATGTCTGCACCGCACATTTATGTAGGTTACACGCATCATCATTTTTATTCATACTTTTTACAATAAATTCAGTGTTTCAACAACTCTCAACCCGGGCGGTTTTCTTTATCACTCTAACGAGTAAACCCCGATCGTATCACTATCAGTAAAATATTGGGACAACCCCAACAGGTACAGTATTTTTGGAAACCCAGAATCGGCCGCTAGAATATTTTTCATTTTTGTTTCGACTTTGTGAATCTTCATTTAAATATTATGCTTTTTTTGTGCTTAAATATTTTTACGATGTACATAGTTTGGCATACTCACTTTGGATCCAACTATGTTAGTTATGGAGTTTCAGTCGGGGCCGCTGAAAGGACATCTTTCTAGCGGACCCACATATTTTGCTGCGTAGCATTAGAATGGTAAAATATTTCAAGAGGAAATTTTCTATTAAAGATGCACGATTTTGGAGCGAAATACGAGTATTTGCTTTAGTTTTTGAGTTAACAGCACTTGGCCGCTGAAAGAAGCTGTCTAGCGGCACATAAAGAAACCCTTCCACAGCCGCTCTCACTGCGGCACCTACATTTTGCTTTGGTATACAGTATTGGCTAATTCCGAGCTAAATCATGATACATCTTTTAGGAGCTAAGGATCCGCCAAAGCGACGTACACCTCGTAAGGACTATGTACATTCAAGTAAAAGCTGCGTCAACATCCGTTCACTGGTTCACGAGTTTAAAGCGGACAGACACACAGACGGACTGTTTTGTATGTGTAGGTGATATTGCGTAAATGTATTGAGCCGTCCCATTTTTGGAAGTAGGTTAAATGCCAGAGAGATGAGTTATGTTCGGTTTTATATTGATTTTATGATATGACGCTTTTGTCGGTTAATAACGGGTTTAAAACATCGTTTTATTATTGTGCTTTATGCTTTAGTTAAGTTTGCTTTCGAGTTATCAAAAGTTGATGGTGTTATGGACATAAAGTATAGGGACGCCCAAGTTTTATGAGGAAAGCCGACGTGCTGGAACAAAATTCGAGATACAGACCTAGTCTGTTTCAAACGCTCACTGTTTTGCCGTTAGGCAAACTGTAAAATGCTCGCTGTTTATAAAGTGACCGTCATTTTTATTTTAACCGTCTTCTAAAAAGGAGGAGATCCTCAATTCGACTGTATTATTACTTTTTATTTTCTTTTTTTCGTTGTTAACACCGTCATTTCTGAACCGATTTGAGTGATTCTTTTTTTGTTTGGAAGAGTGTGCTTTCAGGTAAGTTCCATTTTGGGTTTGGTCATGATCTGATGAAGGTCTTCAGAGATAGGCAGTGGTACTCGGATTGGTAAAATATGATTTTCAAGTTGCTACAAAAGTTGAAAATCAACAAGCAATTTATTTATCGTATTATCCATAGGTACAGTAGTATGTTGACCGTCGATGACCGAAAAAGATCCGGAAGACCACGCACCGTTCGGTCACCAGGCAAGATCGCGAGAAATCCCGTCCGGAAGCAAAAGTTGTTGGCAATATAGATGACTGTGAAGAGAAATGTTTATCAACGATGAAATTGGGCTTCAGGCTTATCGTAGACGAAAGGGTCATCTGCTAAACGCACGATTGAAGGTTAGCACCAAGTCGCGAGCTACTAACTATAGCATTACGCACAAAACGGCCATCGAAAAATCTCATTTACTGATGAAACATCTTCACAGTCAGGAAATTTTAACCATCAAAATGATAGAGTTCACGCTAAGAACAGTCCCTCATCAGTGATGATTTGGCTGGGGGTGTCCTGTTCATAATTAAGGTTCATTTCTGTAAAAAGGGCGCAAGTTACGCTAGAGTATATCAAGACACAGTTCTGTAACCTGTGGCCAAACCCTTAAGCCACATGTTATTTCAAAACCAGCCATGGGTTTTCCAGCAGGACTTAGCCCCCGGGCACAAAGCAAAATCTACGCAAGCGTGGTTCCAGGAAGAAAGGCCATCCTCTAGCCCAGACCTAAACCATCCTAAACCATCCAGATTATGCCATATGGCAAGTTATTGAGGAGAAAGCCTATGCTAAACCACACATGAATCTCGACTCTCTGTGCTCTATTGTCAAGTCAGTTGCGAAATTGGACATAGTAGTACAGCGTGCTGCCATCGATGATTGGCCTCGTCGTCTAAAAGAAGTTCATGCCAGGGGCGGTCATTTCGATTAATTTTAATACAAGATAATCTTGAATATTTGTGATTTCACATGGTACAAAATTCGTTATTATTTGCATATTTAGTATTATTTGTGTTTTCCACAGTTACAGCTAACTTAGTAACCGCTGTTGTAATTAAATACTTTGTAATTTTCTCGGTTGTAAATTTTAAGGAAATACAAAACCACACATTCCATTCTTAATTATTTTAACCTGCTATTCGTATATGAGAATTTGAGATAAAGACGTCGGCGTCGTGTGACATCAGGATAGTAACACGTAGTGATTGAAAAATCTATACCTAAAGTAACTACCCTAAGGGAATCGTATATATATATATTTTTTTTTTGTTGTATATATATATATATATATATATATGTTATATATTTATATTATATATATATATATATATAGAAAAAGACGTATACTGACCAAATTGGCGACATACTGAAGAAAGGCAATGTCAAATGTACCCGGAATAGAGCTTGTATGACTAGATTGATGGATGTCGAAGAGGCGAAAGAGGTGTGTCAGGATCGTAGTGGATGGAAATCTGTAATCTCTTCCTACCTCTCTGAAAGACAAGCGTGACCGTGAGTGTATACATGTTTTTTTTATCACACTACATATTTTAGTTCTGAACGATTTGGGGTTTTTATTCACCTGTCATCAATCAGTTATCACGGAAAAATAAAATAAAATTGTGGAAATGAAAAATATTTTCACGTTTCCATAGTAAATTTTGAAAACCTATTCTGTTTCATTGGGAAAGTTATTCAGTATGATCAGTAGATAGCATGTGGTTTAATTTAAAGATACCTATCTATTTACACCCGTTGTACGCACAGTTGACTCCTGAGTCCAATGTGTGGGCAGGATGATAGAGTATAATATTATCTGTGATAGATAGTACATAGTGTAGAAGGCACAGCACAATACTGGTCCTCTATCTAAGTAGGTAAGTGTGTCGCGTCCTCGACCCGGCACGCCGCGCGGGCGCAGTGAAAGTGATCAGCTGCAGATGGTCGGCGTGCGCGCAACTTGATTGTTCAACCTCGCCTCTTGGGATGTCTCTGAACGATTCTGAAGTGCGTTCATTAACGACCAGTATCAAGCTAAACTTCCGTCCTGAGCCAACGCTTTTGTTTTTGAATTGTCTATCCTGCTCTAATCAACTACCGCTCACGCAATACATCCGTTATTGTAAATTTACGACTACATTATGATACGTAGGGCGGCTGATATGTAATCTCCTTGGTCAGAAATATATACAAAAATAATGCTGGCTGGTATGGATTTATATTCGTTTGTTATTCTATTTTCAAAATGTATTACATTCATTTGTTTATTGCATCACGTTTATTTGTCTCCTACAATTGTTTCGAACATGTCGGTAGAAAAAGTGAAAATGGATAAAATCGAGCAGCGTGCGGTGATTAAGTTTTTGACTAAAGAAGGGAATACGCCTTCGGAGATCAGACAGCGTATGTCACGTGTGTTTGGCAGTTCGTGATCTTCCGAATTTGTTATAAAGTTTTGGTCAAGGCAGTTTAAATTAGGTCGTGAGAGCCTCGAAGATGATCCTCGTAGCGGAAGACCAGTTTCGGCCGTCACCGATGAAAATGTAGCCAGGGTGAAAAAAAAATATATTAGAGGACCGACGAGTGAAGCAGTGGGAGATAGCTAGAGATGTGGGCGTCAGTAAAGAGCGAGTCAATGAAATAATTCATGAGCATTTGAACATGTCCAAGGTTAGTGCACGTTGGGTCCCTAGAATGTTGACTGCATTTGACATGGAGAGGCGTGTCAAATATTGCGAAGAGTTTTTGGACATGAGTCGAGGGAAAGAGGAAGAAATAATTTCTAGAATTGTAACATGTGATGAGACTTGGATTCGACAATGGGACCCGGAAAGTAAGCAAGAGTCGTTACAGTGGAAATTTAAGGATGAGAAGCCGCCTCGGAAATTTAAGGTCTGTCCATCGGCCGGTAAACTTATGGCTACAATCTTTTGGGACACAGAAGGGATTTTGCTCATAGATTATTTACCGAAAAAAACTACAATGAATGCTGATTATTACTCAAACTTATTATATCAACTAAGAGAGACAATAAAAGAAAAACGGCGAGGTAAACTAAGCAAAGGAATTCTGATTTTGCACGATAACGCACCAGTGCATACCGCACGCACAACAAAGCTAGCAATTAAAGACAATGGCTTCGAAACCATTGACCACCCCCCTTATAGTCCAGATCTAGCCCCCTGTGACTATTTTCTGTTTAGACTTCTCAAGAAAGACCTCAGGCGACGAAGATTTATGACCGATGACGAAATGAAGGCAGCGGTTTCTGACTATTTTGACGACAAACCGTTTTTTTTTTTTAATGGCTTAAATTCAATATTTGAAAAATTTAATAAGTGCATTTTACTAGCAAAGGACTATATAGAAAAATAAAAAAAAACTATCCAGTTACGTCTTTTCTTTCATAGTTAGGTAGGTTACTTTTCAGCCTCCCCTCGTATCTAATTAAAAATCCTTCTACAAATGTCTTACGAAGAAAATTCTCGGGAATTTCGAGATTTTTAGCTTTAAAAATACATAACGTAATAATCGTCCGTAAAACGCGGGTGTACCGAGTGTGGACTGTGACTTGCATCTCACAGTTCACACTCGGAACACCTCTGACACCAACTCGGGGTTCCATGTGACTATATATTTTTATACATAAATTACGCCATTTAAGTTTTTTTAGAGCTGACTTTGCAAATAAAATCACGTTTTCAGATCTACAAAACTCTTATACACAACATATTTTTTATTTATTTTTCAATGCATGTGCTCGTAAAGGCCCACTTTTTATGCATCAAAACCGAACAGAAAGTCGATTATTTTGCTCTAGGGCTTTATTATTATTATTTATTTACAATGGTTGGCTAACCTGCAGCCTTTCCTGTGTACCATAAATGTCATACTTTTTTTTCCACTGTTTAACGGCTCTGGATACAGTCCTTTTGAGCCAATTACAATTTAAAGTTCACAAAATTATATTTGTTTTATTTCCTCACACTATGCATTGAAAAACGTAGTATGATACACGGGCGTAAAAGCAATAAATTACTCGGTTACGTTTAAAACACTCGCTACGCTCGTGTTTTAAATCGTCCTCTTAATTTATTCCTTTGCGCCCTTGTAGCATAAACTACTATTTCAATGCATGTGCTCGTAAAGGCCCACTTTTTATGCATCAAAACCGAACAAAAAGTCGATTATTTTGCCCTAGGGCTTTATTATTATTTTTTTTTCATTTGTTTACAATGGTTGGCTAACCTGCAGCCTTTCCTGTGTACCATAGACGTTATACTTTTTTCCACTGTTAAACGGCTCTGGATACAGTCCTTTTGAGCCAGTTATAATTTAAAGTTCACAAGATTATATTTATTTTAATTTCCTCACACTATGCATTGAAAAATGTAGTATGATACACGGGCGTAAGAACAATAAATTACTCGGTTACGTTTAAAACACTCGCTACGCTCGTGTTTTAAATCGTCCTCGTAGTTTATTCCTTTGCGCCCTTGTAGCATAAACTACTATTAAATATGGATAAATGATAATAAAATGTTAAATGATGTATCAATAAACTGTGCTTTTTTTAATTTTTTAATGTTTATGAGAATTTAGGAGTCTATTGTCGGTAATTTACGGGCTTACCCTTATTGAAGGTTTTCTGTGGGAGTATTCGTGGCTGCATGGTAGAGATACCTTTACCTAGCTCAAAGCTCCTTTCATGCACCCCATATTATGTATATTACTAACTCATCAACAGACATTAAAACTTATCCATTTCCACATTCCAGGTGCGGACATGTCGTTCCAGGGTGAATACGCGGCGCAGGTCCTCGGACTGAGCACCGAGCATAACAACACAGGGCGGCCGGAGGTGCCGGCGGGCACGCCGCGCCCCGCGCCCGAGCCCTGTCCCCCCGCGCCCAACGCCAACAGTAACTACACCGATGTGAGTATCTACATAACAACACAGGGCGGGCGGAGGTGCCGGCGGGCACGCCGCGCCGATGAAGGCTTTTACCAACGCCAACGATCTTGAACTAAGTAACTTTGTAACCATTTTATACAGTAACTATAGCATTTTTCAACAGAAGAAAAATACATAGTAATCTGCATGATACAAATAGTGATGTGGTTTTTCTTGAATTTCATTATAATATACAAAGTGAAGCAAGAAAATTCCAAGTTTACCATTATTTCTTGATTTTTTGTTAACTTGTAACAATATAGCTACTGCAGTTTTTATCGAAACAGTATGAAAATGTATAAACTTCTAGACAAAATAATATAAAATGATTTGGTTTTCTCAGTTCTTGGAAATTAATTTTATTTTAGATAAAATAAATGAAAAACACACTATTTTCGCACTTGTCAGCCGTAGCGACTGACGCAACAGCCATGTTGCAGTGCGAGCTGATAAGGACTTTATTTTAATATGCTTTTGTTCGAAATTTCAACCACCACCAATCGAGGTGTTAATTATTCCGACGGAGTCACCTGAATGTACCATTTCACCCGTCATCGACTGATAAAACAATCATGCCCTTTGGTATCTTTACTCACGACGGTTTTGCTTAAAACGGTCTCTGCTCAGGTCCCTTCAGAGCGTGTTTAATATCCGAACTGAATTTAATCTTTCAGTCTTATGGAGGCTACCCTGACTGACTGAGCTGTCAGCGTCTAGACCAAACGAACCTAGATACATGACATTTGGACTGTATGACGTAGAAATCCTCTAAGAAGGAATTTCAAGAAATTCCCTCGGGATCTAGAGAAACAGGATGCACGTGAGCAGCGCGAAGCAGCGCTTCGAGGCGTCTGTTAGTTTGCCATAACTGAATGTTAAACCATGCTATCTCTTTTCCCCAGCAACGATACCCTGTCACCGCTGTGGAAGAGGAAGGAGTGTTGGACCTGCGGAACAGAGAGCCTTCAGTCATATCAGTGGGCTCGCAACACTCGGGGGTTTCCGAACCGACGGGATACTTAGACGCTGTCAGGTAATTTTATATTCACCACCAAATATAAAAGACGCAAAGTTTATACTAAATGATTCAAGTTTTCAAAGGTTTTTATTTGGATAAGGGTTTTGAAACCGATATTAATAACGGTTCTGGTTTTGCATATTTTGATTACGTTAAGTATATAACAGGCAGTTGTAGAAAACTAGCGTCCCCTAGTGGCGTAAACTGAGATACAAGCACTCAGTATTCCAAATACGTCCGGCACACCCTGGACAGTCAGACCGAGACTCTACTAACTGACAAATACGTTCACTTCAACTGGGCTTGTGACCAGCCTCATGACGTAACCACAACATATATACTACCAGAAGGCCGACTCGACGACGACGGAGCGAAAACAGACGCACACATGCATAGATCCGTACGTATGATGATTTCGGCAGAATTTCGTATTGGCATTCACCCGAGTATCTCCGAGATCGTCGTAGGTACGCGTCTATGTGTGCGTGCGCCTGTTTTCGCTAGTTATGCCGAGTAAACATTCTGTAAGTGGTTATCTTGTGACGAAACCTTGTCCCCTAGCGACTCGTAGTGTTCCGTCATTATGGAACGATAAGCCGACGTTTCCATCGGGCGCAATAATGAACAAGCATGAATGAAGTGCTGGGGGCTCGGTTGGTGATCATTGAACCTTGTTCCTGTTCCCTGGCCGGGTCTCCGGTATGGGTTCGGGTGGTCTTCACCTTGCATAATAATATTTTACCTATAATTTTAATCGTATATGTATTGATACATAAATTAAATAAACCTTTAATTTAGTTCATGTACATTTATTATTTTATTAATATGTTTTTATAAGATTAAATTTTGACTTGTGAAACGTGTATTATATATACCTACTTTGAAAAATAAACTAATTGAAATATGAATTTTTTTGAGAATATTATCGTAAATATAACGTATAATTTCGAGGATGGTGCTAGTTTCTCGGAGAATTCTAAAGGGCTCTCTGTCGAAATCCTTTTACTTGGCTACCCCTTCAAGAGGGTTTTAAAAACATTAGGGGGATTTGATGGTACAAGGAACCACCGGAACAAAGAAGGTGTTACGAATATTGACTGTACCAGTGACAGTCTACACCCGGTAACACCTCTGACGATCTCTCGGGAATAAATGCCGTGACGGTATGTTTTTCTAAAGTATGAAATGAAAATGATATTTTTATGATAAAAGATGCTAAATTTACATGAAATTTCCATGGTCACTAAAATAGTATTTTGTGCAACTGTAACCTAATTTGAAACATTGGGACACTAGTGCACGAGTGTTCCAATGTCAAATTATGTTCAGTTGCACGCAATACTTTATCTACGACCATCAAAAATATCGTCTTTATTTACAATATTTTCACCTAACAAACTAACGAAAAATGAGAAGACATTCGTTCATGAGCCTCGGGTGCGTCGTTCCGGTAAAGCTGCCCTGAAGGCCAATCAGAATGAAGGGGGCGTGGCTTAAGAAATAAGAGCGGAAATTATTTCTGGTATTTGTTGTTGATTGGGTCTCTAGCGGTTTTACAATAAATTGGGCCAATCGCAGCGTAGAATTGCGGTGTTATAATGTAATATTATAACATTGGATAAACAATCTAAGTATTTATAAAATTGCTTTTAATGTGCTTTTAAGCCAACACGTAGAGGCCCTTTAGACAATTTAATCCAAATGTGATGTGACACTGAAGGAGTGCACCCAAGGACAACCCCGGACTATTGTAAGGAATGAAAACGAAGGAAATCAGACTATTGCGTTGAGGTGCTAGTGGACTGGATATCTGGGACAATGGAAGGAACTATGGCACCTGCCCGATCTATGTTAACAACACGGAAAAATGGGCAGGCGGAGACTCGCCATCTAAATTAAATGGGCCCCAAAATGGTCGCTCGCACAGAGAGACAAGGGGGTAACATGTGCTGAACGGCTAAAAGGTGGAGAGGTGTCACTGGACTCTAAACGACGATCACTTGCTCCCTGAGGGTCCAGCATCACGTGCCCGCTCGCCACTTGCGTTTCACATCCACCCTTCGAGTATATAGCTCTTGCTACTCCACTCAGACTGGCCTCCCACGGCAAGCCAGAGGTGGGGGATCTGTCATTGTTCACTCCGGCCGGCCAATAAAGGCAAGCCGAAGGTGAGGAACATGACCTTCCTCCGGGAGCATGTTCGGATCCGTGGGATCGCTAGTGCCCAACAGCTCGCCTCAAGCTGCCCTGCGTAATGCCATTGCCCTGTTACCCCTCGGCCATAGCTTCAGGCTTCCAGAGGCGCGCCAAGCGGTTCTTCTTGCGACGGTGCCGGCGGAGAGAACAAATGCATGAAGTTGTATAGGGTCGGCCATGGGTCGCATCTCGCGCGTCTTGTCCGGCTTCAAGTGACTTGCGCTCTCTCGACGGCGGTGTGCGGGGAGGCGGGGAGCCGCGCCAGTGATCGAGCGCATAGGAAGAACATAGTGTCGAGCGCTTTGAGCGAGCGAGCGCGCTATACATCCGATGCGGTGGAAGGCGCCGACGGGTGTCGTGGCAGGGCAAAGCCCGTCGCAAAAACCGCCTGGAAGCGCAGCAAAAAGCGCCGCCAGAAGCCTGAAGCTATGGCCGACCGGTTAGCCGTGTAAGATTTGTACACGGTGCCCGCCTCTCACGCGGCCTGATGTTCGGTTCGGACGTAGGGTTGGATTTTGAGAAAATTCGCGGTTTAACTATACAACTGCTACTCACGATATGTAGTCAAGTCAGATATCACCTGAATAGTTTTAATGTAATAGTTCAGTTTCTTCAGATGCAAACAGGATTACGCGGAGGCGCCCCGTTTGGCAGCGACTATAACGTATCGTGAGTAGCCGTTTTATTGTAAGGTTCCGTTTCAAAACGTATGATTGTCGTGCGCAATTTCACTTATTTTTAAGAAAGGGACATAGCTATGTACTAGAAAGAGAAAGAAAGTTCTGGTTTTGAAACGCTTGTGAGTTATTTCCGTGAAACGTTAAAGTCAAATTAACCTCAATTATGAAATTCAAGGGTGGGAAACCGAAAATGATTTTTGTAGTCGATAGGAAAGGAAAAAAAGTGCTTTAAACTAAAAATATGACATCATAGCCCTACATACAGGAATGTTAAATAAATTTTTCAAGTTTCAATTTTATGCAAAAGTTGGCAAAAAACTGTAGTTTCAACTGTCAGGCGAATTTTAACTATTTTTAACGGTACCCAGGCAGCGTTAGAAATCGCACTTGTCAGTCCTATATTCACATTCCCCGAACGCGTTCTAAAACATTTTCGTACAACTGTCAGGTAATAGCTCGTTTACCATCGGATTCACTCGTGCCGATTTCTGAACGCTGTAGGCATTGACGTACCTACAGGTTAATGGCTGTAGGGTAGAATTCGCATCACTCCGAGTGATAATCATTCGTTTTGAAACGGAACCTTATTACGAGACATATACTGTGTTACTACAAAAATGTTTAACTTTAGACAGTATTTAAATCTGTTGCTGTCACTTTTTTACAATATGAAAGAAAAGGGGACAACAACAGATTTAAACACTGTCTAAAGTTAAACACCGTTTTGTAGCAACACCGATATTGTTTACATACTTTTTTAAAATCGCTTAGTCGTCTTTTACGACATCCATGAGAAGATGTGGTATGATAATATTCTTTTTACATGCCTTTGTCACACGCCACAAATTGACCGATAACTATGCAACCGATTAAAGACACAAGATGTTTTTAACCGACTTCCTAATAAGATAATCTTAGTCTAAATATTCCCAGCGCACATAAAGTCTGTCTTTCGAAAGATGCGACAGTTTTTTTTTAATAAGTTCGCAGCATCACAAATGATGTCACTTCAAGTCAATAATAAAATATACTCTGAAGCATTTCTTCAAATATGTTGCGTGTCCTTCACCCGCGAATCCACCCCGTGGACACCGATGTCGCCACATGTCGTCAAGATTATGACGCAACATATTCGGTATGGAGGACACAACGGTTTTGGTTGAAATTGCTCTGATTCACCTAAACACACGGGTAATAAAAGAATCAGAGCGATTGCACCAATGTTAACAAGTTAAGTTTCTTAATTTGTCGCCTTTTTCCAGTTATACCGTTCGATAGTCATACCTTAGAAGTCGGTTTCCAACATTGACGTACTAACAACTAGACATCGGATGTGCGCTCAAAAGTGTCCGAACTAAAAGAGTGTTAAAACCATTGAAAACTAAACAGCGTGTCAATCGCACGTCAATCAAAATTGAGCCATGCAGCAATGACATACGATTCAAATTAAAATGTTTTGTTTCTTAGTATTTTGACACTTCACTAAGGACACTGTTTTCGTAAATCTTGTACTAGACCAAAGGTCCATGGTTTGTATGACAATGGTTTCCAAGCTAACATGCAACCCTCTTCCAGATCAACGGTGTCGGTGTACTCCGGCAACTCCAACTCGTCTTCGGACCGCGACATCCTCGACTTATCGATGCCTGACAAGAACTCGATGACGGAGGTGTGCTACGTGTGCGGGGACGAGTACCGGCGCGGGACGTTGGCGAACCTGCACACCAAGGAGCCGAAGGACCGATCTGTGAGTATACCATTGCCTTAAATTATAAACATACCGGTGGCGCCATCTAGCGGTGAGACGTGTTAACACGTAGATATTAGACAAGAACTAGATGGTCGAGATCTGTTACGTCGTCGTCCATGGAGCTGAAGGATCGATCGGTGAATAGCCTTGTCTTAAATATCATAAATAATTAATTTAAAATATCGTCACGACATGAATCCCCGACCCGAGTCAGAGGTGTTCCCGAATGTGAACTGTGAAATGCAAGTCACTCACTGTCCACACTCTGTACAACCGCGTTTCTCCGACGATTGACGTCCCAACGTGATGGGTGGTGAGCCCTATCGCCGTTCTCCAGGCACAAACACACGCTTTTATGTGGCATGCATGTTTCCTCCCGATATGGTATCATAATATTGATAGGAGAATGGACCGCTATTTCAATTCATGCAATGTTTATGTTACCGGCCAAACCCGATTTTAGTTTTTCCTTTAGCGCAGAAAACAGCCGGTAGGTTAAGTTGGATGGAAGGTTAACGCGCCACGACCGCCATACATATCCTTCGTGGTTATTTTTTTTAACGACAACCCAGAACCACTTTTGCTTAGACCACGTTTGGCCAGTAACGAACAAAAGCATATCTTGTACACATTGAAATACAATTTGAGAAAGTAGCAACATCTAACGAGCAAACAGCTTAATTAAATAAATGAAAACTTTTATAATACTCTGATTCTGTAACAGATGGCGTTAGTAGGCTGTCAATTTGAGAATAAATAGAGATAACGAGAGATAACTTTAAGCAGGTTTACATCTAGGCTACTTATTGGTAGAGTAACTTGCGTAACTATTTACTCAACTATTTACTCTTCTTTAACGCTTTTGTTTTCGCTTTTGTTTACAATTTTCTTGCAATCGTTTACATTTGGCTAATAATGTGATTGTATTTTTTAACCCTCGCATTTGACTTCCTACTCTACCCGTGTAAAATAGGTTTGCAAATAGAATAGTTAGTCATGCATCCATCAGCCTAGTTCGTCCACTGCTGGACATAAGTCTTTCCACGACTTTGCCACTCCCGGCGGTCATCCTGGAAGAATTGCCCATACTCACACACGCTGGGCAGGCGGGTTGGTGAGCGCGGTGCCGGAACCCTCGCACCGGTGACGCCGCTGCCCGTCACCAGTCTGTTCCATATAAGGCCCGGCTATTAGGGATGGATATACCGCCATCCATCGGTCCCAGGCATGGTGGGCCTCCTGGATTTTTGCCTGTGAGCTGTCCTCATACTCTCCCCCGAATAACTTGGAGGGGGTCTCCAAGTAAGATGGTGGTACCTCCACAGTCGAGCCCGGCGCTACTAAAAATAGTTGGTCAAATAGCTTGAATACTCAGATTCAACCAAACAAGTCAATGTTATTTTTAAATCTGTACCAAGTGTTCTATTGACATAAGAGACATATCAGTAAGAGGTCTTTAAACCACAAACTGATAACAATGATAGAGGGCGTGATATAAAAATGATGAATGACGAAATACTTCAACGTCTTAATGTTTTATTGCGTGATATCTTTCTTAAACACAGTACTACATAATAAGGGCGCATTTATTTTATGAAACTATTGAAGTTGTGTTACCTAAAACATGTGAGAAGTTTTGTTCACGGTGAATACAACTTAATTAAGAGCCATTATATATATTTTTTTTTCATTTGCATTATATTTTTATCGACAAAATTGAATGGTAATTTTCGCCACCAATAAAACCTAGCATTAGTCCTCAAGTTTACCATATATTCATTTCAGAGTGATTGTTCCAGTATTTGTTGATGTAATAGAGGATAAAGCGAAGCAATGTGAGGTGTTCAAAACTCTCGACTTATTTTCTATTAGATAACTTCGTATATCATGCAATTATTTGTGAAAACAGCATTAATTACTCGTTTAATGTTTTAAGTTTTTTTTAACATTCCATTGCAACATTAATGAAAACGGTTGGCATAAAGTCAACAACAATCACACGTCAGTGTTAAAGCCGCATGTAATAATAATTCTATTGCAATTAAAGTTTTAGTGTAAATCATCACGACATAAATTCCCGAGGGGTGTGTCAGAGGAATTCCGAGTGTGAACTGTGAAATGCAAGTCACACTGATGATTATTACGTACCAACGTGATGGGTGGTGAGCCCTATCGCTGTACTTCGGACACAACTACATGCACTTAAGGGCATGCAGGTTTCCTTACGATGTTTTCCTTCACCGTTCAGCAAGTGGTAACTGAGAACAAATACTAAGCACATAAATTCCGAAAAACTCATTGTTGCATGCCCGATCGGGGATTGAACCAAGGCCAGCGTTCTACCCCTGAGGTACCGCTAAAAGCTTTAGAGATAAGTATTTCTAAGAGATAAGTTTTTTAAGTTTCTTAATTTGTATAGCCCAAAAGATATTCTCTAATGTTATACAAATTTTTCTGAATAAATAATAAATAAAAAATAAATCTGATATATTTTTTGTGACCTTAAGTATCTTCACCGGGCAGTTGCGCAGTATCAGTAATTCGTCTGTTACTGTTATAATATTATTGAATACCGACTAAAATCAGTAGAAAAGAAACCAATAAATATTTAAAACTGCAAAAATTATATTTTGTAGATGAAAATAAAAATATAAACAGAAAAAGTCAATTTTGATAGAATAATAGAAAGGCTTACAGACAATCTTAAAAATATAAAAACAAAGATAATTACTATTGTGCCAGTAAAGATTATATATAACAAAACTATTTCAACAGTAACCGACTTCCGTAGATTTTGTTTTAAGTTCAGACTGATTAACGCCTCGCCTGCTCTCACTCTCCCAAGTAGGTATCATTTCGTTACTGACCTTTCACTTATGACTCTTTTCGATTGCAAAAAATCCTTATCTGAAGTTGTTATGTAAATAAAAGAAATTTCAACATCAAACGAGACGTTGGTATCATGACAGTCATGTGTCCCGGTTTTTTAAATCTATATCCGTTGTTTTTGTGTCAAGAAAAATCTTACTTTGACCCCCGTATTGACTCTTGATAACTTTATGCAAATATAAGTACATATCTGTTTTTTTTCAATTCAATTGCTTATATGGATAATAAAAGAAGCATGTAAATGAATAAAATCAAAATAATTATTATTATAGCACCCGGCGCCCTCTGGCGAAAACTAAATATAAAATCCCATGGAACGGAGAGGTTCTAGTATGGGATCAAATTAAATGTGTAATAATATTTATGTGCTAAGTTAGTTTTGATTTTGTTTTTTTTTTTCTTGGTTTAAGTACATATACATGTTAGTATTTGAAGAAAATAAATTATTTCTTATGTAAAATATAATTATTTCTTAACATGACAGTTTAAAAACTAATGCTTTATACAATATATTATAATATAATTGAAATAAGTTAATCTACTAACAATACTAGACAGCTACAGAGAACACGATAATTACAAAACAAATTACAAAATAAATTAAAACAACAAAACAATATAAATTTTATTGAACAAATTAACACACCCTTTGAGTCATCAATATATAAGTATAAAATCACTCTCGTGTCCGTCGTCTGTCTGTCATAGCTTTTTCTAAAACTTAGTAATGTATACATTTGAAATTTGACATAATGTTGATTAGATCTTAATGACGCGCACTAGCCAGTCAAAGATAAGAAAAAAACTTTTTTGATTAAAATGTGCGAGTGGTAGTTTGGCCCAAAGAAAAAAAAGTTTTAATATGTTTATTGTTTGTGGTTTCATTTGAAAGAGCTAATGATGACAAAAATATTTTTTTTTGCAATTTTTTTCCCGTTTTCTTAGTAAAAACCAAAACTTGTAAATCATTACCGTTCTCCCCCTGATCTCGTAGGCTAACATTTTTATTTTAAAAAGGCTGATAGATATTGAGTCATAGATTACCGGAAAACTGCAGGTTTCTTCAACAATGTAATTATAGTTGAAAAAAAATCAAGTGATAAAAAGTTTAATTTGATATATTGACTGCTCACTGAAGTATTGTAATTATTTAGATTTATATTATACAGGGTGTTAAGATGAAGTTGCGGAAGCCGAAAACTGGCGATAGTACTCGTCCATACGAACAATCGAGTAATCGAGAAAAAAAACAGTTGTCTCATACATTTTGGTCGGATAGCTGACTGTGTAGCTTTTCTATGGAACAGCTGATTTCTTTTTCGCGATTCGAGGGTTGTCTCCATAGTAAAAGTTGTTCGTATGTACGAGTACTATCGCCAGTTTCCGGCTTCCGCAACTTTATCTTAATACCCTGTATATATTTTTGTATGTTTATTTAATTAAGTGAGAGTCATTCATTACATTATGTATGCTGCATACTTTAATACCTAGCAAGTAATTGTTGTGGATACCTATGCCTGTTAACTTATTTTGTTTCTAATAAATGATTATAGCTCGATTCGCTCTTGGCCGGTTTTTTTTTTTATATAAATATCCCTGGGGTTGTTTTAGAGTTTTCCCGAGTGTAGTATGTCACTGACACAGTTGACTCTGACTGACTCTGACTCTTACAGTTTCATTTCAACGTTGGTTTTTTACGTCCCAAGTTATAGCGTTATTCAGCATGTGGTAAATATACAAATACTAACCACATACATTCCTAAAGCCAGGTTAACATTAAGGCGATATGTAAAAGTTTTAGCGTCCCTGTTACTCCATATGCGAAAAAACCCTCAGTGCGAGAGGGACGGAGTCTTGGAAAAATAGCAAAAAGTCGGTTTTTTATATGTACTAAAGATGTTATCAAAATTTTGTTTAACCAGGTCCTAGAAACCGTTAAAACCCATCTAATAAAATATAATCGCAGTCCATATGTCATTCTAAATCGTCAGACCAGGATAATTGGTGTCGAAAAGGACCTCATTTCAATAAATATTTCTATCGAGCCGAATTTCCCCAATTGCGTTTCTATTTTAACAGGTCCCTAGAAAAAGAATCCAAAAATAAAGTACTATTTTATCAAAATAATACATTATTTACTGAAGTAGATATGCAAGTTCATAAAGTGTCGATTTTTTTTCGTAGCTCCTTAAGTCTAGTTATTAGTAGAGTAACTTACGTAACTACGAGGGTGAATCCAAAAGTTCTAAGCCCGACCGTGAAAATGAAAGAAAAGTGGGTTCAAAATTATTTTTATTTTTCGACATAGTCTCCATCTAGATCAACACACTTCTTCCACCTGACCTGCAACTTATTTATACCCTCGAAAAAAAATGATTCCGGAAGGTCGTCAAAATAGTCATTAAATGCGACTATCACTTCTTCTCTAGTCGAATATTTAGATCCCCCCAAGTGTTTTTTAAATTTGGAAAGAGATGATAGTCAGAGGGGGCTAAATCCGGCGAATAAGGTGGGTGGTGCAGCAACTCGTAACCACATTCATGGATCACAGCCATCGTTTCAACCGAAGTGTGAACTCGTGCATTGTCTTGATGAAACAAAACTCTCTTACGCAACATCCCCGGCCGTTTTTCTTTTATTTCTTCGCGAAGTTTTCGTAATAGGTTACAATAATAGCGTGAATTTATAGTTTCACCTTTAGGTAAATAATCCAATAAAATAACTCCCTTCGAATCCCAAAAAACAGATGCCATGACTTTGTTGGCTGACAAAACGCACTTGGCCTTCTTCAGCGTGGGTGAGCCAGATCTTTTCCACTGTTTGGATTGCTGTTTTGTTTCAGGAGTATGGTGATGAACCCAGCTTTTATCTATGGTAACAAAACGAGACATAAAATCCTCAGCATCTGCCTCAAAAAGTTCCAAACAGTCACGCGAAATTGTGAATCGAACTCGTTTTTGGTCAGCTGAAAGCAATCTTGGGACCCAGCGAGCAGAAACCTTACGGAACCCCAATTCTACAATTATAATGTTTTGCACTCGGCCATAACTGATGCCTGTGATCTCAGCTATCCTACTAATGGTCAATCGTCGGTCTCCTAGGATGAGATCACAAATTTTGTCAGTGTTTTCTTTAGTGGTAGACGTTGAAGGCCTTCCTCTCCTTGGGTCATCTTCAATGGTCTCCCGACCGCGTTTAAATTCAGATACCCACTTTTTGACAGTGGAATACGATGGAGCAGATTCCCCTAATGTTGTTTCCATATCTTCATGAATCTCTTTAGGTGAAAGACCTTTTTTATTGAGGTACTTAATCACAGCACGGTGTTCAATTTTCTCCATTGTGAAAAATCGCGTCAGACTGCGTTAAACAAAATATCACAAAAAAATAATAGCTTGCAGTATCGAACTTCAACTTCACACAATCAATCACGAAAAAACATTCTAACAAATGACGGTAGATTTACAAAGATTTGATACCTCTTTGTAGGTCGGGCTTAGAACTTTTGGATTCACCCTCGTATTTATACTACTAGTCCTCTTTTATCCCTTTTTACTTTTAACTATCTACATACCCAGATACAATTGTTATTACCATCTTGCTATCGTTTATATTTTGATAGTAATGTAATTTTAATATTGAACCCTCGCACTTGACTTCCTACCGTATAAACTGGACATAAAGCGGCGGTAGTTGAAGTGCTTGGTAAAACGCTGGCCTCTCAATCTTAAGCGGCTGCACTATGCTAAAATTCGGTCCCGCTCGTTTGTTTTTTTAACTCTCTTTCCAGCTCTAATCAGATGCCGCGCACGCAAAACTTCAGTTATTTTGAAATCGTCTCTCCATTAGGACATACAGAAATAAAGTAGTAAGGCTTTTTTGTAGATAATAATGAGATCTTTTATTGTGTGAAAGATTCATTTCAAACGCATATTCCGTGTCCGAGCGAATTGAATGTACAGAATCAAATTAGGTACCTACAGATATATATATTTATTTGAGTAAAGATATAAAATTTCGATAATCTATAAAGGCTTAATTCGTTAGAAAAGCATGAATAAGTACACATATATTTCCCAGAATTTTCTAGTAGCCAGTTTGGCCTACAAATCGAGCTAAATATACGCAATTTTACCAAATCCACGCTTATTCAAGCCTTAAGATCCAGGTTCGATCTCCGGTTGGGCATGCACCAATAAGTTTTTCGGAATTTATGTGCATAGTATTTGTATAACCTAATTGGCTAATACCACTTTCTGAACGGTGAAGGAAAACATCGTGAATTCGTGAGGAAACTTGCATCCTCTAAAATGCGTATAAAGCTCGAAGAACTGTGATAGGGCTCACCATCACCATCAACTGCACCGAGTGTGGGCTGTGATTTGCATTGAACAGTTCACACTCGCAAACACCTCTGACACGCCCCCTAGGATTCATGTCGTGACGATCGATATCCGGACCCCTATTATAAATGCGAAAGTGTGTTTGTTGGTTTGTCCTTTCACGCAGTATGTGATTTTTTGCAGTGATAGTTTATGGGCCGGAGAGTGACTGTTAGCGATGTGCTGGGGATCCACTATCGTGGTAGGAAGTAAAACAATTAAATTAGGGCTGAAGGCAAACTCCTGTGTGTGCGTGAATAAATTGCGAGCTGTCAGACATGCGCGTGCTACGAAATCTATTGGACGACTGACTGCTGTGTGCAAATTGACACACACACACACATGAGTGTACGCAGCGTACGTATATTTGCTGACAAAGCTAAAATTAGTTATACATTTTTTGCAATAGATGGAGCTACTAGGTACGCGCTGGGCTCGCGTCTTCTACCATGACATAGGCTACCTTTTATTCCGGAAAAATGCAAATTTAATCTGTGCGGGCGAAGCCGCGGGCAAAAGTTAGTATTAATATATTTTAGTTTTACGCAAGCCGCCTAAATATCACAACAGCCGGCCTAGACCTAAAAACTATGACGCACTAGAAACAAGTATAGTTTGTTTCTGCCACATCGTAATTACTCATTAGTCGTCCCGACTCAGAAATATTTCCATCGTTTTTAGATAACCCCCGACTTTATCGACCCCACGTTGATAGTGGCGCCCTCTGCCCTCTACGATAGCCTACAACCGGCTACAGTACACGTACACAAACTATGGAAGTATTGGAAAAATAAGCATTGCAAATGTGACACAGTCACTATCGGAAAAGAGCTAAGTAAGTAGCTTATTCAGTCAACGGTATAGAACAACTTTTACTATGGAACAAACACTGTATCTCGAAAAAAAAAAAAAATTCGGTATCATAGAACAATGCAATACCGCTCGGCCGATATGTATGGAAGGGCAGATTTTTTTTTTTGAGATTTCGTTGTAAGTCCCATAGTAAAAGTTGTTCTATACCATTGACTGAATAAGCTTTTCAAATTTAATATGGTTACACCTTTCTGTTACACGTTGTATAATAATGAAGTAGGAAAAATGTCGTGTCTGTTTATTGAATATTTTGAGAAATTATAAATGAAATTAGCTATTGGTATTGTATTGAGGCCCAAGTACAATTTTTGTCTGTCTGTGTGTCTGTATGTATGTATGTTCCGTTTTAAATCGTGAACACTCAAAGCATTTAGATTCGGTTTTCTTTATTATCTTTGCGGTGACGCTGGTCAACATATAGGCTATAAGGGGTGTCGATAAAGTGACCGGCAAGCCGAAAACTAAAAGTACTTAATATTTTGAAAATAATATAAATATTAATTAATAATAAATAATCCATTTCTAACCGCCCTTGTGGTCTAGTGAACGTTTCGACCACTAATCTAGAGATCACGGGTTATACACATTTGTGTAAATATGCGAGAGTGCTGCCATTTGAGAAAAATTAACATTTTTTACGTGCTAGAATAATATTGAAAATCTGCTCAAGTAAATATGTAGAAATAGCAACTATTTTTACATAGCAAAGTTTTCAAAAACAACGACTTTTTTACCTAGAATTTTAACTTATGCCAAAAGCGTCAGTTTTTAGCTAAAGTTAAAATTTTAGCTCATCGAAGACGTTGTCTATGAAAACTATGCTAGGCAAAACATAGTTCATTGCTATTTCTATACATTTACTTAGCAGATTTTCAATAAATTATTCTACCAAGTATTTTTTTTTTTCTGAAGTGGCAGCACTTTCGTATGTTGTAACGCCTTAAGCTGTTTTCTATCTTTGTGCCCGAAGTACAGCGACAAAGCTCACCACCCATCACGCTGGGATGTAATAATTGTCGGTGAAACGTGTGCACTCCGACTTGCATTTCACTATCCATACTCGGATACATCTTTGAAACCCCCTTCAAGTCGTAACGAAGTATAACAGTGCTCTCTGTCCGTGAACTAAAAACTTTGACCTCTTTTCTTATTTTTTGTGAGTTTGAATTACACTATCCAAAGTCCATAAGGGGTTCTTTATATAGCGGGATCCTAATAATGATTTACAATCATGTGCAGTGTTAATAAATGTCTACGGACCGAAGAGCACAGGTCAAAAAGTTGGAAAACATATTGACTTGATAATACTGGGATATGCGGATGTATGGTTTGTTCACACAATTATGCTGGCAACAAACACTTAAACACTTTAATTTTCATGCGGGGAAGGCAGATGTCGCCTATGTCCAATCGATATGAGGTGAGGGACGTTAGAGGGAGGAGGATAGACAAGCGGACCAATTATAACGTTGCACTCATAGGCGTAACTACAGTATATTTTTTTGCACGAAAGAGGAAACTGACTGTTCATGATGGTGGGCAATGCGCATTCAATTCCTATGTTCCATCCATCCATCCATCAGCCCGTATTCGTCCACTGCTGGACATAGGCCTCCCCAATATTACGCCACTCTTGGCGGTCCTCAGTCATCCTCATCCAGCCGCCACCCGCAACGTCCTTCAGATCGTCAGTCCAGCGGGCATGAGGGCGGCCTACGCTACGTTTTTGGTTGTCATCATCTCTAATTTGATCCCCATGTAAAGTGTCTTTGCTGAGGCCGAAGACGAAGATACGTTTTTTGTTCTCTGTGCTTTTGGCGGTCTTTGATCACTGATTTAATCCCCTAGTGTAATATGTTTGGCGAGACTGAAGGCCGAGCCACGTCTCTGAACGACACTTTTTTTTTGTTCCCATGGGAACTGATTTAAGGGATAAAAAGTAGCCTGTCTTATTCCAGGTTTAGAACTACATTTGTGCAAAGTTTCATCCCTATATGTTCAGTAGTTACGGCGTGAAGGACTAACAAACATCCATCCATCCATAAACTTTTGCATTTTTAATATTAGTAGGATTAGTGGGATGTTAAATTTTAAAAAGATACGGAGAATACTGAATGGGAATTCAAATTTTATTAAAACGTTTTTAATTTAGGCGTAGGGAGGCATGTATTTATATATGTAACCTATTAGTATTTAGTATATACGAGGGTGAATCCAAAAGTTCTAAGCCCGACCTACAAAGAGGTATCAAATCTTTGTAAATCTACCGTCATTTGTTAGTATGTTTTTTCGTGATTGATTGTGTGAAGTTGAAGTTCGATACTGCAAGCTATTATTTTTTTGTGATATTTTGTTTAACGCAGTCTGACGGGATTTTTCACAATGGAGAAAATTTAACACCGTGCTGTGATTAAGTACCTCAATAAAAAAGGTCTTTCACCTAAAGAGATTCATTAAGATATGGAAACAACATTAGGGGAATCTGCTCCATCGTATTCCACTGTCAAAAAGTGGGTAGCTGAATTTAAACGCGGTCGGGAGACCATTGAAGATGACCCAAGGAGCGGAAGGCCTTCAACGTCTACCACTAAAGAAAACACTGACAAAATTTGTGATCTCATCCTAGGAGACTGACGATTGACCATTAGTAGGATACCTGAGATGACAGGCATCAGTTATGGCCGAGTGCAAAACATTATAACTGTAGAATTGGGGTTCCGTAAGGTTTCTGCTCGCTGGGTCCCAAGATTGCTTTCAGCTGACCAAAAACGAGTTCGATTCACAATTTCGCGTGACTGTTTGGAACTTTTTGAGGCAGATGCTGAGGATTTTATGTCTCGTTTTGTTACCATGGATGAAAGCTGGGTTCATCACCATACTCCTGAAACAAAACAGCAATCCAAACGGAAAAGATCTGGCTCACCCACGCCGAAAAAGGCCAAGTGCGTTTTGTCAGCCAACAAAGTCATGGCATCTGTTTTTTGGGATTCGAAGCGAGTTATTTTATTGGATTATTTACCTAAAGGTGAAACTATAAATTCACGCTATTATTGTAACCTATTACGAAAACTTCGCGAAGAAATAAAAGAAAAACGGCCGGGGATGTTGCGTAAGAGAGTTTTGTTTCTTCAAGACAATGCACGAGTTCATACTTCGGTGGAAACGATGGCTGTGATCCGTGAATGTGGTTACGAGTTGCTGCCTCACCCACCTTATTGGCCGGATTTAGCCCCCTCTGACTATCATCTCTTTCCAAATTAAAAAAAACACTTGGTGGGATCAAAATATTCGACTAGAGAAGAAGTGCTAGTCGCAGTTAATGACTATTTTGACGACCTTCCGGAATATTTTTTTTCGAGGGTATAAACTGGTTGCAGGTCAGGTGGAAGAAGTGTGTTGATCTAGATGGAGACTATGTCGAAAAATAAAAATAATTTTGAACCCACTTTTCTTTCATTTTAACGGTCGGGCTTAGAACTTTTGGATTCACCCTCGTAGGATGTTTAGTCGGCCGTCTGGATTCGTGCTGGGGGTTCGGTTGGTGATCATTGACCTGGCCGGGTCTCCGGTATGGGTTCGGGCGGTTGATTGGATTTCATCTTGTATAATATAAATTTTTACCTATCATTTTAATCTTATATATATATATATATATATATACATATATATATTTTATTAGATTAAATTTGACGTCTAAAAAGTGTATTATGTATACCTATTTTGCAAAATAACTATTTGAATTTGCGTGGGAATTTTTGTTGGGATAATTCTATTTTTGTTTAGCGTCAGTAGAATGTATGATTAAGTTTTATTTTACGTACAGGGTGTGTACACAACAGACTGTTCAGTGTATCGTTTATTAAATGAACATAAAGTAAAACATACATAGTAACATAAAAAACATAACGGGATGTTACTCGTATGCTAGATCAACTTATTCAAAGTATGTGGAATTGTAAATTATATTAAAATGCTATAATTTTATATTGTTCAGAACAAACGATAAATGCAATCTGAACACTTTTCATCTAATAGTCGCATGCATTGTTATAACGATCACTATGTATCTACAATGATTTATTGTAAATGTAGATACATTAATCTGCATTGTACAGACATTGTTTGTATTATTAGTTTTATGTAGAGGTCAATAGCTAATAGTATACAAGCGATCGTGGCGGATGGTCCATACGACATGACAATGCAATGTACGGTGGTTGGTGAATACGGGATGTCCCTTGGCAGGTGGATTGTAAGGGCCCTTGCTCTAAGAAGGGTAGCCAAAAGTGACATCCACGTGGCTCCCTGAGACATGGTGCCAGTATCTGATGATGGACAGCACTCGCAAACGGTAAGACATTAGGTGAGGACTCCTTGCAAAAAATATAACATAGTGATATCATATTTGTAAAAGTAATAGAAATTTATTGTTCATTGAAGGCATTAAACTTTTTATTTCCGAAATTACTGCCACATTTTTTTTTCCTTTAAAAACAAATATATTCGTAGTTCCGGGAGATCATTAGAAGAACGCAAAAATAAAATTGTTTAGTTAAACTTTTTTTTTTAGTAAAATTTAATTTTTTGCGGTTATTTTTCCAAAAGTATTTTTTTTTTAACTATAAAACTTTTGAACTCATAAATTACTTACAATTTATTCAATATTTTCTGAAAACTCAATTAAGTAATAGTAATTCCCGTTATTGGCATATTTATCTTTAAAACTGTGTAATTTTTATATTTGTAAATTTTGCCAAAAAAGCCCAACTGACACTAAACTATGTTCGCGAAATTCCATAAATCACGTTTATTTAATATCTGTAATTCAAAAATAAAAAGAACCATTTTAAATTGTTCGGTTTGTAGAGGATACGACTGGTTCCCCCTTAAACTAGTATCTTGATATGTAAAATGGATCCGAGAATTAAGAGGGTTAAGGTGGTTGCGTCAAACAACAATAAGTGCGAAAGCAACAATAAGTAGTGCGTTTGGGAACGAGCCCTGACGCGACCACCGCAAGGAGCTATGAGAATGCTGTTGTCTTTCTAAAACAATCCTAAAAGGCTCTAACAATTCACCCAGCACCAATGAGATCCCGTATTCACCTCCTGCGTAGACCAACTACTGGTAATAAATCAGGCACGTATCCAGGATTAGATTTCAGATTAGGGGGCAACGATATATGGCGTATTCGATGATTTTTTTTCTTTCTAAGGATTGTCTCATACAGAATAGTGCTTAAGGGGAGGTCCGGACCCCTGTGACCCCTGGTTACTTCTATCGCGTTATTTCTTCTTGATAGAAGTATGAAAAGATAAGTAAAAACATTATTTCATTGGAGTCCATTTAAGAGATTGTAGATTAGGAAACAAATGATTTTAGGAAATTTAATTTAATTATTGTTTTAATATCTTGTAATGTGTTCTAATGGTGCTTAGAAAACTAAATGAAAATTCTACTAATATACCTTTTTAATGGCGTGGTTATTAAGTCTTTAAAACCGCTAAATTGGTTATCCGAAATGGCTACTATAATATTTTGATTCGCCATGCAAAATAACTTTCATTCTTTGACATTTAAAGTGTGTAGTTTGATTTTTGTTCAATTATTTTAAATATAATTTTTGCTTGTATGCTCTACTATTCTTATGTTTATACAATAAGATAAAATAAAAGATATTTGTATTTATAATTTTTAAATACGTATACCCACATAATAATGATCATACTAAACTTTTCCTCAGGAACACACCCGCGGAGATGAAAACAAAGTTTCACTTGCCCATACAACATTTACATTAGGTTCCTAAAGTTGGAGCATGGTCCAAAGCATGGAGAGGAGCTTTCCTTTCATTTGTGCGGATTTGTTTCTTTGGGAAAGCTGTTCAGTATGATCAGTAAGCTATGTGATTTTATTCAAAAATAGCAGTACATCGTCCGCGAGTTCACAGTTCGGGGCGAATTAATAATATAACTAACATATATGTTAATGGTATAATATTTTCTACAACTCCTATATGTGTTTTTTTTTATTTCTATGTATTTCTTGTGATAAAGAAAACTTTTATTGTTCATTCAAATTTAAAACGCAAGGTTAAATCAATTGGTAACCTGACAGTTCGAAAATTGTTAGTACTGGATCTAATGGGAAATTGGGTCAAAACTACCTTTTCGGAAGGATCCAGCAGTGTTTGCCGTTAAACCGTCAACCATTAAAGAGACGACCTACGACTACGTCGTCAATGATGTCAAGCATTGATTACCAATTACGTCTCTTTTCGAAAATTTCAGAGCAAGCAGCCTTACTTCCCGATCTTCGGCGAGCAACATCCCCGCCCGCCCCGCTCCCGCCCCAAAGATGCCCAGGGCACAGTCCGCGCCTGCGTGGCATGCCACAACCATTTATTGCAGCAGTGGACTCAGTATCAGGTACGTGGACCTTATCTTGTTGATTTAAGCTCTATATTCGTCTGTGCTGTAATCTCAGCTGGGATTTATATAATTTAGAAAAACGCTAAATATTTTTAGAGACATTACTATAACGAAAATCAATTAGAAACGAATTCTCAAACAAAAATACATCTCAGACCGGACACGAATGTATACTTTCCCCATCACAGGTGTCCAGTTTGTCCATCATGAATTTTGTAACTACTTGATATATTAGCTAGTAATGCACATTTGAACGCTCATAGGGGCGTTATGTGCATTTCACGCCGTGTTCTCAGGAACAGTATCCCTTTGTAGTCTGTGGGTTTGACTGACCTCATACTCATATCTAGAACCATCGATATAATACTCAGATGGCCTACTTAATACAAAATATAAAAAAAACTTGTTTCAAGTTTGCTATACGCAATTGCAACTACCCAGCTGTCAAAAAGAGTCCTGTGGTTATTATCTTAATATAAATTCACACAATAGCGTTTAGGGAAAAATATTATGTTTAAGATAATAGGTTTATATTATATTTAAAATAGTCATTGTTGTTATTTTTACTTTATTAGTTTTGACGGACTACTGTTTTGAACTGAAAAAACAGCATTTTTTTCGTTGCATCGTACTTTTCTCTTTTAAGTTTTGAGTTCTTTCATTGTATTAGAAAAGGTTTTCTCTATAACATGTATTTTTGTCAGAACCCTACCTGTTTCAAAAACTCCTCTTACTACCTACGTCAAAGCCCTTTTTTTCCTTAGTAATTATGTACTTAATCGATTATCTTGTACATTTCGCTTTCTTTTGTCGTTTTTAGTTTTTTAATATCCAGTTCAATTTTTTTTTCTTTATCGTCTTAGTTATTTTAGTACATTTAAGTAAAGATTATATAACCCGTTATTTACCTATGTTTAGTTAATGTTTTTCTGTCTAATTGTTGTAAATTGTGCCGTGGGTTTTAATAAATAAATAAATAAGCTTTCGACCAGTGGTCTGCTTTTCAGTCGCAGGCGGTGGACCCAGGTATTGTCAAAGTCTAGACCTAAATTCACTTGACACAACAGGTCGTAGACATATGTTACACTCTCGGCCATGATTCATACGAGACGTGTTTAAACTCAATATTTGAACGTCAGTGATAATTGTGTGACCTCGCAGAATCTCAGTTTTCGTGTTGATCTAAAGCTCTTAACATTTGTTTGATGTTGTCGAGTGGTTTTCCCCGTTTCGTTTTGCTGTTTGTAGTAAGAAATGCCGTTAACCTTTCGTCTGTTTAGTCAAGGATCGAAACAATTGGCATAGATTAAATTATGTTAAGGTTTGTTAATTCTAAAACCATTTCGAGATTTACGCTTAAGAACCCGGTCCGCGACGACGACAGTTTTGGTGCAAAAAATAACGTGTTTCGAACTTTCGAAATTCGAACGTGTTGCCCGCTAATCCACATTTGTGTCCGGTCGCGTGCCATTTGTGCCCGGAGTACGGCAATAGGGCTCCCCACCCACCACGCTAGCACATAATAATCGTCGGTGAAAAGTGGGTGTACCATGATGGACTCTGACTTGCATTTCACCGTCCATATACCCGGGTACATCTCTGACACTCATGTTCTGAAGATGTATTGTATAAAATTTACGAAGAGGGAATAGTACACTCGCACACACGTCATGTAATCTATAGTGGAAAATGTACAGTTGCAATTGTTACTGTATACTTAGCACTCGGTGGCATTCTGCGTTGGTGTGAAAGTGTGAACGACGTACGACGTGATTTTTTGTTTATTCTGTCATAATTTTTTTCTCTTTTAGTTTTTAAGGTTAATTTGTTTGAAGTTAAAGAGGGAATGGCTGTTGCTGGTTAAAATAAAATAGTAAATCACATATTTTAGTGATCATGCTAAACAAATTTCCCAAATTCACGGTTCTAACATTATTAAGGAATACAAAAAACTGTAACTTGGAGAGCCCCTCGAAGTAATTCGGGGGAGAGTAAGAGGACAGCTCACAGGCAAAAAACCAGGAGACCCACCATGCCTGGGATCGATGGATGGAGGTATATCCATCCCTAATAGCGTCACTGGTGCGAGGGTTCCGGCACCGCGCTCACTAACCCGCCTGCCCAGCGTATGTGAGTATGGGCAATTCTTCCAGGACGACCGCCGGGAGTGGCAAAGTCCTGGAAAGGTTTATGTCCAGCAGTGGACGAACTAAGCTGATGGATGGACAAAAAACTGGATTTTTGTTTTGCTCGGTAAAAACATAAAAAAATAATATATTCACGACTCGAATCCCGAGTGCGATTCACAGTCTACACTTGGTAGGTACACCTGTTTTTCACCGACGATTACCTATCGCCGTTCTTCAGGCACAAATGGACCAGCAGCTTAACGTGCCTTCCGAAGCACGCAGACCGGACATACATGAATGTGCACCGCGGGGATTGAACCCACGACCTCTGCGCCTGTCACTCGACACATCGTTGGCTCACTATTACAAAGTTCTATGTAAAAAAAATTTGAACAACACAAGGTTATATGTGTCATTCATTAGCTATTGTCACATAGAACCTTGTATTATTTCTATTTTTTTTTACACAGAATCTTATAATAGTGAGCCAACGACATATCGGCGCAGATAAAAGTCTTCGGGAAACTAGTTTTAGTATGAGCGTGTGGTTTCATAAAACGTTACCTGTATATTTATACGCACCTCTACTCACAATCTATCTTCCCCTCCCCTTTTTCTCATTATATGTGTCTATTTTATTTTTGTTATTGTCAAATTTATTACATGTTACTTAAATATATTTACCATTACAATTTCATGAGGTCATTGTCTTAATTTGATCAACCGACATAGATCTTTTTAATGCATGGTACTGGCAGAATATCAGTGTCACAGATTATTGTGTGGCGTATGCTGAGCCAGCGCCCTTTCAGCCTCTGTGTCAAAGATCGTCATTATTTTAAGGATTATAATGTATTTCTTATTTGTTAAGCTCTAAAAGTGTACTTTTAGTGATTTTTGCAAGAGGCTTTGAATAAAGTTTTTATCTATCTATCTATCTATCACAAAGATGGTAAACTTTGACATTTGTCGGAAAATATACAATATTTTTGTATGTGGTAAACTGGGCCCGTGGGCTGAGTAAGCTGTGGTCTGAGTTGACCTCAACAAAAAGTCATTATTTTTGCAAGTTGTCAACTCACCCCGCGAGCTAAGTTTGTTGCGGGCTGAGTTGCCCCTAAAGTGAAAAGCACATGCATCTCTTCTAAAGCTTCACAACAACAAAAACCGGGAAAGAGTGAAGTCGATCGGGTTCCGTAACTCAAAATGAAAAAACGGAACCTTTATAGGATCATTTTGTAGTCCGTCTGTCTGTATGTCTGTCTTACAAGACACATTTTCTCATCCCCGTGAGAGATGTCAAATTAAAACTAATATCTCCTACAGAAGTCTATGGCCCCATGATGCTGTTAAAAAATTAAACTTCTAACTCGACGCGAAAAATGTTATTGACCTACACGTAATCAATTTCATACAAATTTGCTACCATGAAAACCTATGGGGCACTTCCAGTTGACTTATTTGAAATTCCGTTCATGAGAAAGTCTTATAGCACACATATTGCAAAAAAAAACGAAAATCATCTATATTTAATTATTCAAGAAGTTGCAACAACTGACCAATTTAATTAGACCCTTTGGATACATAGAGTTTAATAGATCGTAAGTCACGCAAGCTTAAGTTGATAAGTTTGTCGCTTTGATATAACCGAATAACCTTTTACGCAATGAATACTTAAGAGCAGACATCATGAAGCGACCGACTCAGTTGTGGCAGGGAATATGGTTGTAGGCAAGGCCAAATATAATATACACGCTCCATGAAACTTACGAAGACAATACAATCGTGCCGATTTCGTCGCGGGCGCAAAATTGAAAACTTGTTTCAGGAGAAACATGATTTTGGCAAGTCTATGGACGTTTGCAAACATTATTTTTAGTTATTCTTAATCCAGATAATATTATCGATTTTTGCCTTGTATTATTGTTTGATTTTATCTAAAACAATAAAAGCACATTGGTAAAAAAACCGTTAAATTCACATATTTAAGTTTGTTGTTAAGATATTACTCAATAAACATAGATAAATTCAACGGACTCAGTCTAAAATATTATAAAAACATCCTATAGACTCCTCACAATTTTGTGATAGCGTTTGTATGGAGGTTTACGTGTGATGTCGCCTCTTAATTACTGACTGTCTGTTATCAGTTAATTCCAGCACATAGTTATCGTGTACTGTATATTTTTCCGCTGCCATAAATAAATAACTTACAAAGATCATTTAAACTGTGACGTGTTTAGTGTTACTGATAGAACAAATATTTTGTTAACATTATCTAGTAAATGTATTAAAACCAGTCGACGCGTGGGCACGAAAATTACAGTCCCACTCTTATTGGAAACTACAGAATCAGAATCAGAAATCTTTATTTGTATAAAATAGGTAAATGGTTGTTATAACATATATGCTTTGCCATATTCGGCACACAAAAATTAAACTTAATACTAAACAAAACATAAACATAGAAACAAAAATAAAAAATTAGATTAAATTGTCATATATGAGTTCTATTAATATTATACAATTATTGTCTGAAATCATCGTTTCACATATAGAAGACAATTAGGTAAGTACATGTTAAGATCTTATCGCTAAAAAAAAAATAATCAATTAACGGCCTGATGTTGACAAATTTGTATCTGTTAAAAACTCCTTCACTGTATAATATGTTTTATTTACAAGAAAGTCTTTTGAATACAATCCCATTCTTATTGGAAACTAATTTGTATTCGATTTGTTTTTATTATTTTCATTTTATATAAGTTTGCTAAAATGATCTCATTTCATTTCATTTCATATTTGTTACTTCTAAGTTTCTTTATAAAAGATAGATTGTATATTTATATATTTATTTATATACAAGAACCTTAAACCTACTTACAGTTTTTTATTTAACCTCTGTAACCCTTTTTAAAAGATTTTGTTACCTAGTGTTTGCCAATAAATTTCATTTTATATTTTATTTTATTATTTATTATGTATGTACTCGTATGTAATCTATTATTTCTATGTAGTAGATACTTGGCGATTTAGCCATCGCAAGGATATAGCGCAATGATATAATGTTAATTTGTTCGCTAGGAGATGCGCTGGAGAAATAACTAGCAAGTGTTTAGCATATAGAAATGTATTTATATCATAGTTTAGTTTTAGTTTTTATTTTTTTTTATTAAATTATTTTTTATTATTGCTAGTCACTTAAATAACATAAATAATACTAAATCATAAATAATACTTAAAATAAACAATAACTACAAAGAAAAAAATAGCCTAAATTAAATAAAAAATATCATTTAGGTCGCTACCGCAGGGTTTAGTTTAGTTATATTGATAGTTAAAATGGCCTTAATGTTATTGTTTGTGTTACATGCTTTTATCTAAACTTGTATATGTGCTGTACAAGCAGGTATATAAGGTGACATTAATTTATGCAGAAAAATTCATACTGAAGGCTTGATAAGTGATCAGTATCACAGATAACACTTTTTGCCATTATCGCAAAATAAAATGTTGAATTGTCATGGTAATCGGTCTGGGCTTGTGTTTGTTTTGTGTTTATTTATAAATATCATAAAAAAGGTCATCGAATCTTGATACCTAGATTTGTCAGTATAAATAATGTAATGTCACCTTATACATAATTCGCTCATTGTAGAATGCCTTCACAGACTCATCTAACTTTTATCTGAGCAATTATTTAAATAAAACACTTACTTGACCCAGAAACAGTTTTCGTTCTGCGTAGATGATTTGTGCAGTCGGAGAATATTAGACTTTGGTGTTAAAAAAATACGTCTCGAATTACCATGGGTCTAAGAGGTCTACCTTCTGGGTTTACCACATTATAGTTATCTTTAAGTGCCAGTTCCGCCAAAAAATAGATACCCTTTGAGTTTTAGCAAAGAAAAGAAACAGAAGAGCTTGTATGACTTATAAATTAATGTATGTGGATAAAGCGTAAGAACTGAGCAAGGATCGTTGCATATGTGGTTTCTGCCTACCACTCTGGGAGACAGGCGTGAGTGCTTCTTACTAGTTTCAGTTTATGTCTGTTCGTGAAAGAGTATAATAGAGGAATTTATGAGTGAGCAGCGTCACAAAATAACCACTTACGGAAGGTTCACTCCGCATAACCAGCGAAAACAGGCGCACGCACACATAGACGCTTACGTACCACGATCTCGGAGATACTCGGATGAATGCCAATACGAAATTCTGCCGAGATCATCATACGTACGCGTCTATGCATGTGTGCGTCTGTTTTCGCTCCGTCGTCGAGTCGGCCATCTGGTAGTATATTTTGTGGCAGTGTGCACAAAATGATTAATTTTAAAGGGTACAGTTTTATTTTGCATTGATTTAAAAGCCTATATTTTTTATCGTCGTTATTATGAGACTGTTGGACGTAGTATTTGTTATTCATTTTTACTTAGTACAGATGTTCTATCTCACGAAGTCCGTTTGTCTATGGTTGTATTAGTGCATGCACACGCAACTCTTCTAGTGTGAACAAAACGCAAAACGCGCTTATCTGTACACGTCACTACTACAACCATAGACAAACAAACTTGCGAGATCAAATACCTTTAGCTGTTCTTGCGAAAATTGTTTAAAATCGAAAAAGTCATCCTGAATGGGTTCCGCTTATTTTGATTAAAAAGTTGAAATAAAAAACACATATTTTTGGGTTGAGGGCGTATTGAGCAGAATACCTGATTTTAGGCTCTTACAAAATCTAAAATTTGCATTAAGATTGCTTTGCGTTCATAAAATAGACGGAAAATTTTACCCAATTAATGTAGGGTTTAGTTTTAGAAAAACATGTCTGGATGAATTTTTTTCGATAGAAATAATTATTTATTGAAATGAGTTCTTCAATCGAGCTTTTTCTCCTTGTTCGAAGAATAGTAATTATGTACAGAACTCAAATATATTTTATTAGATGGGTTCTAATAATGTCTAGATTTTGGTAAAAGGTTATTTATTATAAATTAAGTAGCTTTTTTAAATTAAAAAAAAAAACTCTTGTTCTGAATCTGTCTGTCTTGGAACTGCGCGTTTTTCCGCTTGGTGAGGCCTTAAAGCCGATTCTAAAGGCTTTCATATTAGATTTAGTGCTATCAAAACTTAAAATTTTCCAAAGCTTCTATTCCTAACAATTCAGGACTATTTCGCAAAGAAAAAAATTTAGTTTTGAAAGCACTAAAACTAAAATGAAAGCCTTCAAAATCGGCTTTAGTGACCGCTGAAAAATTCACACATCACCTTTAAAACACTTATTCATTCATAGTCAAAATGTAAACTCTCATTGGTCAGCCCAAACCCTGCACCACGACACGCCTAGTAAACATCGCCATTCGATAACCTTTCATAGTAGCGGGCCGATATCAGACTCGCGCCTGCGCAGTCCGGCGCGCGCCGCACGATAGTGCATACGTTACCGTCGACTCGATAACCTACACGTATGTACGTGCGATCCGTCATACTAATCGGAGTACGTCGAGATTGTGGGCTTTTGTGATCGCTTTGTTACTAGTGACAGGTGCTTCGGCTATAATGGTGCATCTGTTGAGCCAGGTGTGTTAAAAGTGTGGAAATTGGGAATGACGGTGAAATAAGTGTTTGTGTGTGTGTTTTGTTGGATTGTGCCATTGTGCAGGATGTTGGATCGGACATGTGTTAAGGAAGAAAGGCTCACGCCTATGGACTGCAAGGTATTCTATATGTCTCTACTTAAGCTATTTCTTCTGATTTATTATAGCATTTTATGCTCTCCCTTCGGAAGAAGTCTAAATACTCCCATTCGTTTTGAAGCCTAACTGTAAGTCTATATTTTTTCTGGACTTAACGTCTGATTTTGCTCAAACTTCCAAAGAACCCTAAGTGGTCCAGATGGACAAATAGCAAGACTCTTCTTCACTCTAGTCAGAAAGTTCCCATAACAGTGGAATCAAAAAGGGATGATTTTCTAAAAGAAAACATTGTATTAAATAAAACTATCTAGTGCGTTGTACAGATCACGTTTTGCTCTTGGTCTGATAATTTTATTTCAAACAGGTAACTATATTCGAGTGCATGAAACGAGCCATGTTACCGAGATATTTAGCTGCTTTAGTTTCAGCGAAGGTAGCTATAGTTCGAGGTAATATGGCTTGTTTGTAGCAGAGTTCAACACTCTACTTTTCACTTCGATTGCGAGGAAATGGAACAGCATTATTTCATCATCACTGGATGATATATTTAACTTCAAATAATACTTAATGCAAATTTAAATAATCAAACAACTAAATATGTACTGCTGACTGAGAAAAAACAACAGCTTTTTCCCGCCACTGTATTTTTAAAAATTGTTCCACCAAGTGGGGAGGCAAAGGGAACTTACCCCATAAAGCCATGTCTAAATAACCTAAATATGCATGTCTTTTTATTTATTTTATATTATCTCTCTTTAAAGTCACTGTATATATTCTTGAGCATCATCTGAAGCGTATGTTCTGTCAGTTCACGCTAATATGATAGATCTTAGCGCGAACATTATTGAGTTTCAAAAAGTTTGTCTATGAAGTTGTAATGTGTATCTGGCCGTATGGCCTATTGCCATAGTCTTATAAGAAGTAAACACTTTTATGCACTAAAGCATAAAACGTAGTTTTAGTGCGCTTGTAGCAAGCATAAACTAGTACTTTTTAGAGCATGAGAATGTTTACAATTTCAATGATGTTTTAAATAAAACTCTCTAGTGCCTTGTGCAGATCACTTTTGCTACTCGACTGATAATTTAAATCGAAACAGATAACTAAATAACAAGATTTTTTTTTACTCGTTACGACAGCAGTTGTCTTCTTATCTTCTATATTATTAATAAAATAGTAAAACAGTATAAGGTGGTAGAGCTGATGCCGGGCTCGACTGTGGAGGTACAACCATCTTACTTGGAGAACCCCTCGAAGTAATTCGGGGGAGAGTAAGAGGACAGCTCACAGGAAAAAAAAACAGGAGGCCCACCATGCCTGGGACCGATGGATGGCGGTATATCCATCCCTAATAGCCGGGCCTTATATGGAATAGACTGGTGCGAGGGTTCCGGCACCTCGCTCACCAACCCGCCTGCCCAGCGTGTGTGAGTATGGGCAATTCTTCCAGGATGACCGCCGGGAGTGACAAAGTCCTGGAAAGGCTTATGTCCAGCAGTGGACGAACTAGGCTGATGGATGGATGGAAGTGACCCTGGCCCCGTAGTATAGTGTTAAATCTCGCGCGACGCAACTTAGTTGAATCACAAGTGCGAGGAGCGTGACACGATGTTTTGCTATGGGCGATGGTCAACATATACGATAATATAAAGGGATGTTGATTAAATAACGCCCAAGCCGTAAACTACCGATAATATTTTTTTCAATGCATGTGCACGTAAATGCCCACTTTTTATGCATCAAAACCGAACAGAAAGTCGATTATTTTGCCCTAGGGCTTTATTATTATTATTTTTTTTAATTTACTTACAATGGTTGGCTAACCTGCAGCCTTTCCTGTGTACCATAGACGTTATACTTTTTTTTCCACTGTTTAACGGCTCTGGATACAGTCCTTTTGAGCCAATTACAATCTAAAGTTCACAAAATTATATTTGTTTTATTTCCTCACACTACGCATTGAAAAACGTAGTATGATACACGGGCGTAAGAGCAATAAATTACTCGGTTACGTTTAAAACACTCGCTACGCTCGTGTTTTAAATCGTCCTCGTAATTTATTCCTTTGCGCCCTTGTAGCATAAACTACTATTAAAGATACATTGATTCAAAGACACGCGAGTGAAGCCACTATACACTTAAGAGTTTGGCCTTTAACACGTGTACCGAGAGGTTATAATACATGGCATTTTTTGTTACACGCTCAAAGAAATTAGTGACGGCTGTAAAACGAATTTCACAACAGTATACCGGGAATGGTAGTTACCAGCTCTAGGTACAACTCGGTAAATAGTCTATCGTCACACTGTGTAAAGAGTAGGTACTGTCGAGGACAACAGTCATCTGTTTAAACACTTTGTAAATTCTTGCCCTTTCCTAATTTAAACTAATCTATGTCAAGAAAATGTATCAACATATTCGACTAATAAGATATCGTTCTGTGTCTCCCCTCTAGGGTTGCCAGATATTTTTTGATCCTGTAAGGGACAAATGCTAAATTTGGTAAAAAAAAAAACGGGATTTGAAATTTTTCCCCGGGACAAATGAAAAACATGTGTTTTACGTTCTTTTTTTATGTGCTTTTATTGCTAGTTATATTTTAAAGAAGATCGTTAAGTTTTAATATATCTTTGTTTGATTTCTCATATTTTATCAAATCTGGGGTACATTTGTTGCGCACGTCAGTCCATTTCAATGCCATCTGCGAATAAATCGTCTCTATAAAGCAATTGGAACAAGGGATACTGAAGATAAACGATATAATTAGAAAAATGTTAGGGATTTCATTCCTGGAAAACCCTTCCATTATTTTCTTCCAATTCTCAATTGCACCTATACTTTGGTCATCAAACAACGTTGCAATTTCCAGGCTTTTTTTAATAATTTGAAAAATATTGAGATAATTCAGTCATGCGCGACGCGGTGCCTAATATTAATCGACTAATGTTGAAATACGGGACAGAGTCTGTTCCGGCGGGACGTTTAAAATTATGCCTGAAATACGGGACGTCCCGGGAAATACGGGACGTCTGGCAACCCTACTACCCTCCCACCCTTTACTACACCCCGTGAACACCTATGTGTTACAAATGAAAGAATCTCACACGAAAAAAAAATTTAAAATGGATCGTGTAATTCCGCGCACACTCTCCAATATATAGTCTTTCAAAAGCGAAAGGCAAACAATTTTTCTACGTTGAACGAGACTTTAGTATTCAGCACTCATTACCGATTAAGGCGATATGCGAAAAAAATACGGGTGTTTCTTTTCTATGTATTTCATGAAATACACGGAAAATTTTAATGCATTTCTGGTATATGCATTTTGACTAAATAATCTAGGGTTTTGAAATTGGAAAACATGTTTGGATAAATTTTCCTCCATAAAAATAATTGTTGAAATGAGGTCTTCAAACACACTTTTTCTCCTCGTTTGACGAATGGGAACCATATCTACGGAACTCAAACATATTTTATTAGGTGTGTTTCAACAATATCTAGAGATTTGATGTTTGAAATTTTGCTAGCTATTTTAGTTTTTTTAATAAAAATAAAACCAACTATTTTCCCTTTTACCCTGAATCCGCCCCTCTCGCACTGCGCGATTTTTCGCTTGGAGTGACAGTGACAAAAATAAAATTCGCATAGCCTCTTAAGTACTGAGTCTAATAATCTACTCATTAAGCTACACAGTAGTGAAAATCATATTCCAATGCGTTTATTATTTTTTGCGAGAACGAACAGCATATATACAAGGTGACTTTTTGATCATCGTCCAAATTCATACTGGAGGCTTGATAAGTGATCAGCATCATGAATCGTTAACAATTTTTGTGAAATTAGTATAATGAAATTTCGACTTCCCATAGTAATTTACTCCCAGTCCTGAGTGAATCACTATGGGGAGTCGAAATTTCGTTTTATGAATTTTACAAAAATCGTTATTGGTTCATGACGCTGATCACTTACCAAGCCTCTAGTATGAATTTGGACGATGTATATACGGACAAGATACATAAGAATACCTGTAAACATTTTATACATTAGTTAAATGCATTTACCTAGTGTTTTTAACTTGCCACGTATTTATTATTTATATACGTATTCTTAGATGTAATATTTATGGTGTAAATAATTGGTCAATAAATATTAAACAACCAAATATACCAAGTATCTTTTTTATATGATCGTTTGGCTTATAGTGGAAAAATACTACAAATCCTCGATTTCACAATTAAGAATTCAAGTTAAGGACACATTAGGAAGTGACGAAATGACCACAAAAAAGTGGACGACTATAGTAAGTTGACAAATAATCTAGAAAAATTACCAAAAACTTAACCGTATTCCATACAAGATAAGATTCTCCTGGCAGAGCAAACTACTGAAGTTTAATTATTTTTTTTGTTTTTGGTCAAAGTTCTCCAGTTACTCACCCAGTTATCGCTATTTTTACGAGAGGACGGTAGGGAAATTTATAATGAATTTTTCCAAATCAGAATCGGAGGGAAAGGCATCCACTAAAAGCTATGCATTTTTTTATATTCACAATAATTGGTTTTAGTGTAAATAATCGGTCGATTGCAATCACCTTCCTCACTTTTAAGTTGTAAGCATACTCCTCTTCCTTTATAAATATCATACCCTCGATCTGCCGGTGGACCGGACCAGGGTTCTCCTGGTTGAGGGATACCAGGTACCAGGTACTGTATTGATACGTGGATGTGCATCTTCTCCCAACGAAATGTAAACAAATGATCCCGTCAGTTTTAGATTAGATATATTTTAATAATTTCATCTAAAATTCGAGTTATTAAATAAAAACTCAGTTTTTCGCTGAAGGCGCGCTATTTTAAACTAAAAGGAAACGTCGTAAAATTCAATTCTAATTGATGTAAAATTAGGTGCTTAATCTGACTTCATATGCAGTCTATCTCTTGAATTGTAAATAGCCAACAAAAAATTTTAATTACAAAAATGTATGTTCGTATTATGACGAATGCAGCTTTCGATGCACATTGCAAACCTCTCTTCAAACAACTTGGTCTATTAACATTATTTGATATATTTGTATTAAAGATAACATGTTTGAAGTGATTGTAATACGCGAACAATATAGTATATAGCACAAGCATTTTGAGCGAAGTATCAAATATAGCCCATTCAAATTTTATAATGCATTACCCACAAACCTAACAAAAGAAACTCGAATATCGATCGGCTCAAAGATAAATGTTTGTAAGATTTAAAAATGTTTCTTAGTTTATAACCCTAGTTTATAATAACTAGACATCGGATTATATGCACTAACAAAGTGCCAAAATATGCACTAAAAAGGCCGAAATATGCACTAAAAACTGTTGATATGCCCAAACTATGCACAATGCAAAATCAAAAAACCATTTTTGTTTTTATATATTTTATAGCACACTGTGCGTCAAATTACCGCTATTGCGCGTGCGTAAAGTCGGCATTTTCCGCACTTGTGCTATAAAAAATTATACGAAACTCGTGCGAGAAACGTTTTCCGACGAGTGTGAGTTTGCGGCACGAGCCGAAGGCTCTCGTAACGTAATGTACTATTAATTAAAGACGGTACAAAAACAGCGAAATATACTTAAAATTATGCATATTTTATGTGACAATATACAATTAAGTATTTTTCCAAATTTTCGAGCGCAAATTTCTGAAGTTTGTCACCCAGTATCAATTTGTACGCCGAAAACGACACCTCTACATCAACTGACGTCATTGGACGCACGCACTAGACAAGAAATGCTGAAATATATCAAATCAAATCAAAAGGTATTTATTGCCACAAGATGTACATAGAAATACAAAAAATACATGTTAAATTAGAGAACTTAACTAAATAATAATATTCCTCTGCACTTATGTGGCAAAAGTAACAGTCTCAGACATGTTGCGCGTTGTGTAACAACAACACAACGCTGGTTTTCAGACTGCCCCTTTAACTATGCTAAACTTAAAAATATATATATTTACTTTTTAATTAAATTAAAGTGGAGATCATCTTACAATTTTCCATAACATGTGGATTCATCTATATATGGGCGCTTTACACAATTAATTTACAATTATTAATCAGAAATACATTTTGTAATGTTTGTAACACAAAAGAAAATTACAAAGTATTTTAGGTTTGTATAGTGTTAGATAAATCTTAAATAAAATATCATATTTATATACTTGTAATATATACATGTTATTATCTCAATTAATAATATTCTATTCTATTCAGCTTATCAATTGTAGAATCGGCCATTAGCCTTTTAACGTGAGTCATTATTGCCCTTCGTTGTGAAATTGTAAACAAAATTAGTCGTTTATAATAATAAAAGTAAAGATAAATACTATTGCGTACTAAATGGATGCAATCCGGTTATTTCCGATTATATCTGGTTAATATCCGGAAACTTGGCAAGTTACGGGAATCTGTTATCTCTGATTTGCCATATCGTTGCTAACTGTTGCGTTTGTTTTTGTTATAAATATTTATTTCAATTAGAGTGGGACGGTGTAGACGTCTGGTTAAATTGTGTAGTCAAATACAAGAATTTGTTTGATATTTGGTGATAAAAAAATCTTTACGTGGTAGATATTTTACTTTTGAAAATAAAGTAAAATTTCAATAGTGTTTAGTTCAATTCAATTCAAAATCCTTTATTGCACACAAAAATAAAACGTATTACAAGTATCAGTAATATTACAGTTTAACAGAAGGCGAGCTCATTTCTGACAGAGGTTTCTATCAGCAAACCCTTGGTCATAGAATCGATTAAACAAAAAGTGAGCATTTCATAAGTGCATACAAAGAAAAAAACTGTTTAAAACCCTTGAGTTGAAAAAAATAATAACAATTAAATACTAGTCTACATAAATTAACTGGAATATATATCAAATAAAATTATTTTAAAAATGTATATACGTACACACAAAAAAATAACAAAAATAATAAATATTATTACAAAACAAAATAATTATGAAAAGTATAATTATTAATAGTATCATTATTATATACTAATATTAGTAAAAGGATATATGACAGAAATAAATTTCTATGTTTGAACACTTGGCGATTTATCCATCGCAAGGAGATATAAATTAACATTATATCATTGCAGTATAGAAACGCAGAAATAAAAGTAAATCTGGATGTGAGGAGCTCTGAACCGGGATATAATGTTAATTTATATCTCCTTGCGATGGATAAATCGCCAAGTGTTCAAACATAGAAATTTATTTCTGTCATAGTTTCGATAAGAGAAATGTGTATTCTTCACTACCCGATACTGTAACAGGTGACGGTAGGGCATAATGGTCTTTGACTAGCTTTGAATACACTAGCGTCCTCTAGACGCCAAGTGGCTCACTATAAAGTGGGTATCTATAAATAACATTGCAGTATGGGAAAGCACATCGGTAAATTCACGAGTTGTGTTGAGACCTGGATAGCTCAGAGGTTAGAGCAATCGCCCGGCAAGCGAGAGGTCCCGGGTTCGATTCCCGGTTCAGAGCTCCTCACATCCAGATTTACTTTTATTTCTGCGTTTCTATACTGCAATGATATAATGTTAATTTATATCTCCTTGCGATGGATAAATCGCCAAGTGTTCAAACATAGAAATTTATTTCTGTCATAGTTTCGATAAGAGAAATGTGTATTCTTCACTACCCGATACTGTAACAGGTGACGGTAGGGCATAATGGTCTTTGACTAGCTTTGAATACACTAGCGTCCTCTAGACGCCAAGTGGCTCACTATAAAGTGGGTATCTATAAATAACATTGCAGTATGGGAAAGCACATCGGTAAATTCACGAGTTGTGTTGAGACCTGGATAGCTCAGAGGTTAGAGCAATCGCCCGGCAAGCGAGAGGTCCCGGGTTCGATTCCCGGTTCAGAGCTCCTCACATCCAGATTTACTTTTATTTCTGCGTTTCTATACTGCAATGATATAATGTTAAGTTAATAAAAGGATATAATTACAAGAATTACTCTTTAATTCTCTTCTTAAAAATGCCAATAGTTGTACTATTAGGAATTGTGAGTGGTAGTCAGTTCCAGAGTATGATCGACACTATCGTGAAAGAGTTGCCGAAGGCACCAGTGTTATACGACGGGGTCCTCAGAAGTGAGACATTGTGAGATCTGTGTTGCTTGTTCCTCGAATAGAGGTACTCAAACCGGTCACGCAGATACAGAGGTGCAGAAGGGCTCGTGAGAAGGGCCCTTAGCCCTTTTCGGGCTAGATCTAGCACTTTTTACTGTAGTTGAACTCGTTTTTTGATGATTTAGCCCGAAAAGAGCAATCTAGCCCTTTTCGTTATGTGTATATTTATAGTTCTGTGAACTTAATTAAAACTAAAACCAGAAACAAAATGGGGCTAAAAACAATGGTATCCATACTACGTATACGATGGGGTTTGAAACGACACAGAGAGGGTTGCTGTTCACACAAGGTGTCAACTGAAATAATAAAAAACTGTAGGATTCATTTAAAATTTTCGTTCAAATCCGCAAAAAACGCAGATGTCTGCTTCAGCAGGTACGATTTTTAACAATTCAATAACTTAGTTTTAATTACTCTGTTGCATTTTCTGAAATTACTTACTACATTTCAAATAAACAATTTTTAGCACTTTTGATGGCAAAATTAGCTAATTCTAGCCCTTTCTAGTTTGTCCAACTGCTCTTTTTCAAAAACCAAGGTGGCAACACTGGTGAGAATATTGAATAGAGCTCACGAGTGGACGCTCTGACGTGACTTTGAACCGAAATAAGCCAATATGTGGATGACGCGTGATGACTGATGATGACCGTGCGCACGATTGGGGCAGGTCAGGCGCATGCGTGCTCGAGCACTTGATGTCCCGTGTGATCTTATCGTTAACAAGTTTACTTACTTTGTGTGTCGGCTGGTATGTGTCAAGTGAAAATATATGGGAAAACCACACAAGTGTTTTCGTAACCTTTGATTAGTTTTTAAGGTTCCGTACCTTAAAAGGAAAAACGGAACCTTTATAAGATCACTCTCGTGTCCGTCCATCTGTCACAGAGGTTTTTGTCGAAAACTATGCAACGTAGGAATTTAAATTTGGACATAATGACATCAGTTTGTTTCAAATCATTAAAAAAAGGTGTAATTAATATCGTGTGTGTGAGGTATAATTTGAAAGAGGAATTTAAGGAGTTTAAAATATATATATATACATATTATTATATTTGATTCGGTGCTTTTAGTGACATAAAAGCCAAAATTTGTTAAAGATGACCTAAAAAAAAACATGCATGTCAAGCTTTTAGAAACCTATAGCATCGGAACGTATTTTTTATAAGCAATCACACATCACAATCTGTATTAAGTCTTAAATTCTCAAGTGACGTCACATCGGAAAAAAATCATAAAAAGATAATGGTTAATTTATTTACCAAAATAATGAAAACTATGTCCTAAAATGACGTATATTCCCTTACAAAAAAATTAAAAGGAAAAATCTTTTAGAAATTAAGCTATGGGAATTGGTGTCATATCCCACCAGTTACTGTTATGACCTCACTAAGTATTTTCCAACAATACCACGTATATGCACAAGTGTTAAGCTTTGTTCTCCTGACACAATGTGACGCACAAACACTAGAACAATTATTTTTATATGTATATTCAAATACACGCATGTTTGCTTAGCTGTCTGCGTTTAAATTGTATTTGCTTTTTGGTGTGGTGTGGTTGGTTCATAATGATAAATTACAATTATGAAGTTTAAATTGAAAATACTAAATTAAGTATTAAAATATGCCACTATAATTCCAAGAGCCGTAAATGGTCAAAAACGTAAATATAATAAAATTGCCATCAAAATAATTTAATGAATCAAGAAATGTATGATGCGCAAGAGGTGTTTGGAGTGGTAGAGGTGGTAGAGCTAATGCCGGGCTCGATTGTGGAGGTACCACCATCTTACATGGAGACCCCCTAGAAGTAATTCGGGGGAGAGTAAGAAGACAGCTCATAGGCAAAAGACCAGGAGGCCCACCATGCCTGGGACCGATGGATGGCGGTATATCCATCCCTAATAGCCGGGCCTTATATGGAACAGACTGGTGCGAGGGTTCCGGCACCGCGCTCACCAATCCGCCCAGCGTGTGTGAGTATGGGCAATACTTCCAGGATGACCGCCGGGAGTGGCAAAGTCCTGGAAAGGCTTATGTCCAGCAGTGGACGAACTAGGCTGATGGATGACTGAACTGCGATCGACCCAGAGACGTATTTCGGTTTTCTACGCCCAGGGCGAATACAATTGAGCCGCCCCCCTTAACCAACTGCCGAGGGAAAAAATAAATAAATCGAAAGAAACAAAAATTTTTTGCATTTTTATTTTATTAAAAGTTTTTCCGCGTAATTTGATCGGAGAAGTCATCAATGACGTCTTCATAGTTAAGTGACTTCGTTATCTCGGCTTCTATATTGAGAATTGCTAAACAATTCACATGTTCTTTACTTGTGCGAGAACGCATATAATTTTTTATCATCTTTAGCACGGAGAATGAACGCGATGCACTGCACTGCTTAATGTAATATCCGTATACGGAAACACGTCTTTAAGTTTTTCATCATTCATTAATGTGAATAATTGTTTCATGGTCTTTGGTTTTAACACAGTTTTTACATAATTTCTTAAGAGAATACATTCGTCTTGAAGTCCATCTGCAAGATCTTTTGGGTATGTGGACTGAAGCTCTTTGGCACTGGTTGTTATTTCCTCTTCTGTCATCTGGTCCATTTTCAGTAGAAATGCCAACTTGCCATTCACTTCATCATACGCTACTTTTCGCCTTCTGAACTCTCCTAGAAGTTGGTCACATACGGGTAGAAACTTTTGCATGCGAAATTGGTCGCGTCCTCTCAAGCGCATTTCACCTTCTCGCGATTCGTCGATTCGAAGTTTCCTTTTTATCGTACGTTTTTGGGTATGTTTATAATCCTGAATCAGAGATTTCTGTTTAGCAACCTCTTCAAATTTATAAAATGCTTCTCTCTTCTCTTCTACTAATGCTATTAGTGAATCGTACAGTTTTGAAACGACTTCAATGTCTACTGCTTGTGACGTTTTTGATACTAAGTTAAATTGTCTCAAAATTGCCCCCCACAATTCAGACATACAGAAAAAATACAGAAAAAAAAAATGCAACAGTTTCCTAAAATAAGTTTCAACGAAATATCAATAATAATAACATTCAACTAAACATTATATGTTTTTATTGCGAAATCCATCGCTTTGAATACTCTTATTATTATTAGAGTGCATTAAGCAGGAGATCGCTGGTTCAAATCGCAGGTCTCCGGTATGGGTTCGGGCGGCTGATTGGATTTTACCTTGTATAATATATATTTTACCTATCATTTTAATCGTAAATATATTGCTACATAAATTAAATAAACCTTTAATTTAGTTCATGTACATTTATTATTTTATTACATATATTTTCTTTATTAGATTAAATTTGACGTGTAAAAAGTGTATATATCTATACCTGCTTTGCAAAATAAACTATTTGAATTTGAATTTGAATTCAAATCCTGGCCCAAAGAATTTTTTTAAATATTTGTGCTTTTAAATTTGTTTTTGATTGACTGCAAGTTTGTAATGCACTATAATAATAATTAAACAAGCAACTATAATATATAACAGACTATAACAGATAATTGACAATAAATCTTATATGACCTTAAAGGTCACTTGATATTTAAATGTCGTCCGCTTGCAATCAGTGATTGGATAATTAGATGCATATTTACCTTGACTTTAGAGTTGGCTAGTATGGATGGCACTTTTTTTAATCGATAATTGCAACATTCGAAGTACGTTTGCTTACTAAATTTATTAGAATTTCTTGAATCTAACGAAGTTGTTTTTAAAAACTATGTCAATAATATTATGAAGAAAAAGGCATTAAAAATATTTTAATCTCTTGACTATTATGAGGTTATCAAAGCGTAGTGCGTCATACATATACGACAACAATAATAAAGGGGTCCCTCAGCAGGGCATTCTGCTCGAACGTCTTGACGCTCCTCCTTTTACATATTTTTCATTTGCTTTTTACGATACAATACAAAACGTTTATTTGCTACAAAATGTGTGTAAGTCTAATAGTTGGTCGTAAATGTATGTCCAATCACATTTTAACATTACTGGTATGCAACATTTTTAATTACTAGCTACAACTGTGATCTATAATATTATTGATGATTTATTGATTTTATTGATGACGTATTCGATTGACGAATTGTAATAAATTATTACAATTTTATCACAACAAGAATATAGCAACTATTCTAATAGAACCACTCTTAAAGTTCAAGTAAGTACCCATTTTGTTGCGTAACAAATAAAATAAATTACCATATAAATTTAATTTCATTTATTTAGCAATAATTAGCAGTAAATTATTATAACAATAATTTTATATTTTGATAGCTTTTGGTGGTTGTTTTGCCTAATTCCTTGACATAAGTATTATTGTTTTGTTTTTTTCTTATTTTTTTATTTATAAATTGTACATATTAAATTATTATAACATACGGCTTGAAGACTCACGTGTGATTGTTGTTGACTATAATGCCAACCGTTTCACCGATACAATTTCTTAGCACGACGACGCGGCGTTCACCGTCGTTGTCAAACGGGCGAATCACACGTGAGTGTTCAAGCCATATGTAATAATAATTTAGTATGTCAGCTCACGCGAGTTTTAATAATATTATTGTACATATTGTTATTTTCGTGGTGTTTATATTTATTATTTTGTGTTTTAGTTATGTAATAATCAATTATCATGCATATAATTTGCGAATAAATAAATGAAATGAAATGAAATTTATATGGTAATTTATTTTATTTGTTACGCAACAAAATGGTTAATTACATGAACTTGAGTGCACAGTGGTGCTGTTACAATAGTTGCTGTGTTCTTGTTGAACTTGTCGTAATAAAGTATAAAGTGATCACGTGTCATCTATTAAAAGGCAAAAATCGTATTCACATCTCGATAACATAATTTATTAGTAGCTCATAATTCCTCGGTATCTTTAATTACGTATGTTTGTATGTTTTCTATCTGCTGTCAGTGACCTGACGACCCGTCCGGGTGGTGCTTTCGACATGCGACCTTATGATAAGGGCAATAAGATAACCTTTGGCTTGTGCACTGGCGTGTCAAGTATGAAGATATACATAGAAGACCTCTACTATTCTCGTTGAAGGAGGTTTTATCTCTTGTTTGTACCTCTTTAATATACTCAATCCTTTTATATTAAAGCAATATTTGTTTGTTTGTGACAGGCTATGATTTGTAAACAAAAATCTTTTCACCGTAATTTTTTTTTCTTCTTTAAAATTCATAGATACTTATACTCACGCCTGTCTCCCACAGGGGTAGTTGGATATTACAGATTTCCATCTGCTAAGATCCTGACAAACCTCTTTCGCATCTTCTACTTCCATCAATCTAGTCATACAAGCTCTTCTATTCCGTTTACTTTTGACATTACCCTTCTTCAGTATGTCGCCAATTTGGTCAGCAAACGTCTTTCTAGAAGTTTCTTTCGTGACTCTACTTTCATTCATTCTCTCTACATGTTTAAACCAAATAACATATTTTGTAAATATGGTTTTCATAGTAACGTTTTTATTTTGTTGCGCGAATCGTTTCACCTATACGATTTGGGCTTTTCGTTATCTCCTTTCTTTTAAATGTATTATGAAGGCAACGATTGTCTGTATGTTGCATTATATAACATTTAATGATTTCTTCATATAAGTCGTCTTTGGGTTTCGATATCTAACATCATGGAAAAACGGAACCCCTTAAAGGATCACTTTGTACGTGTGTCAAGGCCTTTTTCTCAGACACCGCTGGAGGTATCAAGTTTAAATTAATATCGAATACTGAGGTCTATAGCCGCATGAGGCTTTTACTGTAGAAATATCGAATTTATAGTTAATAAAATAAACAACAACATTCGAATTTTTTAGTCTAATTTTCATAAATAAATCCCCACTTACTGACTGATCTTCAAAACGTATAGTGTGGCGCAAAGGAAAGTTTTCTGGCACAGCTGAAATAATAAATCTAAAACTTCTTTTAATACCGCATCAAAAATATCTTTATATTGTTAATTAACAGAATAAAACATTAAAAATGATGTTATTTATAAAAAATACAAGCGTATTTAGAACTCGTGTTATAGATATTTTACGTGTAGGCTGAATTTTCACATGAAATTATGAATTAAGGATATCTGGAAAACAAACGTGGACGCCGGAAGATACTGTTAGTGTTGGTGAACAAAATATAAACGTAAACTTAATTAATGTTTTTCACTAAAATTGACAAACAAAACGACGTGAAATACAATATTTTTGGCCAAGTTCATCACTGTTTTTTTGTATACTATTGTTCATTAAAGCTTGTATTTTTTATTTGAAATAACTTATCCTTAAAAACATGAAATTTAAAAAATCTTAATATTACCTATTGTCATTAATTTGTAAGAAATATTGTAAAACTGCTCTATCAACGGGCGCGCGAGCTGAAGTCATCGTGTCTCTGTCTACGCCATACACGCGAGAGTGAGAGCGCGTTTGTTACCGACAACGCTCTTAAGAAGTATATTCAATGCACAAAATGATTGTACTTATATCTTTAAACTCATTTATTTTCAAAGTTGCACATGACACAACCTAGTGTTTGTACATAGATAACGGAAACCGTTAGATCCTAGCATCAAGTATATTTGCGTCATAGTTAAATCAATTTTCTGGACAAATAATAGTCCCTTATCGTTTGAATTAATTATAAATAGCTTTGGCGATTTATCTTCTAAGTTTGTAAGGAACTTTCTATGGAAAATGCTAAGGATGTGTGGCAGGGTCGTTGCAGATGGTGATCTGTGGCTTTTGTTTATTTATTTTATTTATTTGATAACTAAAAAGAAATACATATTTTGCAACAATAAGGTGTATCAGAAACCTGTAAGGGTTTTTACGTACACCGTCATTCCCGTCTTATGCAAGAATATAGAAAATTAGATGTACAGGTAGTCTAAATAAATATTGATAATGCCTTAAGATATAGAAATGCTTTGCTACAAATTCGTAAAATAATGGAATACACACAAACGTAACTAGGTAGGTGTATATATAAGTAAACAATATGAACAAACGTCCATAGTTGCTCTTTTCAACCATGGAGATAACAAAAAAATACAAAGTTAAATAGCCGTTACAAACTTGTCTAGCCATCAATCTAGAGTTGCCAAAAGATTCAAGAGATATATCGCGTTTTTCCTGTTCAGGTGTCAGAATTAAGTACACCGTAGTAAGTAAGTAATTAAGTAAATAAAAAAGTAGTAAATTTATAGGCCATGATGACCCATCAAATCGTCATGAACACGGGGATGGCGTGACACGAATTTTATACCAGCACCTCTGTCGCCGCTTTTTGGAATAACGTTAGTAGTATTAGTTAGTAAACATACGCGGCGCACTCATAGATTCACCCGTCTTCATACAGCCAAAATAACACCGTATTTCTATGTAAGGCCCGCGGGTTGTCTTGACGTATTGATCAAATCGGTGCGTCGCAGTCACGGCTTTCATGGCATTTCTATTCCTTATTAGTAGTTCTGTGGTCATGAAGGAGATCAAACTACTCGTATATAAGTAAAAGAAATGGACTATTACATTTCGCAGATTCATCCATTGAATCTTGCCTGAATTCTGTTCATAATCACGTTTTTATCCTTATTAGTTATCACTGAACTATCATGTTTGTATCGCATAATTAGGTGTGTTATCGTAAATTAAGTCGGTAATATTATTGGATTTAGATAGCTTGCAGTCATTTAAGTTGATATCTTTCATTTGGAAACTGATGTGACTACTTGCCCTAAAGTCAGTAGGTTTTGCTAAAGGAAATTAGTGGTTTGTGGCTGCCTCTGTGGTTCAGAAGACACGTTAACCTGTGTGTCTAATGTCTATATTGTGGCTCACCGTTCGGTGAAACTCGTGGTATGGATTGTGACAGTTCACAGTTCTTACTCGGAAAACACCTCCGACAACCTTCGGGGATTCATGTCGTGACGATGTACCATGCACATACATACATATACTCACGCCTGCCTCCCAGACGGGTGGCAGAGACTACAGATTTACATCTGCTGCGATCCTGACACACCTCTTTTGACATTGTCCTTTCTTTATTTTTTCAAATTTTTTTTTCATTTAAAGGTTGCCTGGAAGATATTGCTATTAGCAATAAGTGCCGCCTTTGTACACTGTAAAATATTTTTAATGTTTTTTTTTTATGTTTTGTGTATATGTTGTAGCATTCGCTACAGGTATTCAACCTTTTTCATATATTTTTAGTCTTTCTTTATCGTTGATTGCTTTACTGAATTTACAAATTCGAAAATTTGGAATGTCTTGTCACATTTTTTTGTTATTTTTTCTCATATCAAAGAGTATCGTGGTACAAGGAAGAGGAAATTTGCCACAGTAAATTTAAAATATCAAATTGAAAATCTAATTTATACACGAAACAGAGCACATTTGCTCTAGAGATTGTGAAAGCCAGTTTTTTCTTCATTTCCTGGTAAGTTTTGTGTACTTTTTGTTTCATTCTGTGTAAATCCCTTTTGTCCCGTTTCCAATACGTTAATTCCCTTGCCCAGATTTAGTAGGCATGTCTTGACGCTGTTGTTTTATTTCTTTACAGCGACCCTTCAGGTTATTTAAGGGTCTTCCCAATTTTTCTTCTATTTCTCCCACCATCTTGTATGGTTCCACATATTGAGGCCGGATATACGGACCACGTACCCTGATGGGGTAAGCTTCCTGTGTTATAACAGAAGTTGGCGCCAGACAATCTTGGCTTGATTGACTACTCCCAGGAAGACTGCAAACACCTAAGTCACGAAGACACCCTTATCAGGTTTTTGTATCTGTAGCCTAGCATCCAGTAGTCTGGATATCCAGCATCAATTATTTTCTTCCTTAGTGTAAAGCTAGATAACGATTGCTCTTAACACCTTAAAGTTACGTTTTCTCTCGACTAGAAGTTATTAAAACTTCCGCGAAATCTTAGTTTCTGGGATCCTATAAACTAGTTTCAATATCCAAATTTAAATCCATAATATTGTGGACAATTTGCGTCGTTTAAGCTGAAGGAAAACAAAATCCTAAAATAAGATGAACTAGGCATAATTTTTGTGTTGATTGTCCTACGTACCCAATACTCTGCTGATATTATTGTGTTTTATACCATATTTTTTACTTCAGTTTTGTTATTTTTAGTTCATTCAAAAGGCAAATTATACAGTTTCTTTATCCTGATTTACCTCTTTTTTTGGCTGTCACCAGGCTTGCCTGGTGGCAGTACAAATTTAGGCCGAATCGACCAAATTACACTCGTGATTATAAAATAGCTAAATAATTTTAAAAAGTAATGCTACAATGTACATTAAGCGTTATAAATAAATAAAGAATTGTCCTTCTTATGTTCAAGTTTTATTTTGGTTTATTTACTCGGCCAACCCTTATCTGTTTCATGATAACTTGATGCTAGGAACTGTTTACCTTTACCACAAATATTTGGTAATAAACATTGTTATTAATTACGTACATATATATTTTTAAATATTATTTTAAGTACTTCTTATTATTTTCATTTGTTAATATTATTTCAAGTATTAACTTTAATATTTATATATAATAATATCCTAAGGTGACGGCTGAAAATCGACGTTGTGGTCTTATGTATATATGGCCATAACATTAATGTCGAGTCATAGCCTTTTTTGCTACCATAACACATACACATCAACACATTTACAACTAACTTTGTTATGTTACATAACAAGTTTACAAATGAAACGCGTCTTTTTTATTTTTGTCTTTTTGTTTTCTGTACGTGATAATTTTTAAGTATAAGTTGAATTTGTATTCTTAATTTTTGTGTATTTATGTGTTATGGTAGTTAATAAATGTTTTGTCTATCTATCTATCTAACATATAAATTTTAAGAGGCAAACTCTCTGTAACTTTAATAAACTTTAATACCTCGGTCGATTTAATTCATACTTCCATTAATAGGTAAACTTGATAGCTATAAAATGTGCGTAGGATTTTTCAATCGAATAGTTGCGTAAATGTGAGAAGTATTACTATTTTGCGCTGTCTGGAGCTGCAGCGATCGTCTTAACAGCCACTTTGCAATTGTCTTTTCCGACGATATTTGTACTGACACACAAGTCTTAAAACATAATCTCATTACTTTAATGCCCTTCCATTAACTGATTTGTATTTGACAATTTAGGATCCAAAGGGCCGTATTCTTCTTATTTCAAACCGAAGTTTCGTCTAGACTGACTGACTGACTGACTGACTGACTGACTGACTGACTGACTGACTGACTGACTGACTGACTGACTGACTGACTGACTGACTGACTGACTGACTGACTGACTGACTGACTGACTGACTGACTGACTGACTGATCTATCAATTCTTACCCAAACGGCTGATCCAAAGAATTTAAGGAAATTCCCACGGTATCGAGAGAAGCTGGTACTTATACATATTAACGCTTGTCTTCCAGACCACCCATTACGTTTGGGACGTAATAATCGCCAGTGAAAAGCGGGTGTATCAAGTGTGGACTGCGACTTTCACACCTCTGACACCCCTCTGGGATTCATGTCGTGACGATATGTATGTTTGTCTACTAGAGTCCCCCAGATCCAGCTATGGTTCGGACGCACCTCCAATGATGATTGTCTTTCTTTACAGATGCGAGGCGTGGCCGCGAATGAGAGGGTGTACACACTGCGCGTGCGTCCCCCCTCCCACCTGCCGCCCTCGCCACTCAGTCTCGCCAGCTCCGGAGACAAGAGCTCGCTCGTCGCCACCACACACTCGCCCAGCTTGGAGCCCAAGCATGAGAGTGTGCCCACTACTGCCAGGTACATGTGTGCTCCACTTGTCCTTTATGTTACGAATTTCAAGTTAATTCATTAAAAATATCAGCTTGCAATCAGAATCAATCGGGATGGTTCATATACAAGGTGTAATCGTTAAGTGTGACCAGCCCCCCTATTCTGTATCTTTAGTTGCCAACTGCACGAGGTGCCTATCATCAAAAACATAGCTAAAAACTGAAATTTCAAAATTGCCTTTAGTGGGTATTGAACTATTAACAATCTGTGTCGTCACTTCAAGTGCGAAAATATCCTTAGGACATCGGAATTCGATAGTATATCTATGTTTTTGATGATAGACACCCAGTCCAGAAGGCAACTAGAGATACACAATAGGCCCGCAGGTGATTATTCCGTAACTATTACAGATATCAAAAAAAAAATTAAACTGATATCGAAAGTACGTTACCTAATCAGTAAAATGACATCAATAACTTTTTAAAAATTAAACGAAAAGTATTCAAAATTTTGACATTAAACATTCCCATACATTGTATCGCACAACAAGGACGTCACTTCGAACATCTGCTTTGAATACAAAATTTTGTACTTACTAAGAAATAAATATTATTCAATTAAAATATAGTTTTATTACTTTGTTAGGTTAATAAACAGTTTCCTTTAATATCAGTACTAAGCTAAAATAACCTTTTAAAATAAGGAAACTAAAACCTTTCTACTAATCTCATAATAAATGTATGGGAATGTTTAATGTCAAAGTTTTGGATACTTCTCTTTTGATTTTCAAAAAGTTATTGATGTAATTTTACTGATTAGGTAACGTGCTTTCGATATCAGTTTAAAATTTTCTGATATCTGTAATAGTTACGGAATAATCGCCTGGTCACACGTAACGATTACACCATGTATATGAGGGATGTTTATAAGTATAAAAACTACTACCTGAAATGAATCTCAATCTGCCCAAAGTGGACTTTTTGAATGTACCTCTGGGACCCCCCTCTAACCGCCAAAGCACCTCAGTTAGTCTAAGGTTTTCGTGTTCAGAAACAACTGTCAGTAAGCTAGGCTTGCCAAAAGTTACGACATAGAAAGGGTTACGCACAAGATGAATGATCGGGTTTTCTTTCAACTACGCCAAAAACAAATGAAGATTTTTTGTTATTTCAGTTTCGTGTGCTACGTGTGCGGCGTGAGCGCGCCGAGCTCGCAGCTCCGCCTGGTGTACTGCTGCGCGAACAGAGAGCGCGAGCCGTACTACCCCTTCATCACCACCCTCAAGCCTCACTCGGGGTGCAGCCCCATCAGTCCGCAAGGTAACAGTTTGTGCTACGTCATGAGGGTGCTGATTACTGATTTGATTACTCCTTAAGGATCGATTCTCCGTGTTTGTTACAAAATATTAAGAAATGACTATAAAGGCCAATAAAACAAGTTGTTCGGCCTGAAGATAAAAATATGGTATTTTTACGTAGTATAGTTTCATAACGATACTACATACTACATGTCATGAAAATATGGTACATATAGTATAATTATACTACGAAATCTAACCCTGAATGTAGTCAGCTGCTCTCATCGCGCCCAAATGGAGCGCGTTTAGGACGCTGCGGAAAAAAATCAACACTTTTAGAACTTGCAGAAAAGGATGGTACGGCCGTTCCGCGTTTTTTTTTGCGAGACACGGCGGGGGCACTACCGTGCCCCCAGATTATTTTGATAAAATTGTATATTATTTTTAGAATCTTTTTTTAGGGATCTGTTAAACAGAAACACGTTTGGAGAAATTCGGCTCGATAGAAATATTTATTGAAATGAGGTCTTTTTCCACACCATGTCATCAGGTTTGACAATTTGGAATGACAAATTGATTGCGATTATATTTTATTAGATGGGTTTTAACAGTATCTAGGACCTGGTTAAACGAAATTAAGATAGCAACTTTAGTACATTTTAATATTAATAAAAAACCGACTTTTTGCTATTTCTCCACGAATCCGTCCCTCTCGCACTGAGGGTTTTTTCGCATTCGTAACAGGGACGCAAAAACTTTTACATATCACCTTAACCAGGATGCGTCAGGCGAATTTGTAGTAATCAGTGGATGTATATCAAGGTACGCCATTCGGGGAGGCTCCGTTCATGCACTCGAAACGGAAAAAATGACCTGAAATACTTATTGTTTTGTCTATGCCCTGCGAGAATGTGCTCCAACCAGTGCTGCCAGATCAGCGCATTTTGCGCCAGATCTAACGCTTTTTTGACCACTTAGCGCTCAAAATTTGTTTTTAGCGCCTAGCGAAAAATCTAGCGCTATTTCGGAATGAGTTGTGTTTCATTATTTTAGCACTTTTTTGGAATAATTTTGGGAAATCTAGCGCTTTTTTGAAATGAGCTTTGTTTCAGTGATGATAATTCTACTTGCATTGATTTAATTTAGTATAAAATGTCTTTATCTTCGTATTCTTAATGACGTATTTTTTTAAAAAGCCAATCAATTACAATCAGCTTATCAATATGGCCACCAATATACAACATAAAAGTAGCGCTTCTTCTAGCGCTTTTTATAAAAATTATGTTTAGCGGAATCAAGCGCTTTTTTACAGCGGAGTTAGTGCGCAATACTCAATTGGACCTGGCAGCCCTGGCTCCAACCGACTGAGCTATACGATCTTGTTGTTATAATTCCAGGTATGGTGCAGATCTGCGCGTCGTGCAATAAGAGCATTCCACTCAAGTACCCCACCTACGGAGAAACTGAAACGAACAATGCGCACACCAATAACACAGAATCAAATAACATTAGGTGAGATTATTGATGTTACTTAAATACGTACTACAATCAAATATAGTGCAGGGCCGCAAATAATGCACGTCGCGCGAAATTAGGTGAATGAGAATTTTGATGGTTAAAATTCTTAATTGGAATGTGACATTGGATTAGAAAGAGCAACAAGAATATAAATAAACATATTGTTTTCTTTTTTCAAAAAAAAGATATTTTGATGTATTTTAGTCAAATATTTAAAAATCTTAATTGTTTTAACAGCTCCTAGTATTTACTAGAAATTAGTGATTCGTGCGACAGAGACGACGCTCTATGAAGCCGATTACAGCCGATTTATCTCCATCTCTAGCTCGATGTGCATTATGACAGAAATAAATTTCTATGTTTGAACTTGGCGATTTATCCATCGCAAGGAGTTACAAATTAAATAACATCATATCATTGCAGCATAGAAACGCAAAAAGAAAAGTAAATCTGGATCTCCAATCTGGTAAATCTCCCCACATCCAGATTTATTTTTGCATTTCTATACTGCAATGATATAATGTTAATTTCGATGTGCATTATTAACGGCCCCGATCTGTACAGGGATCGTTCTGGCTTGAAAGAAGAAGTAGTAACTAGAACAGAAAAAGGAATGCTTCAAAAGTTGAAGAGGATGGATGAAATAGGGGTGACCAACGAAATATATGGTACGCAAGTGAAAGGTAAAGGTCTTCCGGGCTGTAGAAGGATCAAATCGGCGGCTGGAGAAGGGCAAAGTCAAAAGAACTTAGAATAGAAAAGCTTTTATAACTAGACGGATGGATGTGGAATAAACGAAAGAGGTGTGTTAAAATCGTAGCAGATGGAAATCTGTAGTATCTGCCTACCCCTCAGAGAGACGGACGTGCATATATGTATGTATGTTTCTTTATTTAAGTCTTAGTTTTCCATAAAAGTACGAGTTACCTGCTAAATGATGTAAATTTCATAAATATTTCATCAGAAAGTTCCTTGCTTGCACCACACAATATTCTACTATAATCAGTGACCGTTACAGATGGCTTTCGTTCTGATTAAAATTCACGTGTTCACGTATCATGAGCTCTACCAAGTGCCGACAATCACAATGGATTTCGGTGTCATCGTCGATACGTGTTGCATTTCGTATGCCAAGTCTATCCGGATTACGATATAATAAAAGGTACAGGAGCAAAACATGAAATGTCATAGAAAATCCAAAATCAAGTAAAATATGGCAACACTTAGATTTTGCCGCGTATTTTTATCTGCAATATACAGAACGAGCAAAAACTGTGAGAGTCCTCCATAAATGAGGACATTTAATACGCCGTATAGGTTCAAAACTGGGAAGGTCCATGTAAAGGAACGTAACAAGGAATGTCCATCTATAAAACAAGGAATGTCGATCTGTCAAATAAATTAAAAACGTAATTCTGAGAAGTTCTGTTTCTGTCACATTCCATGTTTTGTTCCTGTACCGTTCATTGTTATATTTTAATGCAGTGGCAGAGGTTAAGAGTTTCTAAAAACGCTATTGTTTTAAGTTTGCTCCGGCTTAGGCCACTATTGACCCCAGTGTTTCATCTCGCAGATTTAAGCCGTACGACATGAAGTCGTCGAGTTCGAGTTGCAGCGCTCGCCGCGCTCACCAGCCCCCCGCGCCGCCCGCCTCCCCGCACACGCACATCGTCAGCGGGGAAAATGGCATGGGGTTGTACAGGTGGCTATTATGGGCCCGATGTTTATCTTAGACAAAGATTTTATTGTAGCATCCGTCGATAATATTGGTTGCTGTGCCAGAGTTTTGAGTATGGGTTGTGTTTGAACATGGTTCGCAAGTTTTTCAAATTTTGGCAATCCCCTCTATTTCCTAAGTGTAATGTATAGTAAATATGTACGTAGACTTTGGTTCGTCTGTGAATGTCGGTTGTTGACTTAACTCTCCCCTGTAAGACATTTCTTTTCAAAACTTATAGTTACAATTTCATAAGGGTTATAATTGATGCGTTAATAGATTCCTTGTCAGCTGAAAACGTTGTATGACGTATTATAATAGAAATAATTTAAATTATTTTGATTTTAAATGGATCAACAATTACTATTTATTAGATGACTGAAAGCAAGTATTCGTCTTTTAAAACCATTTTATAGTATGTTAGCAACTACCACTTATAAAATAAAGAATAGGTTAAATTCCGGATGTAAATGGACTGCGATCTTTTAGTGAAATCACAAAATTTACTGATCATACTGGATATCTTTCCCAAAAAAAATGAGCGTGCCAATGTAAATAATTAAACCTGCCCACACAAAATTCGCGCTAGGTTTTTGAAATCAGTAAGGAATCGTTTTTTTTTTATTGTTCGGTATGACCAGTAGTATTAATTGTAAATTACAATTAAATCCTTACAGATGCTACGTGTGCGCCGGCCTGTTCCCCCAACAGTCGATGGAGTGGCTCTCGACAACAGCGGAGTACATGAACTCTCACGCTATGCACTTCCCCTGCCTCGCGGGGGGTGGTGGAAACGCCGGGCGCGCGGGGAGGGTCCTCGCGTGCTCGCGCTGCGTCAGACACCTGTCCAGGCAGTGGGAGCTGCTGGACGCTGAGAGAGTGCCGCTGGAGCATAGAAGGTGAGCTAACAATGTGGTGACGTAGTTCGGGACGTTGACACTAGGTGGCGTTGTCTGTAAGTAAAATTGATTTGTCAGAAATCTGTCCAGGCAGTGAGAGCTGCTGGACGCTGAGAGAGTTCTGCTGGAGCATAGAAGGTAAGTTGACAATGTTACGACATAGTTCACGAGGTTAACGCTAGGTGGCGTTGTCTGTAAGTAAAAGCTTTGAGAGCTGTTGCATGCATCAGACATCTGTCCAGGCAGTGAGAGCTGCTGGGTGCTGAGACAGCTCCGCTGGAGAATAGAAGGTGAGCTGATAAACGATGTTGTGATGTAGTTAACGCTAGATGGAGCTGCCTGCAAGCAAACATCGCCTAAGAAGTAAGCGATCCTATATCGTGCAAACGGAAGTCTTTCTCTTCACTCGGCAAACATAACTGCGCGCCTGCGCGGTAGGTTCTACTGTCTGAAAGCTGGAGTAAACACACGTGAGAAAATAAGATTAAAAATAACCAAAAAGGTGACTTTAATATTATTTAATACAATAAATACGATAGGTGTTGTGGGACACTCGGTTAGAACGAAGTTCTTTTCGCTATTGACGCCGCACGTCTAGACTGCAGTAATGTATCTATAAATACACATACTATAAACAAGTGTCATGACGATCGAAGTGTTACACTTTTTTCGGCCTAGCTCTTATTCGCCAAGTGATTGTAACGTGCGATAAGGAACTTCGTTTTAAGACTTACGCTAGATGGCGCTGTATCGTAATGGTAACTTTGAACCGCTTAGTTTACATTCCCTGTTACAGATACAACATCCCGTCCCCACTACCGTCCAACTCGTCGATGAACGGCGAGCGTGTCATCCCGACGCCGCCCTCCACCACCAGTGATAGAACTGTTGCTAGTAATACTGGTACGTATACAATGATGGCTATGGCATGCCAGATACTTAGGTTCGGTGACGAATCATCGATTCACTCTTTTACATTTAATGATTAAATTCAAATTATATGGCGGTATGTTATGGGAAACAGCAGATGACGTCACTATCGACTTGATCTGGATTTCGTTTTCAATCTCTCAAATTCCAGACAAAATCAAAATCATTGTTTACGTTGCTCCTTCCCTTGAAAATGGAGTAAAATCCGAAACCGGTTGGGCGAAAACATAAATAAAGTGAAACTATAATGTACAAGTGCTTTTAACTCAAATATGTGTTTCAACAAGTTTCACCAAGTGCTGACAATCGCAAGTATAAATTTTGCATGATCAAAATCTTTTATTACAATACAATATTCAATGTGCGTGGATTTGCGGAAAGAAAATATAAATGTTAACAGAATTAATAGCCATATGTAACATTAGTTCATTCATTCATTTTTAAAAACTTTATTTATCATAAGTAATAATATAAACAAAACAATAATTTTCCGCCAAACTGTTAAGACAGTTTATCGGCAGACATACACTTTCTCTTAATGCTAGCACTTATGATTACATAAACTTGTTAAATAAATACTTGATCTAAACTAATATTCACTAAACTTAATAAAACTAAAAATTAACCTCGTTGAGGGTAGTTATACATAACTACAACAGGTCAACACTAGTAGTTTTGTGTGGTGACAAACAAACTGCCGAGTGCAATACCGTAGCATGACTTAGTTTAGCAAAAATAGTTTACATACTAAATTGAGAACATTTATGAAACTAACAATTCCATGCGTATCTGTCTAAAAATAACTTCATTTTCAATGCATGTGCTCGTAAAAGCCCACTTTTTATGCATCAAAACCGAACAGAAAGTCGATTATTTTGCCCTAGGGCTTTATTATTATTATTTTTTTAATTCATTTGCAATGGTTGGCTAACCTGCAGCCTTTCCTGTGTACCATAGATGTTATACTTTTTTTTCCACTGTTTAACGGCTCTGGATACAGTCCTTTTGAGCCAATTATAATTTAAAGTTCACAAGATTATATTTGTTTTATTTCCTCACACTATGCATTGAAAAACGTAGTATGATACACGGGCATAAGAGAAATAAATCACTCGGTTACGTTTAAAACACTCGCTACGCTCGTGTTTTAAATCGTCCTCGTAATTTATTCCTTTGCGCCCTTGTAGCATAAACTACTATTATAATGCTTCATATTTCATGAGTATCGTTAGTATGGTATAGGTTAATAAGATAATAATAACCCCGCAGCGTGCACGTCGATATACTGCTACCTGTGCGGGCTGCACTCAGACTTCACGCTCGCGCGGATCCTCTACGGTCAGCCGCAGGGGAACGCGCCCTACTTCCCCTGTTTACTTACACACCAGGTAATTATTGTTATTTAACCTATTTTATTTGTCTCCAAAGAACTGTTTAAGCTGTCTGTTATGGCCAATTGTGCCAATGGTTTTGGGAAATTATAGTAATGGTAAGCTCTTAGAGCCCGCGCAGACAAAAACGCGTTTAAGGCGCTCTTGTCCCAAAATCAGTAATTTCAAAGTCAAATAGAACTTTCAAATATCGTCTAAAACTTCCAAAAAAAAATACGCAATATAGTTGGAACCTTTATCTAAGTCTTCCACGCATGTGTTACACGATCAGATAAACTTTGCTCGATAGAAATAATTCACGAACACAGCATGTAATAAGTAGAGATGAAACGGATAGTGATTTGGCCGGATACCGGATACCGGATATCCGGCGAGGCTCTAGACCGGATAGCCGGATATCCGGTGGCCGAATATCCGGCTCAAGATATGCGTTTCGCACTAATTGAGCAAGTCTAAAAATTACGCACCAAGGTGCGTGCGGGTGCAACTGGGCGAGCTTATTTGTGTATTTTCTAATTCATAATCACAATCATACAAATGCTGGTTTGCAAACGCGAAACAATTTCCGATCCTAACAAAATTCGTAAATTTGTATCTTTTGCCTCCTTGCAGCGGTGTATACTGTATATAAATGGACAGGTATATTTAAATGAAACCGCGTAATCTACTGTTCATACTGGACAAATTTCCCAAAGTAAAATATTAAAAAAATAAATTGAACCTGCCCACCCAATGTCAAAATTCACAGTAGGTTTTAAAATGAGTGAGACAAAGTAAACATGAAAATATTTTTTCATTTCCACAAGTATTTTTCTTTAGAAAAAGTGTTCAGTATGATTCTTAGACCATGTGTTTTTATTAAAAGATACCTGTTGAATTACATCCGGTATATTGTGAGAGCAAAAGAAGCTGGTGTAATGTATGAAGAAAAGCACAAACGTTAATTCCCAACAATTGCTGTACAGCTTGTCTTTATCTACCATAGCTCAACTCTTATTCACTTTATGTATTAGAATTTAGATTATTGAATCATTGATACAATCAATTTATTTTGTGATTTAAACGACTTTTTGTATGCTTAGTTAAGTATCCGGTATCCGGCCGGATACTGGCTACTATCCGGCCGGACACCGGATACCAAAAATATGGCCGGATAAGCCGGATACCGGATAGTAACCGGATATCCGTTTCATCTCTAGTAATAAGACCTTTCAAATCATGCCATTTCCATAATTCCACTCTTTTATTAACGAAACATATCTGGTGATATTGCTCTTTAAATTTTCTAGGTCGACCACGTAAGTGGGTTTTAATAAACATATCCCTTATTTTTAAACAATTTAAAAACCGATAAAAACAACGTAAAAGTACAAAAGAGTGGTTATTTTCTTTACTCCTTACACGTAAAGAAAAAGACAGAGAGTCACTCTTCAGCGCCTTAACATTCAACCCGCGTTCGTCCGGTCAAGTTCTTAAAGAGTTGTAACGCACACAAGAGGCGGCCAATAAACACCTTTTATTTTTTTTATTCACGATAGCCTTACTTTTGGTCATTGACTTACTAATCTAACTGGTAAACGTAGAGAAGAGACGCGCTCGCGCAGGCAGGACCTACTCTTCCTTTTAAGGAATCTGGTTTATGAATATCCGGATTTACGGACACCAGCAGGGAGTTAGACATTTCAGCTGTACGGATTATAAACGAAGATTGCGTTCCAACAAACGGCACATTAACAACACCAGGGTGAAAATGTTAAACACAGGTGATAGAAGGCGGATGGGGGAATTAGGTCGATGGGGGAATATAGCCGATAAAAAACCAAAGAGGCACTTTTTCTACTGTGTTCAAGGCTTTGGTATTCAGCACTCATAACCGATTCATCGCCAACGAGTGTAACAAAGTTTTTATTTACAGAGTCACGCGAACGCTGAGCAACTGCGAGAGAACGGCTCGGCGCTGGTGTGCACGTTCTGCTATCACTCGTTACTGAACCAATGGCGGAGGTGAGCCCGATTTTACTATATACTTTGTACATATAGCATTATAGTACAGTTAGTTTTGCTCAAGTAGATGCTTTGAAACATCGTCGACTCAAAATGGCCGCCGAGTCATGTTAAAAAGTGGGGGCGGCTACGGCACACACGACACGGCACGGCGTGTGGTGTACGCCCGCACACCCTTTGTTTATCTCACAGACTTATTAGCGTTACCTTTACTTTTCCGCTAAATAGTAATACTTGTGCCCGAAGTACGGCGATAAGAATCACCTCTTATCTAGATACGTACAAATCGTCCTTGAAAAGAGGGTGTATGGGTGTTAACTATTCTGATGACAGTCTACACTCGGAGACACCTCTGACATCCTATCAGAGATACTTATCATGATGATGTGATTTTTTTTACAAGTGAAAACTTTGGGCGCTTTCTTATGAATATGTTATGGGTTCGCGTCACCGTCACCGACATGCCAACCAAGTGTCATTGCACCCAAGAAGTATTGCACATCTTTAGGGGAAGTTACTCTATGATCTTAAGTCACCGTCTCCGACATGCTATTGTTAGTAAAGTTTTCACTTCTGTCGTTTATATTTTTTTATGCAAGTGCTCGTAAAGGCCCACTTTTTATGCATCAACGAACAGAAAGTCGATTATTTTGCCCTAGGGCTTTTTTTTTTTATTTATTTACGTGAAGTTTGCTAACCTGCAATCTTTCCTGTGTACATAAATGTTATACTTTTTTTCCACTGGATACAGTCCTTTTGAGCCAATCATAATTTTAAGTTCACAAGATTATATTTGTTTTATTTCCTCACACTATGCATTGAAAAACGTAGTATGATACACGAGCGTAAGAGCAATAAATTACTCGGTTAAGTTTAAAACACTCGTTACGCTCGTGTTTTAAATCGTCCTCGCAATTTTTCGCCCTTGTAGCATAAACTACTATTTGTGGTAGTGCAGTGACCTGTGCAGTGTGTTTAATGTTAAACCGTTTGACAGATACGAGGCGCTGGGCGGGTACCCGCCGGAGCGGCGAGTGTACAACACTCACGACTACCACTGCCACCTGTGCGGCATCAAGACGTACAGGAAACGGGTGCGGGCGCTACCCATCAAGGTAACTTATACGTGCACTAGCAGATTACATCAGACTTAACGCTAAGGCGAACCTATCACATGTTACGTTAAAACTCGCACTGCGCTGCACTCTTTGGTCATAGCGTGATGATACATACCCTAAAACCTTTCCCGAGAAATGCTCTACTTAACAGTGAAGCCACATTTCAAGTCCCTGAAAATAATGAGACTCCCATTTGTTGTCATCTTTCAGGTGGCGGTGTATACCCACCAAAATATCGGCTCATATAAAATACGTATAAGACCGCGTACGTGTGACAAAATCATTGGCGTGAAACATAGACTTAAAAAGTCAAGTATGCTTACGCATGTTATGGGCCCCACTGTTTACAATTTGTTGCCTAAAAATATTATAGGATCTCCAAATCTACAAATATTTAAATACAGGTTGAGGCGCTGGCTTGTCGAGCAGGCGTTCTACTCGGTGAAAGATTTTTTTTTTTTAATGACAAGCTCAATGTAAGGCTTATTAAGATTATTATTATGTGTTATGTACAATTATACATTGTATTATTATTTTAGTTTAGATTTAAGTATTTATAAAGTGACATGTAATGAATATTACGAAATAAATGATTATGATTATGATTATGATTATAACAATAAAAACTGTATCCCAATCCAATGAGTGGTTCCCAAGTTATAAGTGATCGCACAGACAGACAGACAGGCGTTGCATTTTATATGTATAAAAAAGATACCTGTCTCCCAGAAGGGTGGGCGGGGACTAAAGATTTCTATATGCTACGATCCTGACACACCTCTTTCGCATCTTCCACATCCCTCAATCTAGTCATACAAGCTGATGGAGAGAAAAGCTCTTTTAGAATTTTGAAAATAATTTTGAGCTGAGAGTGCGAGTCGCTGGCAGTAACGATAGGAATTCCTCGGACCGATACGGATGTTATCAAATCGGTCCGAGGGGAAAAGATGAGCACTCACCCTCTAACAATCGTTGCAGCTGCGTCCTTGTATTATGCTGCTTATGGTATTACTTATTTCTTATCCCCTTGCTTTCTTATTTATTCAATTGAAGTTTTTGTTGTTTGTTGTCTTGAGTTTTTGAAGGCAGTCTGACTTTTTCCTTTTTCAAATTTTCTTTTTTCATAGCTATGTTGTTTATTGCTTGGTGAAGCAAAGATGAGTGCCAGAAATGAGGTTTGATTAAAGGAAATGATGCGAACATCGTGTGCTCGACGTATTTCCAATAAATTTGGCTTATACCAGGTACTTTTGATTTAGATATTGCAATTGTTGTGTCTGTTTGAGAGCTGTCCTCTTACTCTCCCTTGAAAAACTTCGAGGGGTCTTCATCCTGGAAGAATTGCCCATACTCACACACGCTGGGCAGGCGGGTTGGTGAGCGCGGTGCCGGAACCCTCGCACCAGTGACGCCGCTGCCCGTCACCAGTCTGTTCCATATAATGCCCGGCTATTAGGGATGGATATACCGCCATCCATCGGTCCCAGGCATGGTGGGCCTCCTGGGTTTTTGCCTCTAACTCTCCCCCGAATTACTTCGAGGGGGTCTCCAAGTAAGATGGTGGTACCTCCACAGTCGAGCCCGGCATCAGCTCTACCACCTGCCAAGATATCTCTTTAAATTTATGTTAATAATTTATTATCTTTGTTTCAGGAATTCCCGTTCCTAGTCCAGAGGCGGACGGAAAACTCCCTTTTATTAGAAAATGGCGACTACGCCGTCGTTTGTTTAGATTGTTACGAGAGCTTAAGGTAATGACTTTTGATATTTAAGTGTTCTGAGTCAGTCGTCAAACTTTGAAAATGGCTACTTACTTTCATTGCAGGAATAATCTTTTACTGGCTATTATAAATGCATGCTTTATGGTACTTTGTCAAATGCATGAATTTTCTGTCGATTTTAAACTGACCATAGTTGACTATTAGTCAACAAAACTACGGAATATAATAGATCAAATCTGACTGAGTGGAAAAATTCCAGGATAGTAGCCGTACATTTATTTTCACATACGTTATGCATTTGGATGTTGTCAAAAATAAGGATTTTAATATATCGGGTGTAATAATGACTCGCTCAGAAAATTAAACGACATGCTCTACTCATACTGAACAACTTACATAGAAAACCTTCTGAAACAACGCGAAAAAAAATTCTCTTCCATAGAAAATTACGAGTAGCTATGAAAAAAATGTATGGGGAAGTGATTTTTTTTTTCCTTTTTCTATGTAGGTGGTTCAGTATAATCAGTAGAGCATGTGGTTAAATTTTATGAGCAGATCATTTTCACACCCAGTATATTTTATTCTTACCATGGTTTTATTTATTTTCCGATCAGTAGGTTAGACGATAAATATAAACTTAATAAATACAGGTCTAATTATATGCTTAATGAATTTGGCGTTCCACAAGGGAGCATCTTGGGACCTTGTTTATTTTTATTGTACATAAATGACCTCCCGACAATAACGGATCACAAAACAGTATTATTTGCTGATGACACAACAATATTAATTAAAGGTAACGGAAAAACAAATTTTGAAAATGACATTAACAAGACTGTAAAAAAAGTTATTCATTGGTTGAGTAAAAATAATTTAAAGGTAAACGTTAACAAGACAAAGATGATGCAATTTCACACAAACAGAGCACCGCCTGTACAACTTAAAGTCAAGTATAATGACACGCTTATAGAAGAAGTTGACTGTACTAAATTTTTAGGTCTTTTCCTAGACAAAAATTGCAAATGGAAGAAACACATTGACGTGGTTTGCACAAAGCTTAATAGGTTTATTTTTGCACTTCGTCGACTAAGAGAAGTGGTCTCACCACAAGTCGCAATGAATGCATATTATGCGTATGTAGCATCCACCCTACAATATGGATTAATATTGTGGGGTAATTCATCAGATATGGATAGAGCTTTTAAAATTCAAAAAAAATGTGTAAGGGCCATGTGTGGTATGCATTTCATGGACTCCTGCAAACCAAGTTTCATAAAACTTAAAATTCTTACTTTACCCTGCTTATATATAAAACAGATTGCCATTTTTGTACGCCAACACCCACAATACTTTCCTAAAAAAAATGATATTACTCAAAGAACGCAAAGAAAGAATGTAGGAGAAAGACTACATATTCCGAGATGCAAACTAACACTCGTGAAAAAGAATGTTTACCATATGGCTATCCAGGTATTTAATGCTTTGCCTGATGAATTCAAAGAGTTACCATTAACCAAATTCGAAAACAAACTTCACGACTGGCTAATAAAAGGCAGTTTTTATTCCTTGAATGAGTTTTTCGATTATAGGGAAATGTTGAAATGGAAATAATAAACTAAATCTATTTCAGAAATTTTGTATAGGTAGTATAAATTGATAGTTGCACATTATACTTGCTATGATATTGATATGACATACAATTGACACAAAACTGTACCTGTAAATATCATTCATAAATAAATTGTAGTTGACTTCATTTAATTCTATTAGTATTTTGTATAATTATAATTGTAAGTAATTTAACATTTGTACGCCATAATCGGCAGATTTTTTGAGCACTATAATACATACTGTAACATCTTTATATTCAACCAAAAATCATACAAATAAATATTTTTGATTTGATTTGATTTGATTCGATGTCCCAACATTCCGACGTCTATCTTTCTTCTACGTTCATGCGCTATTTCGTCGAAATATCGGAATCTTGGAAAAGATAATAAAACCTTGGTTATAACCCGTTGTTGTAACGTTTGTAACGTTGTAAATTTGTACTGTTATATACTGTATTCAGCGAGACTATGCAAAGCGGTCCATTACCCCTCACTGTTATGATAATTAATTTTAGAACACGATATTTCCGACATGTATGACTTCTGTTATAAAATGCACCCGCACATGATTATCATTGGTCAGGTTACGACCAATCCGAGGTCGGCGGCTCCTTTTGTGTCGAGAGTCGAGACGGTGGCATTTCCTTTGACGCGGCGGAAGGTGTCACTCGCTTTGCATCGTCTTGCTAAACGTAGTTTCACGCCACGGTAGTCTCCTTAGGTCCCAAAGCCATGTGATATATTTCCTATACTCTCGATCGTTTACTAATATGTCCATAAATGTTATCTGTTTCTTGTAGAAGTCCTCTTTTCTATCGTTGTGGGTCTGATGATAACTACACGTCACTGAACACGGAATGTCCACAGTTTAGGTGATATGAACACTGACTTGACCTGTAGAAAGGCTGATCATAAATAATTTGTAGTCATGATAATTGATTTGTTGATTTTTATGTAGTCAATGAACTTTAACGTTGCTGGGTAATAAAACGAGGTTTAATCACGGGTAAAACTGTTTTATTTTTTTGTTGTAGCTAGTCTTTATTTACTTTTAGTTATGTACTCATCAGGTCTGTAGCCAGCAGCTGTAGCATAGTGTTTAATCACGCGCGATACGACTTAGTTGAATCACAAGTGCGAGAAGCGTGACTTGATGTTTTTGCGATTAAATAGTACGTCACGCTCCTTGCACTTGTGATTCAACTAGTGGCGCCGCGCGCGATTAAACACTGCTACAGGCTCTGGTTTTATATTTGGGGGGGATAAAACTTCTAGAAATTCTTATAAAATATAAAGTGGTTGCTGACATATCACAGTAGAGTCATATGAAGATATTTCTTGGAGTAAATGTTACATGGAACTAAAGTAAAAATGTAAAATATTTTCCAATTTTTTGATGTCCTTATATTTTTTGATGCATTATATTGGGGGGGATAGGATGCCTAAATCTACTGTGTACGGGCCTGGTGTGTATAACTATAATTGATTCAAACTTCTGATCAGTGATCTTTTATCACATTTAAACGAAAACAATTTTAGTATTGTTTCACTTCATTGAAAAGTGAAACTAACAGGATTTTGACAAATTATATTTAGGAAACCGCTTTTGAATTTAATCCGTTAATAGATAGATAGGTATGTATTGTTCTCACGACCACTATGTGGTGCTCACATTTGTAACTATTGACTGTTATAGTCAAGAAAAAAAATGTTTTTAAAGAAATATCTTTTTTTAAATATTTATTCAGCATGTTTATCAACAATATTTATCTGCCGAGTGTAAATAGACTGTTATCTTTAAATAAAAACACATTCAGTTAATCATCAGTGTACTGACCAACTTTTCCAAAGAAACATATAAATATAACTACGTCATAAAATAAAATACACATTTCCTTGCTAATTTTAAAAACCTACTGTGAATTTTGTTAGGGCAGGTATATATTATTACAAATTAACATTATATCATTGCAGTATAGAAACTCAAAAAGAAAAGTAAATCTGGATGTGAGGAGCTCTATCCCAGTTCAGAGCTCCTCACATCCAGGTTTACTTTTCTTTCTGCGTTTCTATACTGCAATGATATAATGTTAATTTATATCTCCTTGCGATGGATAAATCGCCAAGTGTTCAAACATAGAAATTTATTTCTATCATAGTTACTATATTATTATATTTTCATTTCCTAGGTTCTGTTTCTTTTGGAATTTATTTTGTTATTATCGAAGATAACGTTGTTTCATTTAAAGATGCCGAGTATATAGGGTGTAAATAGACTGTGACCTTTAAATTAAATCACATACTTAACTGATCATACTGATCAACTCTCCAGAGAAAATTGCCTGCGCAAATATTCAGAGAAAAAGATACAATACTTTGTCTCGCAGGAGGAAGGTATATTTTAGAATGCTGCAGCTGCGCGTGAACAGCTGTTTTTCGGACGAAGGTGTCTTAAAAAGCGCCCGTATCTCGGTGCGTTAGAGTTCACGCTATTTTGTTTGAAACTCAAATATTTCTCGAACTAATGGTTGGCGCGGGTTTATTTGTTGGGAAAAGTGGTTCAGTATGATCGGTAGAATATGTGGTTTCATTTAAAGGTAGCAGTCTATTTAGATCCGGTACATGAACACCCTGACCACAAAATAGATACTACCAGAAGGCCGAAAATAGACGCACACATGCATAGACACGTATGTATGATGATCTCGGCAGAATTTCGTATTGGCATTCACCCGAGTATCTCCGAGATCGTCGTACGTACGCCTCTATGTGTGCGTGCGCCTGTTTTCTCTAGTTATGCAGAGTAAACCTTCTTCTGTTTTGTGCCCTGACTGACCTACCAACGTCTAGACCAAACGACAAGAACATGAAATCTGGACAGTAGCTTTCTTGTATCACGTAGACATACGCTGAAAAGAGATTTTAGGAAAATAAAACGTGATCGACAGATCCACGCGAGCAACGCCGCGAGTCGTTCGCTAGTATATATTTGTTAGTGTTCCCCCTTACTTACTTCAAATAACATTACATACCATGATCTCCCTTTCCCGAGCAGGCCGAGCCCCGACAGTAGACTAAGCAAGTACCCTTACAGAACTCAAGCGCAAGACTACGAGCGGAGAGGAGTGCCGGTCGAGAAGAGAGAGTACAACTGGCTCCAGCAGCCGCCGCCGCCGGAGGACAGTGCTGACGTCACCATCGCCAGGCTGCCTTCCGGAGACCGGTCTGATAAACTGGTGAGTGTATAAAAGTATATCTGGATACTTACATACATGCATATACTCACGCCTGTCTCTCAGGGGGGTAGGCAGAGACTACATATGTTCATCAGCTACGCGGGATCGTACATACCTCTCTCTTCTCTTCCACATCCATCAAACTAGTTATTCAAGCTCTTCTATTCCGGGTACTTTTGACATTACCCTTCTTCAGTATGTCACCAATTTGGTCAGCATACGTCCTGGGTGGGCTTGTCGAGCTGTACCTTCCACTTGTGCACCATAAATTTCTTGCACCACTCTACTTTCATTCATCCTGTCTGTACATGTCCAAAACAGAATACTTATAACCCAGATTCCTTCAAAAGAAGAGTAAATAGGTACCTTCTGGGCGAGCGCTCTCCATCCAAGATGCCATCGATGCAGGCGCGTTGGTAGTCAGGTAAAAAGGTGGGGGGACAAGGACTTAGCCAGGATTTGGTTTATGGGGGGCGGCAAGGGAAACCGAGACACTAAACAAGGCGAATTGGTTTTTTAATGCAACCTTTTTTTTTTTTTACTCTCCGATTCTAGAGGACCTGCCATAACTTGCAGTGACACCCCCTGCCTTTACATGGCTACGCCCTTCAGGGAGACATGTTTTTATGTACTTTGTCTCAAGTTATTCTAAAAACACGTAACAAAAACAAATTAGTTTTCGAGATAAATACAGGGTGTTAAGATGAAGTTGCGAGAGCCGGAAACTGGTGATACCTAGTACTCGTCCATACGAACAAATTTTACTATCGAGGTAACGTTCGAATCACGAAAAAGAAATCCTATCCGACCAAAATGTATGAGACACCTGCTTTATTTCTTGATTTCTCGATTTTTTTTTTCATGAAAAATTTTTCGTTTTGATGAGTACTATCGCCAGTTTCTGGCTTCCACAACTTCTTCTTAACACCCTGTATAGTTCGACCCGCTTTGATAGCGGCATCAGCCTAATGCATAAATATTGATATATATAATGTCCTTGCAATGAAAATGAAAAATGAAAATGATGTGTTTTTTTTTACGTTTTGTACCGTAACATGCTTTGTACTGTAACATAGTGTTTTGTACTGCAACATGTTTTGTACTGTAACATAGTGTTTTGTACTGCAACATGTTTTGTACTGTAACATAGTGTTTTGTACTGCAACATGTTTTGTACTGTAACATAGTGTTTTGTACTGCAACATGTTTTGTACTGTAACATAGTGTTTTGTACTGCAACATATTTTGTACTGTAACATAGTGTTTTGTACTGTAATATTGTGTTTTGTACTGTAAAATTGTGTTTTGTACTGTAATATTGTGTTTTGTACGGCAACATATTTTGTACTGTAACATAGTGTTTTGTACTGTAATATTGTGTTTTGTACTGTAAAATTGTGTTTTGTACTGTAATATTGTGTTTTGCACTGTAAGATTGTGTATTGTACTGTAATATTGTGTTTTGCACTGAAACATTGTGTTTTGTACTTAATATTGTGTTTTGTATTGTAACATTGTGCTTTGTATTGTAATATTGTGTTTTGTACTGTAACATAGTCTTTTGTCTGCAGATACCTCAATCCCTAGTGATATCGCGCAGCACCCCAAAGCAGCGGAATAGCCCAAAGCAGCCAGCCCTCGCGGTCGCTGACAGAAGACTGCCGCCAGTCAAAATAGAGAAACCAGAACAAGGTTAGTGATGATTTTGTTATATTAATATGTATGGCGAGATCGGAGATTGCTTCTTACAGTTCTCTAGGCGACTATAAGTGTGCCTGGATGAGGCCATAGAGCGTTATGATTTATGGTTCTTTGTTATTTTCCATGGTATTGTGGGTGGCTTCTGAATCACCAATGAAGACGCGCGCAGAACGGGACAGGTTCCTTAAGTACGATGGTACGAGCACACAGCTGTTTGGGCGTCGTGTAGTCGTTAAGAGTCGATCCCATTAGCTAATTACGCGAAAGATTAACTAGGGTTAAAATAATCCCTTTTGTTTAAATTGTTCAAAATAAAAGTTCTGCCAATATAATTAATCACTTATGACTATTACCTACAGCCAACTTGAAAATAGTCTGGGTCATCTAAGAAGGACCTAGAACACCGCTATGTCTGGGTTTTAGTTCTAGCTCCGACATATATATACATATGCTTGTTTTTCTTTATAGTGAAAGTGAAAGTGAAAGTGAAAAGTATTTATTTGCCACAAAAAAGAAACACACGCACAGAGAAAACAAAAATTAAATAAAGTGGCAAAAAGGGCCAAACTCAGCAAATGCTGCTAGTTGCAAGCAACTGACAGCGCTGGTTTTCAGTTTGTCCCATTTTTTACAAATAACACAAACATTACAACATTACATTATTAATTTCAAATTTACAAATCGATGCAATACATTATTTATATTCACACATTAAAACAATTTACATCATACATTACAATAGATTACATGAGAAAAAAATAAATAAAAAGTAATAAAAAAATAATAATAATACAGAAATATAATTCGTTTTTTACTAATCAGGACATAAATAAGATTAACACAAGCTATTTAATACAATTTTTGATAACATTTTTGCGCATTTAATAAAATACATTTAAAATGTTTTTTAAATGTCATTGGACTAACGTGCTTGCGCAAGGGTGGAGGTAAATTATTCCAGATTTTGGTGGCTGCGTATTTGAAGCCACCCCTAAAGCCTGCTGTTTTGTGATTAGGTATTATCAGTTTATCGGTGAAGCGCCTACGTGTATATCGATTGTGAAAATCTCTAGACCAAGTTAACTTCTCATAGAGATATAAAGGCCTTTGCATATGCACGACTTTGTGAACCAGATTGGCTAAATGTAAATTTCTCCGAGATGTCATATTTAGGATGCCTTTTTCATTTAAGAAGGGTGTAATGTGAGCTCGTTTCGGAATCTTATAACAAAAGCGTGCACACGCATTTTGTACACGTTGAATAGCACGTTCCGTTTTGGCGAAGATTCGAGGCCCATATACGACATCACTAAAATTGAACATAGACAGAACCAAACTTTCTACAAGTAGCTCACGAACATCCTCCGTGAGAAACTGTCGTACATTATACAAAACTTTAAGCCTAAAAAACGCATTTCTTATTTTTAGACTGACATGTTCCTCAAAGCGGAGTTCACTGTCCATTGTCAACCCTAAATTTCGTGCACTTTTTACTCCCAGAATGTTTTGGTGGTTGATTTGCACACACGGATTCTTACTTTTATTATATATACTTTCTTTAAACACTTGCAATCGGTCCTTCCTTCGACCATAAGAAGGTGTTATGTGGGCAAAGAGGTAATGGGTTGATGGATACAGATCCCATGACCCCACTTCCCATCCCATCCCACTATCTCATTAAGTGTGAGTTTGTTACTTATTCACGCTTAATCTGGTGGACGGATTTGGATGAAATTTGGAGTGTAGACAGCATATTGGCTACCATTTTATCCCGAAAAAAAAGCACTGTTCCCGTGCGAATTTGGATGACGCATAACCGAATATAACACGGGTGAAGTTGCGGGCAAAAGCCAATAAATATATATAATGCTAGAGTTTTCGTGGTGTGCGGGCTGCAAGCAGCTCGAGTGAGTGTAGTCCCCGTGACATGTGTCAAGATTGACACCGTTACCGTGATCAGCGACCTCAAACACCCTATACTGAGTAATGCGACTCAAACTAATTTCCGAAAATAATAAACTTTGACAGCTGTCAAATGTCATAGGTCAGAGTAAAAAAAACTTCATTAGAGTCCAAACATGGAGGGTCTTGCATCAGCCGTTCAGGAAATATGGCCCTCAGGAAGCCAAAGATCAACAGATGTCAAAAGTAGAATTTCATTTCAAACACAATACCCATTACGTACGACTCGCTCACTCAATGTTTGGTTACTCGGCCTTCGGCGACGTGAGTGTGAAGCTCGGCCTTTAGCCTTGCACAATCGGCCTTCGGCCTCGTTTAATTTTTTCGATTTATTTGTAAGCGTGGGATTCTTATTACGATTCTATATAATGCAATAAAAGATTTAGAAAATAGCAAATGTAATTTAAACATTTTGCGACTAAAATAATGTTATAATATTTTAAATAATTCGTATTGGTGAAAATGTCTAGTTTCTATTTTAGTTTATGTTTTTACTTTTATACATTGACATGAATCTCCGAAGTGATGTCATAGGTGTTTCCCGAGTATGGACTCTGAAATGCAAGTCACGGTACACCCATCTTTTTCAAATTCAAATAGTTTATTTTGCAAATTAGGTATATAAAATACACGTTTCACAAGTCAAAATTTTATCTCATGAAAAAAATATATGTAATAAAATAATAAATGTACATGAACTAGATTAAACGTTTATATAATTTATGTAGCAATATATATACGATTAAAATGATAGGTAAAATATATATTATACAAGGTGAAATCTAATCAACCGCCCGAACCCATACTGGAGACCCGGCCAGGGACCAGGAACAAGGTTCAATGATCACCAACCGAGCCCCCAGCACTTCATTAGCCTGGTGGTGGTGGGCCTTCCCAAGCACGCAGACCCCTACGGTCTGTGGCCCCTACGGGATTAGAACCCGACACCTTCGGATTAGTAGTCGACAACTCAAACCACTATACCACAGTGGCGATATTAATTTAGTATTTTCGATCTTTTCCAATAAGGCTAGGAATTTTTTAAATCACGTCTTCAAATTACTATAATAATGTACATAAAACACAGTTATAAACATTTTTGTGAGATATATTTCGGGCTATTCGGACTGATGAATTGTGACTGATGCCGGCCCTGAATGGCCCGCAATTTATGTCACAAAAATTGTTATATAACTGTATTTTATGTAATTATAATCATTTAAAAAGACAAAAAGTCAATATTTAATATTTGTCTATAAATTACCAAACTTACATTCAAAATACGAAAATATATCCAGACTGAAAATACAGACAAATATTCAACTCTGATGACAGTATTTTGAGGATTATGTCATTACAAGGCGCGAAAACTAGAAAAACAACCTGCCCCTCTATTATGTATCTTTAGTTGCCAACTGGACTGGGTGCCTATTATCAAAAACATAGAAAAAACGGAACTTTCAAAATTGCCTTTAGTGGGTATTGAACTACTTACGAACTGTGTCGTCACTTCAAGTGCGAACATATCCTTAGACAATCGGAATTCGATAGTATATCTATTTTTTTGATGATAGACACCCAGTCCAGATGGCAACTAAAAATACATAATAGGCCCTCAGGTTGCATTGTCAAGGCACATTCCGAGCATAAAATATATTGCACACATTTTAAGCTCTTCCATATCAAAAGTACACACACGAGTTATTTTGAACACTGCACTGCAACCCCCGTTTCCATTTGGTTCGCTTCCCAGCGATCTCCAAACCACCTGTTGGGGGAGGGGGTGAAATGTATGTAGAGTAGCTAACCTCACAGGCGGGGAGCTGGTGGTTCTATGCCTTTGTGCTGTTGCTCTCTGAGAGGTTGTTTCACGTATTATGTGTTTGGCGGATGCCTTAATAATGGAAGCAAATCACTGAATAATAGTCTAATATACAACTTTAAACTCTCGCGTTTCGTAAACATCATATTATTTAAACCGGTCTGCCGCGATCATGGCCTAATATTGTCTCGTATGAATGAGTTTGCATGGACTGTTAAATTTATTGCTTGGAAGAATTTTTACGAAAAAGACCGAATTGTTTGATTTTCTCCAATTCTTCCGGCACCTTTGTGGACAAGACATCATTACTAATAATATAAAACAGAAGTTATGAAATCCTCCGGATATAAACAATTTTTGGGTGGGCCATTTCTCCTATTAGCATTTAAGTTGTTCTCGAAGGGGCTGCGTTCGATTAAAAACGAAAGTTTTGTGGGTAGTTTTTTCACCAACGGATTTGATTATTCTCAATAGTGACGTATTTTTTATTAAAACTTTTGATGTAGCTTGTGACAAAAACGCACCGCGTGTCCGGCGCCATTTTGTAAAAACGCTATGTTTACCAACAGCCACATCTGCAATTGATCTGTGCGACTCACCCCCCTGCCCCCGCGGTAATCGTATACTGCGCTAAGTGCAGGGGGGCTCCACGAGTTGTGTCTACTTACTACATAGAGAAGTGTTTAACTGAGAACTGCTGCCCTTGACTGTTGCACAGTTTTGTTTATATACACTATGTTATTACCCTTGACCACTATCATACCCGATGGAAAGCGTCGATGTGACCTAGTATGAGGGGCTCACCTAGAAAGTGGGAGAGTAAAACTCCCGGTACAGCTTCTCATTACGTCATGCCAAGTCGGTTTTTCGCAAAAGTGGTGCGCAAGATTGCTTTTATACATTATCCCGCATAAACAAAAAATCGGGACCTTCTTTAACCAAATGACCGTATGTCCAAATACTTAAAGTATGTTTATCTCCTTACTACTCTAAATACGACCGAGAAGTCAGAAATCTCGGTCCAACCATTTCCATGTAGACCAGGGGGTAAGAGCGTTCATTGACAGAATTACTATGACATTAAGATGTATGTATCCATTTCCCAGAACCCTACGGACATTATAAATATCCAAAGCAAATTAACTACAGCTACTAAAATAAATCCTTCAAAGCTTGGTGTAATTCCAAGTGAATATAATTATATGTTCAATGCAATTTCAACTTTAAAGCAGTAAGGTTTAGAATGAAATGTAAAAGGAAGACGAATAAGACGTTTTGGTCGTGGAGATGTAGGACTGATGAAAGGAAACTCTGCAGCATCACAACATATTGGTATTTCGCATCGTTCATAACGCCGCTGGCGCAAGTTATTAGCTGATAGCGTGCAGCTGTAAACCAATGTAGACATTTACTCGCAATTCTACCTGAGAAGGATGGTTAACGAAATTAAGTTTGTGTATATTTATTTATTTATAAAATGGTACACCAACAATGTCACCACAAACATGTTATGGATATTATACAATAAATTGGGCCTTGATCTGGTGTTGCCATCAATGATATGTGTACCCAGCATTATTAGAAATCATTAGCAATTATAAAATGGACGTAACAAAAAACTAGACAATAGGTGCCTTAAATTTAAATATACATACACTGACTTAAATCTAAACTTAAAATATAGGCAGACAATTTACACAAATTATGTAAAAATATTGTAAAATTAAAGAAATTATTTAATTTTAAATTTCATCATGTCTCAAGATGAAAAGCATAAAAAATTAAAGAAACAAAAATAGAAATATACAATTACAAGTCAAGATATATTTATAGAATCGCAAAATATATTATTCGTGTTTTTCGAAGAAAAAAAAGCTACCCCTGAAGTTGAAGATTTAAGGTATATGTAGTAGCACAAAACGTTTAAAGTATTTGTGGGAAAATGTACCGAAAACGTGCTGAAAAACAGCTAAAAATTTCTACATTTTGTGAGAGCATCCTCAAGGTATGGTCAACAATAGAACCAGGCCCAGCGCTTTTGCAGTTCAACAGTGTTTTTTTTGGTCGAAGTTTTCAGGTTCGGAAGAGACTTCGGTTTTTTCCCTCAGTGTCTTGGGGTAATTCTTCTCCTCGTAGGTCCGTTCTAATTTTAGTTTTGTAATTATTTTAACAAGGTTAGAAAATGCTCGATTAAGAAATTCAGGTCTAAAATTCTGTTGTTAACAAATATGGTGAAATTGTTTTTTTTTTTTGTTGGGCTCCAATCATAGTCTTAAAGGGTAAAGATAAATTAATAATATAAAATCGTACGTGCTTGATTACCTTAATTTTCGTTATCACTAAAACAGATTGCTGCCCGATCGATCCTGGCTCATATCAAACGCTAAATCTTATGCTTCACACCGCCCAACAATCATGTAACATCTATCCCCTCCCGCTACTTGAAGCGGGGGGAGGGTGGGTGGTATGACGTCACCGTTATCCCGCTATATACTCGAACACGGATTTATTGTGTTTGACTCTTCCGCCCCGCGGACTGTAACAAGATTTAGTGCCGTATTACGTTTATTGTATAACTTGACGTGCGCTTGATGTGTTCCGTTTAAGATGCAAATCAGATCGAACTGAATATTGAATATTTCGAGGCGCGTTCCGTTTTGCGTGTATTGCACATCTATTCCTAAAACAAACAAAAAAAAATCAACTGATGCCGGGCCCAGAATAGACCCGGAATATATCTTTTAGTTATATGTATTTTATTTTATTCTATACTAATATAATACTTTTAAAAATAAATCTCAGAAGCTCTGAAAAGTTAGTATGTTTTATATACCATTATAAATTTACCTGAATCCTCGAGAGGGTGTCCAGAGGTGTATTTGGGTATGAACTGTGAAATGCAAGTCACAGTATACACCCACGTTTCACCGACGATTATTACGTCCCAGCTTGAAGGGAGGTGAGTTCTATCGCCGTACTTCGGGCGCAAATATGGACCAACAGCTTAACGTGGCTGGCGAAGCACGCAGGTCAACACAATTGTGCCCCCACGGGATTTAAACCCGTGAGACGTTTGTACCAATAGACCATGGTAAATGGATGAAGGATGGCAGCTTTCGAACTTCAGATGATGAATTCAAGTATTATTTGCTCAAAGCTTAAAAGTAGAAAATAATAACAACAAGAGTCTGTCTAATGAAAGCTGAGTGTAACTTTACCTGACACGGGTATGGAAAATATATTTTTTTCATCACTGTGACTTGCATTTCACAGTTCATACCCAAATACACCTCTGGACACCATCTCGAGGATTCAGGTAAATTAGGCAGACTCTAGCTTTTCACTCATTAGCAGGTGCCAAAAACTCCTGTTTCAAGTCAAAGGTGGAACGTAATTTCGCCATTGCACAACGGGCCCCTAAAAAGTGCCCCAAAGTCACTGCTCACGTTCCGTGCACGTAACAAAACACGTAACCGAGTGAGTCGTCAATAAAAGTAACAAAACTCTTTGAAAGGTCTCCATGTACACTCCGACACACACTGACGGGAAAGTGTTGGAGAATTATTTATTATGGACTCAACAAGTTTATAACCAGATTGGAGTGCTAACCTCTATTAAAAGCCGCACGCTGAAATAAATGACCTTTGTGTGTCTATATCTCTTCATGTTGTTGTCTCCTATAGGGGTAGGCAGAGAGACCACAGGTCACTGTCGGTTACTATGGCACACGAAAAGAAAGAAAATGTATTTTAGGTCTCGTCAGGTAGAAGGCGTGGCGTTGTCGGGGCGCGAGAATAATGCGTTGTTGGTGGGCGTTTATTATGCAAGTGTATGGGTGAAAGACGCCACGCCAATTACCATCGCGCCACGACAACGCAACGCCACGTTTTCTGTTTGGCGAGGCCTTTACGGGAGTGGTTACAGAAAAAAACAATTATTGACACGCAAGGATGTAGCTCAACTATCCAAAATATTATTTGTTTAGCGCTGGTTTTTCGTTTTCCCCACATTCATCAAACGAGTCAAACAAGCTCTTCTGGCTTTTTGTTTGGCCCTTTACACAAGCAAGTTAAAGAGCACCGGTGTTACTACAAAACGGTGTTTAACTTTAGACAGTGTTTAAATCTGTTGCTGTCACTTTTTAACGATAAGAAAGAAAAAGCGACAACCACAGATTTAAACACTGTCTAAAGTTAAACACCGTTTTGTAGTAACACAGCACGTGTTTAATCTAAAAACAGTGTGTCACGCTCCTCGCACTTGTGATTCAACTAATTCGCGTCGCGCGCGATTAAACACTGTGCTACTGGTGCAGCGGGTCTACCACGTAATTCTGATTTTCATCAACATCAACTTGAGATTGAAATTTGACGTGCGTGCGACGACGCCCGCCTAACATGCCATCTCTTTTGCACGCGTTGAATTTCGCATGCATTTGCTTGAAGTTGATACAAATCAGAATTACGCGGTAGGGCCGCTGGTCAAAGTTACTTCGAATAAAACAGCTAGCATAACTTGATTGATGAATATGGAACACGCAAAAGATAGGGTGTTAAAATACTAACTTAGATCGTGTTAAAATCTTCTGCCTTCTGCGTGTATGTGAAGTAGTTACTAACTTTCACGAGTAGTAACTACAAAACTCTTTCCAGCAAACGTCCACCGTGTCCTAATGTACCTTGGCGTTAGTAAATAGGATAGAGGATGCTCTCTGCCGCGCGCTCACGGAATACTGAGTGAGTGGTGGAGCCGAGCCGCCTTCACACTTACTGGCTTAGAGCTACCTGGTGTACTCATGCATACAGCACTTTGAATTGAAGAGATTTTTTATTGTAACTATGATAAAAAAAATTATATTCTTCAAAATTCAAAAAGTTTATTTTGCAAAGTAGGTATATATAATACACGTTTCACAAGTCAAATTTTAATCTTGTAAAAATATATGTAATAAAATAATAAATGTACATGAACTACTTAGATTAAGTTTTATTTAATTTATGTAGCAATATATATACGATTAAAATTATAGGTAAAATATTATTATACAAGGTGAAATCCAATCAACCGCCCGAGCCCATACCGGAGACCCGGCCAGGGACCAGGAACAAGGTTCAATGATCACCAAGTCTTGGTGATTTATCATCGCAAGGAAATACAAATTAACATTATATCATTGCGGTATAGATATAAACGCGCTTAGTACAGATTGTACGGTATCTGGCAGAAAGTTGAGAAAGGGACCTTGGGCCGTGATCAACTATAGTAAGTTCGCGTTAGTATGGTGATAGTGGTCATTCACACCTTCTGGGAAACACCCTACCAATGTACTCGTTTTTGCGGTAGCGATACTTCCTTATGTTCGGGCTCACTTGGCCTCAAAGTTGTTGCAGGGGTAAGAAACCTAAATGACTTTTTCAAACCTTTGAAGTCTTTTTTTTTTGATTATGTTAAAAGTTCCTTAGTGATGAGAAATATTTTAATATGACAACAAATTAGGCATTTATTTTACTTTATTCGGAGTGTTCCGAAATTGAGTCTTCGCTTTCGGAACTGCTACTTGACCCCGAGCTGTCTGTCACATGCACTATGCATTAGATTAGAGGATGTACCTGATAACGGATCGAGAATATTGCGACGGTGACGGCGTTGTGACGGTACACTAATAAACGGATTAACCGGCGGCGGTTCCGTCGTTCCGTTTTCCACACAACTTCCGCAGTCAAATGCAGCAACGTTAGCAGTAACAACAATAAAAATTTCAAACAAGAATAGAAAAACAAAACTTAACATAAAACTGAATAAAACGAAAAATAACACGAAAACTTCCAAATCTTCCAATAATCGACCGAACTCAAGCGCACTTGGACACGGAATGATTAAAACAAAATGGCGGACCAAACATGTTGTGCAGCCCTGTAGTGTCGTACCGTGCAAAATGACACAGTATAAGTTTAAATTTTGAATTTTATGATATTTTATATACTTTCGGAACATTTATTAATGTAATAAGAGTGCATTTGCATCGTGTTTAGAGTTCCGTAGTCAACAATATTGCGTGTGTGTGAATACCAGTTTTTCGATTCAGTTATCCGTTCGCTTAATATTAAGCTTTAAAGTGCTAATTTTTGTTAGTCAAGTGTCTCCCCCCCCTGCCAGCCAAACGGTTGTTTTTGAATATGTAAATAATTCACGACAGTTGTATATATAACGAAGTTAAAAGAAAAACTATCACAGCTAAGTAGGCTTTACACGATAACGAGTTAGGGTTCCGTACACGGAAGGTGCCGAATTGTTTGTCAAGCGTTACCATTTTTTTCGCCTTGCTTTTGGTCGACTTGATGTTGCTATGGCATCTATATTGTTGTTATTTATCGTAATGGTTTCATTTTGAGATATTGTTTTTTTTTTCTTCTCCAACGAAGTATTATGAGCACTAGCGATGACATTTAGCGACAGTTAGTATGTATAGCGATCATATCGTTTACAAATTGACTTCGGGATACAGGTCGGGGTCAATGCTCGCTATCGCCATGCTAACGCGCACCGGTTTTGTAGAGCATCGTCTCTGTCGTTCGTACACTAAAGTTCATTTTAGTGCTTCGTGCGACAGAAACGACCCAGTACAAAGCCGAAGCCAGCCGATCATGTTCTTTTTAATTGCATTACTTTACTGTACTTTATGTGTAGGTAAACTTGTTCAATTGACCAAAAAGCCGCTGGCAAGTAGCGAGCCAGTACAAACACGGCTCGGCAGTGTCTCCCCTCGCGACTGAGAGCTATACGTGCCTCACTACCAACGATACATTCACTTTGTTGTTGTTGTACTTGTAAGAGTTAAAGTACAGAGCCAAGATACACCGTATACAAGCTGGATTAGCGACTAGCTATACTGGAGAAGGTACCTACATTATCTACTTCACCGTATGACTGTATGGAACAGCTGATTTTTTCTCGTGATGCCAGGGCTCCATAGTAAGACATTATAATATATATAATCAGGTCTACCGTGATACATTTTTACCTTTTCTACGAAAAGAGGACACCCGACGTTTCGAGACAGTTGCATGTCTCGTGGTCTACGGGAAACTGGCAAGTATGGCGAGGCGCAGTGATGAGATGCAGGTGACGACCGAAGTATTTTTCTTTTACCCGCATAAAAACTTTAGTCTTTAAAAAATTATCGCGGTAGACCCGATTATATATATTATAATGTGTACGAAACGCGAGAGTTGAAAGTCCATAGTAAGAGTTGTTTAATAGACACGACCACTATCCCTGGTAATTTAAATAATTTATACTGTAAGGTGCGACTCCTTGATGGAACTTCATTCTAACACTAATAAAAGTCTTGTACGAGTTCCACTATTTTATTTACTTGATTATTGCGACTAGTTTCATCTATTCGACATCGTCGGGTTAACTCGTACAAGAAGACTTTTATTAGTGTTACTATCCCTGAGTTTGGATTTTTAGCAACTTGATTCTTAGCAACTAAAATCCGATCCGTTTACTACTTACAAGCAACTTTCCCAAAGAAACAACGAGAGGATTTGCCCTGATCACATCGTTCGTGATTTCAGTCCTAGACTTGTACACACCGAAGTAGAGGTGCCAGTTGGAAAAATGGAAATGGAGAGCAGTTGATAAAAAAGGAGGATTTTAGAAAAAAGGAGGTCATTAATGCATGTAATAAAAGAGTAGAACCCGTTGTGTCTTAGATAGATGAATTGGTGACTGCACCGTCCACTATAGAGCCTTCTCCAGCTGGGTGCGCCACGAACAAGCGAGGTTCCATGTAATCAGCAGTAATTACAGTCAAAGCCCGCAGCATAATTAACTCCGCGTTGTTGAAACGACATAACGGGCGAGGTGGGACACGGTGTGACGTCACCGTGGAAATGTGCTATTAGTCCGTGTGCCACTACATAAGGTACGTGAATTAAGGAATTTTGGGTAATATTTCGACATAGATAACGATTTTGCCGTGGGACTTGGTTGGCGGCAGGTTTACACGGGGTGTTGGATTTGTAAGTTTACTTATTTTGTTTTTGGGTACAGAGCACCGGTAGCTTACGGGTAAAAACGCTGGCCTCGCAATCTTGAGATCCAAGTTCAATCCACGGTCAGAACACCTTTGACGCCACCTCGGCGATTCATGTCGAGATGATATATTTTTTCATTTTATATATTTTTTCTGGTGACTCTTAAGACCCAGTATCAAGCTAAACTTCCATCCTGCACCGACGCTTTTGTTTTTGAATTGTCTATCCTATTCTAAAAAACTGCTGCGCACGCACCACATTAGTTATTTGAAATTGATGGCCAAATAGGACATCTAATTAAAAATCCTTCTACAAATAAGTTAAGATGTGCTACACTGAATCGACACCATTGTCGAATGTTCTTTAAGAGCTGTGTTCTTGTCCATGCAGCACTCTCCACTCAGGTCTAGTTTTAACTGCTGCATGAATATTCATGATACGATATGACGCCTCACTTTCCTTAGTTGTTCTACGTAGTAGCTACTCCTAAGCCTTCCAAACGTGTATTGAGAAAAAAAAAAACGAAATTATTCTAAAAATAAAGTATCCAATGCAGATTTATATCTGACTGTACCTATACAGAAGTTTTAACGGAAACCGTGGCACCCAAGTTTCAACTAAGATAGCCTTCGCAGTTCAATAAAAGTGCCAATACAAACCGGCCATGCTAAAAGGCTTTCAAGTTTCAGTTAGAGTAGTATAGAGGGCGTGTAGTGTCGCCGGCCATTAGTTGAAGCGCCCTCTGACGGCGGCGGATCGAGATAGCCTTTGTTTCACATGTTCACTCCCAAGCCGAGATAAAGGTGTGGTGATACTAGTGTGTTGCTCTATTGTGCTGTGTTTAGTATTAACCCTCTCGATTCTCATTACACTAACACAATAGACCCAGATCGTTGCTAGAATCCTTCTTACAGATTAAGCTTTTGATTGAAATTGTGTCCCAGTGTAAAAGTTTATTTACTAGTTTACTTTCAAGAAGCTTACAGTTATAACCGTACTGGACGGCTATTCTGACGTAAATTTTCACTCGCAATATCAATAATTCGACTTTTGTGTATAGCGTGATAAATACCATGTCAAAAAAGACTATACAATGTAATAAATACAAACTTTAGGTTTTTAATCGAGAAAATCGATACACATTCTTAAAAAACTGTTATTAGGTAATCACACGAAATATTTTTCCACCAGAATCGCCATCCTGGAGCACTAATTTCCTAAAACAAGGCCACAATAAAAAAAATTACCTTCAAACGCTTCACCTAGACAGCGATACCTTCAGAGAGAAAAAAGTTTCGTAAATAATAGAGATAGAGACACATAAAGGTCATTTATTGTAGCGTGCGGGTTTTAATAGAGGTTATCCGTATATTTATAACACAGATTACTTTAACAAAAAGTAAATATGTATTTTATGTGCGAGTGCGTTTCGTCCTAGGTCTCATCGGCGCTTTCCTTCGGACGTGGTTTAAGTTCCTGTTTGGTTTATGAACCTTATGCAGTCGTAAAAACCTAATCCAAATCAATTTAGTAGTTTGAACGTGAATCGAGACAAAAGACATAAACTGATGGTATGATTCATAAGTTGAAGATCTTAGCCAAAAGCGCCCCCTAGCGGATATGTAGTCAAAGGTATTAATAATAATAGTTATTTCAACAAAAAGGACACTCAGCTAAAATTAAATCATTTACAAACGGTCCACTACAAGCTAAGCTATAATATATCGCCGTCCATAGTCTCAGCTAGCAGTACACCACAACCTCGGCCACCCCCGCACTGCGCATGTCACAGCTCTACTCGACTTGGCTCTACACTAGCTTGTTTATTTGTATGTGACGCCGCTTGGGGGGGCTCCACCGTACAGTTGACACACGACTATTTGCGCGATTCTCTCACTTGAATCTGAAGACGTTGCTTAGGGGAAGCTAGAAAGTCTATAATACATGCGGGTAAACTAAATGCAACGTACATTAAAAAAATGGGATCCTCTTGGATCATCATCTCGCACAAGAAGTTTATAACTGTAGTGCTTACCTCTATTTAAAGCCTCACGCTAAAATAAATATCCTTAATTTTTCTCTATCTCATGCGTGATACTTTTTTCTGTGAGTAGTATCACTGTCGCTTTTATTTTTGAAAGGTATAGTATTCAAAGGTCTATTTCTTTGGCATGGACTTGATATAGCAAGTTAGCTCTCCAGACAGTTTCGTCAGGTTCCAACACTGACAGCAGGATAGCGTATACAATTTTCAACGCGTGCGACAGAGATGGTATTAGAACCCGTGTCGCGACCCTTAGTTTATGAACGCGGCCCAGTATGGTGATAAGCTACTTATCCTGCACATAATGTATGGTTTATTTATTTAATGCTTAGGAAAACTAAACCCTATACAATGGAAATCAAACACAACTTAAATACCATGGCAGTCTTAAGAAGTTACCAAAGATACGAGTAAGTAGTGAAATATTTAAATTTAATCAAGCCCGTGAATTTAAGACTTGTCGAAGTAGCTATCCCAACTGAGTCATATTTATTGCCAACTACTTCAGTTCCTGTCACGACAAGACTCCCGCCTTCTCTTTTTGTTGATATACAAAAAGAGAAGACTCCCGCCTTCTCTTTTTGTTGATATACAAAAAGAGAAGGCTCCCGCCTTGTCTACTCCTCCTTGGTCATCTACTTCCCTTTTCTTAAGAAGAATATCTACATATACAAAAGAATACCCTATCTAACTAAAAACGGCGGGACCTAACATGAAATTTGAACTGCAGGTTCCTTGTATGACTTAAAAACAGCTAAGAAGGGATTTTGGGAAATTCCCGCGGGAGCAACGCTATCAGTCCGCTAGTTAGGTATAATTTGTGGAGCACGTCACTAAAACACCTGAAATATATCAAATGCTAATATTGCCCTCGTAATTTCCCACGTCTCGAGAGGGAATACATTTTCAAATGGACAACAATTCCGCCCCGCGTCGGGCGCCAACATTCTGAAACCCGACAATTTCTCGCGTGACATTTCGCAAATTTCTGCAGTTCGCTCTCCCTCCTTTCCTCGCCTTTCCCGTGTAGCGCTGCAGCGGCTGGATGCAGCTTATTCTAGCTACTTCCGCTGCTTGATTACGAAACGATTTCTGTAAGTTTTGGACTGTGGTATTAGGGTTACGAACTCACTTTATACATATCGTCATCACGACATCCATATATCCCCCAGGGGGTATCAGAGGTATTTCCGAGTGTAGACTGTCATTAGAGCAGTCAACACTCGTGCATCCTCTTTTCACTGACGGTTCAACGTCCCAGCGTAGTAAAAGATGAGCTTTATCGCTGTATGCATGCTTTTTAGGGCATGCTAGTTTATCTTACATTGTTTTCTTTCAATGTTGCGCAAGTGGTGAGTAATACAAATCTGTGCACAGCACATAGTTACCGAAAAACTCAAGTAATTATCGAAAAACTTATTGGTGCATGCTCGACTGGTAGGATATGAACTCGGGTCTCAAGGTTGAAAGTCCGACGTCCAGTTTCCTTTGTTTTCAACTTATGCGTAATTTTGAAGCGTTTCAATGGTTGAATCTCGTCTTTTTTGCATATTTTCTATAGTACATTGTTCACCGAGGGAAGAAAGGGGAAGATTACCAACGAGGGTGTAGTTTGAGGCCCGAGGCGAAGCCAAGGGCCTCAATACACACGAGTTGGGAATCGCACTTTCTCTCGAGTGATACATAGTGCTTTATACTACACTTGCGAGGAAATAGTACTCGTATAATTTCACTTTTAATCAAGATACAAAGAAACCGACTGACTCGCGTGCGATTGTCACTTTTTATTTCCTTCTTTTTTTTTATTATATACAGGAAAAGCAAGTGGCCAGTATCATTTTTCGAGTTTTATGTACGAGTTCGCAAAATAATACTGGCCACTTGGCCACTTGCTCATTCTTTATGATATTAAAAAAAAAACAGCACGTTAACAATGGATTTGCATATACTTTTTCTGCCCGCTCAAGCACGTTAATAATGAATTTTCATACACATTTTCCGCCCGCATATTTGTATGACAGTAATGACGTATTTTCTGCATCGTTTTCAACAAAGAAAGAAGGTACTTTCCGAGGAGGTGTGGTAACATAGTGCTTTATACTACACTTGCGAGGAAATAGTACTCGTATAATTTCACTTTTAATCAAGATACAAAGAAACCGACTGACTCGCGTGCGATTGTCACTTTTTATTTCCTTCTTTTTTTTTATTATATACAGGAAAAGCAAGTGGCCAGTATCATTTTTCGAGTTTTATGTACGAGTTCGCAAAATAATACTGGCCACTTGGCCACTTGCTCATTCTTTATGATATTAAAAAAAAAACAGCACGTTAACAATGGATTTGCATATACTTTTTCTGCCCGCTCAAGCACGTTAATAATGAATTTTCATACACATTTTCCGCCCGCATATTTGTATGACAGTAATGACGTATTTTCTGCATCGTTTTCAACAAAGAAAGAAGGTACTTTCCGAGGAGGTGTGGTATAAAAATTATTTTTGCCTCTTTACAACTTGTACAGTACCGTTTAAATAATGCGCATGTATAAATCTTTGGCACTCTTCGGCAAAGGTTGTATTTAGTTACTTACGCTATCTATACAATCCATGATTCGGCTAAAGATTTCTATATAGCCGCATTATGTCTGTGGCAGATCCTGTACATATTATGACCCTACTGTTTTGAACACACTCTGTCTACAAGAACTACTAGTGTAGTACAGAATCAATCGAGTGATCCTGTAGTAGCGTTATACAGGACTGTGGCAGGAACGAGTTGCGCAAACTAATATCGTAGAGCGGTGAACCAATCCGCAACGACAAGACTGTTGTGGGGTGACTCTACTGTTGTATTACCTGTACTATTACACGCTCCGTTTGCAAATGTAACTAGGTAATGGATATCATAAATGTGTGATGATTGATTTCCTTTAAAATGAAATAATAGTAGTTTATGTTACTAGGGCGAAAAGGAATAAATTACGAGGACGATTTAAAACACGAGCGTAGCGAGTGTTTTAAACGTAACCGAGTAATTTATTGCTTTTACGCCCGTGTATCATACTACGTTTTTCAATGCATAGTGTGAGGAAATGAAAATAAATATAATCTTGTGAACTTTAAATTATAATTGGCTCAAAAGGACTGTATCCAGAGCCGTTAAACAGTGGAAAAAAAAGTTTAACATCTATGGTACACAGGAAAGGCTGCAGGTTAGCCAACCATTATAAATAAATAAAAAAAAATAATCATAATAAAGCCCTAGGGCAAAATAATCGACTTTTTGTTCGGTTTTGATGCATAAAAAGTGGGCCTTTACGAGCACATGCATTGAAAAATATATTTATTTATGTAACAAATATAGAATAAATATATATTTAGCAGATATTATAAAACGAACACATCAATAGATATTTTTATTGTTACTTATTATGGAGACATTTTTAATGAATATTTCTATACGGTGAGCTACTTGATTATATTTACTTTAGGACACCTGAAGGATGCTTCAGTGTACGCAGTCGAACATGCTCGGCGTGATTTAGCAATCGCCTCCTCCTTTTGCTACGACGTAGCAATTGCTACGATTCCGTAGTCTCTGCTTCGTAGTCTCGCTACGTCGGAATCTATCTGCTGAGTTTACAGTATCGGTAAAAAATTGCTAAAAAATAGATAGCAGGCAAGATTGTGGCTCGTGGTTAAACATAACACTATACTACAAATTTCAAGTCTGCCTGTACCTAACAGAGATATGTTTTGCTGAGTAAATCAGCCTTTCTGATTACGAATTTGTCAATGGAATTTTTCTATAACATCGAAATTCAGAGATATTATGTTTTTTTTTTTAAAACGTCAGTTATTTTAATAATGTTTCATATAACACACAAGTTGTGTGTCTCACAATTCCGATTTTCCAAAGTAAAATATAAAAAAAAAAATTTTTTTTCATCTTTTCTTTATTTTTGTTTCTAAATGTTTGCATGTTCGTAATAATTGAACTTCTAAACACGTGCTTCAGTGTTTTCTTCTATTTACACCTTCTTTATAAAAAGGCCGACGTGATAGAACAATTTTGGTGGAGTATTTCTAGTCAGGACGGTCGATTTATCCAGAAAATTATACTTGCGTTTCTGTTACAAAATTTTGTTGACCAATGTATCGAACGAACGTTGTGGGGTAACCTCGAACGTCCAGCACACTCGACTGTGTGTGTGATCGATCGTGTATTGAAGTTGCTGTTACATTTTTATGAAAAATACGAACCTTATAAGCTTTTATAAATTTGTAATGATGTTATATTTTATGTCAAACTATTTCATCTACTTTATACAGTTATACAGTGTGTCCCTCGTACAAGTGCACATCCGAAAGTGGGTGAAACTAGATCTAAATATATCGACAAAAACAAAGAAAAAAAAAATTATTGAATTTTTTTTTAATCTTGAAAAAATACTCCACCTAGGTATCTTTGTATGGGACGCGAGCGCAGTGCATTTGGTTAACCGCTCGTAGAAAATATTGTATTTACGATAGAACGTTGTATTTTTTTTTATTAGAAAGATAATGGAATAGACAATGATAAATAGGAATAAAAGTATAGTGAAACGGGGATATTATTTTGAAAAAATTTACTATTACTGAAAAAAAAGACGGAAAAATTAAAGAAATAATCTTTTAGGATATTATTTTTATGGTAATGGTAGTTGATTATGTTTTGTTTTCGATTTAGTATGCAACGTCTATTCTTAAGGATTACAACAGTTTTATTTCATTGCATTACTCGCGATAGATCAAAAGTTATGACATATTTTATACATAGTCTCCATGGTAAACAAAAAAAACTTTAAAACGTAAATTTATAAAACAAAGATTTTCAAAAAAAAAACATTTTTTTCGGTAAAATAATGTCTAGTTTCACCCCTTTTCGGATGTGCACTTGTACGAGGGACACACTGTATATTGTACAAAACAGACAGTAGACAATGAGCCGTTTTCCATGCTAGCTTCTATTAAATTATGGCGCTATCTAATATTCAAGGACTTAAAAAATTGTATAATCTCTTGGCTAAATGGGCCTTTCCTAAAGACTAAAAATAAATCAATCAGCTGTCAGTTATAACATTCTACGCATTCACTGTGTTTATTTTGTTATAATTGTTGCTTGGATAACTTTAATACCGATACTATCTGGCACCGAATATTATCTGGGCACCAATTTCGAAGATTAATTAATTTTATTTTTTTATTTTTGCGTGACCGGAGCGTGTCGTTTGACTCTAAGCGCCTGATTAATTTTAAAAGCAATAATCAAAATCGTTAGATATTGTTTTGGTATTTTTTTTTGCAGGCGCTTTTAAATATTTTCATGCTTTTTCCTTCTAAAACAAACTGGATAAAAAAGAATCTCATAGGTATCTTTACTTCTTTGAACCATACCTGAAAATGTGATGTCTTCTGCATTTTAGCCCGTATTTGGTGAGAAACTGATGATAAACAGTTTCTTATTTTTATGACTTTGTAGTAACGCGTGAAGCTTATTATAGCTTTAAATGATTAATTATGTAAAAACGAATTCCAAGGGGTCTTAGAATAAGGATCAACGTATGTTTATGCAGAGCTGCAATTTCCTAAAGCGACAGGATGCAGCGTCTTCGAAATTCTAAAATGTCGAATTTCATATTTTGTCCGGGATAATCGCCTTAAAACTAGGGGGCTCACCTCGCTCCGCTCCACTTCGCTCGGCTCCCCATATGTATTTACAAGTAAACCTACCACGCTCCACTCGTCGTATCAATTTTTGACTGTGGTGAAAGATTTTCAATTTCATATTTTACGATCTGCCCACGAAATGTCTATTACGAATCATGTCAGGTTGTTTTTGAAATTCAATAAACAATTTTATAATATTTAAATGTAAGAAACTCGCTGGGAGGAAAAATAATCTAAACCGAAGCGGACGCAACCGCGGCACAAAGCTAGTCGAGGCGGCGACATGGCATCATATCTCTGAGAGGAGCACTCGGCAAATGGGTTTCCAATAATCCTTGACGAGTGCTGCCTGATCTCTGTTAAGCTTAATAATATCAGTCTGCAATCTTTCTTACAATAAAGTGTAAATATTGCATTTTGATCTAAATCACCACCTCATCATTGTCAGCCTATATCAGCCTATTCCTTGGCGTAAACTGAGAGCCTTTCTGCTAGACTATTATGCGAGGGTTGATATATCGAATTGATAAACTGGTATTAGGTCATACTGCAAAATGTGCACGGTGCATCTCAATTGGTGGCTACCTTAAAGATAAACAGTCGTTAAAACTAGAGCTAAGAGCATCAACTTAGATTATCTTAACCTTTAAGTGCTTAAGTTCATCTTTGCGGATCATCATACAATGATCCCTTTGGATTTGGATCCTCTCCATCACTGCCGACATTTCCCCGCGAACATTGCTTGATTCTTGCCTCTCCAGACAGATTGAGGGGTTTGTCAACAACTTTGCGTCTCGTGCTCGATTCTTTAATGGTTATTTGGATTTCTTTGATTTTTTTGATGAGTTATTTATAAGCTATGTTTACGTTTTGGTTTTTGTTAGAAAAGCGTCTACCGTTAAAAGCATACATGTTCTAAAACAAAAGGATTTATGTAAATACGAAAAAGGGAACATTTATGTTTTATACCTGCGTCAATTCTTGCACAAATAAATTTGGGAAAGGATATTGTCAACATGACAAAGCTAAACCTACATGAACCAGTTGTACTCCGCCGGATGTATCCGTCAAGCCGGAATTACCCGTCGCAAATGCCGGTATTACCCCAACTACCGCCTTCCCCAGCCATTTCATTACCTCAACTTAACAGAATAATCTCGCCACTATCTAAATCGCCCGGTTCCATTACTTCTTCCATCTCCAGCCAGACTTATTTGACACTTTAGAACCCTCCGAAGACGCTCGCCGCGAGCTCAAAGTAAATTAGCTATGTCATTCGTACATTTGTTTCAAGATCCCATCTACTGTTGCGGAGGCTATAGATCTTATTCCAACGGGACGGGATTGGTTTCAGTTCGTTCTGGTGGTAAGTGGGGGTTGGTTAAAGATATCATGACGTTATTACCCGTCTCCCCCTCCCCTTTTTACGAGCGTTTAACCCCTGTCTGTGTTGGTTGAGTGAGAGCGCCGAGGTTTGGTGCCGTAGGACAGGACGGCATGGGATGTCGGAAGCTTTAGGTAACCTTTCAAGAGAGTTTCTTTATTTCAGAAAATGATCTGTAATTGAGTGTTTTTCAAAGACCATGCCTACAAAATACCAAAGTGCTGAAGTAATCACTATTTTAGTTAAGCATGTAATCAGGCTGCTGTCACGAATGCAGTTATTTGAGTAATCTAAGTGTGCAGCCAATGTGATTTCAGTGTTGATGAATCAGTGAATTTCATTCAACTTTTGTCAATTTTCTTTACTGCAAGAGGGTTTACACCGAATAGTGAACGGGTCCGTGATTAGTCATCGAACTGCTAAATTTGAGTAAGGATAAGCAGCATCGCATTCGTACCAAATTTGGGATTACTTCAAGGGTTTGTCTTGGGGCCAATCTTGGTTTTAAAATTATACAAATTTATTTCTTATTTATTTCATAACTAGTATCATATCTTCATTGCTTAGAGTCACGTGATTCCGTATCGTTAGTACATGGAAACAGTGGCATCTATTGCGCATGTGCGGGAATCTCGTGCAATGCAGCCGGATTAGAACAAGGGGCGCGGGGCCAATGTCGACTATATCTGTAGCAAGCACTGGATGATGTTGCTATATGTGTATTATTGTGTAGTAGCCTCGTCGAGGTTAGGGCAAATGTTGGGATGTTGGATCCAAGTGCAATCACTTTGGTGGAGGCACCAATTTTCAGCAGATTTGTAAAGCTTATAAATGCGATCGTAATTTCAGACCCTGGTGATTCTTTCATAATATTTTGACTTTCATAGTTCAGTGTAATCTTATGTCCAATGTTTGTGTCAGCTTCTTCAATTTGTTATGGTTTTCGTTATTTTTCGCTGAACCCCAAAACCGAGAATTCCATCCGCCATAATGAAAAGTTTTATTTCCTGAACCCGGCCTTTTTGCCGCAATTCATTCATTCGTAGGGAAATATGGGCGCCTTTTTAAGTGAAACATGTTCATAGCTTGAAAATTACGAGAGCGGAGCACGCTGTGGCGAGTCTTATTTAATACAGGACCGTTTTCCGCAATATGAACGCAGCTTACTTTTTTTTTTCAATGAATATTTAACTAAAATCTTATTTTGCACCATGTAAACCTAAAATTTGAAACGGAATGGTTAGGAGGGTTGGATAGGAAATGAATCTTTGAATCGGGACGATGTCTAATGTAGAACTACAGATAGTCATGTGTTATATGCCTGATACACCATCTTGTTTCACAAGTTATTAATTTGCATAATTTTTCTTTACTTCAGCTACAAATTTTGTTTTGTGGTTTTGGTTGTACTCTGCTGGATTTTAACTCTTTTATATGTAACCTATTAGTATGTAGTATATAGGATGGGATTTGGTCGGCTGCCTGGATTCGTGCTAGGGGCTCGGTTGTTGATCATTGAACCTTGTTCCTGGTCCCTGGCCGGGTCTCCGGTATGGGTTCGGGCGGCTGATTGGATTTCACCTTGTTTAATATGTATTTTACCTATCATTTTAATCGTATCTATATTGCTACATAAATTAAATAAACCTTTAATCTAGTTCATGTACATTTATTATTTTATTACATATATTTTCAAAAGATTAAATTTTGACTTGTGAAGCGTGTATTATATATACCTACTTTGCAAAATCTATTTGAATTTGAATATTGTTGTTCATTATGTGCCCCTAAAAGCGTTGAGCAAATACTACAAGTTGTAGCGGTTTGATTGTCTGTTTTTGACAAAACCCTATCCTGTTTCATTTGTCAGCTCAGTTAGCAATTTAATATTCCAACTTATATTCCCATGCTACTCGCACAGAAGCGGAATACAGACCAACTCATATCTATGCTACATAACTGAAATATTCCATTCGTACAAGCATGAAAACCACCTCCAACCCCTGAGCTTAGAGTCCGTTTTTCCAAAACGCTCAGCACAAGAAGTTCTCAAGTTGCCAGTCCGCTTGATTATGAATCCTCGTGAATACACAACGAGAGTTGTTCGGCTACAATTTTGTTTATTGTGCCTTTTCAAACGGAGACTGTTGTTCCCTTGATGTGTGTTCCGAAGAGAAAGGAAGCGTTTGATAATAATAACATGAAAGCGTGTTTTGATGAAAAAGGAAATCTAAATAATACAAAAGCGAAACAACATGCAGTGACTCATCTCGAAATCTTCGGAACAGAGCATATAAACTTGAAATTTCGTTCTTAATACCACATAGATACACGCTAAGAAAGGATTTTGTGTTCTAGTTTGTCTTTAAGGGGGGGGGGGGGCTCTACTTGGCAAAAGGTTGGTGATATATATATCGAGGTAGACCTCACTAGAGTGCAAAACGGAGAAGCGTCCGTTTGTGTCATGAATATCCTTTCTCCTTTCCGATCTCTTATCATCATCAGATTAGTTTCAGAGCATGATTTATCAAGCATTGCTATGTGTTTTTAAAAATATCTACATTTCGTCTCTGGTCAGAACAAAGCAGTGGTTGCTCAGTCGGTAGAACGCCTAACTCTCTATCTTTAGTCCCAGGTTTGAATTCTGCCCGGTCGAGAAACTTTTTCTGAGCTTCTTCGCATAGTCTTGGTATAGTTATCAATCACAAGGAAAACCTGCATGTCCAGAACTAACCCCTGTCACGTTGGGATGTAAAAATCGCTGGTGAAAAGAGGGGTTCATTATTCTATTGCCAGTCCACAATCGGAAACATCCCTTACACACCCACGTGGATAAATGTCAAAAACAAGAAAGAACAAAAGAACAATTTGGAAAGTATATTTCTTTAACACACAGCGCCACCAATCTCATTAATCAAAGAGTCTAATTTAAACTCCACTCGACGTAAAGTGTTGCAACTTCTTCTATTATTTACTCGACTTCTCGGCTTGTTGTGAATGTTGACGTTTCTTTGACAAGATGTTGAAGTATAAGAAGTCGTCATTTTGCTTTGTCTCTTATTTATAACTATAAGTTTGTGTTTTTGTTTTTCTCACAATGGGCTTACGGTTTGCATTGTATGGTAGTGAGACAAAGAGAGGTTGCAGGCGTTTCAAATGTGCTGGAGGAGGATGGAGGGAATTAGCTGGATGGAGAGGAAGACTAATGAGGAAGTGCTGAGAATTGTAACGGAAGTGAGATGTTTGTTAAAAACCATTGAAAACTTAAGAGTGAAGATTCGACACATGATTCGACATGACAATTTCTTGAAAAATATCATGGAAGGAAAAGTCGAGTGGAAAGAGGAAGTAGAAGACCTAGACGGTACTTTACTCAAGTGAGGGGAGAAATTTAATGTTATGTCGCATCAAGAAGTCAAATCATTAGCAGAAGAATGGCGGTTACTGCACCGACAAGAGCGTAGCTCTTAAATGTACAACATAACAAAACAATGGTATATGTACGTAGTACATTTTATTAAAAGTAAAATATATATATAAATAAATATGAATACTTCGATTTATATCCTTTCTTGAGATTTGAAACTTTACCTCATAAACTTCTAGAAACCATATTTGTGAACATAAAAAATGTAATAGTTAAATATTTGCCGACTCCATTTAGAACAAAATCACTCGGCTAAATATATTTTTCAATCTGAAAATAGCTACCGCAAGCTCCTACAGCGCTAAGTGAAAGATAAATAAAATGGCGCGCTTAAACAACATAAAATTAACTTGGTCCTTCGCTCGCATCTATTACCATATTTACAATAGTCATGTACTACGTGTCGATCTATGTAGATGATCGATATCGATAGTCTAACGAACCGGGGACATAACCCGCCCTCGCAGTCGATGCGATGTGATTGCCTATAACTCTGATATATTGCTGACACTGGACGTAGGGATGGGCGTTTGAGGTATCGATGCATTGGGATTTATGAAATAGGGCCACAAAACAAATAAGTTTGCGATAAATATAAATACTCTGTTTTTTTTTTGTAATGTTTCCTATGTTCTGATAAAGAAAGGAACTTTTTGCTCATATTACAATCTTAAAGAGGCAAAAAATGGGTCAGTGCATTATCCCCCAATAGTGCAAGTTTATTTACGTGCATATCCGAATAAATAAAGTTCGCCAAATAGTTCCCTATTAATTGTTTAATCAGTATCATCTTGAAATTTTCCGTAGGTAGTTCTAGCTTTTACAATAACATTGACACTTCGACACTTGTCTATCGGCAAATGTGATGCTTCCTTCAAAAGTGATATCGGTTTAGTTTCCAAAGTATATTGTTTGTTGACATATCGGTGACTTGCCATCCCTAACCCTCGAGTGGGAGTTCGGCGGGTGGAGTGAGGAGTGGGGGGCGGAAGGTTCCTCATGATTAGCAGGCGACAAGCGCTATCGTCTCACACTCCACCACGACTCATCATAACTTTTACTTGCACGTAAATAAAGCCCATTATCGCTCGGTTCGTCAGTCTATCCACCCTGGTTGGTGGTATACAGATTGTATGTGATTGTGACAGATGTATGTACGGAATCGTTGCCCGTTTTGTGAGATTCGTCGGTGATTCCGTTCGGGATGAGGCTTTTGTGCTTGTTTAGTGTTAAATGTGGTAATTATTCATTTATTATGATATGGAATGATGCGCAGTTTTGATTATTAATTAAGGCGCATCCATGACCTAAATTAGCAGCTCGATGTGTGTCGGTATAAATATCGATAGAAACGACATTGAAATATATACAGTACTTTTATCTCACGAAAGCGGGTCAGGCTCAGTTGTAGTAGTCCATGCACATATACGTTACTGAAGTGTGCGTGAGCGTTATTGCGTAGCTTCACCGATGTATAAGTGAGGCACTACTACAACCAAGCCTGAGCTGCCGTTGTGAAATAAAACAACAATTTAAAGAGTAACATGTCAGGCAAAATCTCGCCAAGTATTATTAATTCATTTAAGTTTAGGGTTTCTTAAGTATGTCTGCTCCTAAAACTAATCTTTACATCTTCGAGATATTTTTCATGTGTTTTCATCCCTAAGTCATTCGACCTTTTCCCCGGACGGAATCCTCAAAAATGCGGCGGCTATCATCCCGCTTCCTTCATAATAATATAATACAGTAGGGCTCGGGGCAATCGTGAGCGCCGCGGTTAATGTAAACCCACCGGCGCGCCACACCCCGCGCGCCGCACCCCGAGAGGGGTTTGCACACAGACTTGACAATGATATTGTGGTAGAACTGGCTGTTATGTGCAAACCGAATAAGTCAGTCTCCGCCGGCGGCGTTACAGGGACGCGGGGGATGACGGTAAAGGAAATCGCGCGCGGAGCGGGCGGCGGGCTTGTGAGAGGGAGTGTATATCTCACACACTCTCAATGCAACATATGCCCACCCCCGCGCCCCTGTAGCGTCGAGGGCGAACTGACTTATCCGGCCGCTCAGTAGTTGCGTGCGGCGTAATAAAAAAGACTTAATCTACGACATGAATCCTTGTGGTGTGAGAAGCGTTGCCGAGTATGGACTGTGAAATTCGAGTCACAGTTCAGCTGAGTCGTACACTGATGTTTCACCGAGTATTACGTGGTGAGCCCTATCACCGTACTTCGGGTACAAATGTGGATCCACAGTTTAACGTGCCTTCCGAAGCACGCAGACCGAACACAAATATGCCGGGATTTGAACCCGCAAATTAAAAATTAGCAATAACCCGAGACGTTCGAATCACGGGGGCGGTCTAGACTAAAAAACACTTAATGTCTCTTCGAAATTTAGGATACTTGTGTTTTCGTAAAAGTTCTTTTTTGTAGTTTTTGTAAGTTTTTATTGCGCGCACTGCAGAAGTCAAAGGACTTATCTTTATGACATTTGCGACCACACACACAACCTTGTGTTTGATTTCTTATATTATTTGATATTTTTCTTAATTTCTATGTTCTTTGTTTCAGGTAAGATATTGTGTAATCGACTTGAGCATCGTTGCAGTAAGTACAAGAATTAATATTAACGTCTGATCTTATAAATCAGACAACGATGCAGCAATAACACCCGGTTATATCATGAGCATCACAAATCTGTAGCACTACTACAATGGACATCAGACCATTCCATTTGGGAGGGTTTGCCGGTTAACAGAACACCTAAATTCAAAATTCACTCAATAGTTATTCAACAAAACCCTATTACCTATGTTATGTATTGTGTATGCTGTCATCGCAACATTTCCATTGGCTTCTGTAAATTAGAATTTCAACATTTTTTTATTTAATTTCGATTAAAAGGCGGGTTGTTTACAACCCGGTTGCGAAACCGCTCTTAATCACCACGCCCCAGGTAAGCAATCGCAGTTTTAAACTTTGCACCGAAGATGCTGGTTACTCTCGTTAAGTCACGTCAGTAGTTTTCATAGCTGCTGGTCTAGAAGCATAAATCGCATAATCCTCATCATTCGTCTTCAACAAATAACAAAATAATCAAACCTATACTAGGAAGCGAGAAATAATACAGACATCCTACTTAGTCGCGTAGGTTTGTATCTTTTTCTGTGTTTTTCCTCCGGCTGTATTGCTAGACGTATCACTGCAGTTGTTGCTTTATTATTCTCCAAAGTTAGGTACTTCATGTGAGCGCAAATTTTGTGATAAAATCAAGTTTCTTGTTAATTCTACCTTCAGGAGTATCATATACTCTCTCTGATAGAAGACACATCATCAACGTATTGAGCCGAGGTTTCCCTACTGGGCACCCTCAGTTGTATGTTGACTATAACTTTACTGGAGGTGAAAATTCTCTCATTTTTCTTAGTAAAGCTGTGAAGGCTGCATGGCCAACAACAACAAAATCATCTTATAAAAAAAATTACTGTCATGTAGATGTGTAAGTCTATGGCGCCTCAGAGTGCGCATGCGCGGCGCGTCGGCGGTAGGTTTAACAGGCTGCCTTTTACCCGCTACTACCTCCAGCCGAAACATTGCTATACATATCGCTACACTAGTGATGGGATGCTCGCATGTCGATAATGTTGATGTCGTTGAAGTTACGGAAAAGTCAAAGTCAAAGTGAAATATCTTTATTTAGCGATTGATCAGAAGATCACAGATCGGTTCTAAGTGGTGTTTATAAATTCAAACAATTTGTCAGGTTCTAATATCCACAACTGGGAAGCGGATACATTATTACTCGTGTGACCCGTAATGGATTCGAGCATTGATCTTGTCCGCTATCTATTGGTTAACTATTGTTTTAGCTATTATGAGAACTCGACAGATTATGAACCTGTGTCGCTTTATGATTTTAGAGTTGCAATTACATGTAATTTAAAAAAATGTCAACAAAATATATCCAAATGACTACCATGTTTTGTAAATAAGCATCGACTGTATCGATATCGTATTCCCGATATCGATGGACCGAGGCGACAGCAACCGACCCCCGTACAGCTCGACATGACCTGCCCACCCCGCCGGTAAATGTACCTTCGCTATACACATATTACACAGGTTCCCTAACGATTACTGGGACGGCTTCCCTGACGCTAAGAGAAATTGTGTGCAAAGAGTAGGTGAACAACAGTATTGGCTAGCACGCGCCATGCAGAGATACAGTGTCGATCTATTCTTCTTGCGTTCTCAAGTATATCAAGTCTATCAATGTACGAGAGAGCTAGTATGATTAAGACAGTATCTACGACACGTGCTAGACAGATGTATTTATGACTTCCAAGTATGGGCCGTGAAATGCAAGTCACAGTACACACTCGGAACACCCACGTTTCACGGACGATTATTACGACCCAGCTTCATCGTCATACTTCGAGCATAAATATGGACCCATAAGGGTTCATATAAAGTCAGATTGAGCACCTCATTTTGCATCAATCAGAACTGAACTCTATGACGTTTCCGTTTAGTTTATAATAGCCCGCTGTGAACCGTAACTGTTACGACCACCAAGAAATACGCGCTCACGAAAAACTGCATTTTTATTTAATAACTCTGCTTCTAGATAAAATTATTAAAATATTCTTAAATGTTTTTTCAATGCATGTGCTCGTAAAGGCCCACTTTTTATGCGTCAGAACCGAACAGAAAGTCGATTATTTTGCCCTAGGGCTTTATTATTATTATTTTTTTTTATTTGTTTGCAATGGTTGGCTAACCTGCAGCCTTTCCTGTGTACCATAGATGTTATACTTTTTTTTCCCACTGTTTAACGGCTCTGGATACAATCCTTTTGAGCCAATCATAATTTAAAGTTCACAAGATTATATTTGTTTTCATTTCCTCACACTATGCATTGAAAAACGTAGTATGATACACGGGCGTAAAAGCAATAAATTACTCGGTTACGTTTAAAACACTCGCTACGCTCGTGTTTTAAATCGTCTTCGTGATTTATTCCTTTGCGCCCTTGTAGCATAAACTACTAAAATGTTATTGGTCACTTATTTTTAATAAAATATAGGTAGTCTACTATATTATACCAAGTTCCACAATGTCAGTCATTTGTAGTTGTGCATCTGGCCTTATACGGACCCTTAACCGTGCCTCCCGCAGCACGCAGACCGAACACAACCTACGACCTCCGGATCAGTAGTCGACCACTCAAACTACTAGACCACCAGAGACTGTCAGTAATAACTCCAGTTTCCGTCGCGCCTCGTGTCGATGTCGACAATCTATTTTAATCGCGCCGCGGGGTCCTATAATTGTGTTATCGATGCGGCCTGAGCGTGCGAAATCATATTTCTACGGTGCGTTCCAAAATAACGGATATTTGTATCGATTCGGCTAACTTATTTAACAGAACTAAACTTAATTTGAGCCTTCTGTCTTGTTCTTTCCGTATCGAAAAGACAAAGACAGAACGCTTATAATAAGGTTAGTCCTGTCAAATTAGTTAAATTGTGTTTAGCCGAATCGACTCCAATGTCCGACAAATGTCGAGGAGAACGCGACAAATAGATGTGTTAAAGAAATTAAATAGTTTTATTCAAATTTATGCAATAAAGATACGGTACCTAGAAAAAAAGAAATATACGACATTACACGTAAACTCTTTATGTAAAAATAAACAATATTATACGGGAAAATAAAATAAAATAGCTAAGTCATTAAAGTGAGTAGCTAAGCTAAGCGAACCAACTTGTTGTTTTTCAGAATTGTAAATTTAATAAGAATAAAATTACTACAATAAAGTTTATTATTATTTTATTTTATTATTTTATTTTATTTATTTATTTACATAAAAAATCTTTATATTTCTAACTTACATTATTGGGACACGAAACCTAGAAGGTTTAATTGTGTCAGTCTGGCAGTTTATATTAATAAGTAGGTAGTACTCGTACATTTATTTCTTAGTACGAAAGAGACAGGAATCAGCGCATGCGCGCTAACAAATACAAACGTAACAAAATTTCTTAAATATGGTTTACAACAGTTTCAAGTAGTTGTACATGTACTGGGTGTAAATAGACTTCTAACAATAAATGTAACCACATGCTCTACTGATCACACTGAACAACTCTCCCAACGGAACACACCCGCGCAACTAAAAATAAAAGTCCAGTAGCCCATATACAACTTTGAGTAGGTTTTTTAAGTAAAGAGCTACGCACACACAAGGGCGGATCCAGGATTTGATTTTAGAGGAAGCCATTCTGACAATGTTTATCACAAAGTAAAAAGGGGCATTTCTAGTCGCCTTAACTTGGCAAACCTATCTATACCTTCTTATATACCGCTGTGTAAAAGTGCACCCAAATCGAATCAAAAAGTCGAGTCATATAGTCAAATATACGGAATTTCTGGGTGAATATAGCCCCCCCCCCTCTCCTGTATCCGCCAATGCGTGTGGAACACTTAGCCATTAGACACCATATCAACCACGTGACAAGTATGGAAATAGAGATGGGATAGTATGTAATGACATTGGTATATCAGTGAAATTGCATTGATTTGTTAGCAAAAAAGGTTTGCCCTCTTTACGACGTCTAATGGCTTAGTGGTCTGTGGAGCTACGCAGTATCGTTCACACACACTTCAGCAACGTATAAGCTAGTGACGCACTAGTACAATCAAGCCCGACTCGCCATCAACGTGTGGGATAAGTACTAGTAGAGGAGAATTTAATTTTAATTTTTCTTTTTCTTTTGACTGAAGTTATTCAGTCAAGTATGTGTTTTAATTTAAAAATAGCTTGTTGTCAACACATTTCGTTTGGGACAGTTGTTGAGATGAATCGGTAGATGATGTACTTTCATATAAAGATACCTGTCCATTGACACTCGTTATGAATGTTTGTAATTTCCTTTTATTGCTCTTAAATGTCTTATCAAATACTTCACGAGCGGAGCCGTTAGCTAAACACGTTAGATTCTAACGGTGGTACTTTAGAGCTGTCAATTATCTCTCCTGCCACATTTCGGAACGCAGCTCTTAAGGGAAACGACGTGGAAAGAGTGGAAATGACACTGCACCGCTCCGGACTTCCTACGCGCCCCCCTTGTACAGGTGTCTGCGGTGCCTGTGACGCCAAATTTAACTGTAAATCAAGCTGTTTAAGGACTAATTTTAAATGTCTGTCAAGGGTGGTAGGACGCGTGCGCGATGCCGCGGCGTTGGGGCCTTTGGTTGTCGTTTAGCGCTTTTTGAGCTAGATTTGACGAGGTTTTGATGTCATCGGGTTGATACTTGTTTTGTGACTTTTGTGTAAGTGCTGAATGATCTCAATGCGATACACTGAAAGGTATTAGCGAAAATTGAAAACGATTTAAATGTGGCTCGTCATCGATTATTTAAGAGTTAAAAATCTTGTTGGTGTAGCCATTTTCCATCGTTCTCTGTCCAGAGTCAACTCTTTCAGTTCTCGGTTACATGCGACTCCGCCTTTGCCTTAAGTTAGTCACTGTATCGTAAAATCACGACGTATTTTAGAATTTCATATTTCGCCCATTTAAAGTTTATAAACCAACAAAAAGGTTTATTTTTGAGTGTGAGCCTTTTTTCTATTTTTCAGCAACTTAACGTTAACATAACGATAACAACTCATACAACAACTTAACGATAACAACTCATGAACTGCGGAATCACTATGGTAATACTAGTTGCAAATGGATAGAATTTAATAACATAGTTCACTGATCATACAGAACAATTTGCCAGTAGAAACCTGTGGATTTGTAAAAGTATTTCATGTTACCGTACTAATCTAATCCTGATTGTAAATTTTGTATAGCCACAGGGCCACAATTTTATTTTCCTTTTTTTTTATTTCTCTGGTGAATTTTACTTTAAGATCAGGGGGTCACCGCGTAACTCGTTGGCGTTCAAATGAACTTCAGTTTCTTCTATTTGATGGGCGTGCAACAAAGATATAGGTCGATGGCGTGCGACGACGCCCGCCTTACATGCCATCTCTTCTGCAGTTCTGCACGCATTGAATTTCAATGAAGTTCATTACACCGGTGTTACGGGGTACAAGGGTCGATCAGTAGACTATATGGTTTAATTTTGAGATATCTGTCTATTTAATTGAAAGCCGGTATTAATACTAGATGTTTGACAGATTTGTTAAAATACAGCCACAAAAATGAAAATCGAGCGCTTTTTAATCCGCGCAGCGCTTTTGTGCTGCCAGTCAATCAGCGGGTGTACAGTCAGTAGTCGGTGGTGTGTCGTGTAGAATGCCGGCGTTGGCCGCATTCGGCAATTTGCGGGTTCGCGCGCTTTCCGTGCCGACTGGCGTTACTAGTGATGGGACACTGTCGATATGACGCGCTGTCGATGGTTCCGTGACTTTACGTGGATTGTTGAGTGCTGAGTGCTCGGTTGGCTGGCTTTTAATTGCGGCAGTGATGTGTTTAAATAGCGGGTGTTTGCATTTATAACAAGTAATGACGGTCTGTGAATTTTCGATTTAATTTAATCGCGTTGTTAACGACGTAGCTTTGTGATAAAAAAAATATTTATCTGTATTTGTATTTCTTGGAATATTGATATTTAAAATCACTATATCATAAATGAAAAGTCAAAAGGCTTAGCCCTATTGACTGGTCAATTTGTAACCTCATAGGGCGAATCTGTATCAGATTATGGTGACCTAAGGTCAGTGTCCCAAGGGATCGTATATTATGCGGATATAGAGAAGAGCTTAGCTCTGTCGTGATACATTGCTCTCTGTTGCCTTTGACAAGAAGATTTCTTATCGGAGATTACTATAATAAAATATCTGTATGACCTCTCCAAACATATTCTTAAACTTAGAATCTGTCTTTACTTTAAAACTAAAACTCCAATAAAATATCCAGTGAAAAATATTAGTAAACAAAACGTGAATCTTTAACAGACGCGTTCTGAATTTCAAAGTGGGAACAAATAAAAATCTATTTTGGAACGCCACCTCTCAAAAAACGGAGTTTGTCGAACCGAACGTTGTTTTAATGGCTTTTTAGCGCGTGCCTCTCCATGTGACTTTTAAGGCACTGTCCAGAGTATCACGTAAAATGAATGCTTTAAACTACAAGGAAGAGGCAATAAAGCTTTGTTTCTGCCGTTTGACCAAGGTTTTTTAATGTCAAACACCATAATTTTCGAGCCTTAGTAAATTAGTGGATGCCCCGCAGCATTGCTAGCTAAGATCACTTAGAAATATCTTAAAATCGCTTTTTAGTGGATGTCTACGTTATACAAAGAACCTACAGTCCAAATTTGATGTTCCTAGGTCCGATCATTAAATTTGGTCTAGGCGTCGTTAGATCAGTCAGTCAGGGTGTTTTTTATTTAATATAAATTGGGTAAGCAATGGTAAAGCTTAATAACATAAGAACGAGTTTAGCGATATATAAGTGTTCTGTATTATTTTTAATAAAGAATACAAAACAAACTTGCATGCCTCAGCAGCTGAAGCCGTTGCCCGCCGAGGCGTCTCAAAAATGTATTGTTTTTATGCAAAACTTTGCTGCAACTTTGTCTCCTTGTATTCTTTTTTCAGACTCGTTAAAAACGATTTGCGCGTGAAACGTGAACAAACGTTCTGAAGCTAAAATGATGACTGACGGTCTGTCATGCAGATTTATTTTCTTATTTAGATGACGCAGTGTTATTTTCGAGCGTTACGTAGGCCTAGCCTTAAGGCCCTGCCCATCCGACACAATAATTCTATTAAGTGATTTTGAACTCAAGTACACTGTCAGAAAGTTTACATTAAAACGCTCGCTTCGTGCGCTGCGGGCATGCTTAATCAGTGAATAATTTCTGAAAAAGTATTGAGAAATAAATGAAAATGGTCTATGAATTAGGTTATGTATAAAGAAAATTCAGAAAGAAAACATCTTTGCTATAAACACATTTATTCGCAATTTGAGGAGCTTACTTTGCTATTTTTTTCTATCAAACGAAGTTAACTCGATCACGATTTCAGATCTACTTGTGTTTAGATATACATCCCCTATTTTAACATATATTTTATTTGTATTTGAAATGAGAGAATTACTTGAACAAAACGCTCATTTCGGAATGGAAGGGCCTTAACGCCTTGCCACCCCTTCGCCGCCTTCTGTAACGATTTATTTTTTATTTACACTGACGATCGCTTCCTGCCGGTCGACTAATTCGAGTTCATTTTGATTTACTCTTGTCGAATGTTCGATCAGGACTTGTGGATTTTTCGTCTTTTTCGTAACCTCCCCGATGGGAACGGTGACTCCTTTATACTTAGCACTTACATGTAATATGTACGTTGTATATTATGGAGTTATCTGTAGAAAATTGTATTCTTAGATGAATACTGACGAGTTTGTTATTTTGACGGACATTTCACCTCTCGATTCAAGCAATTATCGGCTCCTGATAAGAATGTATCGATAATACGTTTCGATTCAGATCAGCTGAGCAATGGGGATCCACACTGCCAAATTATCCCTGTAGGTGGCGCATCGTCATTTCGGCCATGAAAATATGTTATTTCAGTATATTGCTGTTGTTTTTACGTAGATTTTTTATGATTTTTGATTAATTTATTGGAAGTATGCCTTTATGTGCCGTACCAGGTTGCTTTAATAATAGTGTTAATTTTGCTACCAAAAAACCCCATATTAAAAATGAATAACATAAGTAGTAAAAATAACAAATATATCACAAATTGGCATGCAGGTGATAAGAGGAAGTAAAAAAATGCGAGATATTGGAGAAAACAGTAGTAAAACCGGAACACACAACAACAAAGTTTGACATAGCCAGACTTTATTGGCCGCACCTACGCTAGCGCCATCTGCAATTAGCTTTGCCTGTGGATCCCCATTGCTTATCGACAATCACGTTTTCCTATCATTTTAATATTTTGGCATCTCTCCGTCGCTCGCTATCGATTTACAGTTCCATCCCTCACTCATTGCGGCAATGTTTTCAAAATAGCAGCGCATTTATAACATTTCGGTATTTAGCTGTTGGATTTTGTTTATCAATGACTAGCTTTTGCCAGTGGCTTTGCCCGCGTAGTATAAAAGTTTTCAGATCCCTTTGGAACATTTTACCGAGAAAAATAGTATTCTATGTCATTCTCTGCCCTTCACTTTAGCTTTATGCTAAATTTCAGTAGTCTCAGAGATTAGTCATGGCTAACTGACAAACAAAAAACGCTTCCTTTATTATTTTAGTGTAGAATAAGCGAATGATATAGTTAGAGTACTAGATGCAAATTTTATGCAAGGTTTTTCATCGTTCAATATATTGATTCGTTGTCTCGATAAACACACCTCATAATGAGAAAGCATCTTTTCGCCTGCGGCTTTCAACGCTTGATTAGTTTTTTTTTTTTTATTATTATCTCGGGCTAATAAATAGCCTATATTTTGGCTTCTGTCATAAACTATCCCGATTCAAAAGTTAAATCACGATCCGTCGATTGGTTACAGAGTTATAAAATCTTTTAAGTTGCAAACTTTTTGATATATGTACAAGGTGACTTTTTGATCATCGTCCAAATTCATACTGGAGGCTTGATAAGTGATCAGTATCTTGGATCAATAACAATTTTTGTGAAATTCCTAAAATGAAATTTCAGCATCCCATAGAAATTCACTTCCAGTCCCGAGTGAATCACTATGGGGAGTCGAAATTTCATTATACGAATTTCACCAAAATCGTTATTGATCCATGATACTGATCACTTACCAAGCCACCAGTATGAATTTGGACGATGATCAAAAATTCACCTTGTATATGATCAAAAATATATTAAAGCAACTGCAAAGAAACCGATCAAAAGAGCAACGTGTAAATAAATAAATAATTGAAGCGGCTGCAGCGTGCTCCCGACTCATTACTCCAATTAGCTTAATGCACGGTCTCGAGTCCGCGACTACATTCAGCCGTCCGTTCCCGACCCCAGCTTAATTATTTATGAGCTCTTTGTTAGTGTTGCCATCATTTATACTGGAAGTGTGTCTGTCCAATTTATCTCCCTCTTCTAGTGTTTCGTTAAGTTTTGTTTCATTGTCGTCAGCAGTCATTTGTTATGATTTCGTCCGGTTGCATTATCTACCCTTCTATGAGTGTTTATCACATTTCAATCTGCATACATAAAATAATATCCTGACTGACTGATCTATCAACCTAGATCCAGGGACATGAAAATTTGACAGTAGGTTCTTCGTACCATGTATGCGATAAGAAGGGATTTTAAAAAATTCCCACGGAATCGAGAGCAACGCTGCGGGGCGTGCGCGAGCACTAATTCTGGATACAACGCAAATTTGTTTTTGATGGAAGTTGAACAATACTTAATTAGTTTCATGTAGTTTCAAAAGAGCAACATGGCTACATTAATACAGCAACATGGCTACATCATGGCAGAGTGAAGCAAAATGGCCCGCGGTCGACAGCGACGCTAAATCAGACGCGATTGACAACACAATAGTAATCGGTTCAGTAATATGTAACTGGTATCCAAGTTCGATACCCAGCCGGACATTGATGTCCGTGTGGTTCTCGAACTTTTATGATATCTACGAGATATGGCATGTTCTGCTACGGTGTCTGGTGATTTTAGAATTATAGTAAAACATTAGACGTTGATCGAAGCTCGCTGATTCGATGTCTTCAAATAGATGCTCACCCATAGATAAATATTAACCGTCTCTTCACAAATCCAAGGCAGTACGCCTAGTTATAGGATAGATAGGATGCATATCCGGTACTGTCTATTATCATATCCACATCCTGAGGGCACGGTCTTCCCTACCATTACAGCGCTTAAGTCTACTCTTGGATATGCAATGGTACCAGTAATCCCATAAAACATGGGGCTTCAGGGGCTAGTGTAAATCATAATAATCATAATCATTTTATTCATAAGTTTCATTACATGTCAAAAGAATTAGATATATGAGATGTCAAAAATTTACACAATCACATATTAAAAAATATGTACCTAAGTACAGCCATACAAAATAATTAAAATAATTATACATTGAATGGATGTCAAACATTTTAATCAGCAGGCAGGTAAGTCATCCTACCCTACCAGCTAATTACTTTTAGTATTATCTAAAAAGTCCTGCAGACAGTAAAACGCCTGCTGGATAAGCCAGCACTTAAGCCTGGTTTTAAATATTACTTAATAATTAGGGGACTGTAATACGTCAATTGGAAGCAGGTTGTAAACTTTGGGACCTAAAATCCTTGGGTTAATTCGTTAATCGAGTCTGGTAGAGCCACGCCACGGGATCAGAGCATTTCATTCATTGATCCATTTATTTATGTTTTTATTACAAATAAAAAGGGATAGGAATGAAATTATCGATACCGTAGAACAACACTATCGTTTTACGTGATACGAATTTCGGTATGCAATTACTTTTCGCAGGCCGGTTATAAAATTGTGAAGTATCGAGTAAAAACAAAAATGGACGAGTATAACGTGCGCCGCCGCTCGACGGACGAGTCTAGTGCTGTGCTAGTGTCGACGTCAATATATCGATAGTGATGTGCTCAGTGTAGTGTTGTGCCCCGAGATGGATTATCGGGCGCCACACCCGATGCTGAACGTCGGCGCTTCGTACTTCCCTCATCCAGGTAAAGAAATACGTATGAGTAAAGTAGTAGCAGTAACGTTCTCTATTATTAAATAATAATAAAAAAAAAAATTACAAAAGTTTAAAATACTATGTCAACATTTTCGTGACGTCGAAACGTGAAATTATTAGTAGTATTTTAATCCGAAAAGGACGGAATATAAAATATGTCGAATACAGGTCTATGAAACAGGTTCGATTACCATGCCGAAATTCATTAAAATTAATAAATTTAAATGATAAAAAGAGAAAAATATTACGTAACTTATTTATGTAACTAATGAATTGTTATTATTTTAGTGGACGCCTTAATTGTCATTTTAAACGCAATAACATTTCTGGGAACGTGTTTCATAAATCAAATAAATAATTTGATTTTTTTTTTCTATGAGTTTAAGTTTAGGCGAGCGTCATCGCAACGAAAAATTAAGGCACATGTTTTTTCTTAATGATCATCGTGTTTTTTCCAATCGATTTATATCGATAGTGTTCCGTCACTATACGTTGAGCTTCAATTTGCACACGTTGCTGCACATATGAAATTGCACGCTCGTTGCGTCAACCCCTCCTTCCCTCTCCCCTCGCGTTGTTTGCAATCCTTTGATTCCATAACGAACGGAGATTCGGCGATTTTAAAAAAAAACGAAATGAAAAATCCAATCACAAGCAAACCGTAAAGGGATCCATTTTCAAAAATGTCCATGCTTCTATACCCTTTAGGATGATTAGGTTGAAAAGCGATCGAGATAAAGAAATTGACTTATTTAGAACCGAATTAACATTAGTTACCTATTTTATATAGAGGGTGTTAATATGATGTTATGGAAGTCGAAAACTGGCGATAGTACTCGTAAATATACTGAATAAGGCCAATGTCAAAAGTACCCGGGATAGAAGAGCTTATATGACTAGATTGATGGATGTGGAAGATGCGAAAGAGGCGTGTCAGGATCGTAGCAGATGGAAATCAGTAGTCTCTGCCTACCCCTCTGGGAGACAGGCGTGAGTATATGTATTTATGCATGTAAAATCTTCATAATGAGGCCTGCAAGCTCTTAAAAGCATGTACATGTGACGCAAATATAGCGATTGGCTCTCAGCAAAAATGGCCAGAGAAATGAGAGTACGAGTGACTATTTAAACTTTAAGTGATAGTTCTCCCTAGGAAAAACACTCCTGACACCCCATCGGAGATACGCGTCATCAAGATATGTTATTCATTCAAAACTTTCAAAAACTGTCGCCTGACAACCAAACAAAATGTCCCTCTCACAAAACCCGTCAGCCCTATTAATCGCCTCATCATCATTCACAAACAAACTGCGGAACCACCCCAGGGATAAAGTTGTGCGTGCCTTAACGACGTTTCCGGTAGATTACGCATGGTTCCGCGGCGGCGGGGACAGGTCTCCCTCGCGGCGGTCACGTGACCTCGCCGTGACGTCACGGCTATTTGTCAAACTGACAGCTCAGTCACTCGTCGTCCAGTGGCTTCGTTGGGGAGCTCGTTGTTCGGATAAACGGGTAGTTTGCTCGGAACAAAGTGATTGACGTATGAGTAGTTACACTTTTGAGTACTTGATTTACGCTAGTACGAAAAGAAGTTATGTGCTGTACTGGGAATATTAATGTGAGTGAGGGCTTGTTTAGATTCCATCCATCAGCCCGTATCCGTCCACTGCTGGCCATAGGCTTCCCCAATATTACGCCACTCTTGGCGGTCCTCAGTCATCCTCATCCAGCCGCCACCCGCAACGTCCTTCAGATCGTCAGTCCAGCGGGCACGAGGGCGGACTACGCTGCGCTTTGCTGTACGTGGTCTCCATTCCAATGCCTTACGGCCCCAACGGTTATCACGTCGGCTACAAATATGGCCAGTCCACTGCCACTTCAACTTACTGATTCGACAGGCTATGTCGGTCACCTTCGATCTCTGACGGATATCCTCGTTTCGGATTTTATCCATCAAAGATATCCCAAGCATAGCCCGCTCCATAGCTCGTTGAGCGACCTTAAATCGGCGGATCAAGCCTTTGGTAAGAGACCACGTGTTTAGATTGAGTGTTGTATTTTTTAAAATTAACAATTGGTTTATACTTGGCCACTAAAATCGTTGTAGAAACTTCGAATGAAGCGTGCTAGGCCAAAAAGTGTGAAATAAGATGAGGTGTGAATCAGTCTGTTGAAAAATTAACCAAGTGGGTAACGGACGAATGACTGATAGTACGTAACTGTCTGTAACCAAACTTCCAGTTAACCTGCGATGGGTTTTCGCCAATATGGTATATTAGTTTTTATTATCCTTATGTATCTGATGTCTCACGACAAAAAATATATAAACCATGTCCTTCAAATATGGGGTTGACGGATTACACAGTAATACATTCATGGACATATTTAGGGGAAAGCAAGAAAAGGTTCGATTAAAGTTTTTAGTGACTTAGGGTGTTTTATTGGGTGTTATGGTTTTGTAATTTCTTTTCCAAAAGCAGTCTTTGTCCTATCTTTACGCAAGATTTGGGTCGAATTTGTGCATCAAAAAGAAATGCGTGTGAAACAAAGACGCACGAGTGAAAAAACCAAATTAAAAATTGCACCAGAATTACACCTAGATAGCACAGCACAATTACACCTAGATAACACAGAACAATTGAAGTCCTTAGTAAAAACTTATGACTTTTTGTTAACAAATAAAAAATATTTTTTTTTACTAAAATTCTGGATTATCCCATGAGATAATTGAAACTTCAGAAAATATTGAAGAAATGTTTCCATTACTACTCAATTCATTGTAAGTACGAGTAATTTTGGAGCCAAAACTTTCATAAAGTTAGAAAAAATATTACTTTTGGAAAAGAGTTGTGAAACAGTACGTGTGTTTTATTCATCCATGTTGATGTTTCACTAAGAGCCGACTATCGCAAGTATTAACTTTTGTAATATACGCAAAAAAAAAAAACGTAAATAATTCGAGTAACTTCACCATTTTTTTGCGTTTCTCTAATTTTGTCCTCAGTGCAGTATCAAACAAATCAAGTCCAATATTCATAAATTCATAACAGAGGCTAAAAAGTTAAGTCTCTGAGATGTGAAGCGTATATGATGGTCACCGTACCGCGCTGCGCGCGCACGGCGTCTCGTTTGTCGCAAAGTTGAGGGGTGCCGCCGACACCGGTGTGCTGCAGGGTTGTGCACCCGCGCTGACAGCTTAATGTACTGCACGGCTTGAAAGCTCTTTTTCTTCACAATGGTCTTACGCTAGATCATCACCGCAATATAGAACATTTGACATGGGAGGACCAGGCTGAAGACCGAACTGTGTGGCGGCATACAGTCAACACTAACATCTTCGAGTTCGAGGCTAAACGAAGAGCTGCTCTTGACGCCAGACGTGATGAACTCCGATGTAGACCACCAGCTGCCATACATTACAACTACTGCAATGGAAAACTTACATGTAGCCTGTGCAACCGCACTTTCACAAACAAGATAGGCTACATAAGTCACATGAGGGCACATGACCGACGCTCTCCACAGCCGCAACAGTCGCCGTGACTGAACTCGGTCAGATGAATCATCATAATCATCATCACCGCGCCTGTCATCAGACGGTGAAGCTCGTCCAGAAGGTACTTTCTTTTAAAAGAACGACGTCGACGCTGCCGGAGGAGTTCCACATCTTAGCTGTAAAAATGATGAACGAAGATTTGAAACGTTTCTTTCGAGGTGACTAAGTACTGAAAATATACGTGTGAATGCTGCACGCCGTCTATTCCGGTGTAACGCCAGGGCCACAGCTTCAGGCTTCTGGGGGCGCTTCTTGCTGCGCTTCCAGGCAGTTTTTGCGACGGGTTTTGCCTTGCCACGACACCCGTCGGCGCCTTCATGTATAGCTTGCTCGCTCGCTCAAAGCGCTCGATACTAGGTTCGTCATGTGTGCTCGATCACTTTTTCAACCGCCCGCCTCCCCGCATACCGCCGTTGCGAGAGCGCAAGTCACTCCAAGCTGGACAAGACGTGCGAGCGGCGACCCATGGCCGGCTCTATACAACTTCATACATTTGTTCTCTGCGCCGGCGCCGTTGCAAGAAGAACCGCTTGGCGCGCCTCTCGAAGCCTGAAGCTGTGGCCGAGGGGTAAGAAATAGACGGTGGGGTGGGGAAGTTAGGTCGTGTAAATTAAAATACACCTTAGTTTTGGGAAAGTCCATACGAATTTGTAAAGTGGCCTTATTTTTCCCGTGAAGTTATAAGGTCACATTGATTTATGCAGCCAAACTCATACTGAAGGCTTGGTAAGTGATCAGTATCACGGATCGATAACATTGATCCCCCATTGTAATTGACTCGGGACTGGAACAAGAACAATTTTTTATCAATTTCACTTAAAAGGGTAATCGAATCTTGATACTGGGCACTTACCTAGTCTTCAGTATGAATTTGGCTGTAAAAATTAATGTCACCTTGTATATCTTCATGCCAAGCCCAGACCCAATGGTGATCATTGCACCTTGTTCCTGGTCCCTGGCCGGGTCTCCGGTGGAAGAAACTTATAATTGTTATTCTTATTATTGAATAAAAAGCATTACATATCTGTGATTTATGGCATAATGCGACCATAGTTTATTATCAAAAAGGCATTATTTTATTAATTATCCTGCACAACAACTTTTAAGCGTGTTTACAGTTGTTGAGCCGGATCATTTAAACGTAAACAAACAATTAACACAAAATGCTGGTCTTGTTGACATTGAACTATGGTCGCAAAATACTTTTTATTAAAAAATAAGAAAAACAATCATAAGTTTTGCGTTTGGGAACGCGATCCATCGCATCCACCACAACAGATCTCCATCTGCTACGATCCTGACACATTTTATTTACATATTTTCCACAAGCTCTTCTATTCCGAAAGGCCTTTCATCAGTATATCACAAATATAAGACACAAACAAGTTCGTTTTAATCAAGAGTACCTAGTTATTCTTGGCTGGGTTTCAATCTTTTGGAAAAGAGCTCAGTTTATTTACCCCATCCCCCTGCCCACACTCATAATATCTACATAATATTTATATTCCGATCGCAATAGAACATACCCTTTCCTTGGATCATAACGTTTGAAAACCAATAAAATCTTCCCAATAAATCTGCGAGGGACTCATAAAGTCCCTTCGTTCGTCTTTCGTCCCTTTTCAGACATTACTCCTGAATTTGTAGACCTGTGTAGCTAGCATGCGCCAGAAATACAGCGTCTATCTACAGGTGACTGGAAATTGCTCTTATTCCTCTCGGGGGAAGAGAATCATAGTGATTAATTTGTAGTGATTTGACCCCTATTACTTGGGGGTCGCAAATTCGCCATTTTTGAGAAAATAACAGCACTTCTTGAAAATACTTTTTTATCGTGATTTTAGACACGCAACATGAGATTTTGCAAAAATTGTTTGAGTGATTTTTAGCTTTAAGGAGATCGACCAATTAGTAAGCAATCAGTAGTTCACGCCAAATTTCAGGCCAAAAAACAACAAGATTTTTTTGGCGTTTTTTATTTATAAAATTTCGCAATTTTATAAATAAAACAAAGAATATCGATTTTCTCGAAAATGGCGGATTTGCGACCTCCAACTAATAGGGGTCAAATCACTTCAAATGAATCAATTTTTACCCCGAAAGGAATAAGAGCAATCTCCAGTCATCCTGTATAATAGTTGTGTTCTCACGCAAACCGCGTTTGTTGATATGCGAGAGTGCAAGTATGATGGATGGAAAGACACTGTATCGACGGGGCGTGCTAGACCTCCTTCAAAGCTGAGTCGGTAGGACGCTAGGTTCTCAATTTTGACACCTGAGTTCAAACACTGCAAGTTAACCATGCACCATGCGAGCATGGGCCCGAAGTACGGAATTCTGGAAATTCGGTTTCTGGAATGTTAAAATCGTCAGCGAAATGAGGATGTACGAGTGTTGACTGTTTGAGTAATAATCTTCACTAGGAAAAACATTCTAACGCCTAGGGGATGCATGTCATGATTTTAAAATTTCTGACAGAAACACAAAATGCCGTCCATGTCAGGGGTCATCCGGTCGCTTGGCAGCACTAGTCGGACAGGACCGGATGCTAGGGGTCAGAGGTGCCGGGGTCTGAGGGTGCCCCGGCCTGATTTCTCGCGCCTCGCCGAGCCACTAGTACTGGGACGATCTTATCTGCTAATTTATGTCGAGTGCGATCCGGAAACAGGGATGGGACTGCATTGAAATGTTCGGGAAATGTCCGGATTCTGGTTTTGGGCATATTATTAGTAACAAATTAATAGGTCTTTAATAGACATATCGCAATAAATACAATCTACTGATTGTACTCAACAAATTCCCTAATAAACATATCGACACAAAACTCACTTTGTTTTCAAGGCTCGCCTTATTTGACCAAATCCAGTTAATATCACCTTCGGTTCAGTAGTTGGAAAACAGACCTAATATAGAAAAAGTCTGTTATTGCTTCCTTTCCCACAGCCTTCCAAAACACGAGTTTCGTAATGTAACCATTAGCCGGTAATAGAAGCAGACGCGTGTCACCTGCGACGCGGATGAAGGTGATAATAGACCTCGTGTCAGAACTGAAATTCCCTGTCAAAGATCTTAAACATCAAGGAATAATGGCGAAAATGCCTTAATCCGTGGGACTTGGCGAGCCCTAGCAGGAGATGGGCCATCATTCCCCGCTCGTGTCGCCATAGCTCTTCGGGGAGTCGGGACTCAAGAAACCTAGTTGATTATCCTGGGGCCAAGACACTGAGCTGCATTGTTATTGACATTTTTGTCTCGCCCGTCATCAATAGGACATGCATGAGAATTGTCAGTCTGAAAGAGCGTCTTGCTAGACTGGGAATTAAAGTCCTATCTTTACAATCATTTGCTAACGTCTTGGGGTTGCAGCTTCAATGACCGAAGAGTTAATGTTTATCTCTTTTCTCTCATGTGACAGACAGAACTGAACGATGCGAACGTAAACGTTCGTATCGTATAAGCTTAAAAAGCACTAATTTCCTCATTCCAGTTGATTATTTATTGGTTTGATGTTAATGTCAAGAATTATAACTTATCTAGGAACGGGAAGTGTAACTCCATTTCTGGGCTTAATACCACGAATTGTAGGCACAGTGATAAGATTTCTAAAATTAACAATATTGGTACTTACAGTTACTTTTATTGCCAAACGGCATGAATCTAATGCCGATCACACTTATCTGACGTTTCTGCAAACTAACCTTAACCAACTTCAGTTTCTCTGAATATAGATAATTTCAACTGGGGATATTAACGGTTGGGACATCTCTAGCTATGTCCTTATCAAACAAGTAGTATGGTCTCCCTACAGTCGCACCCGGATCCTCATATAAACCGTCGCGGATGTCCTTATCCGCGGATCGGTAGCGGTGATATAAAAAATACCACCCCACCCCTCCCCGTAGCACCACCTTCTCCTCTAAAGGGGGACCTTTGCCATCGCTGTGTCGACGACAAACTTTCGCGGCGAGAACCTGAAGACCTTCCTCTCCCCGCGCGTCCGTAAGATGAAACGATCCCCTCAGGGTGTGCAAGGGAGAATCACAGGTCTTCGAATACTGGTAGTGTAGTCTGGCGATGTGCAAGTTTTTTTTGCCTCGGCTACTTAAGGGTGATGGATTTATTTCGTAACACTTCTCCGTTGATGCTATTTTACGTCTAATGGTAATGTGAGCCTTCATAAAAGCCTGGCTTGTGATTTTTTCGCTCGTTCCGTTATTACTTCCAAAGGCTACACGCTTAATATGTCAAATCGATGATACGGACATGCAATTATTTTCCTATGAAGACATGGACGCCCACAGACCGGACTTAAATTATGTCCCTATGTGATTTCAAATGAGATCTAGGATGAAAGCGCTCCTCCAGGAGCAGGTGAGGCGTCAATCAGTCTATCCAGGGACTTCCGCAAAATCTATGGAAGTACGTAACGGACCAATGGCTGATACTGATGCCACCCTTCTGATATGGCTTCTCATTTCACATAAACACAACGAGTCGCTTGGCGGCCTGTTTCGTCAAGTGGGTGGTAAAAGAGATTTTTCGTAGGTCTCCAAGAAACCAAAGTTCTGCACTCCAGACCGCTCCATTCCGAAGCCCGATGTGTACACGTATTAACAGGTAGTTGTGTGTAGTGGGGGCGGCGGCGGCGGCAGGAAGGCAGACGGGCTGCAAATACCCCTGAATTATTTACGCGACAGCCTGCCCGCCCCGGGCTAGGGATGGGCTTGTGACGAGGACGTAAAGTTGTCGATGGTTTCATGCTATCCCGTAAGGGCACCTCTGTGTTCGGTCTGCGTGCTTTGAAAGATGCTTTAAGCTGTAGGAGATATTTGTGTTCGAAGTACGCCAATAGGGCTCACCACTTATCACGTTCCGACGAAATAACCGTCTGTAACTAGTTCGAACTGTGACTTGCATTTTACTACCCGAAAACACCTTGTCGGGGATTCAAGTCGGGAAGAAGACTATTATTTAAAAAAAAATATCGTGGTGTTGTGGCGCGTTTCAAGATTCATCATAGATACTCAAGCCTGTCTCCCGGGACAGGTAGAGACTGCAGATGTCCAACTGCTTAGATCCTGACACACCTTCAGTTCTTTATGTACTGAGTAATGCAAGCTGTTGAATTGCAACTCGTCGTACAAGAACCAAAACCGCGAATGTCATTTTTTATTTTTTTTACCCTCCGACTTTAAAATTCTGAATAAAATATAAAACGGTTAACATTTTGACTTACGCGGTGTTGTCCATAAAAAAAACAACAAATTGCGTGCTAACATCGCGTAAGTCAAAATGTTAACCGTTTTATATTTTGTTCAGAATTTTAAAGTCTAGAGGGTAAATAATAATGAAAAATTACATTCGCGGTATTGGTTCTTGTACGACGAATTGCTTTTCAGTATCAAGGCTCAATGGACCTTTTTTTACAAAATTCAGAAAAGTTGAACTATTTTTGAAGTGAAAACTTCTTTAGACACGTTTAACGATTTTTGGTAGGGGGAAATCTCATGAGTTCACGTCACCGACATGCTATGACGTGTTGCACTTGGCCAACAGTGAAAAATGTTCACTTCTGTCAGCAGTTCCCATGACTGCCTATGTCCAAGATTCCAACGGTGTTACTACAAAACGGTGTTTAACTTTAGACAGTGTTTAAATCTGTTGCTGTCACTTTTTTACAATATGAAAGAAAAGGCGACAACAACAGATTTAAACACTGTCTAAAGTTAAACACCGTTTTGTAGTAACACAGCAATAGTTTATGTACGCTATTAAAATCTTTGCTAATCACTTACCAAACGAATATCCATTATGAATTTGTTTTGCGTAACGGTGCAAAGTTTTTTTTAGTCTGTTTTGTTTGATATATAGGTATATACATAAATCAATCGGTAGAGTAATCATGTCGTGACGACAACACTACCCAACTAGATCGTCATAGCTGTCTCCAACTGTGGATCACCAGAGGCTGAACGCTGCTGACACTCTTAGTGGCAGGTTATAAGTGTGAAGTTGCTCTGGCCCGTGGGTTTAGCGAGGTGGAGGCAGGAAGGTAGTAATTAATGCAAGTCTTAAGCCCTTGTTCCAGCTTCGAACTGTTTAGTATTCTAAGCGAACTGAACTAATTATATGACCCTCGGTATCGTACCCGTAACTTAAGGCGATACGTAAAAGTTTTAGCGTCCCTGTTACTCCATATGTGAAAAAACCCTCAGTGCGATTGGGACGGATTCGTGGAAAAGTAGCAAAAAGTCGGTTTTCATTAATATAAAACGTACTAAGCTATTTTGTCAAAAAGATTTTCAAGGAGACTTTACAAATACATAATATTCACATTTTGAATGCAATTTCACAATTAAATTAGTTAGTTAGATTTCAGAATTACAGGAAAAAATATAACAATTTAGAGGTCTTTTCGGAATCAAATTCTATCAAAAAAATTTCATGCAATCCCGTTTTCCTTCAGTGAGATTCTTAATTAAATACTCAATAAACATTTACCCAAAAATTAAATACGTAGATGACGTTATAGTGGAGTAAATGGATTTGAAAAAACCCCATTTTTTTTTGGTATCGCCTTAATGCCATGGCTGTCAAACATTGAAAAGGGTAATAATATACCTTTTCGTGTGATTACTTCGAAAATTAGGGCCTAAGGTCAGTATGAAGGACAAGTGGGTTTGTTAGCCGATAAAGTAATTGAGATCGAAATGGTTTTCAAGTTTTCTCAGAGTTACTGTTAATAAAATTAATTTTAAGAGGACGGCAGAAAAAATATCCATGATGTGCAGCCTATAAGATTTTCATGGAGATTAGTGCCGTGCCACAGAATAAATATTACATACAAAAACAGTACCATTATTTGTGTATATATTATTTTTGCTAAGAGTTTTTTTTGTGCGTTATTTTTTTGTTATGATTACAAAACGGAAGAATTGCCCCTTAATAAATGTCACACGTGGCGTCTCTCAGATATTTTGATTTCAAAATAGAGCAGCACCATCTGTCAGCCATTGACTGTGGCTTTATCGCTTTTTTATTGAAGTTTTCAGCGTGGGAGATGTGGAACTGAACTGTTGTCACCATTGTCTAACTTTACCATCTATCGCTATCGCTTCCAAAGGTACGCGTGATTTTATAGAAATTATGTGACACGTCATTTGCCTACCAACTGCATACACCTTCAGAGTATAACCAGTTTGCTAAAATTTCACTTCCTACGAGTATTCTTCTTTCGTTTCCGTACTTGGTCCTTTGTAAGTGCAGACATTGGCTACTTTAGCCAGCCGAGCTCTCGCCAAAATCTCAAGAGGGGCACGTCATGTCTTACCGGTCGGCCATAGCTTCAGGCTTTGAGAGGCGCGCCAAGCGGTTCTTCTTGCGACGGCGCCGGCGGATAGAACAAATGTATGAAGTTGTATAGAGCAGGCCATGGGTCGCCGCTCGCGCGTCTTGTCCGACTTCGAGTGACTTGCGCTCTCGCGACGGCGGTGTGCGGGGAGGCGGGTGGTTGAAACAAATGTATGTGCCTACAGCGCGGTGGCCATAGCTCAGAGCCGCGCCAGTGATCGAGCGCACAGGACGAACCTAGTGTCGAGCGCTTTGAGCGAGCGAACGCGCTATACATCCGATGCGGTGGAAGACGCCGACGGGTGTCGTGGCAGGGCAAAGCCCGTCGCAAAAACCGCCTGGAAGCGCAGCAAGAAGCGCCGCCAGAAGCCTGAAGCTATGGCCGAGGGGTTAGACCTGGAGCTTGCCCTGAGAAACGTAGTTCTGAGATAAAGTTTAAATTACATTAAATTTCGTTTAAAATTACCAGTAATACGTACTAAAGAAACAAAAGCCCCATTAGCTAGACAAAACTTACAGCCTGAATTTCTCAGATACTACGTGTATACATATACTCACGCCTGTCTCCCAGAGGGATAGGCAGGCCAGATACTACAGATTCGACTACGATCATAACATGCCTCTTTCGCCTCTTCCACATCCATCAATCTAGTCATACAAACTCGTCTATTCCGGATTCTTTTGACATAATCCTTCTTCAGTATGTCACCAATTAGATCAGCATACCTTCTAGGGCGGCCTGGTCGAGCTGTACCTTCCACTTGCGTACCATACATATCTTTCGTCACTACTTTCATTCATCCTCTCTACATGTCCAAGCAGGCACTAAATGCATAATTCGAAAAGTACATGGTATGGCTGCGAGCGCGGGCTACTGTGACAATTGTGAAATAGCTTGAGTCACACATTTTATCACAGTTTGGGCGATAAAAACGTTTGTCTTAAATGCTTAATTCTCTCTTCTCTTTATTCTGTACTGTTCAATCCTTCAACTCCATCATATCTTAAAGATTGCTTTAAATTCCTGTAGAGTACGTACGGTCATGGGTCTCATGGGTACAGAGCCATGACCGTACTCTACGGTCCTCCGAAAATTTGCGTTTAGCAATTCCATCTCACACTACAAATTTTTATGGTAATTCTTTTGCTGTTAAAGCTGTCACATTGTGGAATAACTTGCCTATCGCTATTAAACGTGCTCCCTCGTTGCCTGTCTTCAAAAGATTACTTAAGGATCATTTTCTTTCTTTGTAAATGTTAGTTAAATCCCTACTTCTGCCACTAATATTTATTTACTTTTGGTTTACGTATTATATTATTTATTTTTGTTATATATTAGTGTATATATTTATCGTATTATATGTATTTGTATGTACAATGTTATACTTGTGTATTTATTTTAGGTATTTGCTATCCATTTAATTATTATTATTTATTTTGTGCACCACCTTCGCGTTATTTTTTCCAACAATTAATTTCTACCCAAAGGTTGTCTGGAAGAAATCGTACCTTCTCTCATAAGTTTGTTCTTTTGCCTTATTTATTTATTTATTTATAAAGAGTATTTGTCTTGTCTTGTCTTAACTGCAACATGATAACGTGAGCAGGGCACATGAGAAACGTCCCACCGAGCTCAGTGTGGCGTGGCGCTTTCTGTCTGACGAGGGCTTAAATTTTGGATGGATGGACATGACGTTCGTCAAACTTGTGATTTTTACAGCAAGATACAAATAGGAATACGATATAGCGATATGCATAATGAAATGATACCGCGCTATGCTAAGAAGGTGATGATATCAGATGTGGAGTGTAGTCGGCCCGTTGAAGACCGTTACGTGTGGAACAAGTTAACATCTTTGATATTTTCTCTCAAAGATAGGATGCAAAGTAGAGTGGCTCGCTAGGCTGCAAAATTAGTTTTCCTCGGGTGGCGTATATTGAATACCTCGCTGCGCTCAGATTCTACTTTAGAATCATTTGGTCCGCTCTGGGTTCAAAACAGCGCCCTTGCCGTAAAAATATTATTTTGCTCCCTTGGTATTACAAGATTGGCCAAATCAGATTTTAGGACAAACTAGTTTTTCCTTGGCCAAACTAGTTCTTCTTGAAATCCTCCAGCGCAGAAGCGAGCCGGTAGACAACCCAGAATTGGTGTGGCCTAGGGAAAACTTGTTCATCCTGAAATCGGGTTGGTCCAGTAACACATACTCGTACTTTCACCAGTGGGTCTACCGCGTAATTCTCATTTTCATCAACATCAACTTGAGATTGAAATTTGACGTGCGTGCGACGACGCGCGCCTAACATGCCATCTCTTTTGCACGCGTTGAATTTCGCATGCATTTGCTTGAAGTTGATACAAATGAGAATTACGCGGTAGAGCCCCAGTTTTTAACTTTTCAACGACAGAAAATTCAGCCTGTATCGATTTATTAATAGCTTAATTATTTTTTAAGAATTTCTTTATTAGTGTATACCGAAACAAATTTTATATGTTCTCGAATTTAAACCTGTAAGACGGATCCAACTCATGATCTGAATGGGTTAAGCAAAAATACACAGGTAGTCGTTACATTTGACATGTATAGAAAAGTTCCGTTTATCTTAAATTCGCCTCATCTTATGACGGGCACCGCGCGCAAGTTGGAAAAGGCAGCGGATTTCCATTAAGTCCCAGCATTGCCCCCTCCCCCACCTACGACCCCAGATAGAGCAACCGACGCGGCGCAAGCACCCGTTTATGCCTAATAGGATCGCGCGTCTCAGAGACGGAGCTTACTGATGTGATGAGAGGATAATTGGCTTAGAGCCAGCTGTGACTCCCCTACTCTGTTGTAATTAAGTGGGAAACAGGGAACTAGTGATCAGACCTTCAAATAGCGTTATAAATATTACAGATATTTTTTAGAGAAACACGCTTTTGTACTGACGTTTATATAGCTATTAAGATATGTAATGGTATCGATTCGGCATAACACGACTAAACTTATTTGACAGGACTAACCTTATTTTAAGCGTCCTGTCTTTTTCTTTCTTTATCGAAAAGACAAGGATAGAACGCTTAAATTAAGTTTAGTCCTGTCAAATGTGCTACACCGAATCGGTACCAATGTCTCGTTTTGACACATCACGTTATTATTAAGAGCGGTTTCGCAGCCGGAATGTGAAAAACCCGCCTTTTTCTAATTAATCGAAACAGAACACCTAAATTAAAAATTCACTAACATAAAATTCATTAACGAAACAGATCAATCAAAACGCTACAAAACACTGTATGTGCAGGATTTCCCGAAACATCGCGATAGGGGTTTTGTTGTTTACATATAGGTCGAATTGCGTTATTTAGATAGGAAATGAGCACAGATATCACCCCTTCTATCAAATATACTGGTATTTTCATGAAATTCCATAGGAAAGACAAATGAAGAGAATAGATATTATTGAAAATGTTGATTGTGTGATTTTTCATATACGAGAACTTCAATGAGGGAAATAATGACGTTGCGTCCCTCCATGTCAAAGAGTTCTATTTCAATTATCTAATTCGTTAAAAAAACTTCGTCACTAAATTTAAGGTCACTCTACAACGAAAGGTACTTCACGGGATCAGAGCTATTATTGCTCCCGACCGTGGACCCTCGACACTTCACAAAGCTGTCCTTCCCAAGACTGGAACATCTCATCTCCACATGAGACCGGTGTAACTGGGCCTCCCATCTAGTACGAAGTGGAGGCAGACGCAAACGTTTCAAGGGTCACGTCTATTTGGACGGCGCTTGTTCTTTGCGACCTCCTCGTGTAGGTTGAATCAATTTCCATTTGAACACCTCGCCAATCACACGGCGACTGTGGACTCTATTATCAGAGGGATAAGGTAGGACTTACTTTGAGGGTAATTTTCTCAAGATAAGTCCTGAGAATTTGTAACTTGTGGTTTTTGTAATAAAGACCGTTTTATACCTTCAATTTGTGTGAGATTTTTTGTGGGGTTTAGAGGATTTTTAGGCTTATGAGCTTGTGAATAGGGTGTGTTTTTGTTAGTTTTAGTTTTGAGCGGGGGTCACGGAGGGAAGGAAATAATCCTACAGGCGTCAGAGTGTTGAATAGTCAACTTTAATTAAAAGTTGTGCTTTTAAAGGACTCCCGCAACGCCTCTGGCTGTGATGGAAATGTTATGTTTTTTTTTTTTTTCAAATATTTTGTTGCACTTCAACTAATGATTTGTTTTTTTTTTTTTGTTTCAGGTAAGAATCCGAGTACAACGTTGGAGTAAGCCAAACTACTTAATCTTAGCGGTTCTTTGACGGTTGCTTGTGTGAAGTATTTGTATAACGTGCAAATGTGTGCGTGTGTAAGACACGCTCTGGCACGCACACTAGCGCAACGTGCATATGCACGACCTACTACAAATAGAACAGATTATTCGTCGTGGGTTGCAAGAACCGTACAAGGAATATTATTACAGGTTTTTTTAACGATTCCGTCAAATGATTCCGACATTATAGCCGCGAAAGTTTCTGATTTTGAATCGTACAAATAAGCATACAATAAACAAAAACAATAAATTTCCTACTGGTATTCGCGATCTCTATAATATATGAGGAGTGTCATTTCAATTCAAAGTGACTTATTTCCACTTTTGAAAATAAATTAACTAATGATGGGAATCGATTTTTAGCAGACAATTACACCACTATAACAAATTGTGTATTACGGAAACGCTTAATTCTTAAATTTGACTTTCAATTCACGTATCCAAAACAATTGCGCTTATTTCCACGTCATTTGCTAACAGTATTTAAGACACAAATATTATTTTACAAACCGACTTATTTCCAATACATAATTCGAGTCTAGTCGCTTGTCTCTAGCAAACAGATTTATTTCCATTCCACACATTTCATAGATTAAGAAAAGCGGCGGAAAAGGCACAGACTAATCTAAAATTCTTTGTCTATGCTAAAAAAGCCTGTAAGCCAAGACCAAAGAACAAAAAAAAGTTGTTTTCCTGTAGTCCTGAACAAAGTGACTTATTTCCAAATTATTGAGTAAGGTTTTACTATTATACATATTTTTTAGAATTAATGTGCTAGTGTCAGAATTACTTAAATACGATCTTCTTTCATAGTGACATGAAAAAAAAAATGTATATAACACAAATTAATAACGTAGAAGTTTTTGGCATTTATTTAAAAATCTGATAAGGTGGAAATAAGTCCTTTTGAAATGACGCTCCTCATACGTCTCCAATTTAGTACAAGTCTCTCCTGTGGGGCTGCAGATATTGGCGACGCGTTCGGAGGATTGCGGGCTTGTGTGGGGAAGGGAAGCGGGTACCCCACGTGCTGCGCAGCGCAGGTGCGCAGCGTCTGTGATTCAGTTATACTCGATGCAGCAACTAGGAGCAGGGTTGGATTCAGACCCTCGGAAAATTATTGTCTATGGGAATTAAAAATATACTACTTGGTTAAAACTACGTTTCGTTTTTTGTCGATTTTTGTTTTAAATTGAAATAAAATAGCCTATTTGTTAGTGAACTTTTTAAAAAATTGGTCGGAGTGTCGATAAGGGGGCGCGATACTAAAAATATTCATAACGCACAGAAATTCCCTATATTGTAGGGTAAATGTTAAAAAGCAAAACGTTTCAACCAATAAAACACGTTGGTCGGCCTAAAGATAAAATTATGGTATTTTTACGTAGTATAGTTCCATTCATTACGATACTACATACTACATGTCATGAAAATATGGTACAAATAGTATAATTATACTACGAAATCCAACCCTGACTAGGAGCGCATATAATTTTTAAAGCCCATGCGATTACAATCTGAAAATGTGCAGACAACTTTATTGACATTTTTGGAAACATTTAGAGTGGCAGCAACGTATTATCAGTGGGTGGCACATTATTACTTGCTACCTACGGTATAAATCAGATGATATCTCGAAAATCCTAGCCGTCGTCATGTTCTGACGCCTCGTCGTCGCGTCCTGACGCCCCGTCGTCCCGTCCTGACGCCCCGTCGTCCCGTCGTGACGCCCCGTCGTCCCGTCGTGACGCCCCGTCGTCCCCGCTAACGTCTATACCACAGACTCCCTACAAATTAATGTTGATTGATGATTAATTAAACGTTTTACATTTTCAGTAGATTTAAAAAAAAGGGCGTTTCGATTTGGCCCCAATTACACGACGTTAATGTCGCTTAGTAGTTGAGTAGAAGTCAGCCAATGACCGTTTAGCGAAGCGATATGAAAAAATTTTAGCGTCCCTGTTACTTACTCCATATGCGAAAAAACCCTCAGTGCGAGAGGGACGGATTCGTGGAAAAGTAGCAAAAAGTAGGTTTTTTATTCATATAAAATGTATTAAAGTTGCTATCAAAATTTCGTTTAACCTGCGGGCCTATTGTGTATCTCTAGTTGCCTTCTGGACTGGGTGTCTATCATCAAAAACATAGATATACTATCGAATTCCGATGTCCTAAGGATATTTTCGCACTTGAAGTGACGACACAGATTGTTAATAGTTCAATACCCACTAAAGGCAATTTTGAAATTTCAGTTTTTAGCTATGTTTTTGATGATAGGCACCTCGTGCAGTTGGCAACTAGAGATACAGAATAGGGGGGCAGGTCCTAGATACCGTTAAAACCCATCTAATAAAATATAATTGCAGTCCATATGTCATTCTAAATTGTCAAACCAGGAGATTTGGTGTCGAAAATGACCTATTTTCAATAAATATTTCTATCGAGCCGAATTTCTCCAATCGCGTTTCGGTTTTAACAGATCCCTAGAAAAAGATTCCAAAAATAATATACTATTTTATTTAAATAATATATTATTTACCGAAGTAGATATGCAAGTTCTTAAGGTGTCGTTTTTTTTTTTCCGTAGAACCTTAAATAAAAGTATAACGACCGACTATTCAGTTTGATACTGGTTATGCTGAGACCCTTATGTGACCAGTTAGGTCAAATAGCTGTTATAATGACGTTCTGAAATGACTGTAACATGGTGTTAGTACCAAGCAACGACCCACCCAACGACAACTCAACGTGCAACGATATCTATTTCGTTTATGTACTTCAAAAAGTTATTATTAACAAAACGTCACAATCAAAACGTTAATAGTAGTTTATGCTACTAGGGCGAAAAGGAATAAACTACGAGGACGATTTAAAACACGAGCGTAGCGAGTGTTTTAAACGTAACCGAGTAATTTATTGCTTTTACGCCCGTGTATCATACTACGTTTTTCAATGCATAGTGTGAGGAAATGAAAACAAATATAATCTTGTGAACTTTCAATTACGATTGGCTCAAAAGGATTGTATCCAGAGCCGTTAAACAATTGAAAAAAAAGTATAACATCTATGGTACACAGGAGAGGCTGCAGGTTAGCCAACCATTGCAAACAAATAAAAAAAAATAATAATAAAGCCCTAGGGCACAATAATCGACTTTCTGTTCGGTTTTGATGCATAAAAAGTGGGCCTTTACAAGCACATGCATTGAAAAACACTTTATACGTTATTCTGTTTTAACGTTAAAAAGGTCCGGTTGCTTTAACTTAAGGGTTCGTATAATGTCAGATGCACAACTTCAAATGACCATTTCACATTGCGCAACTTGGTCAATCAGTTTAATTAAAAATAATGGAGATAGTAGACTATAAAGCTGATTAAACATTTGGAAAAATCGCAAAAGCTTTAAGTTCGCTTCATAGAAAATTGCGAAGTTACCTCCAATTTTCATGTTTTTCGAGTGTTAAAGGGCCTTTCTTAAATTACACAGCCCTGAAATTTGTATTAAAAATAAATGAACAAGTCTAAACATTTTGGAGCATTTTAATAATTTCATCAGGAGGCGGAGTTATTAAATAAAAACGCAGTTTTTCGTGAGCGCGTGTTTTTTGGTGGTCGTAACAGTTACGGCTGAGGGCGCGCTATTTTAAACTAAAAGGAAATGTCATAGAGTGAACTCAGATTGCTGCAAAATGAGGTGCCCAATCTGACTTAATATGCAGCTTTAAGTAGCAACTCAAATAAGCACAACTCCGCTGTACAGCTAAGTTCGATACGGACTTACTGACATACATTGCTTACAAGCTCGAATATAATGTATTCATATCATGTACAATGTAATGTGACCCGCAAAATTATTGAATCGTACGCCACACGTATTGATCTAGTGATGTAGGTACATTAATACTATTCACTGAACCGAAATACGAACAGAATTACTATTCATTTTGTCGCCCGTGTTACTGCGTTTATTGTATTTTTTATTCAGTTTACACTACATATTTCTATGAAAACACTTTATTATAATAATTATTTCCAGATATATTTCGACTTGTTAAGTCGGCGTCAGTGGAATTAAGTAAAATTAATATAATATGTTAAAATGTCATAAAATAAAGTGAATAAATGACAAATAAATGAAAGACAAAGGAAAAAAAAAGTATTATGTATACCTATACCTAGTTTTTGAATTGAAGTGTGGAGATGGGTAGATGATTATTTATCTTTGTCTGTTAAGACCCGGACCGTAATGGGCACCAAGCGACCAAATATATTGCTATAAAGCAGTTTGGTGACCCACTGAGAAGACAATACACAATCTCAACCGCTGAAGATACTGACATGAAATTTGAAACATGTGTTCTTTAAGGGGCATGCATCCGCCAACGACCTTGAGTTGACCTGTGTCGGTACAAATATCGACAAGAACTATATTGAAATAAATGAAATAACGTTCAAATCAGCGCGTACTGCATTGGACGATCGCTGCGTCTCCGGATAGCGCAAAATATGAGAAAATAAAACGTATCACTAGAACACAAAGGAAAAAAAAAATTGTAGATCTGAAAATTCTCTATAATTGGAGGAGTAAGACAATTTTTGCGAAAATCATATCATATAACTCACATAACATATAAAATCATATAACTTTAAATGTTAAACTTAAAATTTATTTTTGACTTCATCGTGCCTTTCATATATTATTTTTAAAGATTTTGGGACTAGGCCTTCAAAGACAGGTCCAAATTGCTGTTGGAGTATGTATTCATCTTAAGGGCTGTAAAGGTAAACTAAGAAAGTTTTTTTATTTTTTTTCAAATTCCACCCCTTATTGGGGTACATGAATGGAGTTTCTCCGAGTGACGTAAGCTGAGATACCCCACTGATTACTGCAAATACGTCCGGCACACCCTGGACAGTCAGACCTAGACACTATTAACTGACAGACACGTTCACTTCAACTGGGCTTGTGACCAGCCTCATGACGATACGATGCCGCTAAGCGACTCATTGTGTTCCGACGTGACGTCATGAGAAGCCAAACCGGCAAGTACGTAGTATCAGTCATTCGTCCGTCACGAACTTTGCGGAAGTCACGAGACAAACTGATGCCTCGCTAGTTTTCACTCTACCACTTTCTGGGCGAGCGCTCTTCATCCTGGGCCTCATTATGGCGATTACCATCGCCAAATTAGCAGCTCGATATTTGTCAGTACGAATATCAACGGAAACGACATTGAAATAACGTTCATGTCAGCGCGCAATGCATGGTGGCTGTTACGACGCTCGCTGCGTCCTTGATATGGTGAAATAGGAGAAAATTATACTTTTCACTTGGACGTGACTGTTCGATTGAATAATCCTATGTTATGTTTATAGCTATCAAGTTTATCTATTTATCAAAGCATAAATAAATTCAATTGGCCAAGCCACTTAGGAGCAATAGGAAATTCAAGCCAAAAAACACCATTTAGTTAATACATTTTTTCATGTAGAAGTTTTGGTGGTATGAAATAGAAAAATGTTGCATATGTTGTCTAAGAGCTGATTATTCATAATAGATTTTTTCATTATTTTTGGTTTGGAAGTAAACGAGGAGTAGGCTTTAGAAAGTACCCATTTGGCGATAGTAAGGCCCTTAAGCTTGGTGGTGATAAAGCCCTTAATGCATAAAAAAAAGAGTTCTAAAGAGAAGTCTTCTGCGGATGCCAATAGCAGTCCCCACTTTTTATCAAATCTGGACGCTGTTACAGGGACCAGCGGCTTCAAGAAATCTCCGACCGGTTAGCATAAAAATGTGGGATGAAGCACCAATTTTTTTTTCAAATTCTACTTATTTGTTCTAGAGGTATCTTTAAATTTATACATTCAATTCAACTTTGTTCGACTGTGGAGGTACCACCATTTTACTTGGAGACCCCCTCGAAGTAATTCGGGGGAGAGTAAAAGGATAGCTCACAGGCAAAACACCAGAAGGCCCACCATGCCTGGGACCGATGGATGGCGGTATATCCATCCCTAATAGCCGGGCTTTATATGGAACAGACTGGTGACGTGCAGCGGCGTCACTGGTGCGAGGGTTCCGGCACCGCGGTCACCAACCCGCCTGCCCAGCGTGTGTGAGTATGGGCAATTCTTCCAGGATGACCGCCGGGAGTGGCAAAGTCCTGGAAAGGCTTATGCCCAGCAGTGGACGAACTAGGCTGATGGGTGGATGGATGGATTCAACTTCTGATTTATCTGAGTGATAGGGCTCACCAGCACCCACCACGATGGGACTAATCATCGGTGAAACGAGGGTGTAAGAGTGCGGACGGTGACTTACACTTCACAGTCCATATTTGGAAACACCTCTGAAACCCCCACTATTTATGTCGTGACGATATCTAAAGCTGTACGTAAATGCTTCATGATGAAACGCCTGCGGCCACATCACTAGCAGAGCGAACCACTACGCGCTGGGTCCAGTAATTCAATTCTATTGACCCTCGTTGCGGGGGCACATTTGTCCTGTTGACTCCCGACCTGGCTTCCCGATGTACCACTAGCAAGTTTTCAATCAGTTACCACACTTATCACCACACGTCAAGGTTCACATTAGCGGGGCACGTGTGGTGAACGCAATCATTTAGGGCGATGCGTTCATATCGAGCTAACAGGGAGGCGTGTACTTGACTCGTTTGTAATTGAGTGTTCTTATTTTGTATGGTTTCTTGGAAATATCTACCGTCTTTATAGTACGAGGACAAATCCGTGAATAACAGTTTGATTGGCGTCCTTATGCGGTTTGAGGAGGGAGTGATAAGTGTGCCTTGCGAGACCTGTACCTATATATAAGCAAAAACTACAATAATATACACTTGACTCGTTTGTAATTGAGTGTTCTTATTTTGATTATTGGAAATATCTACCGTCTGGTCTCTGAACGCTGGCTATCAATGTTGAAATCCAGGTTCGATCCCTGGTCGGGCATGCACCAATATTTTTTTTGGAATTTATGTGCATAGTATTTGTCTTACTTACCACTTGCTGAACGGTGAAGGAAAACATCGTAAGGAAACCTGTATGCCCTAGAAAACCATTTATTTGTGCCCGAAGTACGGCGACAGGGCTCACCACCCATCACGTTGTAATGTAATAATCGTCGGTGAAACGCGGGTGCACCTAGTATGGACTGTGACTTGCATTTCACAGTTCACACTCGGAACACCTCTGACACCCCCTCGGGGATTCATGACGTGCCGATATATTTATATCTACCGTCTTTCTAGTAGGAGAATAAAAATACGTGTATAATTCCTACTACAAATCTTCGCCAGTGTTCGTATTCTCGAAACGAGCCGAATCAAAATTGTAAGAGTGAGTAGGAAGTGTTTGGAAACTTATGGAAGAGAAAATAAAAGTCAAAGTCATTTTATAACATGTGCACAAAGTCGGAACCGGATGCAATTATGGGTGTCATTTTAGCTGTCTATAGGCGACCGGAAGTGAACAATATGTCATGAATTGTATAGAAAGCGGAAATATGAATACGGAAACATTGCTGCAAGGAAAGGAAAGGGTGCTGCTGTACATATTAATTATACTCACACCTGTCTCCTATATCTTTATACCTTCCATATTCATCAATTTGTCAGTCATACAAGCCCTTTTAGTCGGGTGGTTTTGAGGTCAGCTCTAAAATATTCAAAGACAGCTAATAATGTTTCATTTTAAATACACCTCAGTCAGGAGTCCAATTAATTTGAGCCCTAAATACCATCCGTTCTGTAAAAAATCATCGAAAATGTACAAGCGGTCTTTAATTAAGTGAGAGTAGAGTATGGTCGGAATCAATATATTTGTGTTGCTCAAGGCACACTCGAGAGCGATTAGTTTTTCTCAGTTTGCTTTGTGGTAAAATTAATTTGATTTAGTTTTTTAAATTTGATTTGGTTTTTTGTATTTAGCTTTCTTAATAATCACTGGCAGTTTCCATTGCATGAAGAATGAATGAATGACATAAACCGACTCCAGTGTGGCTTTACCAGACTCGATTAACGAATTGATTGACCCAAGGATTTACAAGTCCCTGAAGCACCATGTTTTATGTTGACTACAGGAAGCAATGCATATCCAAGAGTAGACCGGGGGGTACTGTAATGGCAGGGAAGACCATGCGTTCAGGATGTGAATATGATTGTAGAGAGTATCGGATATGCATCCTAGAGTACGCCTTGGATTTTTGTAGAAATGGGTAATATTTATCTATGGATGGGCATCTTTTGGCGACGACGAAGCAGCACGCATCGTTCAGGTGGGTTCCGCGACCATGGACGGCCGTGATGAATCTTTTTAAATTTAAATATTGCTTTTCTTAATCTTTTATGTCCAAAATCTCAAAAAATAAATCTTTATATTTGTTCTCGAAAAACAGAATAATTAAAAAAAAATTGTCATGCCTAAAATTTGAGAAATAAATTTGATCGCGTACTTTTTTTTGTTGCTGGTAATTAATACGTTGCGTGTCAAACAATCAAATTTTCTCCGGTCGGGGTTAGGTTTTTATTCCTCCTTCCCGCTCCCGGCTTCCTCTTGTGCCGCTGCAGGTGCCCATCGAATCGTAAAATGTCATAATGACAGAGCCGGCGGCGCGGCGGTCACGGCACTGCTGTCACTTTGACATGTGCGGTTACAGTTAGTGACAGCTGCTCGACCGTTAACAAGCAGGGAAATAATGAGAAATAATGTATGATGAGAATACAGGTGTTAACGAGGTTGGTAGATCCATCGTTGCACTTTATTCTGCGTGGATGAAATTTGGCACGATTTAAGGCCCTACAGAAAAAAATAGACACTTTTAGAACTTGCATATCTACTTCAGTATATAATGTATTTTTTTGGATAAAATTGTATATTATTTTTGGAATCTTTTTCTAGGGATTTGTTAAACAGAAATGCGATTGGAGAAATTCGGCTCGATGCAAATATTTATTGAAATGAGGTCTTTTTCGACACCAATTCTCCTGGTTTGACAATTTGGAATGACATATGGACTGCAATTATATTTTATTAGATAGGTTTTAACAGGTTCTAGGACTTGCTTAAACGGAATTTTGATAGCAACTTTAGTACATTTTATATGAATAAAAAACAGACTTTTTGCTACTTTTCCACGAATCCGTCCCACTCGCACTGAGGGTTTTTTCGCATATGGGGTAACAGGGACGCTAAAACTTTTACATATCGTCTTAAGTACGTATCTACTGGCGGGCAACGATATTAGAACAAAGTGTAGATCGGTTACTAAACTGGTCCAGTGAAGGAAAGTTGGAGCTCGTCGCAATCCCTGCTTTTCGTCTCATGTCTTCGGTTGCGGAGCAGTGGAGTAGCACATGTTCCACTGACTCGTCCTCTAGAAGGCACCCTCTGCATAGAGGGCTATCGGTGCCACTTGTGGTGAAAAGGTGCTTGTTTAGGTTGCAGTGTCCAGTTATGATACCTACCATGTCACGTAGGTCGGACCGTTTTAGTTTTAATAAGTATCTTGTTACCTTACCATTCGACTGCTGAAATTTAATGCACAATAGTCATGATCATGTCCAAACAATGTTAGAACAGCATTTTAAGTTGATTTTGGAAAGATCATAACTAATTGTGTATACAATTTCATACACTTGCTTATAAACCTCCTTAATATATACTGAACTATTGGCGTCGATTAACACAGACCAAAATTCTTTTCAATTTTTTAACAAGAAAAACAAAGTTAAGTTGTGCACTTTACGCTAATCTGACGTTTAACCTTAAGAATAAAAAACATAAGTACGGTACACACTCACATTTATCACGCGCACTAATAGTGTTATTAGTCACATCGGACATTGAGTTTCGCAAGAGGCTTATATTTGGCCTCATGCGTTCACAAGCGCGACGCCCTTTGCCTTATATCCTGATAACTGCGTTTTAGCCGAAAACTAACCCGACATTTTCCATCTTTCCAGGTGTGAGTGCGAACAAAATCGCGAAAAGAACAGAATTAGCGCCCAACAAGGGCAGTGGGCCCTTCGCGGCGGCCCTGCGCACCCTCGCCAAGAACGCGGGGCCCGACTCTAAGGACGGTAAGACTTGTACTGCATACGAACACCCCTCGCTCCTAGCCTGGATCGGACCTGTTGAAAGTAGGCGTAGCTCCGTTATGTTGGTAGCCCTACGTGGCAAATATGTACAGTGTTACCAACATGACGAAAATATACGAAGTAAGAAAGATACGCGAGAACTTATTTGGCTTAGAAGGCTAGTGATCAACTACTTTCAATGGTTTTTGGTTCAGTATTTCCCATTTCTTTTTTCTTTTTTTCTCTAGTAAAATGTTTTTTACTTCGAAAGCAGACACTTGTTGGGTTTTGCATAATAAAATGTTGTGTAAAACATTAATTTTAATATTTATATTTATTTAAATAATGATGTTCTATTTTGTGATAGTAATAGTGATGTGATGGTAATGTTATTAGTAAATAGTAGAATATAATAAATATATATATTATTTCAAATAATAAAATGTAATTTAAACTTTGTAAACAATTAATTCTAGTATTAACTAAGATGATTTCTAAGACAAATTTTAACCGAATAGAAACCAAATTGTTATTTCTTCTGTCTTACACCAGCTGCTTTATTCTATATGCTCTATGTACTGGATGGTGCTTCAATAAGTTTGACGCTATTAAACGACAAAGGGCAAAAATGTATGGAAACTGGTACCAAATTTCTACCTACCCCAATAGCGAAAAGTGATACAAATATATTTGAAAAGGTATTTTAATAAATATTGATAGTTCTATGACGTCTCATTTTAAATAAAAGTCCGTTCGGAGTTATACTGACTTATATATTTTTTTTATGGAATCAGCCATTTCCTGATGGAGTTGAGGGTCTGCATTCGAGAACTGTTTTCTCTTTCGATCGTCGGTTCTTCGGCAGATGTGACCAGTTCACTACCAATTCATCTTACTAACCTAAAAGCTTGTTTCATTTTCTGACAAGTCAACTCATTTGTGATATGATACATTGAACTATTTATTCTACATTAAAAAGCAGCTCTGCTAAAGATATAATACACATACATTTTCGCCAGTTTTTATATACTCTAAAACAGCCGAATCAGAAATTGTCGGAGCCCTAAACATTGCACTTGCATTTGGAAAATTGTGAGAGAGAAAATAGGCGTCAAGGTCATTTTAGAACATGTTTAAACAATCGAAACCAAAAGGAATTGAGGATGGTCGTCATGACGCGACCAACTCAGTTGTGCGCGTGGCCAAATGTCATGCTATTTCATTTCGCTGTAAGGTGCACGTTCCATGAAACTTGCGAGGACAATACAATCGTGCCGACTTCGTCGCCAGCGTAAAATTGAAAACTTGCTTCAGTAGTAACCACATTTTGGCAAGATTAGATGTTTTCATACATTATTTTTGACTTAAATTATTAATCGAGATTACATTTTCGATGTTTGATCAGTATTAATTTTTTGATTTTATCTAAAACAATAAAAACAAAAACACTGAAAAAAATACGTTAAATTTGCGTATTTTTGGGGTTTGTTGTTAAGATATTACTCAAATTTTACGGTTTTTAGTTCGACTTAAACATAGATCTAGATAATGTTAATGAACGCAGTCTAAAATATACACCCCACAATGTGGTGACCGAGTTTGTATGGAGGTTTGAGCGTAACGACGCCTCTTAAGCCTTCATTTTGACAGTTGCCGACCGTATTTGTACTATCTGTGGTGGAATTTAGTTGATTAATTAATAAACTGGCATTAGTATCTTATCTTTATCTATATCTAATATATACTTATATCGTATTGCATCTAGCCAGCTTTATGTGAATAATATATCGACTTTTGAGGGCTCAAAAATACAACCTTTGCCGAAGAATGGCGAAGATTCTGATGTGCATTATACATTTGGCCGTGCTGTACCTTTAAACGATATCTTACTCATCGCTATTGGGGCCAAGTACCGAACCGGGTACCAATTCGCCCATTGTCCTTTCTTAAATGTACCTAAAATCAGTTCAAATGTTTTATAATAAGCTACGAATGGTATGTCATGATTATTAAGTGTATGTGTGTGTGTGTGTGTTGAATATGCTAGTGTGTTCAGGTACAGTGGTCGCCGCGCCAGAGACGAGGGAGGTGAAGAAGGAAGTACCACCGCCCGCCAGCAAGCGAGCGTCCCCCCACCACCTGCCTGCGAGCGGATTCCAACCTTACCGACCTGATGATAGGTGCGTATTTCGAGTAGCACGCTTTAGAGCGGGACAGGCGTTTGAGATATCAGGAATGGAGTTTATGTATTTAATAGTATGGCGATCTCTGTCAAATGAGATAGGCTTTATAGCAACATTTATGTTAACATTTAGGCTCCGCAGCCGCTGGGCTGCATCTTGTGTGAAGTCGATTAGGTCGTCTTGATTCCCGGGTATTGATGAAATGGGCATCGCTCGCTCGACGATGTGAGACATAGTTTGATCTTCCTGGCCAGAGTCGCAAAGAGCAGAGTTCCTCTAGTCACACTTGTATCGAAAACACACTTGCGAGCTTAAAACTAAACCTAAACGGGGTTTGTTCAAAACAATTTTAGCAATTTTCATGCAATAAAATTATAGAATGTGGTATATTGAAAGGTAATTTTATTTTCTTTCAACCTCTTTTAATATCATAACCAAAACTTATTCAGCTTATGTCATGGAACGTAAAAGCAAAAGTTATTAATTTTTAAAATTAAACAAAATACGGTTTAGAAGTCCAAAAACCCTATAAAAAAGGCCCGTGTGTGAAAAAATTGCAATTAGTCCAATAATTCACGCCGCTGGGAACACAGATAGTAAAGAAAACAGAAACCACATTGACCCCAAAAAGGCCAGCCACGGGACCCAAAAGCACTGCAGCCCATCAACAAGCCCGGCTTCAATTTGCCCACGATCACTTAGATTGGGGTATAAAGCAATGGAACCGAGTCTTGTTCTCGGACGAAACCAGAATGTATCTGCATGCATGGTAGCGACCGTCGACGAAGAGTTTACAGGAGACCGGGGGAGCGATTTGCACAATGCTGTTTTGCGGAAACCGTGACATACGGGGGTGGTTCCTGTATGATATGGGCGGGGATTTCTATCGAAGCAAAAACGGGGCTGATATTCGTGCCTTGGGGAGGGGGGCTAACCGCAGAAAGATACATCAACAATATTCTGCTAGGCCATGTGCTTCCCTACGCCGGTTTTATTGGCCAAGATTTCCTGTTAATGCACGATAATGCCCGCTGCCATACCACTGCAGAGACAAGACAGTACCTGGAAGAAGTCGGAATTCTCACACTAGACTGACCAGCCCTCAGCCCAAATTGAATCCAATTGAACAGTTGTGGGATGATTTGAAAAGGCGGGTACAAGGAATTGTTAAAATTGTTTTGAACGACCCCCGTTTAGGTGATTCCAGTTTAAAGCTCGCAAGTGTAGTTGCATCGGCCATGGCCGGCTCGCAAGCAAAATTTAAAAGAAATTAATCTCAAAAATCATAAAACTTTTATTTCAATATTTGTAATGTTTGTATATGTGTAGATTATCACACCCTGCGGCGGCGGCGGCGTCGTTCCCTCTCCTGGAGCCCGCCTACTCGCCGTACGCGCACCCCTCTCTCTACTCCAGTGCTGCGCTACAGTACAGGTGAGCAGACATCATGTCTCCTGGAACCCGCGTACATTAGAAAACCAAGTTAATAAGTGAAAAGAAAAAACTTGTCTGCCAGCAAGTCCTCCCCTCTAACCCATCGCTGTATGTGTTGCAGATTAGCGGCGGAGGAGCAGCTCTACTTCGAGCAGGTGTTCCGGCGCGGCGTGGGCGTGGGCGGATGGCTGCCGCCCTACGCGCTGTATCCCCCCCAGCTGCTGCACGCGCCCCCTCCGCACCTGCACCCGCCGCCCCCACACCCCGCCGCCCAGCAGCACGAGCTGCAGCATCAGAGGGAGAGAGAAAGGTGTGTACCACGTCTGAGGTCCGACCGGAGATCTCGGTCTCGAATTTTATATAATTTGTCGCGTGCTCTATTTATTTATTATATATACAGGATGTAATCGTTAAGTGTGACCAGGCGATTATTCCGTAACTATTACAGATATCACAAAATGTTAAACTGATATCGAAAGTACGTTACCTAATCAGTAAAATGATATCAATTACTTTTTGAAATTCAAACGTGAAGTATCCAAAAATTTTGACATTAAACATTCCCATACATTTAGTATGAGATTAGTAGAAAGGTTTTAGTTTCCTTATTTTAAAAGGTTATGTTAGCTTAGTACGGATATTAAAGAAAACTGTTTATTAACCTAACAAAGTAATAAAACTATATTTTAATTGAATAATATTTATTTCTTAGTAAGTACAAAATTTTGTATTCAAAGCAGATGTTCGAAGTGACGTCCTTGTTGTGCGATACAATGTATGGGAATGTTTAATGTCAAAATTTTGGATACTTTTCGTTTGATTTTCAAAAAGTTATTGATGTCATTTTACTGATTAGGTAACGTACTTTCGATATCAGTAAATTTTTTTTTGATATCTGTAATAGTTACGGAATAATCGCCTGGTCACACTTAACGATTACATCCTGTATATAGATATTTTTTTATTTATAATTTTACACTATTTTATTACATGATGAATAGTATTAATAAACTCACATGAGTTTGTCCTGATACTATAATTCGTTAATAATACTCATATTAGTTTGAGATTATACCCAAAAACGCTGAAACAAATAAATACTGATAGCTACCTGCATACAAATTATAATTATACAATAGATGAAGAGAGAAATTGTTTGTCGAAAGACTGCTACTGCAATACAAAAATAAGTAAAGGCAAATAATAAATTTTAGTCGATCTTGACTTAATGTAGATAGGAATTTAAATTTGAATACAGAATTAAGAGGTATAAAATTGTAAGGTAAATTAGCAGTCGATCGAACAATGGTATACAAATAAAAAGATGATTACATTGTTCAATTTTCATTACTAGATGAATAAGCATTTTTTGGTTATGTTTTATATGTTATTGTCTCGATTTTTTAATACTTTGTGTTGTCTCGGTGTCGTTTTCAGCCGTAACTGAACAATCAGTCTCGGTCGGACCTCATGTGCCACGACTGTGTATCAATCAAGAGGTAGAAAGAGACGTGGTAGCTGCTACATTCTCGATTGTTCCACATTCATTAACCGAGTCATAACAAGCAGATGTGGGTGATAAGGGTGAAATGATATGATATAGGTCGCTGGTTTGTAGCGTGCTGGTAGGGAAGCGCTTACCTGCGCCGACAAGCAAGCAAGCGTCCGTCCTTTATAATTTCGCCTAAACTTTATACCTCTAGTAAATGGTGATCATTGAACCTTGTTCCTGGTAGCTGGCCGGGTCCCCGGTATGAGTTCGGGCGGTTGATTGGATTATACAAGGTGACTTTTTGATCATCGTCCAAATTCATACTGGAGTGATCAGTATCTTGGATCAGTAACAATTTTTGTGAAATTCGTAAAATGAAATTTCGGCTTCCCATAGAAATTCAGTTCCAGTCCCGAGTGAATCACTATGGGGAGTCGAAATTTAATTTTACGAATTTCACCAAAATTGTTATTGATCCATGATACTGATCACTTACCAAGCCACCAGTATGAATTTGGACGATGATCAAAAAGTCACCTTGTATATTTTAATATAATGAACAGAAAATCACTTGTACTATCCCACAAATTTATTTAATACTTCCTGACCGGTTTCGCCTTTATGGCATTATCAAAGGAATTAATATAAGATCTTAATTACACAATAAATAGTTTACATCAGCCAGTGCGATCAATGACTGACTTGTGTGATAGTACAAGTGATTTTCTGTTCATTATGTATTCCATGTTCCACCAAGTGCCAACAATCAACAGTGTAAACATTGTATATTTTACCTATAATTTTAATCATATATACAGGGTGTCCCAAAAGTCAACGTTATCCCTTGGAAGGCTGATAGGCCAGCTCATGACTGTCCAGAATATCAAAACATGACTTCAGTAAAAAGTCGATAGTTTTCGAGTTATCGATACTTATCATACACATTTTTAAGAAATAAAATCATTTTTGTTAGAATTATGAGTTTGAAATTTTTAATTAGCTAACTTTGACTCTTCATACTGTGAAAAAAATTTACTACGCTGAGCAGATTTAGTGCAGTTTCTTAAATAGTAAAATAATTGCCATGTTATTCAAATGAAAACACTTGTTAAATTAAGTGAAAGGCATTTGAGACCATACATTTATATCTCCTACGTCATGTTATCTTATCACATATTCACATCAACATCAGTAAAAACGATTCTGACAAAGATCTATAAATAAAGTAAAATTCAAATTAAATTTTTGTTGGTTAATAGTGAACGAAGGGTAGACCGACGCTAACGTCGAAAAATACGAAATATTTTAATTTGTAGCGGCAACAGTGCCGTCTCTGTTCCTTAGAAAAGGGCGTGAAACCTACACAACGCCCTCGCTGGGGTTTAATATGTGCATTATTAGCAAGTAGCAACAATATTCGGAAGAGCCTAGTAGATCTTAACAGACAAACTGGATATTAAGTATCTGGCTAAGTTTTTTTTTTTAAGAAAGAGGCAGCTTTTTTGTGAACAAAACGGAACACAACATTCGATGCCATGTTTACATTCATTAATTTGATAGTACACGCGCAAATCGGAACACGACCAACATGTTCAATACTATTTTCCAGAGAGCGCGAGCGAGAACAACGCGACAAAGAACAGCGCGAGAGAGAGAGACAGCAGCGTGAGAAGGAGAGTCGAGCGCGCGAGCAGATGCGCGACGAGCAGCGCTCCCTAGCGGCCGCGATGACGCAACACGCGCACCTCCTGCCGCCTCCAGTGTACGCACTACCCCGCCCGCTGCTGCCGCCGCCGCTGCTCTACCGCCCCTACCGCCCGTACCCCGCGCCGTACCCCGCGCGCACCCCGCCGCCCGACAAGGAGCAGCCCACCAACCTCACCGTGACGTCGCCGACCCCGCCGCCCGCGCCGCCCGCCACGCAGGCCGAGGGGGACGACAAGCCAAGGGACGGTGAGGACCATGTCTGATAGTTCGCGGCGCACTGTGACAGCGATCTCTTTACTGTTCTTTAGTTTACACTTTAGGGCATAATTATTACAGGAACGAAAAAAAAAACACCAACTTTGCCCTGGGCAATTTGGGCATAGACAGCGATTTTCTTATGTATTATTACAAAAAAAAAGTATAATTGGTATTTCAGAATACCAGGTGACTTTTTGAACATCGTCCAAAGTCATACTGATCAATATCATAGATCAATAACAATTTAATTTTATGAATTTCACTACAATTGTTATTGATCCATGATACTGATCACTTATCAAGCCTCCAGTATGAGTTTGGACGATGTTCAAAAAGTCACCTTGTATAATGCTGATCGATTTTAGACAATTTGTTATTCTGGCAACTTATTTTGATGTGCGTAATTGCTGCAATAACATCACTGTATCACACATGGGGGCTAACTAAAAGTAGAGGATACGAAAATCTCATATAAAGGCTTCGCCAGACAGAAAACGTGTCGTTGTCGGGGCGCGCTGATAGCGTGTTGTTGGCGGGGTAATTCTATGAGCACCGCCACACCAAACTTGGCGTGGCGGTGCGTTTGTGTGTGGAGTCTCTTATACTACACTAACCGAAAAAAAACATTTTTTAATTTTTTCTAATTGTATATTTTTTACACAATTCGGTACAAACGTAGTACAATCGAACGGCAGTCATTATAATTTATTATCGTTTACCCAGTTGTCAACTTGACATAGATATGACCCGCAAACAATACTATCATCGCGCGTCGAAAACGCCTGCTTTCTGTCTGGTGATGCCTTAATTAAACGAACGAGAGGGAAAATTACTTCTACCCTAGTCAGAGCGAGAGGTATCTATTGCCTTCCCTCTCACAAAATGGCCGCCATACTGAAAGAGATATTATAATACTTGTCTGCAGAGATTTCCATTATAATTGTATCTCTCTAGAACTAATTAATCTCTATGGTTGTTTTTTTGTTTTATTACGTGGTCTTTAAAGAAATGTATAGACGTATGTATATAAAAAAATTTATCTTTGTATTTATTTTTACAAATGACGATAAAAAAAATTGGCTTTGATAATTCATTTGGTACCTCTACTTGTACAACTTATCTGACGAATAATCGACATTTCTATAAGTATGTCTCTAATTTAAATCAAAGTTATTTATTGTTTAAACTGGTTTCCCTTTGACTACACAGAGTGATGTCTGTTTTTTGTTATTTACGTGTATTTATTTCGTTTTGCCTAGAAGCCTGATGTGTAAAACAAACGTAAACGTTTTATTACAAGTTACATTGTAACTTTCAGATAAATTTACGTAATTAATGTAACTGTTTGCGGCTATTATTTACGTAATTAATGTAACTGTTTGCGGCTATTATTTACGTAATTAATGTAACTGTTTGCGGCTATTATTTACGTAATTAATGTAACTGTTTGCGGCTATTATTTTCAATAAATTTTTCAATGTAACAAATACATTATGATGTAAATTTAGAGTTGAAGGGCCAAATATGTCAAGCTATATTGATAATGAAACATTTTGAATTGAATTCATTATATATACTTACTAACCGATATGTATATCGGAACAAATATAAAGTACCTACTTAGAGTTATATAAATGTCTGCCAATATAAATGCATGTTAATGTTACAAAAAATAATTTTACATTAACGGAAAAGTAATCTTTTTGACTTAATACATATGTATATCTGATCAAAATACATTAATGTAATGTAAATAGGTAGGTTTTAGTTTTTACACACAGACCATTTGAACAGATTTCGATGCGAAATTATTTTGTGCTAAAAATATTGTTAAAATTAACACCAAATTGTTAAACGAAACTTCGCTGTCACAGTGCCATCTTAAAAAAATTAAAATAATTAATTAAAAAGCAACTGCCTGGTGCAGGATAATTTAGATAGAGATGCGGCTAAGAATATTAAATTTAGGATTTAATTTGTTTTATTCGTCTGAATCAAATCGGTGTAGTACGAGTAAGTTACTGAATGGCGTTCGAGAAACTTTGTGATGTTCATCAACACATGGTTTATCTATACCCTGAACGTTTTACAAATCTGTGTTAATTAATATAATAAAAAAGTTGGCTAATGAATAATCTATATAAAAGTAATTTTAAGTTGTACATATCTGGTCAAATTTTGTTAAATGAGGTCCTAGTTTTGTTTGACTATCATTTAATCATGTTAAATCAAAAATTCGGGACATTTTTAGTTTTTTGTATAATTTGTATATTCGTTTATATAAAGTGTGCAGTTTGTTTTTACTTTTGACAATCATTTTGAATCAAGAAGTCTGAACATATTTTAATATAATGTATGATTTATTATTCATTTATATTTCTTATTATTTTACTTTTCATTGTTGAAAGAGATCTAGTTCCTTTGTAGTATTTGTGGTACTCGTAGATAATACTTGTCTACATCAGAAAGGAGCTTGAAGATATATTTTTAAATAATTATTTAATATACTTAACGTTTTTTTTTATCATACATATATATTCGTTTAAGTAGTGGCATATTCATGTTTATCCACTGTCTTATGTAATTTTTATTTTTTTTATTTTTATATGTTTTAAAACAGTTTATAAATGAAAAAGTAAAGTAATTATTATCGATATATATTTCGACCAACTTGTGGTCTTCATCAGTCGAATTATAAAAATCTTTTTTGTACGTCGAGGGCGTTATTTTGAATTCAGAGCGAAGCGAAGGATTCTATAGTAGAATTCCGAGTGCAGCGAGGGATTGTAAAGTAGAATCCTGAGCGTAGCGAGGAATTCAATATACGCCGCTCGAGAACAAAATATATAATTTTTATAATTCGGCTGACGACGACCACAAGTTGGTGGAAATATATATCGATGATAATTAATACTTTTTCATTTATATATTTTATATTAATCTGTTTTAAAATAATTAAAAGCAAAAAAAGGCTTTAAAATAATATTTATTCAATTATATATTTTATACAAATACGATTGATTACCTACTTGCAATTCAAATCGTTGGTATCTTGACATCCTATCTATAATAAAGTTAGGTAGTATTTATATATTCTTTGATATGTAAAGCTGTGGATTTAATTTGTAATATTAAATTAATAAATAATAAAATTACACACATATGAAACAATAACGTCATATTGAATTTAGAAAGTTGACAAAACTTTTTAAAAGAAATTTCTGTAGTCTGGGGCTTTGTTGTGTAACTTCAATATCTATCGCTGTCGCTTTCAAAGGCATCGTGATTGGCTAAAATGATTTGTGAAATAATTTCTAGCCAATCATTATTATTTTGAAAGCAATAGCGGTAGTTGTTTAAGTTAGTTATGTTTAGTTGGTTAGTCTAACTGTTAGACAATAAGGCCCAGGGTGATGATTCATTAATTTTGACACATTTAATGTGGTATCATTATGTTTGTTGTAGACACTTTAGTTTCGCCGGTCGGTTTCAGAAATAGGACTTTTTGTGTTCGATCATTCAGTACAACAAGTGGCTATTATAGTTACATACATAGAAATTATATATACAACGTGTAACAGAAAGGTGTAACCACATTTGAAGAGCTTATTCAGTCAATACTATGGAACAAAACCTGTATATCGAAAAAAAATTTTTACTGTTTCATAGAAAAATGCAATGCCGCTCGGCCGAAATATATGGAAGGGCAGATATTTTTTTTTTGAGTTTTCAGGGTTGTCTCCATAGTAAAAGTTGTTCTATACCATTGACTGAGTAAGCTCTTCAAATAGGGTTACACGTTGCATATACAGGGTGGAAAAAATTTAAGGGCCCTGGAGGGGAACTACCTTAAATCCTTTAGTTAGCTCATTTTACTGAAAGGAAACATTCCTTTATTTTTTAAAAGAAACAAAACTGCATTCAAAAATATTCTGAAATTCGCTTGTCTCACCCGGAAATCGAACCAACTAAAAATTAAAAAATAAACCCTCGCTATCTTATTATACGAATCGGTAGGATTATTGTTCAGGATAAAATTTTTCTAATAAACATTTGGTCTTAAACTCATCTGTTGTACGAGATACCCATGAAATAAAATATTTATTACAAGTTCTTTATTAAAAATACCTAGTACTGTTCACTTGTAACAAGTAAATGAAACGTTATAATTTTCTTATCTCTTTTACATCCAAAGACATCGTATGAAGTACAAACTTGCTAATGTTATCTTGTTGACGACTTTAATAAGAAAATTGTTAAATGGTAATAATAAATCTATGCACAGCACAATTCCTTCTTGTACTAGGCGTACTGACGAAAAGTTTAAAAAGGGAACGTTTTTTTTTTGCATTGCGAAGCAACAAGTTTGAAGTTCGAACGATGACTTTCAACATTTTTAAAATCGAAAAAAGTATTCGTTTGAATTTCAAATTTTGTTTTTTTTTGCTTTCATTCCGTGCTATCATTGTGTAATAATGGCGTATCATTATTACTTTACAAGTGAACAGTACTAGGTATTGTTAATAAAGAACTTGTAATAAATATTCAGTTTTATGGGTATCTCGTACAACATATGAGTGTAAGACTAAATGTTTATTAGACAAATTTTATCCTGAACAATAATCCTACCAATTCGTATAGTAAAATAGCGAGGGTTTATTTTTTTCATTTTTAGTTGGTTCAGTTCCCGGGTGAGAGAAGCAAATTTCAGAAGATCTTTGAATGCAGTTTTGTTTCTTTTAAAAAATAAAGGAATGTTTCCTTTCAGTAAAATGAGCTAACTAAAGGATTTAAGGTAGTTCCCCTCCAGGGCCCTTGAATTTTTTCCACCCTGTATATAAATTTAAAATTAAAAAAAAACTGTCTAACATATGTTTTGTTAAACTCAAATAATTTGTAAACTGAAAATATTTTGAAAGATCCAAGTGAACCGATTTGATCCAGTGCGAGTGAGACAGCACGATATGTATTGCTCGCTCGCTCGGAGTCCGTTAAGTAGACGTTAGTTAGTCAGGCTTCGAGCCAACTCGTGCAATCAGCTTCGATTTTGACTCTACTGCATTTTGTGATAAGCCTTATATTCCTTTGCAGTATTGTAGTATTTCTTTTTTCATCTCCACGTATAGGAGCGACGCCGGGCGAGCGATTCACGACTGCAATCTTTGTTAGAAATTAAATAAAACGAAATTTTATAATACAAAAATACACCTCTTTATACCTTATGTAAACTTAGATAGTTTTATTATTAATTTTAGCTTTTAATAGGTGTTCAATACTTTGTTTCGTCTACGGCATTTAGCTACCGAATTTATTTGTTCTCGATATCGAGTGAAGAGTGGGTGTTGTATATAATATTTAATTGTAATAGGTAGACACGATATGGACAATACCTAACAAGTGAAAAATGAGCGATTTTATTGAAAATACATTCAGTGAAATTAAATTTGGTGCATGCTACTCCTCCAGTGGTGTGCAATGGACGTTGTGCACTGCTCGGGGTTAGTTGGTTTTTATTTGTCTTTTGTTTTTACACCCCTCCCCCCCTCCCTTCCTAAGAGCTTTTTTAGAAGCGCATGTAGCTAGTATGTTTTGTGGTGTGTTGTATGTTTTAGTATTCCAGAACAGGATTTCAAGAGAAGGCGCGGTCTAGCTGGATTTTGAGGGCATGAGCTTTTGGAACTACACTGGTGGACATAAAAATCGACTCAAGCATTGTTGTTCTACATTTAAGGAAATAACCCAATCGTACAAACATAAACATATGAAATATATAACATATAATTTTAATGGTATAGGCCTCCACCTTTGATTAAATGCATTTTTGTCTTAAAGTATTTGCTATACAGGTTGTAATTTTTTTTTAAGGAATGAATTAATAAATATTGAAATAATCAAATAGCGAAAAATTTAAAAAAAAAACCTTTTACAAAATCATTCATTTATTCATTAATTAAGTTTAACATTAGTACTTCGTGTTCCCCCCACTTGCCCTTATAACTGCTTGCAGCCGGTTCTTCATTGACCTAGTAAGTTTTTAATTAATTAAATGAATTTCACGTCCTGTATAGCGAATATTTTTAAACCAAAATGCATTTATTCAAAGGTGAACGCCTATACCTTTTAAATGATATATATATTTCATATGTTTATGTTTGTATGATTGGGTTATTCCCTTGAATGTAGGACAACAATGCTTGAGTCGATTTTTATGTCCACCAGTGTAGTTCGAGGTTTTAATCTACCTTTTTAAATAATTTTACAAATGTTCTAATTTTATCTGATTCAAGTTTATTGAAAATCGGTCAAAAGTGTCCACTTTCAGAGGGATTATGACCACAGTACACTTTTTTACTGACGAGATGATGACTCTCCACTCTCGGACCGCGCATGCGTAATAGTAGCTGGCGTTGAGGCGCATGTACTGCTATAAAAACGTACCCGTAGGTACCGGCTGTGTGGATAGACGCTACATATGGACAACATTTGTTTATACTCAATCTACTTAACTAGTTTGCACTATATAATACAAATATTAGATATTTTTTTATGCATTATCAATGGCGGTTTTTCATAAGGCCGACTAGGGCGGCCAGATATTCCATCCATCAGCCTAGTTCGTCCACTGTTGGACATAAGCCTTTCCAGGACTTTGCCATTCCCGGCGGTCATCCTGGAAGAATTGCCCATACTCACACACGCTGGGCAGGTGGGTTGGTGAGCGCGGTGCCGGAACCCTCGCACCAGTGACGCCGCTGCCCGTCACCAGTCTGTTTCATATAAGGCCCGGCCACAAATTATAGAGGGATGCCCGGCTATTAGGGATGGATATACCGCCATCCATCGGTCCCAGGCATGGTGGGCCTCCTGGTTTTTGCCTGTGAGCTGTCCTTTTACTCTCCCCCGAATAACTTAGAGGGGGTCTCCAAGTAAGATGATGGTACCTCCACAGTCGAGCCCGGCATCAGCTCTACCACCTGTAGAGGCTTGGTTAAGAATAAATAAAAAAACATTGATAAAAAAAACGATTCTCGGGAGAGTAGCTATTTCGAGCGTAACATTTTCAAAATTCAGTATTGAATGAAACGAAATGTAGATATGTACAAACATTGTATAATGCTTGCTTCAAGGTATATTTCTAGGGCGGACAATTAGTGCCACAGTCAACAAATATAGTCGACTTATCAAGTTGCATGTTGACCCTTGAACCCCGCCGAGCAGCTCAAAACCACAATCATAATCGTATATAGTTAAAGTATTGCCAGTGCACAAGCACAAGAAAGTGTGCACAATTAACTGGAAATATCGTGGAATCTATGGCCGTCAATGCCTAAAATTTTCGTAATAGTTGTTATACATTATACAACGTGTGAAAGGTGTAGTCATATTTGAAGAGCTCATTTAGGCAATTGTATACAATTTTTACTATTGAAGCAATACTGAAATCGCGAAAACAAAATTAGCCTTCTATATGGGTATAACCAGACGGAAATATCACGGAACTTTGAAAGAATGCGCTTATCCCGCCCCCGCGTCGCTCTTCACCCCGGTCTCGCCCCGTTACTACCGAGACCGGAAGTGAGGTGTCACACGGGGCAGGAGGAGCGCGCTCTTTCGATATGACGAGATATTTCAGACATGTGCACTTTTCTATAAAGCAGCACATTTTTTTTTGCGATTTCTGTTGTAAAGGTTGGAGGTGGATGATTTTCAACGTCATTTTTTTTAATTATCTACTTTTTATTAAAAAAAAATTTTTTTTCTTAATGCTAGAGCTAACAATTCAAGTGCTATTATTTTTTAACAGCGAACTTTATTAAATTGAGAAAAAGGTCACGAAAATGGTATTATTTTGGGGAAAATTTCATTTGATGTGGGGAATTTGTTAAACACTGCGCTTCAAGCGCAGCGCTTGTTGCACTTGCACTAGTCCCAAGTTAGTCGGCGCGTTGAAATAACGTACATATGTACTGCTCATAAAGTACATTTAATTTTTCAAAATGTCTGACGCAATAAACACATACCTGTTCTTCAATATTGGAGTGTCAGGCGTAGAAGAGTATGGATCAGGTCTATCTCCAGTCAAACTCTGCATTTATCCAGTACTTAGACACGAGATGGAGTCCGAGCAAGTAAACATCAAAGGAGCCAGCGACTATTTCAAATACAAAAATTTCCAATTTGAACCACTGGACGACCAATACAGTGCTGGAACCTCATTATCTGATTATGATATGAGCTTCGACTTCGATGAATCACAAAGGCTTTGGAAGTACATAAAGTCCTTTCCTGAGCCGGCGTGTCTCGTCGCGCACGGCTGTGAGTCGTTCCATTACCCCATCCTCAAGCAAGCTTTGCACACCTGGACTTCGAGAAGAAGCCGATTAGCGCACACCTTGAAGTTCATAGACTTCAGGAGGTTTTCCCTGGACACAAGAGTCAAGAAAGGTGGTTTTATAAACTCCTCCCTGTCTGATACATATTTTCAGCTGACTGGGCTGAAGTTTCCAGACGAAGAACGGGAGTTGATGGGCAGAACTCTGTCGCATATACGGCTGGTGTTGGAAGGAGCGTTGAAAAATCGTGACAAATTTGTCGCGTGGGTAGATGTGTTTTGTAACGACTTTGTTTTGTAGAGTTTTCTATAGCATACCTACAATTAGTTTAGTATGTAATTTGAAGCTAACCCCATTAAGTTTCTTGCTATTTTATTTTTTTCAAACAGGTAACCGTTTTCGAATATTTAACAGTCTAACAAGGTTACTATTGCGTTTTACGACAAAAATAACCCATCGTCTTTAGATTTAAATAAATCCCGGGCGAGGTAATAGGAAACGTCCGCCATCTTGAATTCTGAACTAGCGGTCAAGATTTGGGCCAGGCCTGCCAACGGCCTACATCAAAATTTGTGTTCAGCAGCCCAAAATTAGTTAAAATACCTCATTTGGCGATAATTTTACGCATAATGCCTCTAGAATTCGTATAAAGGGTCATTAAGTATAGAGAAAGGGAACCAGTCTGTGAGCGATGACGTAGACGTAATTTCTTGTTAGGTACGTTCACACGCACGCGTTTAACTCGACATTCAACGTGCACATTCACATTCACGAGCGTGTAAACGGTACGCCCGAGCCCGTGAACGCGCCTGTGAACGTGAATGCCGCGAATCGGGCGAGTGTCGGTTTTTTGGCAAAGTTCAAAGGATGAATGTGCGGGCGCCCGGTGACTGTTTAAACGCGCGCGAGCAGTCAGTCTCTCCCGCGCTTTCGCGACGAGTGGATCTTCAACGTTGCTAAGAAAGTCGCTATACATGAGATTACAACATGGCGGAATGGTCAAACGAGACAATTTTGCAGTCTTTTTCTCCGTCGTTCATCATTTTGTTTCTTTTTCCAATAAAAATAAGTTAAGCCAAAGGATATGGCAGCAACAACACCGAGATCCTCGCTGCCCGCCATGCTGGCACTGACTGACACGACGACGTGCGTGTGAACAGCTTGAATTTCCGCCGGCCCGGGACGGGCTGCATGCCGTGCAGCCCGCCAGGCAGCCCGCCGGGCTGCACGGCGCGCGTGTGAACGTAGCATTAGAGGTGTACTAAGGAATGATAAATACAACGAAACAAAAAATAAAAATATTGTGTAATGGGACAACTTACGGGACAACATTAAAAAAAAACAACTGAAAATGAAAAAAAGAAACAGCAATAAAATATTATATAATCCTATATTTTATTATGTTTAAGATTGTTTATTATGGTTTGTTTTTGATTGAATATACAAAGTATATAAGGATCATAGAAGATATATTTTATAATGCAAACAGGCAGAAAATTAATTTATGGCATTTTTATACGTAGATATTTTGGTAGCCATCAACTAAACCGTAAATATCTATTAGATACTTTTTTCTTTGATTGTTTTGTCGATAAAACGTCAATTTCACTTCTTTTCAGTAGTGCACATTATCGCGGGACTCACTGTACTTAACATATTATGTAGATGCTTTAAGGGCAGGTACTCGCCAATGACCTTGAGTCGACCTGTGTCGGTACAAATATCGACAGACACTGATAATAAGATCGCGCAATGCATTATGACGTCGCTGGTTTTCACATGAACGGAAAAAACATCCATAAATAATTTATCCAAGCAATATTTTCCTTGTATTTTAGTCCAAGAACCATACAAATACCATGAGTGGTTTCAAAGAAATAACCAATTTTACTTACTTTTAGTCTAAAAACAGCATAACTTTCTAAAAATAAGGTTGTTCTTTATAGTTATACCTTCATTACATAATAAAAAAAAAAAAAATAGATAATTAACTTTATCAATCAATACAGTCATTTTCGGTTGACGCTAGGATGAGGCGCCTTAATAAAAGAGTACATAAGCAAAAATTTTCTGAGCTGGTATGGCTCACAAAAACTCTACGTGACAACGTGCTGCATGAGACATAGATTCCATGCATTCCCCTGCACCGTGCATTAAATATTTCTTTTAATATTAAAATATTTCTGTAATAAAAACTTTGTACCCACCAATAAATTTAGATAATTTCTGTATCTGTATTCATTTAACATTCATTAGTGTAGTATTACGTACCAAAGATGTATGATTTACCAATCTGTGTAATTTTATATACCTACGTCGCAGGGTATTATAATTTCACAAGTTAGTTATTATAATTGCACGGACTCTCGTCCATCGTCTCCACCTAGAAATAAACTTTCTATCTAGAACTATAGACAGCTCTAGAGGTCGCTTACTTCGCTCGGCCGGCTCCTAAATTTATTGTCACAAGCAACCTAACTACCACGCTCCTCCTCGATTCGCTCGGCGCGGCGTGTCGCACCAATTGTTGACTTTTTAAAATGTAAATACGATCGAGCTATGATATAGTATTGATCGACAAAAGTCTGTGTTACGTAATTTCACTAGTGAAATTACAATCTTACGACTTCGATAATTTACCTGCAATGTACCGATTTGGTCCAATATATCTACATCTGACTCTCAACAAACCCACTCTTATATTGACTCATCAACACCGAAACTTTACAAAACGAAACTGCCAGTCTCTGCTATTTGGGGAACCAGAGTAAAGTGAAATATTACTTACTGACTAGCGGACACCGAAGTGGAAATTGGCGACATACTGAAGAGCAATGTCAAAATTACCCGGAATAGACGAGCTTGTATGACTAAATTGATGGATGTGGAAGAGGCGAAAAAGGCGTGTCGGGATCGTATCAGATGGAAACCTGTAGCCTCTGCCTACCCCTCTGGGAGACAGGTGTGGGTATAATTATGTATGAAGCGCGGACGCCCCGCGGCACTGCTCGCGTTGATCCTGTTTCTTCCGATCCCGTGAGAATATCCTAAAATCTCTTTCTAGCAGATGTCTACCTCACACAATGAACATACAGTCCAAACTTCATGTTCCAAGGTCCACCCGTTTGGTCTGGATGTTGATAGATCAGTCAGTGAGACAAACAGGGTATTCGTTTATACACATTGGCTTGTCTTGGCGGAGGCACCCAGATACTTGGATAAAATGAAATAAAAGCACAGTGAAATATTACTTTAGCGAAATAAAGTACAGTAAAAGAAAAGTGTCGTAAATCGTGAAAATAGGTGGAAGATGGCTGGATTACTTATGTATTACAAAATGGTATACGGAGACATCCCATCCTCCTTATAGGTACATATCTGCTGCTCTGATAGGAACCCTACAAAGTTAAGTAACTGATGGGCTTTTTTCCTCTATGAGTAATTGGTTCCAGAGTTTTTTGAATACTCTATTTCGGTAACCTGTTTGAAGATTTTACCGAAGTGTCAAAATTGCTGATTGAAAATTATATGAAATGTTCCTGAAATAATATTTTGTGTAACTGTAACATAACTTGAGACATCAGGACGCAAGTGCTTATTTACGAAACAAACGAAGTGAGTTTCGTAATAGACCTGCACGAGTGTCCCAATGTCTAATTATGTTCAGTTACAAATAATACTTTATCTATAACCATCGTCTTTATTAATAATATTTTAAACTAACAATTTCACGAAAAACCAGAAGAATACTCGTTCATGAACCTCGGCTGCGTCGTCCCGGTAAAGCTAACTTGAAGGCTAATCAGAATAAAAGGGGTGTGGCTTAAGAAATAAGGTCGGGACTTATTTCTCGTCTATGTTGTTGATTGGCTCTATCCTGTTTATTCGATGTTATAATATTTCATTATAACAATAATGATATATATAACATCGAATATACAATGTAAGTACTTATAAAACTGCTTTTGATGAAGCAACTACCTTATTGCAATATGAAATTAAATAAAGTACTTTACGGAAACATTTTATCTAACGACGAATTCCTGTAAAATTTTTCCGAGGTATCAAAATCTTGCTGTTTCTTCCGGATTTTAGTTCCTGAAAATTCAATATTTTTTTATTCCCATGATTGGCATCGAAGGTAGAGGTCGCCCTAGAATCTATAAGGATGTAGGTATCGTATATTGTTGACCAAATTGGCGACATATTGAAGAAGGGCAATGTTAAAAGTACCCGGAATAGAGCTTGTATGACTAGATTGATGGATGTGAAAGAGGCAAAAGATGTGGGTCAGGATCGTAGCAGATGGATACGTATAGCATCTGCTTACCCCTCTGAGAGACAGGCGTCAGTATATGTATGTATATATGATGTCAAAATGGAGTTAATTACCAGAAATCATTTACATGATTACATGATCAAAAAATGAGTAAGTACTACCGACTAAATTGAGTAGTAATGTTGCAATAACAATAATGTAAGTCGATCTGTTGCAGCTGCATTCCGTAAAGATGCTGACAGCTGACAAAAATGCATGTGGCGTGGGCAATGTGCGACATTATTATACTAATTACCTTTTTTTTATTGTTTTTTGTCTTGTTACGCATTTTTGGTTTATGGTTTTATTTTCTTTAATTTAGTTATAAGCCATTTCTGCCAATTGTTATTGATTTTTCAATTTAGTAAATAAAAAAATTTTAACAACTCGTAAATACCTTGTCAGGCAGTTGTAACGGAGGTAGCTGAAAACCAGCGCCAACCAAAGCATGTTTTGGATGGCACATAGCTGAGCTACATCCTTTTGTCGTGTTGTTATTTTTATCTATAGATTACTCCCTACTTAAGTAAACCTTTTTCTACTGTGTTAGCTATAAGTTCTTTTTATTCTTTTGTAAACGCGCCAATAAATTTATTTTCTTTCTTTCTTTCTTTACAAAGTTGATTGTTTTATAATTAAAATAATCAAATGAAATATTTTTATATTGCAAATAAGGCCATATGTGTTTGTTACTATAAACGACTATCTTGTGTCCGCGGCTTCGCTCGCGTAAATATATTTTTAAATTATCGACAGTTTTAGGCTTGGCACCAAATTGTGCAGCATATAAAAGAATACTTACAAAAGAAAACAATTACAATTAAGGTAACAATTGGCGGCCTTATCGCTTAAAGCGATTTCTCCCAGACAACCTCCCTGGGCGTCACGTAATCTGTGAAAATTTCAACTAGCTACCTATAACGGCTGAAGCTGACCACTGTGTGTGACAGACGGACAGATAGACAGACAGCGGAAGCTTAGCAATAGGCACGGAGCATTGCTCTCTGGTAATAGGGTCCCGTTTGGCAATCTTCGAATACGGAACCTTACTAGTCTGCTAAGCCAAGTAGGCACCTGGGTGGAATGGAATGCGAATTAATTTTGATATTGCAATAGATATAACTTGAGTGTTGACGGACTTTTGCTGCACCCATTTTAATTTTATTTTTTTGCCATCCATACCCGAAATATGTGCGCCGCATTCCGGGTGACGTCACATTTGCCAGGTGCCTACTTCTTGGTGGACTAGTACAAACATACTGTGTACCTACTGTTGGTACGTCAACGCTAACTGCATGTTTCAACAACATAGCCATTGTTTCAACAACATAGCCACTACATAGGAGTACATAGCCATGTTTGACTTTCATCTACCTAACGAAATAGTTAACGGTAAGGAAATTGTTTGTTTGTATGTTCGTTTATTTATTTTATTACTCAACTAGAACTGAACGGTTTCTGTTCGTTGATTTTTTTATTGCTCTATACATATATAAGGTCTTTCAATTTAAATGGAAAGTAATTGAGGAGGTGATTCAGTATCGTTAATACATCACATTCCACTGCAAAGCACTTTTTTCGCGCGAACTTTTGTTTCACTTCTCAGTACAAAGTGGCCCGATCAGCTGACTCAGTTTGTATGGACAATTGAAGAATAGTTCGCGCAAAAAAAAGTACTTTGCAGTGGAATGTGATGTAATAACGATACTGAATCACCTCCTAAACTACTTTCCATTTGAATTGAAAGACCTTATATATCAAGTAAGAGCTGAGCAGTGAAAATTTTCTTGAGATGAATTTTTCCGCTCGGAGCCGTGGATAAAGGCAAGGTACGATGAGAAAAACAAGTTTCTATATTATATACCTATGCGACGTGCTTAGGTACTTAAACCAATATGAAATTAACACTTTATTGCACAGAAAATTAATATAAAAAACACAGAGTAAGGGCAAGGACGGACTTATTCCTTAAAGAAATTTCTTACAGTCAACCGATGTAACTGAGAAAAGAAAATTTTACAAATTGAATTAGCATATTTGTGCAAAAAGATAAATATATTACTGATCATCACTTTGTCCATGAATATTAAAATTACGCAAAAAAGCTCCCCTTACGAAACTGTATTACCTACTTGCAACACTGCAATGGTGGACAATTGGATATACATATTTTGTCGTATTTTTAAAAGTAGTTCAGTTTGATCAGGGCAATGTTTTGTGGTTTACGTTTTTAAGCATATACATGTGTATATACAATAATGTGTAGGTATTGTATAATAAGTAAAGTATATAAAAATATGATATCTAACTTTATCAGAATTAGAATTTTGTTTTGTAGATATTAAGGCTGCGTATAAACCTGGAGAAATTAGTGATTTTGCCCCCGCATCCCCGCACCTCAACTGTTTGCGCGACCGGCCGTCACCGGCCGCGAGCGCTATTTCTTAGCTCCCACGAGCGGTGTGGATCCGCGGTCATTAACCCGTGCACGTGCTAGTTTTCAATAATAAGTATAATGCATCTACGATGTATAAAATTCAACCCAGTTGACAAAACGGTTTGTTCGCAATGGCATTTTTTTGCGTAATTGTGTTTGCATCTAATTTTTATATTTCAAAATTTTATTTTTCGAAAGTCATACTTGCAAAGATAATGATAACGATGATGATACAACGATACGTCGATACGACGATAAGTCGATACAACGATACGTCGATACAACGATACGTCGATACGCCGATACGTCGATACGCCGATACGTCGATACGACGATACGTCGATACGGGGATACGTCGATACAACGATACGTCAATACACCGATACGTCGATACGTCGATACGGGGATACGTAGATACAACGATACGTCGATACGTCGATACGTCGATACGGGGATACGTCGATACAACGATACGTCGATACGACGATACGTCGATACGGGGATACGTCGATACAACGATACGTCGATACGCCGATACGTCGATACGACGATACGTCGATACAACGATACGTCGATAGGAGGAAACGATGATACGTCGATACGACGATACGTCGATACGAGGATACGACGATACGACGATACGTCGATACGAGGATACGACGATACGTCGATACGAAGATACGACGATACGTCGATACGACGATACGTCGATACGACGATACGTCGATACGACGATACGAAGATACGTCGATACGACGATACGGCAATACGTCGATACGACGATACGTCGATACGACGATACGTCGATACGAGAATACGTCGATACGCCGATGGTGATGGTGAGATAAGGTTTTGTTAGTCTCCCAGAGGGGTAGGCAGCTAGGCAGAGACTACAGATTTCCATCTGCTACGATCCAGACACAACTCTTTAGCCTCTTCCACATCCATCAACCGTATTTATTGTGATATTAAATTGTAAACTAAAAAAAATACCTCAGACGAAAAACATAGCGATATTCATTAGTCCATTGAGACAACCTTTAGTTCAACATCTTTAATAAAACATGACCTATCTACTTATTTTGTTAAGTAATGGCGTACCTTTGCATTACTTTCATCCACTGCTTTATTTTCACTCGTAAAACATTTTTATTCCATTTTTTGATATGTATACGATACGTCAATACACCGATACGTCGATACGTCGATACGGGGATACGTAGATACAACGATACGTCGATACGTCGATACGTCGATACGGGGATACGTCGATACAACGATACGTCGATACGCCGATACGTCGATACGACGATACGTCGATACAACGATACGTCGATACGCCGATACGTCGATACGACGATACGTCGATACAACGATACGTCGATACGACGATACGTCGATACGGGGATACGTCGATACAACGATACGCCGATACGCCGATACGTCGATACGTCGATACGTCGATACGACGATACGTCGATACAACGATACGTCGATACGCCGATACGTCGATACGCCGATACGTCGATACGACGATACGTCGATACGGGGATACGACGATACGACGATACGGCAATACGTCGATACAACGATACATCGATACGAGGATACGTCGATACGCCGATACGTCGATACGAGGATACGTCGATACGCCGATACGTCGATACGTCGATACGTCGATACGCCGATACGTCGATACGTCGATACGGGGATACGTCGATACAACGATACGTCGATACGCCGATACGTCGATACGTCAATACGTCGATACGGGGATACGTCGATACAACGATACGTCGATACGACGATACGTCGATACGGGGATACAACGATACGTCGATACGCCGATACGTCGATACGACGATACGTCGATACGGGGATACGTCGATACAACGATACGTCAATACGCCGATACGTCGATACGCCGATACGTCGATACGACGATACGTCGATACGGGGATACGACGATACGACGATACGGCAATACGTCGATACAACGATACATCGATACGAGGATACGTCGATACGCCGATACGTCGATACGAGGATACGTCGATACGCCGATACGTCGATACGACGATACGTCGATACGAGGATACGGCGATACGAGGATACGACGATACAACGATACGTCGATACAACGATACGTCGATACGCCGATACGCCGATACGGGGATACGTCGATACAACGATACGTCGATACGACGATACGTCAATACGGGGATACAACGATACGTCGATACGCCGATACGTCGATACGCCGATACGTCGATATGGGGATACGTCGATACAACGATACGTCAATACGCCGATACGTCGATACGGGGATACGTCGATACAACGATACGTCAATACGCCGATACGTCGATACGCCGATACGACGATACGTCGATACGCCGATACGTCGATACGTCGATACGGGGATACGTCGATACAACGATACGTCGATACGCCGATACGTCGATACGTCAATACGTCGATACGGGGATACGTCGATACAACGATACGTCGATACGACGATACGTCGATACGGGGATACAACGATACGTCGATACGCCGATACGTCGATACGACGATACGTCGATACGGGGATACGTCGATACAACGATACGTCAATACGCCGATACGTCGATACGTCGATACGTCGATACGGGGATACGTCGATACAACGATACGTCGATACGCCGATACGTTGATACGACGATACGTCGATACGGGGATACGACGATACGGCAATACGTCGATACGACGATACGTCGATACGTCGATACGAGGATACGTCGATACGCCGATACGTCGATACGACGATACGTCGATACGAGGAAACGATGATACGTCGATACGACGATACGTCGATACGAGGATACGACGATACGACGATACGTCGATACGAGGATACGACGATACGTCGATACGAAGATACGACGATACGTCGATACGACGATACGTCGATACGACGGTACGAAGATACGTCGATACGACGATACGGCAATACGTCGATACGACGATACGTCGATACGACGATACGTCGATACGAGAATACGTCGATACGCCGATGGTGATGGTGAGATAAGGTTTTGTTAGTCTCCCAGAGGGGTAGGCAGCTAGGCAGAGACTACAGATTTCCATCTGCTACGATCCAGACACAACTCTTTCGCCTCTTCCACATCCATCAACCATATTTATTGTGATATTAAATTGTAAGCTAAAAAAAATACCTCAGACGAAAAACATAGCGATATTCATTAGTCCATTGAGACAACCTTTAGTTCAACATCTTTAATAAAACATGACCTATCTACTTATTTTGTTAAGTAATGGCGTACCTTTGCATTACTTTCATCCACTGCTTTATTTTCACTCGTAAAACATTTTTATTCCAATTTTTGCATTGGTTGCATTTATTTCCTATGTTTCAAATTACGAGATTTATTTAAATTACGAAACCGGGACGTCGAGAGCGCAAAAACGTAGCCCTCCCGTCTCAACGGAGCGATCACAACTGACCGACGGGTGAGTGACGAAACAAAGCATGGAACAAAAAGCGCGTGCGACCGAGATATCTTGTCGCCGCCTTGTCTCAGAATAAATCGACGTAAGCGCCAATTCTTAGATGTTAAATTAAATGAAAACGAAACAGAATTATTCAAAATCCCCGTGCAATTATACGGGGTCATTTGTTTTCTTATTTTTAATACAAATTTCAAGGCAAACTGTTTTAAGAAAGGTCCTTTAACACTCGAAAAACATGAAATATAGAGGTAACTTCGTAATTTTTTTCTATCGAGCGAACTTAAAGCTTTTGCGTTTTTGCTTCTGCACGAATATCAGCCCTATAGTCTATTATCTATATTATTTTTATTAAACCGATTGACCAAGTTACACAATGTTTTATGCTCATTTGAAATTGTGCATCTGACATTATACCGACCCTTAAAGCCGATTCTGAAGGCTTTAATTTAGTTTTAGTGCTGTCGAAACTCAATTTTTTTTAAAAGTAATTCTCATACCTTAATTCTGAAAAGATTTTTTTTATATAATATACGCCATCTTAGACCACTTTTTTCATTATTATGGTGTCTAATTTGATCATAGTTTTTTTATGATTTTTTAAAGAATTTTCAGATATGACGAAATTTTACACCTTTTTAACCATATCTTCGTTTACTACCGTTGTGGGGCGACTCGAGCGAGGGTCATGTTTGGTGGATGTTCTTCCACGTTTAAATTTGATGCATCAACGTGCAACTGAAGAATACTGCGGAGCACTTGCGCCTAAAGAATCCTGTAAGTCTTTTTTAACTCGTTCCGTAGTGAAATTTTTCAAGCATAGATACTTAATAACCGCGAGCAAAATAAACTGTTTTCGACAACACGCTACTATACAGACCACAGACTGCAGAAGACAGAAAGACTTCCAATTTAAAAAAAAAAAGATAGGTCAAATTGTTTCCTTTTTTAAATCTAATCAATATTTCAGCTTTACCAGCCAGTATTTACTTTTTTTGATTCTAATGAGTTTGTACCTCATTATCACTTTATATTAAACCCTCGTACTGTAAATAACAACAAAACACCAAAGCAACATGGAGCAGACAAAAAACAAGGCCCTAAAATGGTAGCAACTGCAAATTAATTCGGCACCCTCTGAGTACGGAACCCAAATTTATATTATTATGTTAATTTACTTTAGAGTAAATTTACTTTACGTAGGTACAACAATCTGATCAAATTTGAAACTTGTCTGTATGTAAACCGTCTTTAAGATAGAGCTGAAACAAAAACGTTAAAAAAATGCAATTTTCTCGAGTTTTTTTTTTTGTATGGGTATCTCATTATTATTTGCCGTGGTACATAGTGCAGACAGACGGACGGATGGACAGCGGAGTTTTAGTAATGGGTCCTGTCTAGCACCCTTCGGGTACGGAACCCTCAAAACGAGACAATAAGATCAAACCAAATTCCATTTTTTTTTCAAGTCCAGCTCTAACGACACTCTAATACTTATTTTGTTTCTTCTAACCAAAATCTGAACATGATAATTAATTTATATTATTAAAAATATTTACTTAATAAAAGCTTTTTTTACTGTTTTATTATATATATATACAGATTTTTATGAATGTTATGGTTGAAATTAAATAAAAAATAAAACTTTCGATATATATTTCGACCCACTTGGGGCCGTCGTCAGTCGAATATTATTAAATTACGAGGACGATTTAAAACACGAGCGTAGCGAGTGTTTTAAACGTAACCGAGTAATTAATATTATTCGACTGACGACGGCCCCAAGTGGGTCGAAATATATATCGAAAGTTTTATTTTTTATTTAATTTCAACCATAACATTCATAAAAATCTGTATATATATATATATAATAAAACAGTAACAAAATCTGAACAGAAACTCCTCAGAACAATAGCTATTGTTGTGTACAGGAACTCCTGAAATCTGAGGAGCGGCCTCACAGACCAGTGCGTGGCCTTGAATTGCAAAATTATGTGTTAAATCCTCCACACACCACAACCTCTATTGTATCTGAAAAAAAAAAACCTCCATCCATTCACAGTGGATCCATTCTATATGCCATTCTGCTGTCAAGTTTCCGAAAACTTCTATCAAACAATCAAAACAATCACAATCACAAACCTAATTTACATTTATACTTTAAGATTTACCTAACTACCATAAAAGTTTACCTTTATCTTACAAGACAAGATTTCCCCAAAACCATGTCACTGAGCGATGTCGCGGCCTATCCCAGATCTTAGACACATATCGAAGTCGCAGGAGGTTGCTGCATCAGCGGAGGAGAAGACGGTCTTCGACAGAACAGTTGACAAGATCCCGTGGAACCGATCCACGAGGAACCTTGTACTGGGCAAGTTTCACTAAGAGCTGGTTAAGTATTCATATTATCAGTGGTCATAACGATAATGGTGAGCCATTAGCTTAGGTAATAAAATACCCATGAGTGACGACGCTAGTCTAGCAACAAATCTATGTATTTGTTTGATGTCCGTCCTAGCACGCACACATGCGTTGAGAGCCTTGTAAACTCACAAATACATTCAACCGATTTGGTTTTGGAGGGGCGGGCGGGACATCTTATCGTAGTAGATCTCTACTTCTTCTTGTAAGATTATCATTTTTAGGCAGGCGTCGCAAGAACTGCCGTATATCCGACACTGACATATTGGAATGTGTATGAAGATGGCTGCCAGCAGTCTCTTCGTCGTTGACGTTCTCCAAATTCGCAGCAATAACGCGTGACTTTATTTAAACCCGCAAAAATAATAGACATACATTGTACTTACTGACCTGGCCTATTTGTATTTTTATTTTTGGTCCTTCAAGCCTGTCTTGGTCCACTGCTAGATGTAGAAGATTCCGCCAGTCTTAGCGGTCCTTTACACAAACCGTTTTAAATAGCGATTTTGTTTCCTTTCGTCAATAATATGTATCAAAACGACATACTTACTACCGATATTTTAGATGAATTTGCGATAGTATCTACTTGTCCATACGAACAAGTTTTATTGTGGAGTCAATCCTCCAAACACAAAAAAAAACAGCCGTTCCAATAAAAAGTTGCTCGGCCAAAATGTGTGAAACTACTAACTTTATTTTCACATTTTCTGTTTTTTTTTTTCCACGAAAAGTTGTTTATATTGGCGAGTAGACTATCGCCAGTTTATATTGACAAGTATTATCGCCAGTTTCTGACTTCCGCATCATATGATATAACGTTAGTTTCATGGTCATTTCTCCAAATATAACGTTATTTATATTATAACTAACCTTCGATCAAGTTTACAACGCTATTTCGCGGTCTTTTGTTAAGTCATAGATAAATAAAGGAAGAATAGATTGCTCACTCCATACATTAGAACAAAGCCCGCGTAAAACTTATTATTTTCGCCGGTACGACTTATTATTTTTGATGTCGCTACTATACTAGATAAATTGTGACATACCTAGTGCCATCTATCGAACAGTTGATGAAACGAAATTCGATGTTTGCGTGTGTAGCAACTATGTATACTGCGCCCACAAAAACAAAAATTTGCTAGAATATGACAATACGCGACACATGGCATACGATAAATCTGAGGATAAATCGCTCAACCGTGCATGACAGTTGAGTCAAATAGTAAAGTTATATACCGGTATGTATGAGTAGTGTGTGTTAGGTAAATAAAGCGTATTTTAATGCACATATTTTGTTTAATTGATCGTTGTGCGCCATCTACCGGAATCCAGAATAACCATCTGCACGCTTAGTTAGATTGCCAGCCTACCACCGAAAGTTTAATGAAAAAAATGTTAAAAACACCTGATTAAGAATTCACTATTTTCTGATGCGATGTTATGAAAATTCATAAAATAAATAAATATGATGAACCATAAAAGTAAAATGCTATATTTCGTCGATTTCAGACAAATTTTATTTCCAGCGAGACAAGTAACGCCATCTAGCAATGTTATTTTTGGTATTGCGAACCGTACAAGGAGATAGCAATCTATCCTTCCTTTATTTATCTATGGTTAAGTTAAAATGTGATTTCCACGCAGGTACGGTAAGTGGATGGCTGACTGGAGTAGCGGTTATAAAAGTGGGGAAAATAGCCGCTTTCGGCCTCGGGGGAGGCGTTATTATACTGCACTTCGCCAACGAACTCGGCTACATAGACATTCATTGGGACAAGATCAAGGAGTCTGCAGGACACTCCCAGCTGTGGATCGATAGTGTCATGAGTTTTATAAGAAATAACAGCTGTTATTCAATGGGTTTCATTGGTGGGTTCTTCTTCGGATTCGCCTCGGCATAGGGTTTCATTAAGGGAAATAAAAGGGAAATAAAAGAAAAATTAGTCGTATTGAATTTTATTTCAGTTGTTTCACACACGTACAGTAGTCGCACTAACCCGACACTATTAAAAACGAGGGGGGGCGGGGCGGATTTAGTAAGTACCATACGCTGCACTTTTGGCACAGTAAAGTTAAATAAAACAGTAAAATCACAGTATCTATAGATAACTTTACTGTGATTTTGGTTAGCGCTCTGAAATTTTGCATATAGTTTCTCGGGCCTATAAGAAAAAAAAATGTCCGATGTGATAGAATTTCTTTTTGACCTCACTAACTCGAAAAGCGCGCCTTTGTTGCTATAAAAAAATCAGTGAGCAAAATCGAATTTTGCTCACTGATTTTAAGCAGTGAAGAAAAGTGTTTTAAATTAAGAACGCTACGAATTCTTCAGACTCCATATCCTTTGCTCAAGAGAAAGAGAGCAAACATCAGCATGGCGGCTATCTCTTTCACTCTATACATTTTTTTTTCTATACACTTTGGGAGGCTATACACAGCCCCACAGCTTGTCGGATACCATAGACAAGGTAAACTTCTCGAAATCCTGTGTATGGCCTCCCAATGTGTATGGAATCCGTACCATAGACTATAAACTCCGCATAAACAACTGACCTCTATAGTAATACAAGAAGCCACGCTGACTATTGACGACGAAAGAGCCATATGTGGGTTTATTCTTGTCACTCGGTCATTCGAGTCTTTAAATTTTGAAATTTGCTCTGCAGCATAATTTGCCATAGCATCATAGTGCTAGAGTTTGTTCCCAGAGCCGAATACATATCTGGATCAGTATTAAAATAAAGACTAAAAAGTAAAATTAAATTTTAGTTAAAAAACACGCTTTTGTACTAAAAAGTACAAATGCATTTTTGGCACACTATAAATTAAATTATTTTATATTTTTTAGTACAAAAGCATGTTTTTTAGATTTTTTTTAAACTACTTACTTACAATTTATTCATTCACCCCAAAAATAATGTATGTACGCCTTCATGTCGAGCGCTGCAAGTAACGAGATCGCAAATAATTGCCGCTGCTCTCTGTAGCACTTGAGTTACCGCTCATTCTGATATCCCACCAAAAACATAAATGTGAAAAAGGGGCCGAGTTCAGTAAAAAGGCAGTGCAGGATTGTCGTGGTTTCGCAAAAAAGGAAAAGAGATCAAATCGGATGCTGAGGTTTATGAAGGTTCCTTCAGTCATAGTCGTCATAACTTCTTCACTTATTTTAAAAGAAAGCTTGTTAGGGTTCTTGCTACTGAATACGTAGAACTTGGCAAGTTTTACAGCTAAAGTTTAAACGGTTACATCATATTTGCAAATAATTAACTACGAAAAAGGACAGAAATTGTTAGTTGAAAATATTTATCAATAACGTATCACGCGGACTTTTTTTGATGGTCGTAGATAAAGTACTGTGTCCAACCGGACATAATTAGCCATTAGGACACTCGTGCAGCCTATTACGAAACGAACGAACGACGGCTCTCATCATGTCACAGTTGTACAATAATAGTTTGTCCATTCAGGATCGGTATTTTATTACTTACTTCGCCATGGGCATACGAAGGGAAAGGGGGTTCAATACCGCCCGATTCATACTCAGTCACTTACATTTCATTCAAATTCATGTTATCCTTTTCGCACGTATTATGAAATATTTTGCTGTCTTTCATTCATTCGACTGTGAGTGATACACAATATTGCAAATGATAGATATAGGCATATAGGTAACTGATATGGTAAGAGAGGTAAGGGATGCGCTTACCTGTTTGTGACGTCATATGAACTCGAATAATAATTTAAAGAAAGTGTTTTGTATTTGACTAATTTTGTCTAAAAGCCGAAGTGTCAGCCCATATAAAATAATATAGGTACTGCAACCACAGAACTATACTGCAACCACAAAACAATACTGCAACCACAGACCTATACTGCAACCACAGATACTGCAACATATAGCTAGGCAATATGTCAGGTTTAGGTAAGGTTAGGTCTTATAGTTAGGTTAAAGGGCTATTTGTTCCTGTTTAGTTGGCAATCGATAACCTTTATGGATCAACATACGTCGTATTGACTGATTTATTTCGTTTTTTTTCAAAAATGAATACAGATCCAGTAGACAAGATCTTCCAAATAAAACACGAGCAAGATTACTTCTCGAGTCCTCTCGAAGTAAAGGTGTTGCTCCAAGACTCTCCTTGGAGACCTTACCTAAACCTAACATATTGCCAAGCTATATGCAGTTAAGGATCGATCTGACCTTAGCTAGAACATGAACAACGACAGATTTTAGAGGGTCCTTCGGAAGAAATATTAGGTCTCTCCTTGAATAAAAAAAAAAAACATTCGTTTTGTTGGTCTTCGCCTTATAAGTAATACTTTTGTCTAAAAAAATATATTTCCAACCTATTTTTTTGTTTTTAAACGTTCCGCAGAAGAACGAGGTTAAGGGATCGACTAGATTTTTTTTTCACAAAATAGGTAAAAGAAATATGAAGTCAATCTACTTAAATTCAATATTTTGTTGCCTACAAAATATTTCCATATTAGCTAAAAACACTCCAATTTGTTGTTTCGCTGCGTGATTATTAGTATTACGCGTCCGAGAAAAACAGGCCAATGAACCAACATATCAAAAGCAAATTAAGTCTTTGCCATTGGACTTATTGGAGTAATCAAAAAAGCTGCCAGGGTAGGTCATACACTTAATGCCAGGTTATTGTACGGTTTTGGCCGTGCTGAGGCGCCCTCACACCCTTCAGATATGGTAGATATCTACGAGAATCCCGTCAAAAATTATAACGCCCCGGCACCGAACCACCTCAAAGTATGGAATTGAAATGTGAGCTTTAAATCATGTTGTGTACGTGACATTTTGCAAGTGTATGACGCGCGGGCCACTTGTACAAACATTTGGTCTGGTGTCGATCCGTTGCAATGTGTGACGACCTAAGCCTCTGACCTAAACTGATCCGGAAGTTTTTGGGACGTGGCCTGTAGTTGATAATGGCTATGGGAACTATTTAACAACGCTTACACGACTTTACCAGTTTTTTTTTATAGAACATTTGCTAGAATATTCCTTATTGGACAGGTAAGAATGTAGTATGTAATTAATAAACTAGAAACATTTGCTTGTAGGCTTGCATGATATCCAATATTCTAGTTCTAAAATGTCGTTTTCGTTTTTTAATAAATTGGAGCGCATGATTACTTGTTGTTTATTATTAAAACCAACTAGCCTTATAAAGGGTATGATTAAAGACCGGCACTGAGTTAGGTGTTGGCCAATTTGAAGTAAATATCGAAAGCATTTTATTACTGTTACCTATTTTGAAACGTAATGAACCAAAACTATGACATCGCAGTAAGGTTTTGACAATGTCTTGTTGCAAACAAAACAGATATAAAAGTAGTATTTTTCTTTTCACAGGCAGACCGTCGCCACTGATCGCGCCTCAGCCTGTCAAGCCTGCAGAAGCTATCGAGAAACCTCCCGAACCACCACCGCCCCCCAAACCTTTAGAACCTTTCAAGTCAACTGAAGAAACCAATATTTTTTCCGAGAAACCCGCTTTTATACCACCTAAACCGATCTCACATTCTCCAAAAATCTCCCCTTCTTCTATACCCAATCCTAGCCCAAGTGTCAGCACGACAAAGCAAGTGGAGCCTGGGTACCCAAACTATGGCGGGTATCTTTACTCTATACCTGGGTACTCTGCCTTTCAACCAGTTACCTATCAAGGAATGTCAACACCATCCCCACAACCAAATACACCTTCAATTACAACACCAAAGGAAACCGTCAAAACAGAAATAACTTCGTACTCTTCTGATACCACAAGTGAAACGGCAGAGGAAAAAAAAGCTACAGATAGTAAAGTTCAAGCAACTACACCTACAGTTGAAAGTCCTAAAATACAAACTGATTTTGAAGATCATTTTACGCCAGAAATAATACCAGCAACTTCAGATATTAAGACTCCGGTAAATGAACTAAAGTTAAGCATCAATCACTTGACTCAAAGTTCGAGTACGACAGATACTATTCCCATTTCAATACAAGACATGAAAAAGAAACAATCGGAAAGATTCAGTTTGAAGACAAGCATACCCATCAGCAAAATTGATATGAAATGTGTAAACACTCCACCTGATACAACGTTTCAAAACGTAATCAGCAAAAAAATCCCAACACCTTTTAATCCAGCTTTTTTAACGGCAAAAGATGCAGCAACAAGAGTCGAAATACAAAGTAACATTGTTATAAAAACAGCTCAAAATAAGGAGTCTGAAGTCAAGATTACGGAACCTACCAAGTCAACAGTTGCGAATATGCCACAAAACAGTATTAGTACTCTTATTAATGCAGCAGAAAGCTTAAACAGCAACGAAACGCATTTTTGGAAAAAAGAACATAAAACTGAAGCTCTTAGTAACGAAATCAAAGATGCAATATTTCAAAAGCCAATCCAAACAAACCGACCCATATTTAATCCTTTGAATGCAGAAACTAAAATGAATTTCTCGAATAAACCTCCGGACGGATTCAGTGAACAAAAAAATCAAATAGTATTTATTCAGAACAAAAACACGAACAACTCAAAAATGTTTCTAACGATATCTCAGCAGCAATCCAACCCTCAGGTGTTGTTACAAAGAACCAATATCGATTCAAAAAACATGCAAGCTCCTTCACGATTGTCAAGCCTAAGTAAAAAGTGCAAAGAAGAACTAGTAAAAGAAAACGGCACTTCGTCAAAAGTTGTCGCATTGAAACGACTTCACCAAGAAAACTGCGACGAAAATGATTTTGAAAATCTAATAACAGAAAATCAAATTTATGGCAACAAGATAGTCGTGAAGGAGAAGGCCCAAGGAACACAACAAGAACAAGACTTGAAAAAGAATCACATGAAGACAACTAGCGAAAAATGTAACCAAACTTCTGACACAAAAAACTTAGTTTTACAACCAAATTTTTTGTACGTTAGCAATTTGCAGTTTCCTGCTAATTTGATGATGATAAAAAACAACACTAAAATTAATCAAAATCCAACTGAAATCAAAACTGGCTGCAATGAGAACAACGATTCAAGTAATAGCAAAGCTATTGTTAATAATGATTTAAATTCAAATGTACATACAACAATGAAAACGCAAAACATAGCCGTCAGTGGGGACGTGCATGTTTTGAAATCTAATAACAACACTTTGCAAACACTTTCGAACAAAACACAAACTAAAGATCTAATTTTCCAAACTAATCAAAAAGTCATTATGAATCCACAAATACTATACCAAGTACCAATGATAGTCGAAACAGACGGACAAGGGACCAACGTACAAAAAATAACACCAACATTTGTCAATAGAGATTATACAAAATTTTTGGCACATAACAAAAAAGAACTGCCAAGAATACCAGAATCGGGTAAACCTAACGATAAGCTCTTCATAGCTTGTCCGTACCAGATGGAGACAAAAATACAACCAAAAATAGTGATAGCAAACATAAGGCCAAAAATATCGCAAGTAGAAGATATCAGCACTTTGGATATGTATGAGAAAAGAAGAAGGATGCGTCGTTTAAAACATTTGACGCTTCGCGATAAAGACCAGAAAACTGATTTCAGAAAAGAAAAAATTGATGTGACAAAGAACATTATAACCCCTGACAAAATGAAAACAGAAATTAATAAAGAATTTGCCAACAGTAAAGTAACGTTCAGAACTAATAGCAGTGATAGCGAGAGTGACCATGAAGAAGATGAACTAAAGGAATATGAGGCGATAATGGAGCAATATGGTGCTGTGAATGTTCAGGAAAAAATCAAAAAGATTGAATTTCTCTCTAATTTTAAATTAGGAACACATGATGTTTGTAAAGGTAAAATAAACAGTTTGCATACTTCTCCCGACCTAGCCATTGTAATTCATTGAGATATTTGTAAATCCAATGAAACACACAAAATAAATATTCTTTTTTCAGAAATAATACTTGACCGTCAGGAGAGGTCTTTGAGTAAGGATGCCGTAGCAGCAGCCTACATCTCAGCTGGCCGCATCGATAGGATATCTGACGATAGGACACAACAGCAAGAGATTACAAACGCAGTTAAAGATGAAGAATCGTATTTGGGAAACCAGTCGTGGAATGAAGAGATCGAAAGCAATATTACAAAGCAGAGAAAACAAGCGTTTTTTAAGCATTTGCAGTTAGTTCAGGTTTCATCGCAATACAGGCAAGGTAGGTATTACTTACAGGAATAAAATATTTTATTCGTAATTAGCAATTTAAATAATAATCTGAAATGAATAATTATAATGCCTTCATATTTTAGATTACGAAAGAACGTGGCAAGCAATCGTTAAAGAAAAAAAAAGAAGAAACGGACTAAACGACACAGATTTACTAAAAACAAAGCCGGCGACGGCGCAATTTGACAAGATGTCTATAGACACAAAGGGCCAGCTACAAATTTTGACGGATATAAAGAAATCAGTCAACGAAAATAACAATCTTATAAAAAAAAGGATCGATGGTTTTTGCGAAAATTCAACAACGAATGCTAAAAGCGACAGCATTCACATATTAGCCGAGAAAAACTTTTCTGAACTGTCAAAATTATCCAAAATGGCGGACAGAAGTGTTAAACTATTCAGCGGCCAAGACGCAAAAAAAAGGGACTTAAACCCTGGATTTGACAGCGAGAATATCCAAAAAATGCCTAAACTGCACACCCAAAGCTATCCAAATATAAATATACCTAATATTTCTAAGATAATTACTCTAAAATCGACACTGGAGCCAAGTTTTGTCAATACAGCGCCAGCGACATCTATGGACGAGCCACGAAACTCCGCCGCGGGATCAAGAGACTACAAAGAGCTGACCAGAGAGCCGAGCGCACGTGACGAGTTTGGATGTCAAGTCGGTTTTTCTTGGCCGGGAATAGAAGCAATTCTGAAAAGCTATAAGCAATTTCAAATTGGTACGTTACCATTGTTTTAAAATAAAATGCGGTTACGACCTATAAAAACAATAACTTTCTAGCTCGTAGCTTGTGCCATACAAAATTCGTATTTAATCAGCGTCTACTAAAAATGGTTTTCATTTTTCTTATCGCTATGCGATTGCACCTCGCGTTGAAGTTTTGCGGCGGCAACAAACCGTCACCAACTTAAAGGAATCGCCACTATCCCTTATCAAATTCGAAACAACCTTTCGAACGTTTTATACACGGGAAAACAATTACTGTTCTTTTGGTTTACCCAAGTAATCAAGTAAAATTCAACGTTGCTTTCTCTTTTCCAGCACGAAAGAAAGAGATAGCAGAGCTACATCGAAGGAACACGCAGCTACGCGTCGAGAGCGCGAACGCGAACCGAACGTCAGCGAGAGAGGCCGAACTCGCGCGAACATTGCTCGCCGAGCGCCACACGCTCGCGAACGACGAACACAACGTTCGAATGTCCATACAAAGGCTTTTAACAGCTATAGAAGTCGTTAGAAATTATTATTAAATATATTTATTATTTAAATAACACACATCTAAATAGTTCGTTTCCTCGAATATGAGTATTATTTGAATACTCATAGACAGGTACTGAAATAGAATTGGAACTCTCTGCCACCCCTGTCTTACTTAACCGACATATATTTACGTTTACTTTATGTATTTTCACTCTCATTTAAATCCTGTAAAAGTTACTAAGAAAGTTATGTTTTAATACCAACGTTCAACAGATTTCTGACGGCTGAAATAAGGTCAAAACAAAAAAAAAATATATTTACAAAAATTGGGAGTAATTCCGGTCGCCAAGATGTTATCACGCGCTGGATTCTATTTTAACTTAACGCTTCAACCAGACACTTGGCAAAAGTCGATACCTAAATCCTCTTTGTGCATCTGGATTCGTGAACCAGATTTGACAAGTGTCTGGCAACCGTTTGGCAAGTGTCTGGCAACCGTTTGACAAGTGTCTGGCAACCATTTGACAAGTGTCTGGCAACCGTTTGACCCTCAGACCGTTTCTTAGACTGAAGAGTAAACAGTATTCTTATTTTGAGATGTAAACGTTGTATTTTGACGTTTGTCACCTAGAGGGGTAGGCAGAGTCTACAGATCTCCATCAGCTACGATCCTGACACACCTTTTTCGCTTCTAGTTAGTTGTTAATATTTCAACAGCTCTTCTGTTTACCTACAAGCGCGGTAGGCTAATTTAGAAATAAGCGAATTTAATGAAACTAAATAAGTATCAGGCTATTCTCGGTGGTGTTTTATAAAAGACAGTTTATTTTGATTTGTTAGCACTGTTTATCCTTTCGCGATACTTTTGGAACATTTGATACATTACATAGCAAATAATTAATAATTCCAGACACGCCCACATTTATTCGCAACGTCAACTTTATTTAGTGTCAGTACAACAATTATTATACTGCATAAAACGTTCATCACATTCTTGAATTTCGCATTTAGAATAGAATGACATTTATTTCGACCAACTTATGGATCATAATTATAACATACACAATACACATACACATAAGAACACAATAAATCAAAAAATAAACGTATAATAATAATACAACAATAATTAATAATTTAGTAAACGTCATGTACAGTTAGACACATTTATGTTATCTATATCTTTATAGAATTAAATGAGACTTGAGGATAATTCATGATTTATATAAAAACGGCTCACCTCAATACGTGTTATGATCGGGATAGCCGACCAGTTTCAGCATATTTAGACTACCTCCATCTGGGCGAGTGAAGACGTGTGTGAGGCGTAACGTCGTCGCGTAAACGTCTTCATTCGTCCAGATGAAGGCAGTCTAAATCTGCTGAAACTGGTCGGCTATCCCGATCATAACACGTAATGAGGTGAGCCATTTATATAAATCATCTATATCTTTATTTCACATTTATTATAATAATTTGTAAAAACCAAATAACATCTTCAAATTGTTATAAATTTAAAGTAATTATATACTTTCTACAAAATACAATAGTTTTAAATATTATTAGAGTGCATTACAAACTAGAAAATATCAATCAGAAACAAATCCAAAGACAAGAATTTGAAAAAATTCCCCGGGCCAGGATTCAAACCTGCGACCTCTTTATATCAAGACAAGCGCTACCGAGGTTCCTACCTAGACCGGCGAATTCTTCCATCATACTTGTCCAATGTTATTTTTTACATCTGCTTGATATACCAACTTGTACTGCACATTCAGAACGCTCACGAGGGCGTTATGTTTTATTGTAATTAATCAATATTACGGATCAACTCGGGGCTTGGTATGCGTTTGTAGTGACGAGGAAAAAAATATATATTAGAATTTCCAAAACAGGGTCATTGAACCTTGATACCGACTATTTTCCGAGTTTCTCAATAATGAGAAACACTAAAATCAGCTAGAAATGTTACAAAACTGCTAATGAATAACACGTACACAAAGTATATAATTTGCGGAAAAATGTGGGCCTGCCTAGAATTATTATTTATTTACTATGTAATGTATCAAATGTTCCAAAAGTATAAGAATCGCGAAAGAATAAAAAGTGCTATAAATATTTATTTCATCATGTTCTTTATCATGTATTTTAATTTTTAATTCTAGCTTTTCAGTGCCTGATTGTTTTGTAAAATAGTATTAAAGTAATAAACTTTTTGAACTTATAAGTAATAATAACACATAGATGCAATATTAATGTAGAAAAAAAATACGAAAATAAAATATATTCGTACTTATATTACTTTTGTTGATTTTTATTTTTAACATTTTCCCAGAGAATTTAACCAGAGAAGGAAAAAAACATAGAAGTAGCGTTTCATGAAACCCAGAGGGGGTCTCAGAGGTAAAGTGTGAGCCATGAAATGCAAATCACAGTCCGCACTCGGTACGCCTGCGTTTCACCAACGACTATTACGTCCCAACGTGATGGGTGGTGAGCTCTATCGCCGTACTTGAGGCACAAATACACGCTTTTTAGGATATGCAGGTTTCCTCACGATGTTTTCCTTCAGCGTTCAGCAAGTGGTAAGTATAAGGTACTACAAATACTGTGCACATAAATTCCGAAGAACTCATTAGTACATGCCCGACCGGGAATCGAACCTGGATCTCAAGATTGAGAGGTCAGTGTTGTAACGCCGCTTTTTCTAACAAATTTTCATTCGAACATGGTACCAGACACTCAACAGAACAAAAGACTTATGATAGTTTATATACAGATATTGTATCTCATCTGTTTGTCTATGGTTGTAGTGGTGCGTGCGCACGCACTTTTTCTAGTGTGCGTGACCTCGGTAGCGTTACAAAACGTGCAACACACACAAAACGTGCGTGTCTGTACACGTCACTACCACAACCATAGCCTAACGAACTTTGTAAGTAAGTACTGTGTGTAAATGCGCCACTGGGCCAGCCGTGATTGGCCGATTCAGTGATAGGAGGTGACGTCATACTAAAAACGTGTCCGGCACAGTTTTCATGGGGTCATTTTTTCAACGCTAATCAAACTTCTATGTTTTTCTCGTTGACTGCATTTAACAATTAAACACTGGCGATTGACGTTATAGCATATCATAGTATGTGAATACAGAGCACAGGTTTCTACCTGCCTTCTTCAGGACTACGTTTTCGTCACCTCAAGGTCCAAATACCATTTCGTTGTCATCATTTCATCCACTCTTGTCCAAGTAGCACAGCATAGTGCCGGATATAATCATCAGCATTCCGAGAAGAGATTCTGGAAGAGAAATATAAAGGTTTTATTTAATAAATCATTGCGCTAAGAGTAAAGGGTACATAGCAGAGAGAGTAGAGTTGTTTTTATGAGAGAAAGAAGTCCCGCGGAGTAAGACGAGGCTTTCTTTCGACGCACAGCGGCTTTGCTGTTATAGCACGGAGACTGACTTTAAATTACTTACACATTTAAATTTTACATTGATCTGGTATTAGTAGACTCAGCATATTTATGCAGAAACTCTGCAATTCAAGGAGCCTGCGGGTCCACCGCGTAATTCTGATTTTCATCAACATCAACTTGGGATTGAAATTTGACGTGCGTGCAAAAGAGATGGCATGTTAGGCGGGCGTCGTCGCACGCACGTCAAATTTCAATCTCAAGTTGATGTTGATGAAAATCCGAATTACGCGGTAGACCCACTGGTCTTAAGGTATTTTCGTATTCGTTCATTGACAACAAGTACCTACTTTAATCCGTGAAAAGAACTATAATACAGGAATGCGGTACCTGAGTCGGTATCTAAACAGTTTTTCGACGTTTCGTTTTACCACATTTGTGGCATGAAATTCTAGGCATGGTCGTTCAAAATTTGGTAACTTTTCGTGGATCATCAAAATTTGGCTCTAATACAAGTTACTAGGTATAAGTTACCCAATGAAACATCTTTTTATTATATATATATACAGATTCTTACGAATATTAAAGTAGAAATTGAATAAAAAAGAAAATTTTCGATATATATTTCGACCCACTTGGGATCGTCGTCAGTCGAATATAGAATAATATCATAAATAAAATAGAGTTAACAATAAATTGACAAACTTAACCTATCTTCTTAACCTATTTAGTTTACCTACCTTTTTGCTCTCATCTGGTGAAGGTAGAGAAGGGTCTGTCTGTCGGTCAGTGTTGTCTGTTTAGTCCGGCTCCGTAGTGGGCACCAAGTGACCAAATGTAGGACGATTCCCAAGTTCTCAGTTCAATGTCAGTCAAAGGGGGGTGAAAGGCTTTAATGATACGAACAGTGAAGCAGTATATATAATAAAACGGTTAAAAAAAGCTTTTAAAGCAAAAGTATTTATTACCAATGAAACATCGAAACACTGTTGAGGATCCCACGAATCGACGGATGAACTCCGCGCTGGAAGGTGGCAATTAGTTGTCTCGCTCAGAGCAACACACCCTGCATTAGTGCGAGAGAGAAGTTGTAGTTTTTGCCGTAAATGCCCATAAGTTAGTACTTCCGTTCCTATTCAATTATATCGATGTATTTGGAAATTGTATTGCTTTAATCACTAACTAAACAATGTTAACGATAATTGCCTGTTGTTAGATTTGTGACCAGAATAGACTTATCAACTTATCACTGGAAAGTAACACTCAAAATAGTCAAAAACCTGACAAGTGCGAGTCAGACTCGCGTACCTAGGGTTCCGTATTGTGGATGATAAATTTAATTTTGTCATTTTTGTTTCGTGAATTTCTCAACCGCTTTACTTTTTTCTGTAATCTTTAAGTAAACACACATTACCATGGTTTTTTTTCATAACTTTCGGTCCATCAGTTTCGGAGATAAGGGGGTTGTGGTTTTTTAAAGATTTCTCGAAATCAGTGCCAGTAAGTATAGTAAAAGTATATGTATATTTTTACAATCAACTTTTTAATATCTACAATTTGATACCCATATTGTATTTTTATAAAATATCTTTTTTATTTATTTTACTTCTTTTCTATATTTCTCATTAGTGCTGATTTTTTTTAATCGCTATAATTTTCCTGTAATTGGCCAGTTATGATCTAAAATTGTCATTTTTTTCATATTTTTCGGTTTACCAGTTTCGGAGATAAGGGGCCCCCATACATATTTTTGGGGTTTTTTAAAGAAATCAGTGGCAGTAAATATATTAAAAGTATATATATTATACTTCTTTTTTTAAATTTCTCATTTGTGCTGAATTTTTTTAATCGCTATAATTTTCCTGTAATTGGCCAGTTACGATCTATAATTGTAATTTTTTTCATATTTTTCGGTTACCAGTTTCGGGGATAAGGGGGGGGGGACATACATATTTTCGAGGTTTTATAAAGATTTCTCGAAACCAATAAGTGCCAATAAATACAGTAAAAGTATATATTTTTACAATCAGCATTGTGTTTTTAGGTTAATATTTTTTATTTTTCTCACTTTTGTTTTAGAAATATTTTGAACAATTAAAAATTTTTATATTTTTTTTAACACCGTGATATGTGGGCAAATTACGGTGCTAAAGTTATGAGGCTGTGACATACGGACGGACGGACGGACGGACGGACAACGAAGTCTCACCATAAGGTTCCTTTTTGTACCTTTTAGGTACTAAGGAACCCTAATAATAATATGGGAAAATACACAGGGAAATAATAAGGGTTAGGTTTACTTAAATTTAACAAAAAAATACACTGGAATAAAATGAAAATTATAGGAATAAGGAATAAATAATACAAATTTATGCAATACATATTATAAATAAATACCTGACTCCGCCCATTCGATTAGTCTTGCTAAGAAGAAGGGAACTTATTTCTTATTTCCTGTGATCCATCAGTAGGGATATAAGACCTTCAGAACAAATTTCCGGTTGGGACGATCTCTCAGCGACCTCGAGATCGTTCCACTTTAGTCTTAGTCAGTTTCAGTTTTCGGATTATAATTGTGGATAACGAAATAGATATTACATCTAAGAGTCACTTTGATTTTTGCGAGAAAACCTCAACGTTTCGGTCAACTTAAGAGTGACCTTCATCAGGCTCCGCGGGGTGCTCCAGTGCGTGGGACACGCTCGCGAGGACTGAGTGTCCCCGCTCCCGTCATCACCGCGCCCTCGCGCCCGATGATGAAGGTCACTCTTAAGTTGACCTTGACTGAAACGTCAAGGTTTTCTCGCAAAAATCAAAGTGAGTCTAGGCTGTAATATCTCACTCAACCTAAATTTTAGTGATATATGGATAATTGATTTTACGGACTCTGCTTTCACTCTCCCGCGTTCCGGGTGAGCGCTCTTCAGTCCTATCGACGCTTGCCCTCAATGACAGTAATGGCCGCAGTATCAAGGACTTACTATAAGTGAGTGTCTCCTCCCCGAGCGCGCCTCCCACGAGTGCGGTGAACACGAAGGCGAGGCTGTTGGCGACGGGCACTGCCAGTGACAGCGCCGAGCTGCGCAGCGTCACCAGGAACACCAGCGAGCCGGCCTGGTTCACCATCCACGGCAACACGTACTGGGGGCAGACGTATAGGATGGGCTACTGACACCAGGCCTGTCTATGGTTACGTTTACGCGAAATATGAAAAACCGAAGAAAAAAAACAAGACGTTATTTTGTCACTTTTTCAGCGTGATTGATATTAAGCCATATTCTAGCTAAATTACAGCTTTCTAGTACTAAGAGTCTCTGAGCTAAGCCGCAGACAGACAGACGGACGGACATGGCAAAACTATAAGGGTTCCTTGTTGACAACGGAACCCTAAAAAGGAATCAAAAGCTATTGCCACCTGTTGCCTCACCTGCCAGTTGCCCAGTAGGTAGAGCAACTCGGCCCTCGCCTGCCCCAGCCGAGTGCCGGCGTGCACAGAGCGTAGCCCCTTCGTACCGCGACGGATGAACGGGTTCGTACCACCCCACAGAGCGCCGACCACCACTAACGCTCCTGAAATTGGATGCGGAATCTTGGTAATGTGGGCAGATGTAACGAAGTCTGGGTCGGAATTTGAGTGCAAAAACGCGGCGATTTCATAAATCCTCATATGATATTTAGTACAGGCCATTGGCGGGTACCATGCTGCCCCCCAAAACACCCAGGAATTCCATTCATTTGACTCGACTTTTCGATTCGACTTGGGTGCACTTTTACGCAGCATAAGGTATAAGTAGATAAGTTTGCCATAAAGTATAGATATATTTGCCATTAGGTATAGATAGATTTGTCATAAGGTATAGATAGGTTTGTCATAAGGTATAGATAGGTTTGTCATAAGGTATAGATAGGTTTGTCATAAGGTATAGATAGGTTTGTCATAAGGTATAGATAGGTTTGTCATAAGGTATAGATAGGTTTGTCATAAGGTATAGATAGGTTTGTCATAAGGTATAGATAGGTTTGTCATAAGGTATAGATAGGTTTGTCATAAGGTATAGATAGGTTTGCCATAAGGTATAGATAGGTTTGTCATAAGGTATAGATAGGTTTGTCATAAGGTATAGATAGGTTTGCCATAAGGTATAGATAGGTTTGCCATAAGGTATAGATAGGTTTGTCATAAGGTATAGATAGGTTTGTCATAAGGTATAGATAGGTTTGTCATAAGGTATAGATAGGTTTGCCATAAGGTATAGACAGGTATAGATAGGTGTGTCATAAGGTATAGATAGGTTTGTCGTAAGGTATAGATAGGTTTGTCATAAGGTATAGATCGGTTTGCCATAAGGTATAGACAGGTATAGATAGGTTTGTCATAAGGTATAGATAGGTTTGCCATAAGGTATAGATAGGTTTGTCATAAGGTATAGATAGGTTTGTCATAAGGTAGATATAGATAGGTTTGCCATAAGGTATAGACAGGTATAGATAGGCGTGTCATAAGGTATAGATAGGTTTGTCATAAGATATAGATAGGTTTGTCATAAGGTATAGATAGGTTTGTCATAAGGTATAGATAGGTTTGTCATAAGGTATAGATAGGTTTGCCATAAGGTATAGACAGGTATAGATAGGTGTGTCATAAGGTATAGATAGGTTTGTCATAAGGTATAGATAGGTCTGTCATAAGGTATAGATAGGTTTGCCATAAGGTATAGACAGGTATAGATAGGTGTGTCATAAGGTATAGATAGGTTTGTCATAAGGTATAGATAGGTTTGTCATAAGGTAGATATAGATAGGTTTGCCATAAGGTATAGACAGGTATAGATAGGTGTGTCATAAGGTATAGATAGGTTTGTCATAAGGTAGATATAGATAGGTTTGCCATAAGGTATAGATAGGTGTGTCATAAGGTATAGATAGGTTTGTCATAAGGTATAGATAGGTTTGTCATAAGGTAGATATAGATAGGTTTGCCATAAGGTATAGACAGGTATAGATAGGTGTGTCATAAGGTATAGATAGGTTTGTCATAAGGTATAGATAGGTTTGTCATAAGGTATAGATAGGTTTGTCATAAGGTATAGATAGGTGTGTCATAAGGTATAGATAGATTTGCCGTAAGGTATAAATAGGTTTGCCATAATGTATTGATAGGTTTGCTAAAAGCGCCTAGAAGCTTAAGGAGCCCAAAACTTTCTTTTTTGTCATGCCTTCCCGAAATTATATCACAGAACCTCGCTACGACTGTTTCTCCGAAATAGCCACCCTGTGTAAGTGTAGCTAGAGCTAGCCTTCGTCAGAGATACAGCGTCTATCTATCCTTAAAGTAGGATACTATCCTACTTGCGCTCTAACACATACCGCTCTTATCATTGTGAGAGAGAGCACGTATAATGAAAAGACACTGTATCGACGACGCGTGCTAGACCCTCGGACGGCATGCCGCGACATCCACGGGGAGGATTCGCGGGTGAAGGGGGATTCACACAACATATTTGCAAAAATGCTATAACGATGATCATAACACGTATTGAGGTGAGCCGTTTTTATATAAATCATGCTACGGGTTAAATTGTTTTATGAAATTGACTGTGCAATGAGATAAAAAACAACACCTGCCAAAGTCAGTTTTGTGCTCGAGGGTTTCTTAAACCACATAATACGGGTACAATATGGGTAATTGGGTACCAACCAAATTACCAAGACTGTTGACGCTCGGTTTATCATTTCATTATCTTTTTCCCGCTGGTGTGTAATTGTTTTCAGACTTGCTTTATAAAAATATTTACTGATTAACTGATCAGCTCATATTCGACACAGTGCAATAATTTATATTTAAAACCTTCCTTAAGAAATTATTTAGTGTTTCTAACAAATCGCATCAAAATCCGTTCAGTGGTTCCTGAGTTAAAATGGTTTTTAAAAAGCAAAACCAGCTAGAAACAGGTAAATTGTAATTGTTATTGGAGTGCATTACAAACTAGAAATCAATCAGATACAAAATTCAAGCACACAAATATTTTGAAAAAATTCCTTAGGGCAGGATTTGAACCTGCGACCTCCTGCTTACATGAAAGGCGCGCTACCGAATGCGCCACCAAGGTTAGAACTTTTCCACCATACTTGTACACTTTTATTGTTGTAACTTCTGGATATACCAGCCAGTAATGCACATACTGAACGCTTATGAGGGCGTTATGTGATTTCATGCCTTTTTCATTCCGAACAGATGGCGCTGTCGTCGCTAGATACCTGTTGCTTTATACGTTCATAGTTAAGTTCTCATTAACTAAGACTATAACTAAGACATCTATGTTGGAGCTAACCATCAAGTATAAAAAACCGGCCAAGTGCGAGTCGGACTCGCGCACATAGGGTTCCGTACCATTAATGAAAATCATGTCTGTTGTATGGGAGCCTCCTTAAATATTTATTTTATTCTGCTTTTTAGTATTTGTTGTTATTTCATTTATTTAATTCATTAAACAATAAACATTGCATTTGAATATTATCCTTAGAACTAAAACACTGTATACAAAATTAAATTTAAAATAATGACAAAGAAAAAAAATCAAAATGACATAAAAAAACCATGTTATTAAATACAAAAATAAATATAAAGCAAAAATAAAACATAAATTCATTCATATTAATGTCAACAAATCAAAAAGTTACAATTCCTCTACTTCATAAGAAACTACTTATAGCGGCAACAGAAATACATCATCTGTGAAAATTTCAACTGTCTAACTATCACGGTTCATGAGATACAGCCTGATGACAGAAGGACAGACAGACAGACAGCGGAGTCTTAGTAATAGGGCCCCGTTGGTTACCCTTTGGGTACGCAACCCTAAAAATGATAATAATATAGACAATAAAGCCGATTCTGAAGGCTTTAATTTTAGATTTAGTGCTGTCAAAACTAAATTTTCTTCGATACAAAATAGTCCTTAAGAGTTAGGATTAGAAGGTAAATTTCTTTGGAAAATTTTAAGCTTCGACAGCACTAAAACTAAATTTAAAGCCTTCAGAATCAGCTTTATTGTAACTTTAATAACAATTACTTTTTTCTTTAATTATGTTTCTTTTATTTACTCACACAATGCATTGTAAAACGTAGTATCATACACGTGGGTAAGGGCAATAACTTACTGAAATAGTTTGAAACACGCGTGTTTCAAATCGTCCTCCTTACCACACTTGTAGCATAAACTACTATTATAATAAATTGATTTAATAACATTTATTTCAGATTTAGGATATTTAGGAACCATTAGAGCCGATTCTGAAATAATACAAACTTTATTTTTACTAAATATAGGTGTATTTATAAAAAAATACAATGTAATTCTAAAACTAATTTAAAACAAAATATTGTGAAATTGTACTAAAATACGTAAATAGAGATAATAGCAATAACAAATTCATTGGTTACATTCAAGTCTTTCTATTGTGGTAAAGTAAATAAATTTGCACTAGCCTTTGCCCGCGTTTATTAAACTGCCCCGTTTTCGGCTTGGGCACTATTTTATTAGTACCCCTGATAGCCTATATGTTGACCAGGGTCACTACGATGATAATAAATTAAACCTCATCCAAATCCATTCAGTGTTTTTACAAATTTTTGTGAAATTGTACTAAAATACGTAAATAAAAGTAATAGGAATAACAATTCATTGGTTACATTCAAGTCTTGCTATTGTGGTTAAATAAATAAAATGAAAAAAAAAATGTACAAAAGTTAATAAACACTAAACATGTTTATTTTAACCATATTGATTAACCTGCTTACTAATAGTAAAAAATATAACAACAGAAGCACTGAGTCTATTGTTTTATTTTTTTCTTCAACTACTTAATTATTACTTTCATCACAGTATAAGAATTTTTATACTGTGCTTTCATTATTATGTTCATGACATTGTTACATTAAATGAATTCATCCATTTGTAAGCAAACAGGGTAGTATGTAAAAAGCATTCTAATAAAAATTTACCAACAAACCTGTTAATGGTGACGATTCAGTGTAGCACTATTAAACTTATTTGACAGGACTAAAAATAAATTCAAGTGTTCTGCCCTTGTCTTTTCAATAGAGAAAGAAAAATACAGATTGCTTAAATTAAGTTTAGTCTTGTCAAATAAGTTAAATCATTCTACACTGAATAAACATCAATGTTACACAATCACATATTTGTTTTGATCTCAGAACATCTGTAGTTTTGATAAAATTACAAATCTTGGGCAATCTTAAAAATTCAAAACTCATACAAAAATAAAAGTTAAAATTTTGCTATATCACATTTTGCTATCAGTCTACATCCACCTCCCAAAAATACATTCAAAAAGAAAAATATAATTACAAAAACTCCTTGGAACTGAACTATCTTTTACATATCATCGTTGCAAATTTAAAACCCATGTGCCAAAATTTTTGTCTTAAAAGTGGTACTAAGCTGGAATGAGACACAACCTAAAATCGCTGAGCGGATATAGGTGCATAAAGAGGTTTTAGATTTACAACAACGATATATTGCATTTTGAATGGAAAAATAGAACAATAAAAATAAAAAATATAATGTATATAAGAGATATCGTCACGACATGAATCACAGACAATTATTACATCCAACTGTGGTGAGCCCTATCGCCACACTTCAAGCACAAATACTAGCTTTTTTGGGTATACATTTAAAAATAAAGCAAGTAAAAATATTATACAAAATGTCAAAAACAATAATGTATTATTCTTGTCAATCTCCCAAAGGAACCCCAATAGTCATAGCTCTAATTTCCGAAAATTTCTGATTGTTTTCATCAACCCACTCAATAAATTCTTTGCTTATGGCAACAGCACACTCCAAAGTCATGATACAGTCAGCTTCAGCCCTGTGAGCATTCAATGCGGGACGATTTAACAGTCTTTGATAGATTTGGTTCAGTTTATATGAAGTCTTGGGTTTTGCACCTTCACTCCATGGAAATCTTCTCCTTGCCTTTCGTACACCATCATTTCTAACTTCTTTTGTTGGGGTTGAAGGATCTTGGCGAATAATACACTGCTTTGGAGTTGTTTCATTCTTCGACTGCATTGATTGTGGACTGTGTTCCAATAAATCATCATAATTACTACAGTTCCCTTCAACATGTTGCACCGTTTCATTCACAGACCTATCTCTCTTGTCCAAAATATCATAGAAAGCATGATAGGAGTCAGCACACAAAATATCATCAGATAAACTCACTTTTAACACTTCAAAATGCTTTTTAAGGATCGGAAAGTCGAAACCCAACCCGTTTTGAGCGATCAGGCAGACGGGCTTAGACAAAACTTCGAGGAATGTATTTATCATAGTGAAAACATTCGAATTAAACGAAGTTTCGTATTCCAGGAGATCATTGCATAGTCCTGTAGTCTTAGTACTATCCGGATGGATATAGCGACCGGGATTGAAGCAAAGTGTGAGTTTATGTTGGACTCGGGGCGCAGCGCCTGGCCGTGAGGCCAAAATGTGCCCTCTTTTAACAGCGACCATGCTTAGTTCAGTAATCCTGGTCTTGTTATTGTCTAGCTTTGGGAGACCTGTTGTTTCCAAGTCTATGAAGACATAAGTCGCGACTGGCATCATTGGTGGCTGTGGCACTACGAATGGGGTATTTTATATTTTTCGCTTACCTAGAGTCCTTATCATCGCGCTGTGATGGATGAGTCACTTTTAGTTCGTTGTAAGGCACCGATAAAGTCAGGATTCAAAAGGTGATAGGTTATCTAAAGCGTAAACTCCATGGATGTATACGTAAACTGGATTGAGCACTGAAGGATGTTACGCGTAGAAAAATAGACTCTATTTCATACAGTTAAAAGTTATTTTATTATGACACAACCAACTAGAGAAAACGTGCCGAGCGAGACAACACACAGTCGATGCCTGTGTCCTACTCGCACAGTTGCCATCACAAAAAAAAACAAATTGCGATGGTAGGCTTGAGTTTTTCACGATTTAGTTTTTCAACGACTTTATAGTATTTAGCTTTTAGTAAATACTTTTTTTTTAACCGACTTGAAAAAAAGAGGAGGATCTCAATTCAACTGTATTTTTTTTGGGTATGTTATTCCTTATCTCCGTCAATTCTGAACTGAATTGAATGATTCTTTTTAATACAGTTGCTCAAAAAGTGGCGTATTGCAGGAACGTATAGCGTTCGGGATGTGGGCTATTACATACTCGAGCTTTTTCTTTACCTTTTCCGAACTCGTGCGTTCTCTTTCCCAACTGTCAAAATAATGTCTATTAAAAAGAAAAAACCAACCACGAAGTTTTTACTAAAAAAAAAAGTTTTTATGATTCATTCAAATATTTCTAAAAAGAAGCTACTATTTTGTTTCAATATCAGATTTAATTATTTGATTCAATAAGTTAGGTTAGGTTTCATTTCATTTCATCTAATTAAATTTCATTTTCATTTCATATCAATAAAAAAATTCTACTGAAGACTTGGCTGTATGGGCATAGTTCCCTTTACCTACCCAGAATGGGTGAAGAAAACAAAAAAAAATCTCTGCTTATATTCTTTTACGGTTGGCGCCATTTTCCAAAAATTTTCTTTGCGGGTTTAGTTGTTTGTTGCACAAAATGAGTAATTTCGACGATATTTTATTTGAATTGACACCACCTCAGTATAATTGCACAAAATGCTTCGGAGAACATTTTACCGGAAAAGTCAAAAAGTTGCTACATATCTACATACTACGAATTTATTGCGTGGAGTATTAGTTAGTTGAGTTTATTGTGTTTTTATTATTTTATTAAATTGCATAATTTTTTCGCAACTGTATTAAAAATAGTTGTTCAGTACACGTGCGGAACCGTCATTGCAACTTGTTCCGACTGTCAACCCTCACCTTCGGCTGCGCCTCGGCTCGGGTAGTCATTTGTCGGAACTCTTTGCAATGACAGGCTTTCCGCACTCGTAATGAAATATACTATTTTTTGTTTGGAAAAATTTCCTTTGAGGTAAGTCCCATTTTAAGATTGACCATGATCTGATGAAAGTTTTCAGAGATAGGCAGTGGAACGCCTCAGAAAGTAACAGCGTACCACTTGATATTAAGGAAATCGCTTTGTACTACGATGTTGATCGCAGAGTATTACTTGGAAATTGTCAATCTTCCCCCTGACCTTCGATCCTGGTCTTATTAAGTCATTACCATAGAACTCTTTAACGAATGAGAGCACTTACCTCGAGATTGCGGCAATCACTTTGGTAGGGTGCTGATTGTCGGGCATTTCTTGGAAATTATCAGAATACCCACCTGACCTTCCATCCTGGCTTCACCACCATAGAACTCCTTAACGGACGACAGCATACCACTCAAGATTAAGGCAATCGCTTTGTATTAGGATAGTGATTGCCGAGTACTACTTGTAAATTGTAATTTCTCCACCTGAACTTTGATCTTGGCCTCATTACCATAGAACTCCTCAACGGGTGACAGCACATAACTTGAGATTACGGCAATCAGTTTGTATTAGGGTGCTGATTACAGGGTATTTATTAAATATAACCAATTATTACTTGTCCTTCGTTTTATATCAACAGCGCGTTTACAAGAACTATCCACATTACACAATTTGACCCGTCAACACTAAAAATTTAAAATAATAAACTTTTAACAAAAAATAGTAATCGACTTTAAATGTAACTGCAGCCATTCGCAAAAAAGTTGAAAATAATTATAAAATGACCGATGGTACTGAAATAACACTTTTTCCGACTTCTTTGTTCCTGAAAAATATGTTCTTTAAAAGTGACCGCGTTCCCTTGGTTATAGCAACACAGAAACCAATATAAGAGCGCCGACTTCTAAAGAACATATTTTTTAGGAAGAAAGAAGGCGGAAAAAGTGTTATTTCGGTACCATCTGTCATTTTATAATTATTTTAAGCTTTTTAGCGAATGGCTGCAGTTACATTTGAAGTCCGTCACTATTTTTTTGTTAGGTTTATTTATGTTTTACATTTAGTTTTATCCGTAAATGTAAGATCAATCATTCCTTAATAAAGTTGGGATTATTCTTATGCTTGCAAACTGGTAACCCTTTTATCTAAAAATGGCGCCACGGCCGTGACATTTGAAAACAAAATTGTAAAATTAATAATTTTTTGCAAAAATGGTTAAAGCATGCAGCGTGAAGGGCTGCAGAAGCCAAATTTTTGGGAATTGTGGGATATCGTTTCATAGGTAAGGCATAATTACAACGTTTTCTCGGAGAAATGATACATGTTTACATTGATACCGCTAGAGTAACCATGATATTGGGTTTTACATTACAGTCTTCCAAAAACTGAAAATATCCGAAGAAAATGGTTAGAAGTTTTAGGAAACGAAGTAAAGTGCAAAAATCCAGTAGTCTGCAGCCGCTATTTTAAAGCAGAAGACTTTAAACCAATAAAATAAATGTTTTGAATACGGTTTTTACTACCTACGTGGTCTCAATCAATTATTTTTAAATATGGTTACCCTACTTAGACAGAGATGAAATTATCTAGTATGACTTCTCGTTCTTCACGTTTCTTGAAACAAGTACTCAGTCCGGTTAGGGTATAGGTTCGTGGTAAACTCTTTAAAATATGTTTAATGAATCATGCAGGTATTGTAACTTCAACCCGCATTTAATAACGAATTGTTTACTATCATAAAAGTAAACACCTCGTTTCCGGTATAACTCAGATTTTCAGATTTATTATGTACTTTCCGAAAAATTAGGGTTATTATTATTATTTTCTTGTTTATGACTTCTGATTTTTTTTTTGTAATTTTACGGCTCTGGATGCAAGTCTTTTTGAGCCAATCGTTTTTATTATTTACACTTTGTGAGCACTTTATATGCACATCGTTTTATCACTTAAACAGTGATATTTACATCCAATTTATAGTTTATCCACTGTGTTTTTAATATATTTAAAGGGTTTTTTAATTCGAGGAACTGCTTTCTTTTCTTTGCTTTGACAGATAGACTGTTGCCATTATTCGAAAAATAAAAATAGGGAAAAATAAATATCGATATCGATGAACCGATGATTGCAAATAAAAACCTACTATTTGACATTTCAAAATAAAATTTAGTTATATAAGTTAACTCATAAACTCGTCGATATTTTCTAGACCTATCTTTTTAAAAAATCTTTTTCTATCCTTTGAAGCATTCTAAAAATATTTAGATTTTCCAAAGGAATGGATTTCGAAATAAATCATACAATCTTAATATTAATAATTGTTTATAACAATTTATTATAGCATTTTTTTTTTGCTTGTAGTGTATATACGAAGTTAAAATATGAGCTTGCCATTGCATCGACATCGATTTAATAATGGGAATATATATTTTTTTCAGCAAAGTTCATATTTAACATCAACTTGTATCATCTTAATAATAGATTTATCGCCACGAAATATTTCTATTCTCAGATAAATAAAACGTGTTCGCAGGTATGAATTATCAAATGATTGTCAATATGAGAATCTAAAATAAGAGATGGATTACCAATAAAATCGTAGTTCATCAGATGAATAAGAACTTCGTTCTCAGAATAATAGTTTTATTCCTCAAATAATAGCTTCGTCCGCAGAATGCTAGATCTGTTGCCAAATAAATTGAATTATCGGTCCCAGATTGCGACTACTTTTTATTAGTTATTTTGTCAGCAGTACAACAGTTACATTTTATTTCGTTCAATTATTAAAATAATACTATTCGTTACCAATTTAATAGATCAGTTTATAAATTTAATGAAAAAATGTTCAAAAGGGCGGAGCCAAATTGGCGCGCTATGAAATGAATGAGAATTTGATTTTTTACTTTTATTTCATTTATTCTAAGATGTCATTTCTAACAATAAAATTAATTATGTGTTTCATTCACTATTCTCCTAGAAATTATTAATGAAATATATTTAGATAATAATATATATACTACCCGTAAAAATTAAGATCCTTGGGGGAGGCCTATGTCCAGCAGTAGACGTCTTTTGGCTGAAACGATGGCGACGATGATCATTTTTTTAATGACATCTTTCAATTAGTTTGACTATAGAGTGATCAGGACAAACCTATTATAATAAATACAGAAACATTTATTTGGCACTTGATCATATATCCCGATGATTTTAGGTGGTTTAATTTGGAGTTGATTTTATATTGTTTGATGACTACATTTTGGCGACAGATCTACTATTTTGCGGATAAACCCTATTATTTTGAAAACACAAAATCTATTAAATTGGCGATGGCTTAAATTATACCCTTTAATAATAAGATAAACGAAAATGTTACTCTTCTTATTAAATTGCAAATTATCTTTTATAGTTCAACGATTTTATCTGTAAAATTCACCGAATCGATGCTTACCTACTTGCAGTCTCGGTCAGATAAGTTGGTTAAAAATATAATATGTATTTTGCAATAACATTAATGTCAAAGAATTCAAGAAATACAATTAAGATTTCTCCATACATTTCTAATTTTTCGTTTCACATCAGACACATTTAGAAAAAAGCTGCTTGTTGGAAACAAGAATCGACAAAGTGGTACATACCTTTTCCCGTTCACAGTCACATATTTTCGCAAACAGCTTCTACTACCTACAATTTGATTTTGCAGTAATACCTTTATAATCTCTATCAATTTTGCATTCGAAATCGCATTCGTAATGAGCGTTTTTCTCGTTGTTTTTTTTTTCTTAGTTCTTAGCTTTCCTCCAGATGACGCTGCCCATGTCACCATAGATAAATAAAATATGTTTCCTAGCAATCAATGTCAAAGTGGTTTTTCGTTTATTTGGAATCGGTACAAATTTTGTCTTTGATTCTGTTGCTGAAGAATACGACAATAGGAATCTTATTTAACACTAAATTTGACATCAGGAAAAACGCTCATTGTAAACAAAATGGCGCTACTTGGATACCTGTTTTTTTAAGCTGACAAAACCTGTCTTTTATGTTGACAATTACTGAGATTTCATTACGGTTTTAAAAGATTCGTTATCGATGATTATAAAATTGCAAGTTTTTATTTCGATAATAAAGCCGATTCTGAAGGCTTTAATTTTAGTTCTAGTGCTGTCAAAACTTGAATTTTTCCAAAGTAATTTAGCCTCTGTTCTTCACACTTATGAATTATTTTGCAATGATAAAAACTTAGTTCTGACAGCACTAAAACTAAAATTAAAGCCTTCAGAATCAGCCACACTTACTGTGAAGCAAACTTTAAAAGGCCATGTGGATTTTTTTTTTCGAAAAGATTGTGTAAAAGTGTAAAGTTATATTTTTGTTAAATTTTGCGTCACTTGACCGTATGAGTTTTCGAGTACAGTGGAGACCACATCAAGCTATACACTTGCAGTACCAAATTAGCCCCTACAAAGAAGAATATAAGATAGGTACAAAGTCCAATGTGTCTTACTTGATGCGGTCTCCACTCCGTACGAATTAACTGTGCACCTCGCGCTGTGACGTCATTTGGACGAGAGACGCACAACGGTAACAAAGATGCTATCGCTACTGAGCGGCGAATGCGGGGTGCCGCGGGAGAGGGCTCGCATTCCAGCGGAGTGCACAGTCATAGCCTCCGTTAATTTGTCCGTGGAATTTGTCATGGAAAATAAATAAATGTTTGGTGGAAAATAAATGTTGTAAGGGTTACAGAAAAAGTATTCAATTCAAAATTCAAAAAGTTTATTTTGCAAAGTAGGTATATATAATACACGTTTCACAAGTCAAATTTTAATCTTATAAAAATATATGTAATAAAATAATAAATGTACATGAACTACTTAGATTAAATGTTTATTTAATTTATGTAGCAATATATATACGATTAAAATTATAGGTAAAATATTATTATACAAGGTGAAATCCAATCAACCGCCCGAACCCATACCGGAGACCCGGCCAGGGACCAGGAACAAGGTTCAATGATCACCAACCGAGCCCCCAGCACGAATCCAGGCGGCCGACCAAATCCCATCCTGCATACTACATAGTAATAGGTTACATATATAAATACATGCCTAGCTCCGCCCATTCGATTAGTCTTGCTAAGAAGAACGGGCAAGAAACTTGGCAAGATCACGTCTTTTTTTTTAACATAGACTTAAACTATACATTGAATTACTTATATCTACTATAACCAAGGGATAAGAAAATAAAATAGTATAATTTTTGAGTAAAAATTGATTAAAATTTGAGGTTGTATTTACTTACATTATTTTCTTGAATTTATCACTTTATCAATTTGGTGGTAGGTTCAAAGTAGTAGCGCAGAAGTCAACTTTACCATGAAAAGGTGGGAAGGGGGGTTCATCGGTTTTTGAGCCATTTGAACCTACCTACTGCAAAAGACAATTTAGGACCATTTGAACCTATCAATACTAAAATATTTTTATGACACAAATTCACTTCTGCATCGGCTACGGCGCTGCGGGAAGTGCAGCCCCTTTGCCCTTGCGTAACAAAGGTCAGGCACCCATAATCGCCTCCGCAGCTTCCGCTGGTTGGTCGTCTTCGGCGACCAGCCTCAGCCGCTATGGCCCGCGCGGGGGCCTGACCGTTGTTACGGTGGGCGAGGGCTGCCCTCCCTTCGCACCTTCGGCTTTTTATATACATACACTCTAGGGGTAGAAGCCAAAAGACTGTATAGAGTCGGGGTGTGCTGAGTCAGTTTTTTAACAGTTTAAACCTACCAGAAGATGGTTTAAATTACATATAATAAACCAACTCTACACTCTTTTATTTTAGTATATGAAACATACAATTAATTTAAAAAAATTAAAATTAAAATCGTTTATTTCAGAACTGGGTTCCATAAAAATAAAAATAAAAAACACAACATCATAAAACAAAACATTAAAACAAAAAAATTAAAATTAAAATTAAAACTCGTAGAAAATTAGTATTAAACAATTTTGATAATTAAACATTATTTAACGTGTAGTGTCGTCCAGTGATGGCTGATAGACAATAAATATTGTCAATTTTCTATAATATTGCATGTCTACGTGTTTTTTGACGTTTCGTTACCACATTCACTTTAAATTTTATTATCAAATTGCGTTTCGTTTACAAATATTTTCCAATTTTTATCTTCGGTTTTCACGAAAACTACGCATTTCCTCGGAAAAAGAAAACAACTTTGTTAGAAAAAGTAACTGCCCACTATCGATTCCACACCTCATTACAATGAAATAAAGGGCGCACCATATAAAAACCAACCCTTTTTAACTTTGTGCAAATGGACCTACTGAGACCGAAAAGTTTCAATATGTACTGCCATTTTTTAAAAATACTGGCTTGATTAAACTTTTAAATCAAGAAACTCTTTTTCGTGCTCAAATATGTATAGCGCTGACCGCTGTTACAGATCGGGCTCAAGCTATATTTTATGGACTGTAATCACGTGAACTCCCCCATATGACCGATCCGTCAGCTGAGGCACTTTCTTTTTCTAATAAAATGAACGCGTCTTAACTTCCGAAATAATAAAATTGAACCCCACGTCATTGGGTGCGTGTGCCTGATGTCAACTACGCGTCAAGTAGTTGTCACATTTACATGTAGAGCATTTTCGTACGTATTTGGTAGTACATAAGAACTTACTGTGCTGCAGTTTTAACCGGCTGCCAACTCGGCAGTGTTGCCAACTTAGCACTTTCTGTGCTAGATCTAGCACTATTTTCGTATATTTAGCACTGAAAAATTTCGTAGTTATAGGACCTAGCATCAAATCTAACACTATTTTACAGTCAATAGGGAAACAAGATACAGTGTGGGGACGTAAATAATGCACATCGAACTAAAGAGGGAGGTACATCGGCTGTAATCGGCTAGATTCGGCTTTGTAGATTGTTGCGTCGTCTCTGTCGCACAGAGTACTAACATCCCGGTGTCTACTAGGAGCTGTGAAACAATTAAGATTTTTTAATATTTGAATAAAATACATCAACTTTAAAAAAAAAAACAAGGTTGAAAAAAAAACAGACATGAACAATTATTACGAAAAAATTACTCGTACGACAGAGACGATGCTCTACGAAGCCGAAAATAGCCGACTACTATCTCCCTCTTTAGCTCGATGTGCATTATTTACTTAAGTACGTTCCCGCACTGTATGTAATCTACTTACATCAAAATATTTGTCTTACTTACTTGAAATTTATTTCTAATTGATGTTTTCTAGTTCGTAATGCACTCTAAATAATGTATAGAGTACTTATCCAAAGCGATGGGTTTCGCTATAAATCATGTAAAAATATTTTTATTTAATAGAATATTGATCAATTTAGCACATGAAAATTCATAGCAATCTAGCACTATTTGAGATGTCATTTAGCGCCCAACCGTAGAATCGAGTTGGCATTGGCAACCTCCTTCCATCCATCTAACCCTGCCTGGCAGTAGAGATGGCACGGTACGTATTTTTGCAATACCTAAACTCGGTATTGGTATGGTTTTCAATAATTGATTTTAAAACTAGTTATTTAAATAAATATGGTATTGACTGGTACCTAGGTTTCGAACTTTGGCTTTGACCCAATCATTTTTTTTTCCAATAAATGCGTCTATTACATTATAGATAAGTGTCAATACAGTCGGAGGCTTACATGAAGGGCAAAGAGCATGTGGTGAAGGGCTGGAGCACCTTTCCCCGCCGTCCGCACACCTCCCACTCACACCTGCTGTAGGTGGCCACCTCACCGGTCTAGTAGTGTGTGTATTTTGTTTATACATTGTGTCTCGCTCTTACACACAACGAAACGTATGCGTGCTGTCCCTGTCGTATCAAGATTTGTTATTAAGGCGATGCCAAAAAAAAAATGGGGTATTTTCAAATCCATTTACTCCACTATAACGTCATCTACGTATTTCATTTTTAAATAAATTTTTATTGAGTATTTGATTAAGATTCTCACGGAAGAAAAACGCGATTGGATGAACTTTCTCGATAGAATTTAATTCCGAATAGACCTCTTTAATGTTTTATTTTTTCCTGTAATTCTGAAATCCTAACTAATTTCATTGTGAAATTGCATTCAAAATGTGGATATTATGTATGTATTATAAGTCTCCTTGAAAATCTTTTTGACAAAATAGCTTAGTACATTTTGTATTAATAAAAAACCGACTTTTTGCTACTTTTCCACGAATCCGTCCCACTCGCACTGAGGGTTTTTTCCCATATGGAGTAACAGGGACGCTAAAACTTTTACGTATCGTCATAATGGGCAGTTATCGTTCGATCGGTGTAGCCATTAGCCAATACCTGGCTGTGCAAAACATAGTTATTGTAAAACCGAATACTGTATTTTAGTTATTAGATTAATATAATATCTAGTTACAGAAACTGTTTACGGTTTGTAATGCCCACTACTACTTGGCACTTGGCAGGTTGGTTGGCTGGCAGCTGGCAGCTTGGCATTGGCCACCAAGATATGGCGGCGAAGAAAAGATACCTAATCGTTCCTCGTTTCCAATTTCCACTTAATTTAAATCTAGTTTACTTCCGTGTTTTAATTTAACGATAACAAATAAGTATATCAAGTCACCATGTCCAGAAAATATCGAGATGCCGCTGCAAAACTTCAGAAAAACGTTCAGAAGCACCTTCTAGAAATGAAAGAGATTTCTTCTTCTGAAGATGAAGAGCCCTTCGAGTCGAGTGTCCTGGAAGGGGTCCTGCAGAGCTACAGGAACGGAGGAGGTGACGCCCAGATGCTTAAACGTACGAGGAATATGTTGGAAGAGTCCCTGAGCGGGCGGCCGGTAACCTGCCTAATTTGTATAGGATCCATCAAACGGCTCGACGCCATCTGGTCATGTCAACACTGCCATTCATATTTCCACTTATCATGTATACAGAAATGGTCCAACGACAGTATAAGTCTCCGAAGCGAAGAGAACCACGGACCAATAGCTGTGATAAAGCCAAAGAAGATTGAGTGGTGTTGCCCTAAATGCCGTCATTCTTATTCTAAGGAAGAAATACCGCGAAAATATTACTGCTATTGTGGTAAAGTGAACGATCCTCCTTTCCATCCTTGGCTGATACCTCATTCGTGCGGGGAGGTATGTCAGAAGAGGTTATCAGGGGGCGACAACTGTAAGCATCGCTGTCTCTTGCTGTGTCATCCTGGCCCCTGTCCCCCGTGTCCTCAGATGGTGAATGGAGTGTGTTATTGTGAGAAAGAGAGAAAGAAAGTGCGATGCAGCATATCTAAATGGTCTTGTGGTCAACAGTGTAAGAGATTATTATCATGCAATTCACATAAGTGTGAAAGCCTCTGCCATGAAAGCACCTGTCCTCCATGTAGTTATACAAGCATGCAGCCATGTCAGTGCGGTTCTGAGAAGTTGAAACGGCCCTGTACTGATCCATTTTGGCAATGCCAGAAGCGCTGCGATCAACCATACTCTTGTGGATATCACAAGTGTGAAAAAGTTTGTCATTTCGGTGAATGTGGCTCATGTCCAAACTCTGGTATGCGATCTTGTCCATGTGGGGCTAATCAGCGATATGTGGAGTGTCCAGATGTCATGGAGACATGCCTAGAAACTTGTGGACAAAAGCATGAAGATTGTCAACATAGTTGTCCAGAGAAATGTCATAAAGGACCATGCCCACCTTGTCTCGTATTAGTAGAGAAGAAGTGTCATTGCTCCACCCATACAAAGTCCTTGCCTTGTAGCAGAGAGTTCAGATGCGAGACGAAGTGTCGAGGAGTTAGAGACTGTGGGAAACATGCTTGTGCCAGGAAATGTTGCAACGGTAACTGCCCACCGTGTGAAAAGATTTGTGATAAACCACTACAATGTGGTCGACATAAATGCACCACTGTTTGCCATCGTGGCCCCTGCTACCCATGCCCGAGAGAATCACAAGTTACCTGCCGCTGCAAAGAAACATCTATCACTGTCCCATGCGGTAGGGAAAGACATACCAAGCCACCCAAGTGTGCCTTATCTTGCAAGATAAAATACAAATGTGGTCACACCACTGAAAATGTACATTCCTGCCACTTTGGTGACTGTCCCCCATGCAAGGCCATCTGTGACAAACTGTACAACTGTGGCCACAGGTGTCCATCAACTTGTCATCAATATGTTGCAGTAACTTTCAAGCAAATAGAGAAACCTGCAACACCATGGGAAGTCCAGCCACCCAAAATGAAGATCATGACATTAGAATGTCCTCCTTGTGAGTTTCCTGTCCCTGTTACTTGTTTTGGAGAACACGAGACAGCAAACCAGGCTTGCCACACAGCAGCTCGGTATCCTTGCGGAAGAAACTGTGGAAAACCACTTCCATGTGGAAATCATGAATGTTTCCTGATGTGTCATCTTTCAAAGCCTGAAGCCGATTACCCAAATGTGCCTTCGACTTGTGAACCTTGTGACAGAGAGTGCTCGGTTCCACGTCCAGAAAAATGTGTTCATAACTGCCCAAAAGAAGCCTGCCATCCCGGTGTTTGTCCTCCTTGTGAAACTGTTAAAAGAATTACCTGCCACTGTGGATTAAATGAGCTTTACTTACGCTGCTGTGATTTAGGTTCAGCAACAGAAGAAACTTTGTCTTGCAAGCAGCAATGTCCTAGGAACATGCCGTGTGGCCATCGCTGCAAAAACATTTGTCACTCTGGATTGTGTCTGGGACAAGTTTGCACCAAGAAGACTAAAGTGTACTGTCCCTGCAGTAATTTGAAAAAGGAACTGCCGTGTAATTTAGTACAGGGAGGGAATAAGGTTGAGTGTGACGATAACTGCGAGGCTAAAAAACTGGCATCCAAATTAGAGAGAGAAAAAGAGGAATTGAGACAAAAAGAATTAGAAGAAGAGAGAAATAGAAAGGAGTTGGCAGAGTACGAGCGGAAAATGAGCGGGAAAAGGAGAAAACATAACTATAAAAAGGTTGTTGAAAATAAAGATGAAAGAAGTGTTCTGCAAAAGTATTGGGTTCCAGTGACGTCTGTTTTCGTGTTTGTTACAGCTACTTTTTATTACATTTTATATGTTAATTAGCTTCACAATACAATTTAGAAATAGGTAATTTTGTTATTGTATTTATTGTTATTTACCTGTGTAATAATAATAATTGATTATTTTTTCTCAGATGAACTGTGGGAACCAGTGATGCTTTGACGGTCTGGTATGAACGTAAAAAAAAATGGACTGAGTTTCGCTAACCAACAACTGAAGCAACTATAGTAAGCAAAGTCGTTTATACGCACGAGCCCCGGCACGCACGAATTCTCATCATAGTAAGCCAATTTCCAACCGCCGCCGCCGCTATGACTTCAGTAATTACTTAGCTGCGTGCGACTCCGTCCACCTTTTTTTTTTACGTCAATGCTGTCTGGTACCTTTTTCGAATGACAATTTGTTTAAAACGCGTCTTCTGTTTTTTCGTTCGCTTATTTTTGTTATTTGCTGTCCGAGCTCAGAAAGATTGCCTCTCGATAGTTTTCTTCAGCTCCTCGGGAATTACCTAGAGGAACATAGTTCCACGCATTGCTTTTAGGAGCATTCATTGCGGGCAACATTAGCAAATCTGGGCTCTGGTAGCTGATACAGCACGCGCGTGAACGAATGAGAGCACAGCTCCCGCCCGCCCGTATATACACATTATAGCTGTCCATAAATTTAATAATAATTAATGACAGCAGGATAGCCTAAAACCATAGTAAAACCAGAACAGTAGGTTAACTCAAGCCCCGTACGAGACTTAAATACCTACTGTTGCAGGGTTGTCCCTTCTTTTAGTTTCGTAGCTAATAATTTTTTTTAGCTAATTGATTTTTTATTTATTTATTTATAATAAAAAATCAATACTTAAATACAGATATTATACATATATTACGTACGTATGTGTCATGTTTGTAAATATTAATTTTATTTACATTGGGCCTTTAACTTTGTCTATGTAAATTTGTTTGTTTGTATAAACTTTAAATTTGTTTATTTTACCTACAATTCATGTCATCTTGCCCCCCCCCCCTGGCGACACCTTTGCTTAAAAATCTATGTGATTGTTACTTAAATTAGGGCCTGTTTCACCACTTCCAGATAAGTGATATCCAGAAGATAAGTTTTAAAATGGAACACATTTTGTATGCGTTATATGTCACAATCAGGCACTTATCTGGAAGTGGTGAAACAGGCCCTTAATCGGTTAAATTCATTAAAGTACATAATAACATGTAAGTAGGTCTAATCAAACATTGGCTCCTAGTCTAAAATTAAAAAATCTTTGCGATTTCAACCATATCGGCTCCACGTTTAAAAACACCTTGACTAATTGACAATCATAGCACAACTATGATCATAGGTACCTATGTTAAATGTTGATGATAAATATAAACACTCGAGATGCTAATAACAAGTAATTTAATTATTACACAAAAAAGTATACGGAGCGTGACTTGACGCGAGAGAGTAGGCAAGTAGAGAGAGAGCGCCTAACACAAAAGTATTAGCAATAATGCATAGTTAATGCACAACCAAGTTTGCAGGCGCTTTGTGTCCACTACATTTCATCATCCTCCCCTGGACGCAAACCCATAGCTGCGGCGAAGACTTGGTGCTTAGGGCGTGTTAACCCCTTCGTCAGCGCGTCGGCCACCATGTGTTCAGTACTCTTGTATTTAACACAAATTTGCTTAGCAGCAACTTTCTCCTTCACGAAGTGATACCGCACGTCAATATGTTTGCTTCGAGATTTGTATTCATCGGACTCTGAAAGACTAATTGCACTTTGGTTATCACAGTACATGGTGATTGGAGTATCTGATAGATGAGGCCAAAAATCTTCTTCCAACTGTTTTAACCACATTGCTTCTTGTGTTGCAGTGCCTAACGACATATACTCGGCCTCTGTGCTAGATAAGGCTACAGTCGATTGTTTTTTCGAATTCCAAGAGATCAAGGCACCTTGAAAAATAAACACATAACCCGTACAGGATCGACGGTCTTCTGAGTCGCTAGCCCAATCGGCATCACAGTATCCAATTATACTTTCATAATTTTTTTTGAAGGTTAGTTTCATATTTATGGTTCCGTTTAAATATCTGAATATTCTTTTAACAGCGATCCAGTGTTGTGCTGTGGGGTTATTATTGAATCTGCTGACTGAATTGACAGCATAAGCAATGTCAGGACGTGTACACTGTGATAAGTACAACAGACATCCTACTGCTTCTTGATATGGTATATCCCTCAGTACTTCACTGTTCTTTTCAGCTTTTCTAAGTTGTGTACCTGCTTCGAAAGGCGTAGATACAGATCGGCATTCATGCATTCTAAAGCGGTTTAAAATTTTCTTTATGTAAAGGGATTGGTCTAGAGTTATTTCAGCCAGGCTTTCCTTCTGATCTATTTTAATACCGATGCATTGTTTGGCTGTACCCATATCCTTCATTTTAAATATATCACTTAATCTTTGTTTTATAAGCAAAGCAGTCTCTTCATTGTTGAAATAAAAAAGCAGATCATCAACATATACTGTAATGAATAGTATATCATCATTATTTATGATTCTGTAATAAACACAGGGATCCATTTTGGATCTTGACATTCCAATTTTCAACAACGTCATATTTAACTTTTTGTTCCACTGCCGGCTGGCCTGTTTCAAGCCATACAGAGATTTATTCAAGCGACATGCTTTATCTGCTGATTCATAACATGGTGGTGAAGACATATATATCTCTTCCTCCACTTCCCCTTGTAGGAAAGCGGTGACAGCATCCATTTGATGTATTTTTAACCCGAACTTTACTGCCAGTCCCATTAAATACCTTAGTGATGAATATCGAACTACTGGGGCATAAACTTCATTGTAGTCAATACCTTTAGTTTGTTTGAAACCTTTGATGACTAGACGAGCTTTGTAGCGAACCACAGTACCTGTCTCATCTCTTTTGGTTTTGAATACCCATCTACATGGTATTAATCTTTTCCCTTTGGGTAAATCCACATCAGTCCATGTATTATTTTCAATAAGAGACTGGTATTCCTCATCCATTGCCTTTTTCCAAAAAATAGCATCATCACTACTCAACGCTTGTATGTGATCTTGTGGATCGTTATCTAGAAGGCTAGTTGCAGATTCAACATTCAAGGATAAGAATGAAGTTTCTTCTGGACTATTAAAACAAGGAGTGATATTTCTTCGTCCAATCTTACGAATTGGACTTTCGGGAGAACTTGCTGAATTTTCTTCTTCAGGTACGTAAGTTTCATCATTTACATCTTCGTAACTACTACACTCATTTTCATCTTCTATTTCAGATAATGATATAGCTTCTTCATTTGCAGATGATTCTGGTAAGTACACTTCTTTTTCAGTTAATATTTCATTTTCTATATTTGTATTAGATAATGGTAAGTTTACTTCTTTTTCTTTTTCAGTTATAATTTCATCTTCTTTTACATTACCTTTAACTTTTGACAGTTTTTGATTTTCCATGGTAGAAATATTTTTAATTATTTTATTTTGCTTTACAGTTGTCTCCAAAAATACAACGTCTCTACTCATGATAATTTGTTTGCTCTTTGGATCTACAAAACGGTAGCCCTTAGTACATTCGCTATAGCCAACAAAAATATGCTCACGTGACTTTGGGTCCAATTTCTTGCGTTTTTCCTTTGGTATATGCACCATTGCCTTACAGCCAAATATTCGCATGTGACTGATATCTGGTCTGGAACCTGTCCATACTTCCTCAGGTGTGATGTCGCCGAGCGAGGTTGTTGGGGACCGGTTTACAATGTAGGCCGCAGTAGCTACTGCCTCCGCCCAGTACTCCTTCTGCAAAGTAGCATTGAACAACATGCATTTGGCACGCTCAATAAGTGTACGGTTCATGCGCTCACTTAATCCATTCTGCTGTGGCGTATAGACATTACTTTTTTGGTGCTTTATACCAAATAGTTTCAAATAATTTTCAAAATTACTGTTTAAATATTCTTTTCCATTATCACTTCTAATCATCTTAATTTTCTTGTTTGTTTCAGTTTCTGTTCTATTTTTAAATTCTATAAATTTATCTAATGCTTCGGATTTGTGTTTGAGGAAATAAACACAAACTTTGCGAGAATAATCATCTATAAAGGTAATAAAGTACCTGGCACCTCCTAGAGATTGTGTCTCCATCGGTCCACATATATCAGTGTGGATCAGCTCTAACAGCCCTGCTGCCCGGGAGCCTTCATGATTGAACGGTTGTCTTGATTGTTTCGCTTCAAGACAAGAGGTACATATATAGCTTTCTTTCTGCGGAGATAACTTTACACCCACAGTGCACTTCTCAATCTTGCCAACGCTGTTCAAATTCAAATGACCCATGCGTTGGTGCCATAGATATCTATCTTCTGCTGCAGCTGTCGTCGACATTGCTTGACCGCTTTGGTGAGTATTCAACTTATAAGTGTCATTTATTAATCTAGCATTTGCTACCTTTTGTCCACTTTGGTTTATTATATAACAACCATCACTGCCAAACTCTACTTTACATCCACTTTTGATAATTTTGCTTACTGAGAGTAAATTGGTAGACAGATCAGGGACATATAACACATTTCTCACCTGTATGAAATCTGTAGCGTCAGTACTCTCATTGTGTACACTTATGGTTATGTTACCGCAGCTTTTCACAGGTAGCATTTTATTATCTGCAATCCGGATACTCTGAACAGGTGCAGCTACTTCATCCTCGAGCCAATCACGGTGCATTGTCATGTGAGCTGAGGCACCGGAGTCCACATACCAATTTGTTGCATCATTCTGTAAGGTGGCTGAAAAAGCAGCTACAAACCCATTATTATCTTCAGACTTTTTATTTTTAAACCAACATTGTTTACTTAAATGGCCATGTTTGTTACAATTAAAACAGCGGGGCCCTTTTTCTTTTTTTGAGTGACTGTTTATATTTTTGTGCTGTTGTTGTTTCCTTATGTTGCTGTATTTTGTATAAAAAGCGGTAGTAGTATCTACGGATTTTACCTCTTGTAAAAGTTTGGTTTTTATTAGATCGGCACTAATTTTTATACCACAGCTTTCAATGCCCATTATCATTGGTCTGTATTCGTCTGGCAAGCCAGCCAACATCAAGGTTCCCAACCATTCGTCATCTACAGCAAATCCTATTTCTCTCAATTTATGTGCGGAAGTCATAATTTTATTGACATATTCTTCAACGCTTGTACTGGATTCTAAGTTAGTATTTATTAAATCTTTTAGTAATCCAACTTTTCGGAGCAATCCCGAGTCCTCAAAAGCTTGTTTCAGTTTATCCCACACCTCCTTGGCTGTTTGTGAAGCTTGAACATGCACATATAACTGGGGATCTATGAGTAATATGATTTTGGACTTAGCTTTTGTATCCTTCTTGGTATCTTTGCATTCACCAGTTACACACTCCCATAATTCTTCGTGTTGCAAATATGCTTCCATGGCAAACTTCCAACTAGTAAAATTATCTCGTCCGGTCAGCTTCGGTATGGAAAACATGTTGGATCCCATAATAATTGTTTTTATAACAATTCGCTGATGATAAAAAACTCGGTACCACAGAAAAATAGGTATATTTTTGAGGTTATGTTTTAAATATTTGAGAAAATTTTACTGTTATTTCACTGTACTGTTATTACACTTATACAGGCATGAGAAGGCCCATAACCTGATGATAAATATAAACACTCGAGATGCTAATAACAAGTAATTTAATTATTACACAAAAAAGTATACGGAGCGTGACTTGACGCGAGAGAGTAGGCAAGTAGAGAGAGAGCGCCTAACACAAAAGTATTAGCAATAATGCATAGTTAATGCACAACCAAGTTTGCAGGCGCTTTGTGTCCACTACATTTCATCAAATGTGAACAAAGAAAATACGTTTAAATTTCACATTATGATTTATATATACCATAAATTGAGTACACAATACCTTTACCTTGTTGAGTAGGTATTGAGAAGAACGATAATTCTGGATTTGAGGAATTATTATTGAGGTATCCGAAGACATAGGTTCAATTGCGTGCTGTCGACATATTTGAAGTGGTCGGTGCCGAGCGTGGCGGCGGCTTGTTCGAAAGACTTGACTAAGTGCGACCGCGGCGTGACCCCGACTAGCGCCTATCTTGCACGCTAAGATATTGCTGTTGTGTGCGTACTGTAGTTCGTGCGTACTAGCACGCACACATTAGCCGCGATGTACCTTTGCTTGAAGATAAACTACTGTTCTGGTTTTACTATCCTATAACACTTTCAACGCATGCGACAGAGATGGCACTAGAACCCGTGTCGCGACCCCTAATTTGTGAACGCGGCCCTGCGTTATAGTGCTGTGTGCGTGTCGAGCAGAACGGCTGGGTGTGTGTATACATCGTATTTTTGGACGAATAAGGGCGTATTCCTAATAGCCGCATTTAGGTCGAGCGCATACTGTACTGTACGTCCTTCGTATTATAAATTATATTGAAATAAATAAATGATGAATGCTAAAAATTGTACCCTGTTTGTGTTTATTTATTTATGAAGCGTTCCTAAACGCCTGGGTAAATTAATTTAAATTTAAAATTTAAAGTGAATTTTACATTTCTGACAAGGTTTATGAACTGTTCGTTTTCACTTGGGTACATAGATATCACAATGCTATTGTTCCAATAATATCAGTGCTCGGTGGTTGTGGAACGGTTGACAGTTAATTTTTACCTTTACCCCGGGGTTTAGGAACGCTACCTTAGTATAAGTAACCCGAATCAATAGACATTGGGAATAGAAATAGCCACCCACTTTTCCTGTACCGGGCCTATTATGTATCTCTAGTTGCCTTCTGTACTGGGTGCCTATCATCAAAAACATAGATATACCATCGAATTCCGATTTCCTAAGGATATGTTCGCACTTCAAGTGACGACACAGATTGTTAATAGTTCAATACCCATTAAAGGCAATTTTGAAATTTCAGTTTTTATCTATGTTTTTGATGATAGGCACCTAGTACAGTTGGCAACTAAAGATACAGAATAGGGGGGCTGTACACATTACAATATGGGATTTGAGTGATCGACGACAAAGGTCTTGTATTGTTTTTAATGCTACCTGTATTTCCATGTGCGAATATAATAATAATAATAAAATTCTTTATTGCACATTAAAATAAATCAGTACAAAGGCGAACTTAATGCGCATTAGTATTATCTTCCAGTTCACCTTAGGTGTTGAGGATAATTTAGGGTAGTGCCAAGAATATATAATTATAGACCGATTAAGGGGGCTTATGTAACCCGAGAAATTCCTCTGTCAGTGAGAGTAGGTAGTGTGATAAAGTAAGGTAGTACAGATTACAGATGTCAAATAAACCAAAATATTTTGATAAGAGAAGTTAGGTATTTTTACCTAAACTTGAGAATCGCTTATTACTCTCTGTGAAAAACTTCTCAGTCGAAATAGTTTCTGTGTACGTACCGTATGTATTAGTAAGAATAGGTAAGTATAGGCATCCAATATTTTTTCGATTTAAAGGATACTCCAAATTTAACTTTTAACATTTTGTGCTATCACTTCTACTGAAAAATTGCTCTGCCAATTTTTATTTCTTAATGTGGTTTTATTTCCTTGAATAAATAGCTTTGTAAAGTTATCCAAAAAAAAATCCTTTTGAATATATATATTTTTTATTTCTACGTAATTAGGTCATGTGAATAATTGCTCAGCTTAATTCAATACGTTTATTAGTAATGAGTCGCTGTATTTTAGTAGATTTTCCAATAAGCCAATGGAAATTCGGCCTAATACCGTAGTATTTACAATCTCAATAATTCCTAAGTACAAGCATTGCCGTCACACAGTCGCGGGTGTGAAGAGGGGTGAGGGGCGCTCGCACAGTGGTGCGGCGGCGGGTAGCGATGCGCAGCAGTGAGCGGCGGCATTTTGTTCGTGTTGTGTCTCGCTCAACGAAACGGACCAGTTGTCTACTTATGCAAGGAACATTTGTGTATAAAAAATGACGGAGGAAGGCGACGACGGCGAGTTGTGTATCCTGTGCAAAAACGCTATAGTAGTAGGGTTTGTAACAGTGACAAAAAAAGGGACTCGAAAAGATTCGTCAATCGAGCAGAAGAAGAGATGATGGACTTTTCCCGCAACTTATGGAATTGTCAAACCTTACAGTACTCGTGAAATGTCGAAACTCATATATAAATGACGCAATGATCAAGGCATTTAAAAGAAAGAAGATATTACATATTAATGAACGCCACAGCGTCAGATCCACCGGCAGCGAACATATAATAGAATAGAATATAGTTTATTTGCGTTATTTGGTACATAATGTTCTTATATTGAGAGGTAAAGTATGACAATGTACTTAAATAATAACTTTTATTATTAAATATGCGACGACATTTTAAGTGTTCTTAAAATATAGTTTTAAAGAGTAGGTTACGTCGTACTGGAGGCCTAACAAGCGATCAGAAAACGAAACAACAACACGTTTTGCCAATTTCTCAAAATAAAATCTTGACCTCCCATACTACTGTTTTTGCGTTTGTAAGGAACAAGAAAAAAGAAGAAAGATTACGAATTGCACCAAAAGCGCCCTCAAATCTTGACATCGACCACTTACCAAGTCTACAGTATGAAATAATGAAAATGGAGTAATAATATTTTAAATTATTATTACATACGGCTTGAACACTCACGTGTGATTGTTGTTGACTATATGCCAACCGTTTTTTTTATAATATTATAATAATATTTTATTTATAGAACATTATGTCTTTACATAAAGGGCTGTGATAACCCTAGTAAGTTTATACAAACCTGTAACAGGGTTACCGCGCTCTTCCGCCAGTGGTTTTAAAGATACAAAAAAACTAAAATAAAATAAAGATAATACAGATTAATTCTATAATGTTTAGTGTATGAGAGGGTGTGTATGTATGTGTGTATGTGTGTGAGATGTGCGTTTATGAAGAGATGATGTATTCCTAGCCCTACAAGCGGGGTCTTGGGATCAGTTTGAGAACTACATACCGCCGCTCAATTTCGATTCCAACTTAAAATGTCTAATCTGTGCCAACGATATATCAAGCAATTCAAAATTTCGACTAATCAAAATGCTGCACACCAAAGATTAATTAAAAAAAATTGCCTTATGTCGCAATGACATATCTGGAGAAACGGTTAGAAAACCATTTGTTAATTTAAATACTTAGTGTTCCGTAGTACCTAAATGGTACAAAAGGAACCTTTATGGTTAGACTCCATTGTCCGTCCGTCCTTATGTGACAGCCTCATAACTTTAGCACCGTTAAAGATAAAGACATGAAGTTTGGCACAAAAATAGTATTAATTTGTCCACATATCACGGTGTAAAAAAATATGAAAAATTAGAAATTATTAAAAAAAATCCAATTCAAAAGTGAAAAAAAAAACAAATATATTATTCTAAAAACACAATCTGGGTATCAAATTGTAAATATTAAAAAATCTTATTGTAAAAATATATACTTTTACTATATTTACTGGGACTGGTTTCGAGAAATCTTTAAAAACCCACAAAAATATGTATGTTTCTTCCCCCCCCTTATCTCCGAAACTGGTTGACCGACAAATATGAAATAAATTAAAGTAATATGTGTTTACGTAAAGATTACAGGAAAAATAAAGCGGTTGAGAAATTCACGAAAAAAAATGAGAAAATTAAATTTATCATCCACAATACGGAACCCTAGGTACGCGAGTCTGCCTCGCACTGGACAGTTACTTACAGCATAAAACTTAGTTCAAATTTCCAAATGACGGTCTAGGCACAGAATACATTTATTTATTTAAATAAATTAATAACTTAAAAGAAATACATATTTTATAATAATAATAAGGTGTATCAGAAACCCGTAAGGGTTTTTACTTACACCATCATTCCTGTCTTGTGCAAGAATATAGAAAATTAGATATACAGGTAGTCAAAATAAATAATGATAATGCCTTAAGATATCGAAATGCTTTGCTACAAAATCGTAAAATAATGGAATACACACAAACGTAATTAGTTAGGTATCTATAAGTACAACAATATGAGCAAACGTCCATAGTTGCTTTTTTCAACCATGGAGATAACAAAAAATACAAAATTAAATAGCCGTTACAAACTTATCAATTGCCTTTCACACAAGAGCATAAGTTAATTACAAAGACATAAGAACTATTTTAGTCCGTACGTAACTCGATCTTAACTTAGGAAGTGGACAAGTTAAAACGGATTTATTATGTTATTATTTAGGGGAATAAGATTGGGAGTAATAATATTGTTAACGTAAAGAGTTTTTAAATAAGAATATATGAAGAAGATACATATGTAATACATGTATACATACACACATATATTATATACTTTATTTATACTGAAGTTGATGGGTTTTCTATAAAATACTTTTTGAATTTTTATTTCGTATTAGTTGTTTTAATTGATTCTCTGACGTCATAAGGCAAACTGTTTATTAATAGGGTATTTCCTTTTTAGGGTTCCATAGCTTATCGGGTAGCTCCAAGCGGTCGAGTGATAGTCAACCCTTACGCTCTAGCATAAATCGGCAAACAGATCCTAAAAAATATGCGAACGTTCGAAAATATGTTGGATAATTGGTAAATCTGTTTTAATATAAAATCATATGACTAATAAAAATATAAAAATGGACGGAGTTATTTTTCATATTACGTAGTTAAGCAAAAATCAAAAAAATATGTTCAAAAAAGAAAATCTTTTGGATAACTAAACAAAGCTATGTATTTAAGGATAAAAAAACATCTTGAAGAATAAAAATTGGCAGAGCAATATTTCAGAAGTCATAGCGCAAAATGTTAAAAGTTAAATTTGGGGCATCCCTGAAATCGAAAAAATGTTGGATTCCTTTACATACTTATTCTAACTGGTACATACGTACGTATACAGAAAGTAAATAAGCCTGAGGAAATATTCACAGAAAGTAAAAAGCGATTTTTATGTTTAGGTAAAAATACCTAACTTCTCGTAACAAAATTTGTTGGCTTATTATACATATGTAATATGTATTACCTAACTTCATCATATGCCTAATTTCATTGGCGGAGGAATTTCTCGGAAGTCTCCATACAACAAATTTCCTCGTTGACTCCACTATTAGGAGAAAGCACTCAAATCGTTGGGAATTAAATAGGGGAAATGGGAGATTTATACTAAATAAACATAGCAAAATAAGAATATAATATAATACGTAAATAAGATATAAAAAATACTTGTGTATTACATAATAAAATAAATATTGGACGTAATTCTAAAAATGAACGACAAAAATAGAGCTGATAATAATTTTGCATCTTTAAATAGTGAAGGAAGACTTTATTTTTAAAAACATTAGTTGAGGGTGATTCTCGGACACACAAGGGCAGATTGTTCCAGAGACGGATTGCTGATACAGTGAACGAATAGGAGTACATATGTTCGGGAGTTCAGGAATATATACGCGAGACTTTTAGTGGTCTAAGACGCGAGATGATAATGTTATCAAAATCTCAGTGGTTTTCAAATTATACCTATCTCATAAGACTTGCTACTAAACGAACATTAAAGACTAATGGATAGACATTTGACCAGAAAGTTCTAATTTTATTATTTCCCTCAGTTTCCTTCCTATATAAAAAAGGTACTTTGTGGTTTTCTGACCAGTGTTGCCAGATATAATAGCATCAAATCCGTATACGTTGTTTCGAAATCCGTACAAATATAATGCGTGAAAAATTAAAATCTGTATTTGTATGATAACTGAATAATTTTATTTCCGACGCCTACATGAAAATCCGTATAAATACGAAAAAATCCGTACATACGGCAACATTGGCACTGACTTTACTGAGCTTGTAAATAGGTATGTAGTTTTTTTTTCATGCAGTCATCCCGACGAGCAATACGAGACGCAAATATAGAAAGATCATGAGTTGAAAGGACTGTTGTAGTGCAGCCATAAAATTAAAAACTATCCTACCCGTAATTTAAAAATAAGACCGACCCAAAAAAAAAAAAATGTGGCTTGTATCTGCTTCTTAAATATCCAAGTGTGCGTTGTCTGTTTGAGGTTAATAAGTCTGTCTACATCGAAAATACGTATTCATACTCCATCCGCATCTGACTCCCAAAATTCCCCGATGGTACCTAAGAACCAATAGCGTGATAAAGGAATTAAATAGAACAAATACCTATGTTATATTAGATTGTTTATTTACTATAAAATATACTTTTTACAATATTGCAAATTTATTTTAATCACAATATTGTTCTTTATTTTTACATCTTCTCTTTCATCAACAGTAGTTTATTAATCAGTACCTAAAGAACAATTAATTACAAATATTACAATTGAGAAAAGAAAATGCAATCATATAATAATATAAAAGATTACTTACAGGCCAAGATAGGGCCGGACTCAGTGAAACTATATATGTGTGCTGCAAGGCCCCAACTTAGAAACACCAGACAAAAAGTAAATGAAAAAAAGAAACATAAAAATATGATTAAATTGTAAAAAAAGCTTTGAAAGTATTTTTTCTTACACTAATATTAATATAAAGGTAATGACTCTTGGTTAGAAATATATTGGTAACATTAAAAACATTATTTTCAATGGCACTAACTTGCAAGCATTGTATTGTATTAAATTATAATTAATTTTAAGTTAAAAAGGAAAAAAAACTAGTCGATGTAATTATATTGTTAGGATAGGAGCCCCAAATAGGTGTTCCAGGATCTTAATGACTCTGATATCGATTCTTATTTAAAGAGTTTTGGAGCCCGTGTTAGGGGCCCCCTAAAAAAGTGAGGGGCCGTGTAAAAAGACAAGTCATCCAGCCCTTTAGCGTACTCGGGTATTAATTTCTTGTTTTTTATTTTTATTAGACAAGTTAAACCAGCCAGCCTTTTTATTTTTATCTTTTGGCATTGATATCGAACGAGAAATTCTTTCGCGTTCATTCTCTCGATTTAAAACTTCGCTAGATTGACTCTTCTTGTTTTTACCACGTGATAGAGTTTTGCTTTGTACACTATCGTTTTCTTTACCGCTTCGTTTTTCCGGTTTTCTGTAAAGTGTAGTGTTGGAACTTGAGATACGATTGCTGGGTGGTCTTCTGTTCAACGTAGTCTGGCTGTACGACTTTTTCTTTTGAAGCGTCGACTGTCTCTCGTCGGGCAAGGTTTTCGTCGACGAGGGGTTCTTTAAACCTTCCTTTGGCTTGGGCTTTCGGGTTTTCTGGGCGTAGTGCACGTCGTATTGATCGTTGTGGTGTTTCGGTGTCCACGGGGCGAAGATAGAGAAGCTCTTCTGGGTGGTTCTTATTTGTAAGTTGGATGAGTTGACGGATGAAACGTCATCGCGGGATCGGTTTCGCCCCATAACTCCTGGGTCGGGAATGTCACCGACTGAAATTAAGGCAAATTTTATAAGGAATTAATGTATGTTGTCACTTCGTGATGGAACATTTTAACAATGATAGAAAATTGAAAAATACGTGTAGGTATTATGTTCCACTAATATATTTATACATATTTTATAAATCATAAGATTGTTTAAGCTATGGAAGAATCTAATAAAAGTACATTTAATTAGGCGCAATAAACACGCCGCTGTGGTTTAGGGTTCGTTCACCAATCCGGAGTTCACGGGTTAACGTATATAGGTAGAGAAGAAAATTTAACCTTATATAAAAAAAAAACAGGAAAAGATGCAATAGAGTGTATAGAGATACTCAAAGGCGTCATATTTATTCCACTAATTTTCTAGTCCTTTTATACTCTTTTTTAACGCTTTGCCTAAAATACAGGCTACTTTTGTAGTTTAGTTCAGGCAAAAAATCATTTTCACTAAACTGCTGCCGTTAATTCGAGAGAATGATGACAGATGGAGTGTGGCGATATCTCGAAAAAATACTACAAGCAACAAGAGCTTCTTCACGACAAAAATAAATAAAGTCACGTTAAAAAAATATCAACGGTAAAACAAATGGGACGAAATAAATCCAAATCATGATTATTTAAACTTTTTTTATAAATAAAAACCCTGGAATAGAATATATATACGATCTTATTATTTGGTAAGGTATATCAGTTTTATAATACGACAACACTGCCTTACACCGCAGATATTATAAACCTTTTTCTGAAATGTCGATTCAAAAAGTCGAGGATTCATACTGCAGGCATTATGATTGCTGATTTGACAGAAATAACTTGACAGTATCGCTAATAGACAACTTTTCGCCAAAAATAATATTTTTTGCGCTTTTTTTTAACTTTTACGTAGAAATTGAGTCAGCTGATTCATTAAGTTTTGTACTAGGAAGCGGAAAATATATACGACAAAAATCATTGACCTAAAGGTAAGGACCAGGCCAACGAAGCGAGTAAATGACCCCAGTGCGTAAGTGCTAAAATGCCAATTTAGCACAAGCGCGACTCAGTGTTCCGCGGGAGATTGTGCAGTGTGTTTGTGTGTGAACTTCTATTAAAAATGCCTTGTTGCACAGTAAAAAGCTGCAAAAACTATGAAGAAAAATTTAAAAAGCCAGATGGGATATCGTATCATCAATAAGTAACAGTACATCATGTTTTTTGCTTGTTTAACAACTAAATAAACCATTTTCGAAGCGATAATTATATTATCGAAGTCCATAATGGCGGCCATGATGTTCGCTACCACCTCACGCGAGTTTGAACAAAAGCAACTTTGTACGGGCGTCATTTTTATCAACCTGTATTTTATTTTTGTCTTAAAACTTATGTAGGAAATAAACTATAAACTTATGTAGGAAATTTAAAATTTTGCTAAGGGGAAGTTAATATACGATACTAGGAAAATATAATAATAATAGGAAACTAAAAATTGGATGAAAAAAATAATGAGATGAAATAATTAACTTTATTTTCAGAAGTAAAATACCACGAAAACATTTTTCTGATGTCAATAAATCTAATAATAACTTCGGCCTGGATTTGATTAAGATTTGATTAAGATTTGCTTAGCAGACCAATGGAATAAACTTAGTTTCATTTGTCTAGCTTTTTACCCGACTACGGCGAAGCCAAAAGTAGGGTTACCGGTTGGGGTGTAGATAAGATGGCACTATGGTATCGTGCCCCCTTATCGACACTCTGACCGGGTTATCTATAATTAGTACTACGGCAAAGCTAAAAGGAGGGTTATGATTTTGACCTGTATGTATGTATGTACGTATGTATGTTCATCTGTTCTCTTATAACTTCTAAACTACTTATCATAATTTGATAAATTAGGTATCGTTGAAAGCGTCTTAACCGTCCGTTAGTTATAAGCTATGTGTCGTCACAATAAATTGAACGTGGCGCCCTCTAGAGGATAAAAAGTCAAGAACTAAAAAAAAAAACCTATGGTGCCGTGTTTGATATCATATGAAAGGACTTAATAAGCATATTTCAAAAATATATATATTGTTAGCTTTTGCTCGCGGCTTTGCTTGCATGGACCCGATAATTTGATAATTTGGAATAATTTATTAAAAACAAACAATATATTATCACGAAATAATAACCCCAAAATAAGTTAGATAAAATTAAGTTTAAAAACTAAAACCCGATTACTCACGATCACGCTCTAAAAAGGATGAAACAAGAAAATAAACGTTCATAGTGATATTCACAGGATAGCCATGGTTGTATGCACACTGCCTTAAATAAAAAAAATAATGCATTATAACAGTATTAAGCTTTAAGGCAAAGTGGCATACGACCACGGCTATCCCCTGAACATCACTATGAATATTTGTGATTTTCTTGTTTCATACTTTTTAGAGCGTGATCGTGAGTAGTCGGGTTTTAGTTTTTGAACTTAATTTTTATATACTTTGAATTACATTAATACCTACAACACTTCGAATTTATCACTGATTCGCTCACTACCATAAAAAATAAATTAAGGATTCATGTACGCACGTACAAGGTTACATCGCACACCTACGCAACGCGGCATTCATGTTCGCGCCAAACCCGAGTGAAGTTAGTACCAGCGAGACAGAGAGAAAAATATGAAAGAAATATATGATGTATGAAAGAGAGAGATATACTAACGTCCGAGGCGTCATAAAGTGTGGCGCCAGTTGTAGTTTGGGAAAATGTTTAGATGGGCATCTCCTTCCTTTTGAACTCATTGACAAAAATACTTTTTATTAACAAATGGGAGCTTTTAACGATATACAATCTACCCTAAAATCATCATGATAAATATAAAATATTGAAATGCAAAACAGTCAAAAAGGTTTTATCCCCTGACATTTGCAAACGTCACCATTCTCTCGAATGAACGGCCGGAGTAGCCGTAAGATCCTTTTGAATCTTGAGTTTTTATCCTTTTAAATCTTAAGTTCTCTTTACGCAAATAAACATTATTATAAATTAATGTAACAACACAAACTAGCAATTTCTTAAGACTCTAGGATTTGGTAAATCTTTCACTTCAACATCCAAGGGCGGATCCAGGATTTGATTTTGGGGGGGGCATTCTGACAAGGTTTATCACAAAGTGAAAAGAAATGAGTTTTTTGTAAGTCTTTGGGCGTTTTTAGCAAACCTATCTACACCCATGGACTACATTCGTGTCTACACCTTATATAGTCTTTCAATTTAAATGGAGAGCAATTTAGGAGGTGATTCAGTATCGTTAATACATCACACTCCACTGCAAAGTACTTTTTTTTGCGCGAACTTTTTTTTCACTTCTCAGTCCGATCAGCTGTCTCAGTTTGTATGGACAAGTGAAGAAAAAGTTCGCGCAAAAAAAAAGTACTTTGCAGTGGAATGTGATGTATTAACGATACTGAATTACCTCCTAAATTACTTTCTATTTAAATTGAAAGACCTTATATAAGGTGAAATTTAATCAACCGCCCGTATTCATACTGGAGACTCGGTTAGTGAAGGTCAGGAACAATGTTTAATGACCCGTCATCAGGTTTTGCCCCTATAATGCCTGCCGGGTGAACCATATGAAAAATTTCCCAATTTATATTTTAATTTATTTTCTGTTATTTAAAAAATTATGTAAAAACTTATCACATAATTAAGCTTCAAGTAAGGCTTCAAGCTAATAATTCGGCGTTATGTTTTCTTTTATTTTAAGTAATTGGTTTAAGTTAAAGTTTATTATTTTTTGATTTAGTAGTAATTTATATAATTTAGTATGTTTTTATTTTTTATTTAAGTTTTTTTTTTGTTTGCTAACATTGTAACATTATGCGAGTGCTGTATGCTCCTATAATTTGTATAACTCTGCAGGAATAATGTATAGTCAAGTCAATAAGTTGATATTTGTAATCTGAGTATGCAGTTGGAGCACCTTAATAAATAAATAAATATACTAGATTCTTGGAACCTTGTTCCTGATCACTAACCAAGTCTCGAAGAACCAATCGAGAAGTCGAGCTAAATGTATGGAATTCCGCCAATGTCAACATCCTTCACAACATCTCTGACTATTGTCGATGATTCATCCAAAAATAATTCTCTTTGTGACGATGTTTAATAAAACATACCAGTAGTGGCGTGCAAGTAGACCACGCTTCTCTGCGACTGGTGGCTGGAGTCGCCCTCTGTGCTGCTCTCTCCGGAGTTGTTGGTCGGAGTGCGACGACGGTGTCTGTAACATATATATCGTATATAAGTGGAAGGTAGAAGTTGAAGTGGCAATGGACTGGCCACATTTGTCGCCGACGTGATAACCGTTGGGGCTGTAAGGCATTGGAATGGAGACCACGTACAGCAAAGAGCAGCGTAGGCCACCCTCGTGCCCGCTGGACTGACGATCTGAAGGACGTTGCGGGTGGCGGCTGGATGAGGATGACTGAGAACCGCCAAGAGCGGCGTAATTTTGGGGAGGCCTATGTCCAGCAGTGGACGAATACGGGCTGATGGATGGATGGAATGTAGAATGCGGAAGAGCTTCGTTAGAAAAGGACGTGTCGACATCCTGTAAGAGGTCCAATTCAAAAGCACCCGGAACAGAACAGCTTGTGTGACTAGATTCATCAATGTGAATTTGGAGTGGAGGAAAAGAGCTTCTATAGTGGCGTCAACTAAGACATACAAATATGCCTAGCGCACCCTGGTCAGTTAAACCATGACTCAGCTATCTGACAAAGTCTTTCACTTCAACTGGTGGTAGACTTGTCACCACCCGGAACCATGCCGCCCAGCGACTCGTCATACTTGGGTATAACGCTTATTATTGATCGAAGGTATAACGCCATGAGATGCCGTACCAGCAAAGTGGTCAGAGAGCTGCATCAGCCATATATGTATTACATATGTCATAAACCATCTGTTTCTTACAACAAGGCGTGAAATTCACATGACGCCCTCGTAGCCGTCCAACATCTGCATTACTTATCAAGTAGTAACAAAAATTCGACGGTCCAGTGGTGCAATCGGAAGCGCACTTGTCATGAAAGCAAGGGATCACAAGTTCGAATCTTAGCCCAAGGATTATTTAAAAATAGTTGTTTATTGGTTAGACCGATGGCCCGATGGCGAGGCAATATCATCAGGGCTGTTGGTGGGCAATGGATGCGGCTGGCGAGAGACCACGAGACGTGGAGAATAAGAGGCGTAGCTATGCTCAACAGTGGGTGGATATGGGCTGATTTATGATGATTTGTTTTCTTGAAAATTGTTTCCGGTTGATCTTTTCTAGTTTGTAATGCAATCTAATAATATTGATTACTTACTTCAAATCCCTGCTGAGCTCCTGCTTGCTGCCCCTGACCTCCTGCTTGCTGCTCCTAAGCTCCGAAGAACTGCCTCTCAACTCACTGCCGTGCCTCCTGACATCCGCTTTACTGCCTTTCAAAGTCTTTGAGCTGCTGTGACTCCGAGATCGCCTCTCGTATGGACTGATTGGTGGCTTCATCGCGACCTTCCTCCCAAAGTTACTCTCAGTCCCTGAATTGCTGTTATTCTCTGATATATTGTGAAGATTCCTCTTGTAGTATCGTCTGTCGTCTTTCTCTTCTCTGTGGAGATTGGAAAGAGAGGAGCTTTTGTTTGTGAGAACGCTTCGATCGACTTCATCTAATCCGGTGCTGGAGTTTGAGGTGGTTTTCCTGAGGAGAGTGTGGCTTCTGCCTTGAGGGTGGCTCTTGGACTTGGTGACGGCGCTGTGCTTGGTGTTAGCATCAGAGTCCTGGTCGGTATCTCCGAAGAAGCGAAGGTTCTTTGCGGGTGAGTTCAAAGGTTTAGTCGTCTTCGCCCAAGACTTTCTTGTGGTGGATTCGTCTTCGGTATTTGCACCGTTTTCTTTCAGATTCTGAAAGTTGTAAAAGCAGGTTAAAAATATTTTTATGACAATAAAATGGCAAAAATAATGGCATGAATTTCCGAGGAGGTCACAGAGATATTCCCTAGTGTGAACTGTGACATGCAAGTCACAGTCCACACTCGGTCCACCCGCGTTTCAGCGACGATTTTTACGTCCCCATCGCCATTCTTCGGGCACAAAAATACAAGCTTAAAGCATCCAGGTTTCCTCACGATCATGGTTTCCTACACCGTTCAGCAAGTGGTAAGTAGTAGGTAATACAAATACTATACACATAAATTCCGAAAAACTAGTGCAAGCCCGAACAGGGGTCGAAGCTGCGTCTGAACTCTCGAGATTGAAAGGCCAGTGTTCTACCGCTGAGCTACTGCCGCTTTTTATGTTAAATATATATATTTTTAGGTACTTTATTGAAACCACAATTCCAACTTCAAAGAACATTTATTATTTTGGGCAAATTTCTATGGGAAGTTGTCCAGTGTGATCAGTAGAATATATGTTAACGTTTAGCATCATAGTAAGTTACCTTAACAACTTTGTTCCTCTTCCTGGTGAGCCTGTCAAGAGATTTGAACCAGTTGCCGGCAGACGACGGCGGGGGTGCGGCAGGCTCGCGGAATGGGGGCGAAGGGGTGGGGCTAGGTGTCGCCAGGCGACGCCTCTCACGGTATCTTTGTGCCTGAAATTACACAAATAACCTAAGTACAGTCCACACTCGTACACCAACCCACGTTTCACTGACGTATAATGATTAATGACCCAGTGAGATGGGTGCCTATCGCGGCAGTTGTGCCATTTCGCTTAGATTAAGATGTGTTAATTCCAAAACCATTTCAATATTTAGGTTTAATAAGCCGTATTTTAGAACTTGTGGTATAAAACAAGTCATTATAATGATTATTTTTACGAAAAAGCTGCAACTTCCATTTGCTTTCGTGTGACGTCACTTGAGAAATGGCTGTTTAGAAATGTGTCCTTTGCTATCAAGATAGCTCTACTTTGGAAACGTGTTGTTTCGTGTGTGCCCGACTGCACTGGGTGTCGTTACTAAGTTCATTTTGAAATTATGGCGGTCGTGTTTTTTAATATTTTTCATTATTTATTATTATTTAATACTCTTATACCCAGCGCCAACCCGGATCGTATGGTATTCTAATGAAACCTCATTCATTCAAATTGTTTAAAGCGTTCAGAAGATACGATGGAATAAAGAAAAATACATGCATGAACTCTGAGAACTACACACTCCTTTTTTTGGGGCCAGTCGTGTAAAAAGAGTATTGCAGCAGAATGAATTTAAAATCAAGCCATCTTTATCTTTTTCCTGTAAGTTCCCTAGGGACAATTCCGTGGCCAACACCAAACGCAATCCATAAGGGTAAAGACGTACAGAGTGAAGAGGGGGCATGTTTGGTGTGGTGGTACATGATATGATTCCTACAAAACTTTTTTAAAGTACATCGACCTTTTATTTGACCTTGGCTAGGTTTATTCTTTAGGAGATAATATTTTTTGCGTGCCATCAATCATCCGTCCATCAGTGAGTTTTTGTTATGTTTTCGTTTGACATGTAAGTTATTGTTGTGCCGGCGTGATGATGTCGATGTATGATGTATACTTTTTATTTTAGTACTTTGTAGACTGAAAAGCTTAACGGTACACCTGACGCTAGAACATCAACAAAATCAGATTTTCAAGGGTTCATTGGAAGAAACTAGTTCTCTCCTCATACTGAAGAAAATATATTTGATTTATCGATCTTTTATCTAGGGATTCAATCTATAAACAATGTATTAAGATTTATACTTTTGTCAAAAAAAAAAAAAAAATGTTTTCCACCCTCTTTTTCTTGGTTTTCAAATGATTTTTTTGTATAAAATAGGCAATAGAAATACGAGTATGAAGGAATTTTACCGAAATCCAATATTTTTTTCCCTACAAAATATTTCAGTGTTAGCTAAAAACACATCAATTTGTTGTTTCGCTGCGTGATCACTAGTATTACGCGTCCAAGAACAAGAGGCCAAAGAGCCAACATATAATCGCCTCTATCAAAAGCGAATAAGGTCTTTGCCATTAGACTTATTGTGCTGGACGGGTAATAAAAAAAGTTGCTAGGGTATGCCATCCTCTTAACACCTAGCATGCGTAACGTGACCATTTTTATTTTCGCTCAAAACGGGACATCGTCATAATTGTTATCGGATGAGAAAAACCAAAATTGAATATACTTGAAAATTAAAGATACGATTTTAAAACACGGTCACTATAATAGTAGTTTATGCTACAAGAGCGAAAAGGAATATATAAACGTAACTGAGTAATTTATTGCTCTTACGCCCGTGTCAATACGTTTTTCAATGCATAGTGTGAGGAAACAAATATAATCAAGGAAAACAATTTAATTATTACAGTTGAGAATTACATTGTTACAATTTTGCAAGTTAATGATTGGCTCAAAAGGATTGTATCCAGAGCCGTCAAACAGTGGAAAACATTTATAACATTAATGGTACACAGGAAAGATTGCAGGTTAGCCAACTTCTCGTAAATAAATTAAAAAAAAAATGATTTTTTTATTAAAATTACCCTTAATCAAACACAATCGATAAAAATGTAGGAATCCCTCTATTTCTATAAAAAAATCTTATTTACATTATATTTAAAGTTAAACTACAGTACCTATAGTATATTATAATAACTGTAATTATTAAATCAAACTGATTTTTAAAGTAAGAAAGAAAACAAAAAGAGAGAAAAAGTTTACCGCAAACAAAATTAGGTACATTTTTCTTTCGCAAAGCAAAAATATTTCCAAAAACTTGACGACGTCACATTTCTATACGATGAAGACAAAGTCAGCCATTTTATAATTTGAAGTTCTGAGTGGTCGGTAGGAGGCACGCTCGTGCGGTAAGTGTATTGTAAGTCAATTGTTATCGAGAATAAATAATTGTACTGGTTAATTGGTATCAACGATATGCTCTTAAGCATTAAATAAACCAGATGCATCAGTCAGCCCGAAGGTTAACGAGTCCACCAGATGGTCTTCGACCTTATCTTACCATTATTGGGACAACCTTCATGATTCAGAGCGGATATTTTCGGGGCTAGTACAGGTTTCGCATTAAAAGGATTTAATGATTTATTTTTGTCACTGTCACTCCAAGCGAAAAATCGCGCAGTGCGAGAGGGGCTGATTCAGGGCGAAAGCGAAAAATGTTAGTTTTATAATTTTTATAAAAAACTAAAATTGCTAGCAAAATTTCAAATATCAAATCTCTAGATATTGTTGAAACACACCTAATAAAATATGTTTGAGTTCTGTATATGGTTCTTATTCGTCAAACGAGGAGAAAAAGTGTGTTTGAAGACCTCATTTCAACAATTATTTCTATCGAGCAAAATTTATCCAAACATGTTTTCCAATTTGAAATCCCTAGATTATTATAGTCGAGATGCATATACCAGAAACTGATTATAATTTTCCATGTATTTCATGAAATACACAGAAAAGAAACACCCGTATTTTTTTCGCATATCGCCTTATAATCGAAAGTTTTACACCAAAACTAGCCTTTCACCCGCGTCTCGCATGTGCTGAAGAAGGACCTGCTAACTGCTCTACTAATTGTTTCAAATTTAAGATCATAAACCTCTATGTTGGAGAAGACTACTACTAATCTGAAGGTAGCGGATTCAAATCCGGTTCAGTCTGCGTGCTTTGGAAGGCACAATCTAATTTGTGCCCGAAGTACGGCGATAGGGCTCACCACCTCCTGGGACGTAATAGTCGTGGGTGAATAGTGGGTGTGGACTGTGACCTTCTCATTGATTCATGTAGTGACGATGGGTAAGTTCAATATCAGAATTTTAATTTTGTATAAGGCTGTTAAGCCAAACTTGGGCAGATCGGAATTAGAAAAGGCAATAATTATACATGGTACAAAACCGGAGACGTATTTTGCGGTAATTTTTCCACAAAAAATATTTGGTTATTAATATGAGTAATTATAGTATTGAAGTCCACATTAAGTCTGTTCATATTCGTATACGCGCGCGCCGGTGTTCTAGCGAATCCTGATGACGAAAGCTCGACATGTGCCTTATAATTACACTGATTTTAAGCGTGTCTATCCGTTTTTAGGATTATATAGTACTTAAAAGGTACAAACAAAAGGAACCTTATGGTGAGACTCCTTTGTCCGTCCGTGCGTATGTCACAGCCTTATAACTTTAGCACCGTTAATGATAAAGACATGAAATTTGACACAAACAAAATAGCATTAATTTGGCCACATACCAGGGTATAAAAAAAATACGAAAAATTCGAAATTATAAATTTTTTTCCAAAACAAAAGTGAGAAAAATAAAAAATATGATCCTAAAAATACAATATGAGTATCAATTTGTAGATATTAAAAAGTTAATTGTAAAAATATATACTTTTACTATATTTACTCGCACTGGTTTCGAGAAATCTTTAAAAGACCACAAAAAATGTATGTCCCCCCCTTATCTCCTGGCGAAACTGGTGGACCGAAAATTATGAAAAAAATCATGGTAATGTGTGTTTACGTAAAGATTACAGAAAAAAGAAAAGCGGTTGAGAAATTCACGAAAAAAATGACAAAATTAAATTTATCATCCACAAAACGGAACCCTAGGTACGCGAGTCTGACTCGCACTTGGCCGATTTTTACATTCATAAACTCTAAGAGACATACTCGTAGAATAAACACCGTCGGCGGAAGGTGCGAATAGAATGACGGCATGTGACAGTGACATTGACCTCTTGGATGTTGAACTTGACCCTGAGTCGGATGTTACCTGTCTCCTCGATGGCATGTCAAATGATCGCTAACTAACGTGTGATATGATATCTACGACAGTTGAGGCTGATTTTTAGAAAAATCATACTGGACAAAGCAAGTCACAGCAACAAGGAAGTTGTATACCCGTGCGTTGATCGGTTGATATTAGAGATGCCGCGAATACTCGCTATTATTCGATATTCGGCATTACTCGATATTCTTTGGTTATTCGACGAATACCGAGTAATAGCTAGAATTATTCGACATTCGGCGAATAGTTGTCTAAAATAAACTTTTAGTGAACAAAAAACTATAGACTTAAAAATAATCAGTTTCTAATTTTTTTAATAAATAAAACACACTTGGTATTAATTATTATCATTAATATAAAAAGTTAGCCAAAAATTAGTCATGTCATGTTGAAGTTAGGCTTTTTAATTAATATTTAAAGACAAAAAGAGGCAGATTGTGGTGCAAAAAAAAATCGTTTTTCTGCACGATTAGGATCAAGTCTGTTGCGCTTTTCTTCATAAATCAAACCTGCCTCAGAAAAGAAAAGAGTTTTCAGCATTTAAAAATGTAAAATCAGTATAATATGAGACTGATTTTTTTAACTTTATTGTTTTCTTTTCTCATAGATAACCTTAGAAAAATTTTTGATTACAGTAACTAATAAATTGTTAGTAAGTTCAAGACTATTCAAATTCAAATTCAAATTCAAATAGTTTATTTTGCAAAGTAGGTATAGATATATACACTTTTTACACGTCAAATTTAACCTAATTAAGAAAATATATGTAATAAAATAATAAATGTACATGAACTAAATTAAAGGTTTATTTAATTTATGTAGCAATATATTTACGATTAAAATGATAGGTAAAATATATATTATACAAGGTAAAATCCAATCAGCCGCCCGAACCCACACCGGAGACCCGGCCAGGGACCAGGAGCCGCACTTTTGAATCGCTCGTTCCCAACCCACGCGCGAAAGCACACACCCATCCCACGTTGCACATCAGAACTTGTCATTTGCAAGATGAGACAGGTACACTCTCGCACGCGAACCGAATTCGAACGACCCAAAAATACGGCCCCAGGAACAAGGTTCAATGATCACCAACCGAGCCCCCAGCACGAATCCAGGCGGCCGACCAAATCCCATCCTATATACTACATACTAATAGGTTACATATATAAATACATGCCTACCTCCGCCCATTCGATTAGTCTTGCTAAGAAGAAGGGCAAGAAACTTAGCAAGATCATGTCTTTTTTTTTCAACATAAAACTTATGCTATACAATATATGAATATACTTATGCTATACACAAGCGTATTATAATTTGGTAGCGAATAAATTATTTTCTATATTCCTTTTCTATGTCGAATAATAATGGCGAGTTATTCGACTATTCGCCATAGGGAATGGCGATTAATCGGTATTCGACTATTCGCTACAACAACTATTCGCTGCATCTCTAGTTGATATACGTATACCACTTATTGGAATGTGGTACAGGTCTGTCATTGGATTATGGCCCCTTGAAAGTGAAAGTAAATGCGCAAGTACACAATATACCCTGCAGTTAGCCATTACCTGTTGTAGATGCGAAATGTCTAAACTATGACAGAAATAAATTTCTATGTTTGAACACTTGCCGATTTATCCATCGCAAGGAGATATAAATTATAAATGACATAAATGTCTAAGTATTTATATTAAAGAAGTAAATCATGTTGAACAAGATTATACACAAAGATGAGCAGTTGAAAATACCCAAAGAATAAACTTAAATGTGAAAAAAAAAGACCAAGAAAAACCCAAGTGAATGCCAAGTTCTCCTAAAGTTCCTTCAAGTTACCTACATAATACCTAAATATGATATATGATAGCTCAATTGTTTTTAGTTAATAAAAAATGTCAGCTACCAAATGTTTAACTTTGCAAATTTCTATAGTTTATTTTAAATTAAATAAAGTGTTTGTGGGTTTTTGGGTTTGACTAAAGCAATAGTCAAAGAGTTCATATAACATTCTAAACAACTTCTACTTCTCAGTAAAAATGCTTCAACTGCAGGCAACCATACAAGCTAATTATTGTAAATAGAATTTTTACAGCTACGACATGGCATGGTGAAATACAAAATGAACCAAAGTTAACATTCTACCATTGCATTATAAAAACGCCGAGAAAAAGTAAACCTGGATGTGAGAAGCTCTGAACCGGGATTCAAACGCGGGATCCCTCGCTTACTGGATGATTGCTTTGCGATTGATTGCGAGTGATTGATCTGCTTGCAACAGGCCAAGTGTAAAAAATATGAAAATTTATTACTATCGTAATTCCGAAATACAAAGGCTCTACAATTTACAAAATGAGTCAGATACGCAAATTATAATTATTATCTTAAAGATCACTTACCAAAGCAGGAGAATCTAGGGGATCAGCGGTTTTTGATCTCGTCTTCCTGAAGTGGTCTCGTTTGATCTCGCCTTCTACATCAGACGGTCTGGGGCTGCGATGATCACTGTCTCTATCGGAAGACTCGTAACGCCTCCTCTCCTGTCTGTCTTCTCTATGGAATCTTTCTTCTCTATCTTCTCTATAGCTTCTTTCCTTCGTTCTGTTTCTGTAATCTTCTCGATACTTCTCTGCGTCACTATCTCTTGGATTAGAGCTGCGGTACCTGAAATTATTATAATTTTATCTTTAGGATTTTAGACAACGACTAAAGTTTAATTGCAGAAGATTTTGCACCATCAGAAGGGAGCTTATATTCTTTGTAGCTTTTTTTCTGTATTACGATTTTAACAAGGTTAATCTTCTAATTGCTACATGCCTGTCAATGTCCTCCCTAGAGCTCATGTACTCCTTGTACTCTTTTCTCCTATCCTCGTCGCTTGGCTCAGGATCCTTGTACCTCCTGTACCCTGCGTCCTCCACAAGATGTTCCGGGCTCTTGAGTACCCTGGTCCTGGGCTTCTGGGATATCTCCTTCTCTTTCTTGCTCTTCTTTGAAGAGTCGCGAGAGAACAACTGCTTCATCTGGGAATTTTCAAGTAAATTAGAACAATAGTTTGGATTGATTATAATGTATACAATTAATTGAACAAGGCGTTACTTTGCGGAAGTCCATCATAAACTTGTGGATATATTTAAGAAAATAGCACAATTAAGTACGAGTATTAGTATTAGGATTTTGTGTTTCTTTTTCAATATTTAGCTGAAAGCGATTGAAAGATTAAATTAAAGGCGTAGGTACATAGTAAACACTCACCTTCTCCAGTCCAGAAAGTTTTTTGTTAGCTTTGGGTGGTTTCGAGCTCATTTTATCATCGTGTCTACTCGGGCTTCTATCGTATCTTTCAATCCTCGGACCAAAATTAGAACTATCATCGGCGTTTCTTTCTCTTGGAATATATTCTTTTCTAGGATAATCAGGCCTGTTTTCAAACCTTGTGATGAATTCCCCATTGACATATATCTGCTCACTTGGATAGTTATCCTCAGTATGCTGCCTTTCACTTGCCAAGAAAAGTGATGTATCTCTGACATCGTCATCGCTCTCGTTTCTTCTGTATCTCGATCTATGGATCTCTCCACTGGAGTCTTTCCGGAAGTCATTTTCGATACCAGAGTCGACTAGACGGTTATCAATATCTAGTCTTCGGGGTGAATGTTCATCCCTGTACGAGTAATCATGACTATCACCGGAATCATGACGACGAATACCATAGTTCTCTTTGAGATATTTATCACGATTCTTCTCTCTTTTTAAAGAATTGTGGTAAGTTTCAGGATGCTTCGGGTCGTATCTAGTATTAGCGTAGTCATCTTCTATTTCCTGGTTGATGTCAGGATTCGAAGCGTAATGACCCTTTTTCTTGCTAAACCAATCATCTTTCTTATATTTCTGACCGGTTTGCAAAACATCGTGACTAGAAGTGAATTGTCTTGTTTTAACCTTATATTTCTTCTCAGTATATTCATCTGGGGTTAATACTGGCTTGCTAGTAAACTCAAGGCTCGGAGGTTCATATTCAGGTTCGGGAGGGAACATTTTCTTATCTTCTTTGAAGAGTGTTTCATCCAAATTATCAATAAACTCGCGCCGGTCTAGGTCTCCTTTTGGTACCTTCTGAAAAGTTCTAAATTCTGTGTTATATTTCACCTTATGATTTCCAGAATCATGCTTGTCATAGTCTTCAGTAACAGTGCTTTCTGCGAAGCCATCTCTTTCTAAAGTTTGCCTGTAATATCTAGCGGTCTCATTAACGTATTTCTCAGTGGCTTTCATTCGTTTTTCGGCTTCATATATAGGATCTTTTTCTGATAGATACCTTATAGCAGGCTCTTCCGTGATCACTCTATCGCGTTCAAATCTTCTTGCTTTTAGTCGAGATTCTAAGAGTTGCCTCCTATGACTTAGCTCATTAAAATCTAAATCAATCTTAGTGTCAGGTTCCACAGATTGGTTTCTTTTGTTATCCATACCATCAGCCCTTCCTCTGAATGTGGTTTCAATATATTCTCGAGAACGATCTTCTTTTGTTGGATATTCATTTGCATATGTAGGTTCCAAGTCTTCAAAACTAGTCAGTTTGTATTCTCTAAACCTTGGCCGTATAGGTGAATCAGTTACTTTGTACCCTTCAAGGCTTTTGAAGTTATTATCCTCACGAGGTTTGTAACTGTAGTCATTTTTTGCTTTAGGTATAATTTTATACCGATCTTCGTAACCTAAACCCTCATCTTCATCAGATAGGTTTCCGTACCTCTCTCTTGACGGAGAGTAAGTTTTATGAATGGTCTGCTTTCCTAGATTATTGTTCCCATTTTCTCCATTCTCTCTTACAACTTGTGCGTAAACAACTCCTTTGTCTGACATTTTATTTACTGGTATTGGAATTCTATCGGGACTTGTATTTCTAACGAATAGATTCGGATCAGGACTTCGCGATGGTTTTGTGTAGGAAAATGGTTGATTTACATGTGTACCGTTTTGAGAAGCAATAATATGGGTTTTTGTGGGAGGAGACATCTGGTCTTCTTTTAAAATTCTTACTATATGACCAACTGTGTAACCTCGAGTCAATGGAGGTTTATCAGGTGGTTGTTGACTACTATGGATCATATCTTTGCTGCCATATATGTTTTCTTCGATCTTTCTTATGCTATCTTTGATTCTCTCTTTGATTTCGACAGGGTTTATTTCTTTACCTCTAACTGTATCAATTTCATCAACTAGCAGTGTCTTTTTAACTTCAGTTTTCCGTTTAGGAGTTTCTTTTATAGATGGAGATAGTTCTTTTTCTGCAGATTTTCCTTTTTTGGATCTGACTGGAGGCTTAGGTTCTTTATCGGGACTTTTATATCTTGGTGGTTTTTCAACAGGATTGATTTTAGTTCCCTTAATCGGTGTTTTCTCGGAAGATTTGTTACTATCTTGCTTAGTTAATTTATTTTTTTGAAACTCTTCTAACGGTGGTGTCTTTTTAAAATAATCTTCTCTTGGAGAACTCTCTATAATGGGTGATAATTGAGTCTTTTTGTTTCTAAGAGACTTCAAAAATTCTTCTGTCTCACTACCAGATCTCTTTCTAACAGGTTTAGATTGTGTGTTCAAAGATGTATTAGACTTCAAATCGGAAACATCACTTTTGCTTCTTTTGACAACAGTCACGGGCTTCGTTGCTATAACAACTGGTACGTCTGGGCTTTTATTTCTTTGAGCTTTCCTGAATAGTGTTGAGAGAGATGTTCTTTCTTTCTTTCTCTTTGTGCTTACATCGCTGGTGGAACGGCCTAGAGGCTTCTTTTCTTCTGTAGTGGCGTCGTCGCTGTTTCTTCTTTCAACTTGTTCTTTGAACTTTCTTCTGTGTGGTAGAGAGAAGAACTTCTCAGGGGGATGGTCAGCAGTGCAGGTGACACTCTCTGCTTGAGCTCTGACTCTGTTGGCTTCTTCTATCAGTTCTTTTTCAGACAAATGAGTGAAAGGTTCCTTTCTTATTGGAGGCTGGTGCTCCGATGAGGTGCTACGAGATTCCCTCGGTTTACCTGCAATAAAGAGAAGGCATTCGTGTGAATGATTCATTCTAGTCGATTCATAATATGTTAATAATTGTTTTGTCATTTAAATCGTGACAAAGAAATACAAGAACAAAACACAATTATGTAAGTTAAAGGTAAGTAAAAAATTAATTTCAGCAAGTGAGTACTTAACACCAAAAATAAATAATGTAGATTCTTAAAAACTTTATTAATACCAGTTCCACAAAAAAAAGAGAATACATCTGTCTGTCTGTCACATCATTACTTTTTTGGTGCGAGATTCGTTGTCCAATTAAAATCCAGTTTTTGTTTGGTTGTAAATTAAACAAATTCATGAAATTTTGATAGGATGTTATTATGAGTTTTTTTTGTTGGATTAATGAAGATTTTGTTGATAAAAATATGGTCGGTGAACGACAAGCCAACTATCAATATACGATAATTAAAATCCCAAATTTGATTAATATTATAACTTGTGATGAATTTAAAGCAGAATAGTTTATCGTTTATTTATAAAGTAAACTGTTCATATAGAATGAACCTCACTTTTCGCAACCCCAAAATCTAAACTTATTCTTTAGCAGTTTTTAGTAAATTTTGTTGCGCTATCCTTTTCAAGTTTTTTTTTTGTGTCCATTGAAACTTGAGCCGTACATTTGATATGGTTTCTTGTTCGCTCACGTTTTTGTGGTAAAGCTAATTTGGCTTGCGAAAACAAATATGGCTAAAACAAAACGCTAGCTAAGAATACCCGTTTTGGGTCTGCATGTTCAAAGAATTTCTCATTTGTTATCATTCGTACGGGTATTAACCCCGCTACCCCGAAGAGAGAGGAAAGTATTGTCGGGGAAAATTTTACAGGTTAACTTTTCACCCTTATCACAAATATAATGCATTAAAGTTTGTTTTTCCTTACGTGACCCATTTGGTAAACAATCTTAGCACATCTTTTGAAGGTACCTAATTCCTATTTTTAAATTATTAAAAGTCTTAGAATCCGAATTCTCACAAGGCATTAACAATTTTTTACCTAGTTACATTTCCCATAGCTTAATTCCTAAAAGATGTTTTCAATTTTTTTTTCAGAGAATATACGCCATTCTAGGCCATTTTTTTCACTGTTATGGTATATAATTTGATAATTATTTTGTATGATTTTTTAAAGAATTTTCACATACGACTCCACTTGGGGCATTTTAGGCATTACACCAAAGATTTCATTACACTGATTGTGGATCTTTGACTTGTTGATAAAAAAGTGGTCTGCCTCTGTCTGTTTTCTCATCTGTCATCCATCTGTCAAATCAGTCTGAAGCAAATTATTATAAATTTATCTTGATAGCAAAGGACACATTTCTAAACAGCCTTTTCTCAAGTGACGTCACAAGAAGTCAAATGGAAGTTGCACCTTTTTCGTAAAAACATTTATCATACAAAATACAAAAATACAAAAATATTTATTTCGGTAAAAAACACATTTTAACAAAAATATTGTTGAGGCCTTCTTGTAAGTATAAAATACTTGTAACAGAAGACCCCACTCTTCCATAGCCATAAATTATTAAAATTTATACCAAAACAAATAATTGTAATAAACTTTATAACAAAAATTAAAATATTTTTACATGACAATTAAAGTTGAATGCACGGTCTTATTCGTGAGTGTGTGTAAATGTGTGCATATGTGTGAAATCTGAGAATATAAGGGTGTGTGTGAGTGTGTAGTGTGTGAGGGTGCGTGTGTAAGTAAGTAAAGGGTAGGTGAGTGAATGTGAATAGTTATTTTGTGCGTATTGTAGGTATCTATATATATATTTTTTTTTATTATTTTTATTTCGGTAAAAATATGATATTACCATGGTATACATATAATACTTAACACTATTAACATCTTTTGTTAAATTTATAATATAGGATGAAGAAGTTTCTCTGTTTCTTCGTACCTTAGAGTCTTGAGCCAAGCAGTCAGTGTTACTTTACATTCATAATATGTTTTAGAGTAGATGGATAACATTTTGTTTAGCGTATTATAAAGATATTTAGTCTGTGCGAAATATTGATGACTTGCAAAGGATGTTTTGACAACATCTGTAGGTAGAACATGCTTCCTCCTTTTAAATTGTTTGCTAGGGTCAAAAAAATGAGGTTTTTTAAACCACAAGTTCTAAAATACGGCTTATTAAACCAAAATGGTTTCGAATTAACACACCTTAACATAATTTGATCTAAGCAAATTGTATTTTATAACTTTTATTTAAAAAGTATTATTAAAGGAACCTACCAAGGTTGTTTACCAAATGGTTCACGTAAGGAAAATAGAGAAAACTCATTTTGATTTTGCGAGAAATTCTTTTACGTTTCGGATGATATCGTTTTGTAGTGAGTAAAGTTTTTATTAGGCACTTTCTGGATTCACTTTCAAATGACATATCTCTAAGATTCTAAGATCATTTTCTAGAGGCTGAATAGCAATAGAACTTAATGTTATCTACATGACACTTTGATTTCCGATTCCGATACAAAATAAGGAATAGTTTTTTTTTTGAGTTATGTCGTTTTTTGCCGGAGACAAAGAATTATAGCTGTATTTTCCTGGACCTCTATATTTCGCCAAAAATATTATTAAACTTTATAAAGGCTACGTTTTGTCCCTAAAAAAACCGGCCAAGTGCGAGTCAGACTCGCGTACCTAGGGTTCCGTATTTTGAATGATTTTAATTTGTATTTTTTTATTCGTGAATTTCTCAACCGCATTATTTTTCCTGTAATCTTTACGTAAACACATATACAGGGTGCAAAAAATTCAAGGGCCCTGGAGGGGAACTACCTTAAATCCTTTAGTTAGGTCATTTTACTGTAAGGAAACATTCCTTTATTTTTTAAAAGAAACAAAATTGCATTCAAAGATATTCTGAAATTCGCTTGTCTCACCTCTGGGAATCAAACCAACTAAAAATTAAAAAAATAAACCCTCGCTATTTTATCATACGAATCGGTAAGATTATTGTTCAGAATAAAATTTGTATAATAAACATTTGGCCTTACACTCATCTGTTGTACGAGATACTCATGAAATTAAATATTTATTACAAGTTCTTTGATAACAATACTTAGTACTGTTCAATTTTTTATGGTTTTTCTAGGATTTCTCAAAATAGATGCAGTTAAATATAGCCAAAGTACATATTTTTACAATCAGCTTTTTAATACCTACAATTTTATGCACGTATTGTATTTTATAAAATATTTTTTTTACTTCTTTTTTATATTTCTCGTTTGTGCTCAATTTTTTTTTATCCGCTTTAGTTTTCCTGTAATTGGCCAGCGACTATAAGCGACTTTTTTTTTAATTTTTCGGTCTAGTAGTTTCGGAGATAAGGGGGGGGGGGGGACTTACATATTTTTGTGGTTTTTTAAAGATTTCTCGAAACCAGTGCCAGCTTTTTAATATCTAATTTGTATTTTTAGGATAATATTTTATTATTTTCTCACTTTTGTTTTGGTAATATTTTGAAGAATTTCGATATTTTCATATATTTTTTTACTTATTGATATGTGGGCAAATTAATGCTATTTTTGTGTCAAATTTCATGTCTTTGTATTTAACCGTGCTAAAGTTATGAGGCTGTAACATACGGACGCACGGACGGACGGACCATAAAGGTTCCTTTTGTACTTTTTAGGTACTACGGAACCCTAAAAACAGAATAATTTGAAATTATGTGTATTAAAAACGTGAATTTGTAAGGATCAGAGTTGCGTTCAGTTTGATAGCCGGTGAGGTGCTCTTAACACTGACAGCAGGATAGCATACACAAATTCAACGCGAGCAAAAGAGATAGCGTGTTAGGCGGGCGTCACCCGAAGATCAAACTGAACGCAGCCCAGAACATGCACTGTCATAAATGTAAAAAAAAAAAAACAGTACAAAGTATATAGACTTATTAGCAAGAGGTGACTAAAGTAGAGCCACTGAGTGATGGCGCCTATGACGTTTAAATGCCTACAAAGTATCGTAATTATTTATAAGCAAGTGTGAATTAAAAAATGTAATACTTCATTGTTGATAGTGATGTACTACTTGTTTCGGTTATTATTTTTCGATTTGAATGTTGCTTTATTGTGTAATAGAATTCGTATAGAAACAAAGATTTTTGTTTAACAAAGTTTCTCATTTTTTATAGGTCGTGTTTGAGCTCACCAAGTTACGCAATAATATTTAATTAAAAACAAAACAACGACGAAGTTAAACTAAACGAAAATAAATGATAGTAAAATAATTTTTTCAATTTACATATTTAAACATCTCTTGGGGGCCCCGGGGTACCACACCGCATAGCCCTCCGATAGCTACGCCACTGGTTTTGGCACATTTTCCTTTTGTATCATTATGTTGAATGTTGAATGACGTGTCTAATGTTGAGTAAACTCACACTTGATTTTTATTTTTAACCGAAATTTGAAATGTACCTCATCACTAAATGCAGCTGTCATAAGTGCCATCACTCAGTGACCCTACTTTAACTTACGTGGGCAGTGACCAGAGTGGACGATAGCGATGATGTAAGCGTTTTGTCGATACATGTCGGTCATTTGTGGCGATTCGTTGTAAAACTTTAACTTATTTGACAGGACTAAAGGTAACACGTTGAAGAACAGATACGCTGGACAGTGTACTATTAGATACACCAATTTGAACACGACGCCGTATGGCGTCATCGATTCCCTGTTGAATTTCTTTACAAACCAGTACAAGTGTTGTATATTGTGTCACAAAGCTACTGTCAATCCAATGGGCCTCAGTGGCGTGCACAGAATTTTTTGCTTGAAAAACAAGCAATTGGTCAAGAATAACAATAAAAAAAATATGAAAAAATTTAAATATTCAATTTCCAATACAAACTTTTTTTTTTCAAAGTGATATTTAAATTTTTTCATATTTTTTTATTGTTTTTCTTGACCAATTGCTTGCTTTTCCAGCAAAAAGTTCTGTGCACGCCACTGATGGGCCTCAATGTCTGTTTCCCCTTTCGCCTTCCTCTCTACTACCATGTGTCACAACACAACTTGTATGAAGGCAATCTCTGTCCTTCAACGTGTTAATTTAAGCAATCTGTCTTTTTCTTTCTGTATCGAAAAGACAAAGACAGGACGCTCAAAATAAGGTTAGTCCTGTCAAATATGTTAAGTCGTGTTACACCAAATCTACACCAAAGTCGGTCTGTTTATTAACTTAATATCTTAAGGGGCTGCACAAATTTAAATTTTAGTCCTGCTCTAGCGTTTTTGTTTTTTAACAGTCTATCCTGCGCTAATCAGTAAACTTCAGTAAAGTTATTTTGAAATCGCGGCTATATTAGGACATCAACTATAATTTCTTTATGTAACATTTAGTAAGTATCTGCGTGAGTTGGTTTCATTTCAATCGGTTTTGAAATATGGAAACTGAATCGCTTTTTTCTTGAAATTCATGCTTTTCATTAAAAGAAGATTGAAAGAATGTAGGTAAAGTTTAATTAATAATTGTCTTGAGTCAAAAAACACATCCTATTTTTCATTTTATTTTTACCATTTACATCGACGGAACTGAATCCAATGCAAAACTGATGTTTAGCTTAGTGGAGCCCCTTTAATATTTCTGCTACTTCTAGAAATATTATATTACTTATAAGAAATATTAGAAATATTATGGGGCTCCAAATAGCGCTGTGATTAGCTCATTTGTGGCTCAAATATCTCTTGCCGACGTTTTTCTTAAATCAAAAACCAGAGTAAAGCCACTTAGATAAGTTTAAATCGGCCAAGTGCGAGTCGGGTCTCGCTCTGTTGGGGTTATTGCATTATCTTATGAAAGAAAAAAATATTTGTTCGTAGGTGTGGCTTACAATTTTAAATAATTATGTATCAGGGTTTTCTGTATTAGTTGTTTAAATACAGTACAATATGTTATATAAGATACATAAACTCCAAATTATAAGTGTTTAAGATACAACCTGTAACATAAATGGTTATCAACAACAACCTTTGAACCTACATTTCTTTATTTCTGAAAATAAAAAAAATATTTTTATACAACTATCAATAATTTCCGTAGAAAATCCCTTGTAAAATCACTCTTATGCGCCGTAGCAAATTTTTCCGCACTTATAAATACAACAAATACAAAAGTCTTTATTGTACAAAAAAGTTTTACAAAATAATAATTGGAAAACTGGAAATGAAAAAAGGCTTTTTGCACCTTGTTTTTCATGTACGGGACCAGGGACTAGTAGGATGAAAAAATTATTTGGGGAGCCGAGCGAAGCGATCCTCGCGCCTCTGTACCTATATATAAGTTTAAATAATATTAGCTCAAAACATAGGTAGCTAGTCTATATGAACAACTGTTTGTATGGCAGCTAAGCGAAATTCTTGAAATTTGTTTTCACCTTTCCATACTGGACCAGTCAGCTGATCGGGACAATTTGTATGGGAGGAAGAGAAAAAAAGTTGCGAATCTCGCTTAGCTCCCATACAAATAGTTGTCATATAGACTAGTACTACCTATGCTATGTTATATTATTGAAAAATTTATGTATTTGTTGTTATTTAGTTTGTTTATGTTAAATTAAGTTGGTTGACTTCTTACACTATTGTATTAGGATTACCTGTAATAATAGCTGTAATATGTAAATAAATAAATAAATGTTTTGAGTTTCGCCAACTAGGTAGTTAGCCTAAAGGATAATCCGCCTCTGAATAGACCCTGTATATAAGTTCTTTAACCGATTACTGACCTACTTAATTAGCGACACAAAAACGGTAAGTACAGATATTTTTAGCGCTCAGAAAGTGATTTACCGACCGACAAACAGATAAATTAGAGGTTCGTAGATATAATTGTCAAACCAAGCCGGAAATATGCTAAACTGATTAGCAAAGAACTCGTTTTTGTATATTTAACAGTGCTTTTGAAAATGTAGAGTTATGTATTGTATAAAATTCCAATATCGTATTTGGGGTCATTTTGTAATACAAAATTTTTATTATATTTTGTTAAATACCAGGGGCTTTTTGCGTTGTATTTGGAATCTTGGGTGTTCTGTTGTCTCATATTTTGGAATATTATTTCATATGTAAAACCTAAGATTTCCTGTCGGGTGTCACTTTCGTAAAAAAAAGGTAAAAATTTGATCGCGGCAGACCCGTTAATACGAGTATTTATGAAACGTGAGAGTTTAAAGTTATAAATTGTTAAAATATAAATGTACATATATTAAAGTAAACCATTTATTTAAACCTCATAGCCTGTACGGGTTAATTAGCGTTCACATAATTCAAATATTAAAAACTGAAATTATTATATACACGACACTTTTCAGCAATCAAGTCTGCAAAAATTGTAAAATAATACGTAAAAATGTTTTGGTACAAAGAGTTTTATTTATTTATTTAAAACATTTTTTGCACATTTAGACAAGTAGCATATATTGCTAATAGCAATATCTTCCAGGCAACCCTCGGTAGCTAAAAGAAAGATGAACAAAATAACATGTGGAGTTGTAAATACTAATCAGAAAATAATAGGGAGATCAAGATTAAAATATAAAACTAAATATCTAAGACATAAACTTACATATAAAAATACATGAACAAACAAGAGTATCAAATATTCACGAAATTTTTAGAAAATAAAATTAACCTCAAAAAAGTTATACAAGTCAAAGTAATTGATTCTATGATTCTATGCTGTCGATCGGTCTTAGCGAACAACATCAGTTGCTGTGGACTGTGGAGCGGCCGAGAGAACAACACATCCCGAGGATGCCTCGTTTAGAGGCGAAACACGTGTCGATAAGTTTTCTTGTTTGTTATTAAAGATTGCTTCGTGCATGTTTTATGCGGGAGAGCGGGTGCTGTTTGAGTCTGCGTTTTGAATAGCATGTGAGAGTTTTTAGCAGTATAGCAAAATTAATAATATAATTTCTGCATAAGTGTATGTTTTTACGTATTATATTATGTATGTATGTACATATTTGTTAGTGTTTTATATATTTAATTATTAGATTTTTTTATTAAACTTGTGTACGTTTTATCTTTTGTCTTTTGTGTCTTTTTTCAGAGATAAGCTTACCTGTTCACATAGGTTTTAATTGATTATGCAATATTATGCATGTAAAAGAATAACAAATTACTATGTATACTTTTATAATTTTAGCTGTTTATTGTAAGCAAAGTGCCAAATTATTATTTTACTCTCGTAGCTAAGTGTAACGTGACTCACGATAGCACAAGTTTAAACCTTTGTGGTTTTAAGCTGCTAATAAAGCCAATTCTGAAGGCTTTAATTTTAGTTTTAGTACTGTCAAAACAAAATTTTGTTTATTGTAAAATAGTCCTTAAATGCTAGGAACAGAAGCTAAACAACTTTGGAATAGTTTCAGTTTTGACAGCACTAAAACTAAAATTAAAGCCTTCAGAATCGGCTACATTATTATTTTTTGTTATAATTTTGTGTAAATGGTAAATAAATAAAAAAAAAAAATCTCTAAACTATTTTTCCTGTGCGTAAAGTAAAAAACAAACAAGAGTCGGGTCTAACAATCGTCTAACTCTACGTCAGCGGACCGTTGTTTAAACGTAGCTAACTTTTATCTAGGAGCGTATCGTTCAACAACACATTAACATTTGTGTACAGTCGCCTGCAGCTGAAGTTACATTTGTGTACAGTCGCCTGCAGCTGAAGTTACATTTGTGTACAGTCGCCTGCAGCTGAAGTTACATTTTTTTTATTGCCATTTTTTTATTCTTAATTGATTTACGCTTCGCCTTATGAACAGTGTTGATGAGCCGTAGGATGAAGTGCGCAGAAAATATTAAAATGGTAGAGTAACCCGGTACGGTTTCTTAAGACGTCATGCTGGAACAGCACACGTCGCTTGGCGACACGCTTCCGTCAAGCGTACCAAGTGAAAGTATTTGTCAGTTAGTTATTTGGGTCTTGGTTCGTCCAGGGTGCGCCAGGCGAATTTGGAATATGTGAATTTTTCAACGGTCACTGTCACTCCAAGCGGAAAACCGCGCAGTGCGAGAGGGATGGATTAAGGGCAAAAGAGACAAAAGTAGATTTTTCATTTAAATAAAAAAACTAAAATAGCTAGCCAAACTTCCTTTAATCAAAATTTAGATATTGTTAAAACCCATCTAATAAAGTATTTTTGAAATCTTATATGAAGCCTTTTCGTCAAACGAGGTGAAAAGTTTGAAGACCTCATTACAATAATCAAGTTTTTGAATCGCGGTTCAGCAGGAATCTAGAAAAAGGTTCCAAAAATGTTATACTAGATAATTTATCAAACTAATAGCTTCTTTTTGAAAGTAATATTAGTACAGGACTTCAAAAAGTGCTAATGTTTTTACGGTAGCGCCTTAACTCGACTCAACAAGTTTCTTTCATGCACATCGTCACGACATGAATCCCCGAGGGGTTGTCAGAGGTGTTCCGAGTATGAACTGTGAAATGCATGTCCCGCGGTTCAGGTTTCCTTACGATGTTTTCCTTCACCGCTCAGCAAGTAGTAAGTAAGAACAAATATCATTGGTGCATGCCCGACCGGTGATTGAACCTGGATCTCAAAATTGAGAGGCCAGCGTTCTACCCCTGAGCCACCACCGCGTTTCTATTACCTATTAAATTAGCATTAGCCTCATTCTTAGTCCTCAACAAAATCACACTGTAGCTAAGTAGACCACTATAATCTTTTACAGATGTCATCCAACCCTTCTTATTTATCTAACTGTATAATTACAGGTATGCCTTACTATATACTAGTAATATCCTTTTGTAAGTTTATTCTTCCACTATGTATCTAACTTCACCATACGAAGCCAACTTTTATTTTACTCATCTTCATACGTATATTACATTTACATCGATCGATATTTTATATTTATTATAATTTTATTTCTTTTAAGAGGTCATCTTTCTCATCCCTTCCTTCTTCTTATTATACTTTTCTTTTAATATCACTTGACGCTGGCAAAACTGACCTTTAAAAAAGGAGTCCGTACTTGCCACAATAATAAAAAAAAAAAAAAATATGGCGTGGCCTTTTCAAAAAATGAAATACGTGCCATCAACCAAAAACTGTCAGTCTTCAATGAGAGTTTTTCTTTCCCCAGATGTCGCTGTCCATGTCACCATAGATAAAATATGTTTCGGAGCAATCAATGTCAAAGTGGTTTTTAGTTTTTTTTGGAATCTGTGTAAATTTTGTCTTTGTTTCTGTTTCTAAATAAATTGTACAACAGTGCCATCTAGGAATATTTTTCAACACTAAATTTGACATAAGGAAAAACGCTCATTCAAAACTTTTGACAGTAATAATAGGAACACGATCATAAAGTAACAATAATATGAAAATTAAATAAACAATACTCACTTTACAATAAGATACTTAACCGGTTTTATTATTTTTGATAATAATAATTAGTAACACACTTTACACACTTCACATTTAGGTCAATGTCAGTAGTTAAAACGACAATTTTCAACAAGAACTCTAGTTTTACATGCTAACGTCCGCCATTTTGATATTTTCACAGGCTAATGAAGTAAACAATATTGAAATGGTTTTGTTGAGACTGAAGAAGTAAAATGGACGACCTTCAGCATGACACAAAGTACAATCGATACAATTGCCTCTTACCCACTTTTCGCTTCCATTTTATCATTTAGAATACATACATACATAAATTTGTCGTCTCATTTCCACCTGCTACGGTCTCGACACACCGATTTTGCTATTAAAAAATCAACAAGCTCTTCTATTCTGGGTGATTTTGACTTTAAACCATATACTCCACTGATCATACTAGACAATTTACTCAAAGAAACAAACCAAGCAAATGGAATAAATGTTCTCGTATTAGTTTTATGTTGGCGACATACTGAAGAAAGCTATGTCAAAATTATCCGGAATAGAAGAGCTTGTATGACTAGATTGATGCATGTGCAAGAGGCGAAAGACGTGTGTGTGGATCGTAGCAGATTGAAATCTGTAGTCTCTGCCCACCCCTCTGGGAGACAGGCGTGAGTATATAAAGGAGAAAGAGTTATCTTTCAGCCATCTTAGAATTCTAGCAATTGCAACGGTCGAGTGATGCTACGTGGTTTTCTTCGATAGTACCTCATACACCTGGTTACATAGAGGCGGTATGTTTGTTACATATGTTACGGGTAAAGTTCGCTAGTATGTTAATTAAGGCTGTGGCTGGAAAAATATTTTAGGGAATCGTAGAATGCACGCAGCCTCTTTTTAAATTTGTTCATCAATTTTATTTTAGCTTCATTTAAAAAAATATGTGTAATATTTAAATTGTATACCGAATTGATTTTCTCTGATGCTGTTAATTATAGTAATTGTATTGCACGCAGTTGACAATTGAAACTCATTCATTCATTCATTCATTCAATAAGTAAACATCGTGTAGAGTGGAGCTATTACCGTGTATTGATTGTATCAATCAATCTTAATATATCACACATACAAAAATAATTTTATATTATATAACATAAATACTAAATCATAAAAAATACTTAAAATATACACTAACTACAAAGAACATAAAATTAAAAATAGACTAAATTAAATAAAAAATATTGTTTAAATCGCTGCCGCAGGGGAGGATCCCCAGCAGGCTGGTGGCGTTACCTCGTTGGATTGCGAGGCTAATCCGCTGTCCAAGGTAGGCCCCAGCCGCCTATCACCAGAAGCGTCGACCAGGCGCGAGGAAATTTCTTGGAAAAGTCGTCGCGCTTCTGGTCCCCATGGTCCAAGAGTTTCTACCCCAAAGGGCACAAATATGTAGCCATCTATATTTAATTTTATATTATTCGTTTAACTCAACATATTTTGTCGTTATATTGCTAAATAATTTTTTCGCCGATAAAATTTGTATTTTTAGATTAATTTGCAAAATCTATACGTGTTTTTTTTCGCGTGCATTTTGTTTAACGTTGTAATAAAGTAAATAAAGCACATAATTTTTATTGAATGATGTGTTAAATTTATACGATTTGATACGTTGTAAGTTAAGAGGCTATGCGAATTTTTGTCACTGTCACTCCAAGCAAAAAATCACGCAGTGCGAGAGGGGCGGATTCAGGGCAAAAGGGAAAAAAGTTAGTTTTATATTTTTATTAAAAAAACTAAAATAGCTAGCAAAATTTCAAATATCAAATCTCTAGATGTTGTTGAAACACACCTAATAAAATATGTTTGAGTTCTGTGTACTTTTCGTCAAACGAGGAGAAAAAGTGTGTTTGAAGACCTCATTTCAACAATTATTTCTATCGAGGAAAATTTATCCAAACATGTTTTCCAATTTCAAAACCCTAGATTATTTGATTTTTTGTTTTATTTATTTAAATGGTTAGTAAAATACAAAATAGAGAAAAAATAAATTGGCACTAATAATACCCAAAGCAGGCTTCCGACACATTAACAGATTCTTTCTTAGACTGTAAAACTAACAACTTAGCACATAATAATAAATCCGAATATGTGTGTGAGCACACATATTCGAATTTATTATTATATATATATAGCCAAAATGGATATACCAGAAATTTATTAAAATTTTCCGTGTATTTCATAAAATACACAGAAAAGAAACACCCGTATTTTTTTCGCATATCGCCTTAAGAGATAGTACAGGTGCAACCAACAATGTACTTGTATATAGCTATGTAATGGTTATTTGTTACAAAATTGTGTAGGTACTTGATGTTGTTAATAGTTGTTATTACATAAACATCTGGCCGACAGACAATGGTGCCCCGAGGGAGTGCCACCCGAGATGGGGACATAACTATACTTGTTGTCAAGAAATAAAAACGACATTGCCTTAATCCGCGAGACTTCTTTCGTGGCTTTCACTCTAGTGTTGTTAGATTACTAAAGAATACCAAGATTAAATGGACAGGGATCTGTTACTGAAACCTCATCCTCCACTGATCATACTGAACTAATATCACTACATAGTATAAAACAAAGTCGCTTCCCGCTGTCTGTCTGTCCCTATGTATGCTTAGATCTTTAAAACTACGCAACGCATTTTGATGCGGTTTTTTTTAATGGATAGAGTAATTCAAGAAGAAGGTTATGTATAATACATGCCCGTGCAAAGCCGGGGCGGGTCGCTAGTTTCAAATAAACAAACAATGTTTCTCTTTCTATGTAACCTAGCCATTTTGTTGGTAGAGGCAAAGTCAAATTTTGTTTTCAAATAAAATCATTTATTTGTCAACATAGGTAAGTTAGATGATATTATATAGATTATGAGCGTTATATGTTGTGTCTTATAGACATACATATGTTTAATCTTAATTAAATTAAATAAAGTCATTCATGTATTAAGACTATACATGAGTCTAGAGCATGAACAACGCCAGACTTTCGAGGATTCGTTTGAAGAAATTGGGACTCTCCTTGTATTAAAAAAATATATTTGATTTTTTGATCTTTTATCTAGGGATTGTGCTTATAAACAATGTATTAAGATTTAAACTTTTGTCAAAAAAAAATGTTTTCCACCCTCGTTTTTTGGTTTTCGAACGTTCGTTTCAAGAACGCGGTTAAGAGATCAACTTGTTTTTTTTTTGGGCTTGGACATGGTTTACTGAGACTTGGCTATGGGCTTATATTTAATTGGACATGAAAAAATGAAATAAAATAAGACTTGGCTGTACGGGCTACTGTCCTTTGCCTATTCCAAGACGGAATGAAAAATGAAAAAAAAAAGCTAGGGCATGGGCACACCTCGGCCAGAGGATCAGTCTGGCGATTCAGCGGGGTAGTGCTAGATACCAGTCTCTTGGGGACCCCGCCCTATGGCGACGGTTTAGATCATTATGTATTTATTTTATATAAGGATTAGAAGGGCGTATTTATTTATTTTATATTAATAATTTAGTTTTATTTCAGTTGTTATTAAAACGAAATATTAGGAAAGTCTTTGTGAACAAAAAACTGCCTTTGCATAGTATTATATATTTGTGAATAAGTATAATAATCTGAACTTGAGAACCAATAAAAATATTATGTCTAACTAAATTACTGAGTCGAGAACTTTTACCTTTCTTTTGCAAAACTCTTAGTTTCCATGAAAACACGACATGAGTACGAACCTGGGTTACAATGATCATCATAATTACCGGTCGAGTATCATTGTTTTACTCTAAATACCGGTAAATTATTACCGCTCCGAACTAGAGCGTGTGCACACATCTGTCAGTAGAGTACGCCACTGTGTCAGTCAGCATTTTACTTACATGTTTCTACGAATTATTATACCCGAGGGGGTTTAGAGGTGTTTTCGAAAGAAGACTATCACTGACACAGTCACCATTTATAGACTGTCTTTTCACCGAAGATTTTTGCGTCCCAACGAGATAAGAGGTACGCTTTATCACTGTACTCCGGGCACAAGTACACGCTTATTTTCCTTCACCGTCAGCAAACTCATTGTTGTATGTTTGAGCGACTGGATTAGAACTCGGGTCTCAAGATGGAGAGTCTGGCGTTCTACCGGCTGAGCTATTGCTGCTTTCTACGAATAACGAATTCAAAATTGATTAAGACATCTTTTAGAAGGGCTAATGAGAAATTCATACTCTAGAATAAACGGACAGTCTATATACCCGCGAGTATGATGCTTGCTACTGCATAAACAGTTTTAAAACTTATATTGAAAAAATTATCATCACGACATTAATCCCCGAGGGATTATTACATCCCAACGTGTTGGGCCGTGAGCCCTATCGCCGTACTTCGAGCACAAATACGGTTTTGTACGGTGTTTTCCTTCACCGTTCAGCAAGTGGTGTATTAGGTTATACAAATACTATGCATGTAAATTCCGAAAAACTCATTGGTGCATTCCCGACCGGGGATCGAACCTGATTGAGAAGCCAGCAGCCTACGGCCTGAGCTACCACCGCTTTTACATTTCAAAAACCATTAAATAAAAACGTAGATTAATTACAACAATATATACATGTATCCATAACTCATAACTTAAAATATTTTTGTTGTTTTGAGATTAAACGAGATGTTTAGTTGCTTTCAACTGGAGATGTGGGTAGGCGCTTATAAAACCGAGATAATAACTCGCATGAATGAGTAGGTACCTACCCGCACTAATATTGTTCGATTGGTGTGATTAATTGATTGTTTAATCACACCAATCGAACAATTTTAGTCTTATTTTAAACTAGTCATAAGCATATGTAGCAAATGTACCCTACCTACTTACTGTACGAAAGAAGCCTGGCTTCCCATTGGACAGAGAATTCTAGCTTGGGAGCTAGTAACCAATAACTGTAACCTTTATTTTCATTAAAGATTTTTTTCATTTTTCATTTTTATATTTTCTGTAAATTTTTGTCAGTGTTTCCATTCGGAATTTTCAATGAATATTATGACTTTAACCTAAATTAAATGACCAGTCTAGATACCACAACCGTCAAATAATATTGTAAAATTATGTGCCAAATACCGACCCAAATAATGTACTCACATAGCTTATAAAATAGCAAATTAATAGCAATAAATCATACCGGCTGCCACTGAACCGAAAAGAGACCATTATTAAACGACTTTCGACACGGCTGACCTCATATGGCACATGGGTCATTGCCAGAGGACCAGATACCGTCATTATGACCAGAATCTGGTCGCACTGCGATATCGTCATCGACACCTTTAAAAGGTTTTGAGGTCTTTAAAGATCGGAATCGTCTCGCCCCCGCGTCTAATAAACAAGACAAGTCTGGGTGATTATATATGTCTTGGGTCCGTAGATAAGGTGGCTCCGTCGGAATAATCAGTAACTCGAGTCGTGGTGGTTGAAATTTCAAACAAAACCATATTAAAATAAAGTCCTTATCAGCTCGCACTGCAATATGGCTGTTACGTCAGTCGCTGCGGCTGACAAGTGCGAAAATAGTGTGTTTTTAATTTATTTTATCCAAAATAAAATTAATTTTCAAGAACCGAGAAAACCAAATCATTTTATATTATTTTGTCTAGAAGTTTATAAATTTTCATACTGTTTCGATAAAAACTGCAGCAGTTATGTTGTTACAAGTGAACAAAAAATCGAGAAATAAGGGTAGTTAAACTTAAATTTTTTTTGCTTCACTTCTGTATGTTATAGTGTAATTCAGGAAAAAGCACATCACTGTTTGTATCATGCAGATTACTATGAATTTTTCTTCTGTTGAAAAATGCTATAGTTACCGTATAAAATGGTTACAAAGTTACTTAGTTCAAGGTCGTTGGCGTTGGTAGAAGCCTTAAATAACTTCGGGCAGATAGATTATGTAGTTCTTGGAATTCATTATTCGTATATGAATTGTGAGTTTCTTGGTTTTCCTTCAATTAAGAGATTTATAGTGCCAAATTAAACTAAATTTATACTTAATTATTAAGACCGCGGGAAAGTTACGGAAAATGCTTGGGAAAAATAATATTATTTGACAGAAACCTTTCACTTGCCGGCGGAACCCTAAAATTATTAATGAGTGCCACAGGGCAGTGATCTTGGCCCGCTCTCATGTTGTGTGTAACTTTACGTTTTTTATTAACCCGAAATTTTGTAATTTTGATTAAGGTGCTTCAGTAAGTTAAATTACAGCTCGATGTGCGTCGGTACAAATATCGACGGAAACGACTTTGAAATAAGGTTCATATCAGCGCGCATTGCAAAGTGGCTGTTACGACGATCACTGCTTCTCGTCGGATAGCGATTCGTCGTTCGCAGCGACCACTTTTAAACCACTTATTAGCGTAGGCATTCTATTGAATAATATTTCAATATTGTGTTCAGTATAATAATAAAAATACGATAGGTGTCATGGGTTCGCTACTGACGCTCACGCCGTACGTCTATACTGCAGCAATATATCCATACATAGTACAGACACTACCCATGGTATATACTCTCCATGGTCTAGTCTGGGAGCCACTGAATGCTGCTTCAATTGTAAAACTATTTATGTGATTTTTTTTTTCAGAGTATATTATATATTTATATAAAAACACTTATTAGAATAATAATTTCCAGATATATTTCGACATACAGTCGGCTTCAGTGGAATTTGTATAAATAAAATGTATCAAATTCCACTGAAGCCGACTGTATGTCGAAATATATCTGGAAATTATTATTTTAATAAGTGTTTTTATATAAATATATAATATAAACTGAATAAAAAAAAATATCTTTAATATTTTTTTTTTTTTTTAAATTTCAATTTTCATTTTCATAGACACACGCTTTGGCACGCTTTGACTGTTTGGCACACGGGAACCGTCGCGTAAACTTGTTTGCCTCTGAAGAAGCTGTACGATTACAGTGAAACTAGTCAGGTGATATGTGACTAATATATCGTGAGTAGACGTTTATGTTAAGGCGATTACCGTCGCCAAATTAGCAGCTCGATGTTTGTCTGTATGAATATCAACGAAAACGACATTGAATTAACGTTCAAATCAGTGCACAATGCGTGGTGGCTGTTATGACGCTCGCTGCGTCCTTGATAGAGCAAAATAGGAGAAAATAATACTTTTCACATGGGCGTCATTGTTCGATTGAATAATTCTATGTTATATTTATAGCTATCAAGTTTATCTTTTTATCGAAGCATAAATGAATTAAATCACCTAAGCCGCTTAGGAGCAGTAGGAAATTCAAGCCAAAAAACACCATTCAGTTGAAACAATTTTTCATATAGAAGTTTTGGTGGTACGAAAAAGAAAAACGTTACATATGTTGTCCTAGAGTTGATAATCCATAATACATATTTTCAATATTTTTGGTTTGGCCATAAAAGAGGAGTAGGCTTTAGAAAGTACCCATTTGGCGGTATTAAGGGCCTTAAGTATGATCAGTACAGTGTGTCCAATTTAAAGCAGCAGTATATTTACACTCTATATAATGTAGGCTGCTAAAGACCATTTCTTTGTCACAATAGCAATGACCTACGTCCCACGAAGCTAAATTCTTTATACCCTGTCTGACCTTCAAATACTTGATCTCGAATTAGGGGGCCTATTCTTAGGAAAAACGAAATTAGAAACGTTTCATCGAAAGTTTTACGAGTCATGGTCTCCATTGCTTAACGAAAAGTGCGCAGTAAGTATTAATCCCACCAAAAACATACATGTAAAAAGGGGCCGAGTTCAGTACAAAGGATTGTAGGATTGTCGGCTTCGCCGAAAAAAGAATTAAGATCAAATTGGGTGCCGAAGTTTATCGCGGTTCCTTATATTATATTATAACTGTAATAGTAATGTACAAAGTTCTTCACTTGTTTTAAAAGAAAGTTTGTTGGGGTCCTTGCTACTGAATATGTAGAACTTGGCAAGTTTTCACAGCAAAATTTTGAACGGTTACATCATACATGCAAATAATTTACTCTGAAAACCTGCTACTTTCTATAGATATTGATTATATTTACTAATTTGTGATTTTATTTTGATTTCGTATAAATATATACTAAAAACGCATTCATTACATTTAATGATGTAATATACGTTTTTGGCCATTCGGGCGCCCGACATCAGTAGCAATGAAACAGATAAAAAGATAACTTGGTAAAAACTTTTTTTTGCTTTTAACCTATTTACACATAAGACAATAAAAAAATATGTACATACATTGTACACGAAGAAATCTTAGTCGTTTTGGAAACAAAAACTAGCGATAGTACTCGTACATACGAATAAATTCTTCTATGGAATGGAACCAACGCCCAAACCGTGAAATAATAAATCAGCTGTTCCATAGAAGAATTAAATAACTAAGTACTAAAACCAAAATGTATAGAACAGCTGTTAAATTCACGATTTCAGGTTTGCCTGCTGCATACTAAAAGTATTATCACCAGTTTTCGTTTCTAATACCACTTAAGTTTTACGGTGTATACTTATTTGAGAATAGGCTCCCGAGTGATGGAGAGAAGACAATACGCATTGTTTTAAATAATAGAGCTACATCTCTGCAATATATTAAATACATCTGTGAAACAAAAAAGTCGTACACGAAGAACGGGTTCCTTCAATATAAACAAACTTTTTGAACGGACGTTTTATTTAATACCGCACATGAATTTTCACAACGTGACGTCATTGAAGATTTTCAGCATTCTTACCTGGGTTCATAGACGAAAAAAAAACCCTGGGTTACAGAATTATTCTTTACCTACATGTCAAATTTAGGTCACACCTCGGCACTAAAGGCGAAACCAAAAAAAAATTGGGTTTTTTCGAATCCATTTACTCCACTATAACGTCATCTGCGTCTTTAATTTTTGGGTAAATGTTTATTGAGTATTTGATTAAGATTCTCACTGAACGAAAACGCGATTGGATGAAATTTTCTCGATAGAATTTAATTCCGAAAAGACCTCTAAATTGTTTTATTTTTTCCTGTAATTCTGAAATCCTAACTAATTTCATTGTAAAATTGCATGCAAAATGTGGATATTATGTATTTGTAAAGTCTCCTTGGAAATCTTTTTGACAAAAGTCAAGTCTAAGTACATTTTATATTAATAAAAAACCGAGTTTTTGCTACTTTTCCACGAATCCGTTCCACTTACACTGAGGGTTTTAGGTACACTGAGGTATGTCTGTCAAATACATGTCATCGACGCCATTTTAAGATTTTTTTAGAGCTGAAATTGCGATTTGTTTCTATCAAGCGATTGTTATTAAATTACGTTTATATCTTCTTTTATAAGTTTTTTTTGTATTTTAAATATAATAAAATAAATAACTGACAGTGTGAATTAAGTAAAATATGTTCATTTAGGTTTGTACGGGGCCTTAATTTATGCCGTGAACAAAAAGACAGATAGACATCAAAGCTTCGCTATTAGGGTTTCCGTGTTGATGGAACCCAGAAAATAAGGTCAAACTAGACTACCGCATTTTTTCCTGATTTCAAATGTAGTACGAATTAATTAACACTTGTATCGTGTATGTTCTATTATACAAAACGATGTACAAATTCGCGCCAAACGGAAGCTTCCAAGGATTGTTCCTGTGTCGGTCTCTAACTGTACACAGAATCAAAATAAAAATTATTGTCGAAATATTAGTATATCTGTAGGGTTACCAACTAAAAAAAAACAACTCTAGGGATACAATTTTATTTATACTACACCTGCTCGGAAAGTACCTTCTTACTTTTTTGAAAACGATGCAGAAAATACGTCATTACTGTCATACAAATATGCGGGCGGAAAAAGTGTATGAAAATTTATTGTTAACGTGCTTGAGCGGGCAGAAAAAGTATATGCAAATCCATTGTTAACGTGCTGTTTTTTTTTTTAAATAACATAAAGAATGAGCAAGTGGCCAAGTGGCCAGTATTATTTTGCGAATCGTACATAAAACTCGAAAAATGATACTGGCCACTTGCTTTTCCTGTACATAATAAAAAATAAGAAGGAAATAAAAAGTGACAATCGCACGCGAGTCAGTCGGTTTCTTTTATTGTATCTTGATTAAAAGTAAAATTATACTATTTCCTCGCAGGTGTAGTATAAAGCACTATGTATAACTCGGGAGAAAGTGCGATTCCCAACCCGTGTGTATTGAGGCCCTTGGCTTCGCCTCGGGCCTCAAACTACACCCTCGTTGATAATCTTCCCCTTTCTTCCCTCGGTGAAGAATGTACTACTCGTATTAAATATGGGCATAATTTAATCATATTGCACGAGTATTTAAGTAATTCTTTTATTATTAACTCTAAAACAATAGATCCACTGAGTTCTATTAATACAAGTAAAGTGCTATAAAAAATGACAGTTTCTTTTTTGTGCTAATTCAAAGCACTCCTTGAGCGTTCCTACCGGGAATGCTCATTCGATTGGAATTATTCGGAACAATTAACATTTTGACATGACCGCGCATATCATCGACGTTTTCTATTAGGCGCAGTATGGGCCAAGCGGAGGCTCAAACCTCACATAAAAAAAAAAAGATTTGAAGTGGCAACACTAAAATATGAAGGTAGGTATATTTTTTTCGTTTAACATTTACCTTTAATTTGTTACATTTACTTGAACTAATTTACAAGGCCCATTTATTTAGCACTTCTATGTATATTTTTGTTTGGGCGTTCTTCATGCTAACTATGCAAGGTTGCTTCCTAAACCAATAAAAATGCTAATAGTTGAATATGAAAACAGTTCTGTTGTATTAACAACTCAATTGTTTCTTTGTTTAATTAAATATTTACATACTGAATACTTAGACACACATACCTCGTTGTTTTGTAATAAATTCCAAAAAAATAGGAAACTACATATTTTTTTAAATACAAGATAGATGAATAACTTTTTTATTTCCTTTCCACAGAACTACACACAACACAAAAAAACTTGTTTCATAATATAAAAAAAACAACTTATAAAGTATGCAAGTGCTGTGATAGTGAAAAGGGTTCTCAACTCAGTATAATACGGAGGCAAGCCGTTGCCCTGATTTTCAGTTGAGGCCCATTTTCAAAACCGACCCTATGCAAATACAATCAAATATACATAGGTATTGAACATGAAAAGGTTATCAGGTTAAAGAATTTAGTTAGCATTTAGAAAGATGATCAATACAATGTATTCAGTCAAAACATTCTATTTTACAATGTGTAACAGAAAGGTGTAACCATATTTGAAGAGCTTATTCAGTCAATGGTATAGAACAACTTTTACTATGGAACAAAACATGTATCTCGATTTTTTTTCAACTGTTTCATAGAAAAATGCAATGCTGCTCGGCCGAAATGTATGGAAGGGCAGAATTTTTTTTGAGATTTCATGGTTGGCTCCATTGTAAAAGTTGTTCTATACCATTGACTGAATATGCTCTTCAAATATGGTTACACCTTTCTGTTACACGTTGTATATTCAATCTTTTAAAGGTTTATTTTACCCAGTTAGTTCGGCACACTTTCAAATACCTCATAGATTTTGTAACCAGTAATGCAACACAGATGAACAGTTAACTTGTAGAAAATGAGTAGAAATATTAAGAAACTAAATTGTATGTTCATGTTACTCACAAGTGAGAAAACTAGTTAAAACTTTTTTATATGCAATTAGCTTAGTTTGGCCAGGACTACGCTCGATAGAAAGTGGCGGCGATTCGGTGTAGCACATCTTAACTTATTTGACAGGACTAGACTTAATTTAAGCGTTCTGTCCTTGTATTTACCATAAAGAAAGAAACAGACAGGACGCTTAAAATAAGGTTAGTCCTGTCAAATAAGTTAAGTTGTGTTGCGCCGAATCGACACCATTATGCACCTTCCATCACAAATCAATACTGACTTTAGCTACATGCTCTACTATTAGCAACCATGTATCATATTTATTAAGTAAGTATTTAGTCAAAAGGAGTATTAATGAGTTTATTTTTATAATTTTATTTTATATTTAAATTTTTACCTAGTTTTAATATACTGACGAGAAATTTTGTAGACCAATTTTTCAATGAAGGTTCGGACTCCGAGACTTTCTGGACGAGCGCGTTTCGTCCTAGGCGCTTTTCATCAGGCTTGGTAGTACCCATTGCCTTATGAATATATAAATAAGCTAGATCCCGTGGGAATTCACCACAAGATACTTCATCTTTTATTTTACAACAATTTGAGAATGAAATTTTTTTTTTAAAAAGATGCTTCCGAGACGTATGACTTCTGTTATAAAATACAAATTATTATATTACGAAGGTCAGGTCACGAGCAGTCCGCAGAGGTCGCCGGTTTAGTTTGTGTCGAAAGTCGAAACGGTGGCATTTCTTTTGATACAGCGGCAGGTGTCTATCGGGGAATGACCCGCTTTGCATCATCTCACAAAAAGTAACTAGTATTAGATCAGCCAGTCCTTGTTTTATCATTATCATTCAATCTAGTAGTGACGAATAATTCTCACCGCACACAAAGAACTCGGAAGCAAGTGGTTTATTCATACAATCATACAATTATTCTTACAAATCACTTGTCGAATGATCATTAGGCGTCTGCAGCAGAATAAAAATTAATAGAGCGCTTTAAAAATTAAAACACTTTATACGAGAGTTTTTTTTGTATCTTTGTTATCATTCCATCCATCCATCCATCAGCCTAGTTCGTTCACTGCTGGTCATAAGCCTTTCCAGGACTTTGCCACTCCCGGCGGTCATCCCGGAAGAATTGCCCATACTCACACACGCTGGGCAGGCGGGTTGGTGTGCACGGTGCCGGAACCCTCGCCCGAGTGACACAGCTGCCCGTCACCAGCCTTTTCCATATAAGGCCCGGCTATTAGGGATGGACATACCGCCATCCATCGGTCCCAGGCATGGTGGGCCTCCTGGTTTTTTGCCTGTGAGCTGTCCTCTTACTCTCCCCCGAATTACTTCGAGGGGGTCTCCGAGTAAAATGGCGGTACCTCCACAGTTGAGCCCGGCATCAGCTCTACCATCTGTGTCATCATCTTTGTCATTATTACTTTGGTATTATAACTTTACCAATCAATTTGGAGCTTCAAAACATTGACTTAATCATTACTATCATCAGGTACATAATAATGAGTAAGTGGTATTGAATTACTTATCATGCTCAATCAAAATCCTTGAGCTGTATTAATGGCTTCCAGACAAAATATATCAATTTCAATATCAATATACAGGATGTAATCGTTAAGTGTGACCAGGCGATTATTCCGTAACTATTACAGATATCAAAAAAAAATTAACTGATATCGAAAGTACGTTACCTAATAAGTAAAATGACATCAATAACTTTTTGAAAATCAAACGAGAAGTATCCAAAATTTTGACATTAAACATTCCCATACATTGTATCGCACAACAAGGACGTCACTTCGAACACCTGCTATGAATACAAAATGTTGTACTTACTAAGAAATAAATTATTATTTATTCATATAAAAGATAGTTTTGTTACTTTGTTAGGTTAATAAACAGTTTCCTTTAATATCAGTACTAAGCTAAAATAACCTTTTAAATAAGGAAACTAAAACCTTTCTACTGATCTAATACTAAATGTATGGGAATGTTCAATGTCAAAATTTTGGATACTTCTCGTTTGATTTTCAAAAAGTTATTGATATCATTTTACTGATTAGGTAACGTACTTTTGATATCAGTTTAAAATTTTTTGATATCTGTAATAGTTACGGATTAATCGCCTGGTCACGCTTAACGATTGCACCCTGTATATCAGTGTTTATTTGTATATACGGACGCTACCACGACATGCTCTCTCTAATGGCAGAGTCATTTATAATCGGAGTTTGAACTGTAGCGCCTACAATATTGTACTTCGCGTCTTTTCAGATTCTTTTTTCCACCCAATAAGACTGTCAATTGTAACCTAGCTTCTTTTATAAATTTCCTTTCTTTTGTCCTTATTAGGAAAAAGGGTATTTCAAAAGTCTTTGAATGCAGTATCACTTATAAAAAAAAAATCTTATGTATTATACTGCCCATTTTATCCATCTAGTAAACTAAATATAATACCTAGGTATGTATACTGATTATAACCTATTCAATACGTTATCAAGCAGGCAAATCGATATTAATATTTTCAAACAAATGTCTTATCGTAATATTTCGATACTTACCTGTTTGTTTGTGTATCCTATTGTGCATTGTTATGGTTATTTTCGTGGTCACTTTGACCTTCATTTGGATCAATTCCATTATTTACAATTCAATTGATTTTTTCATTTGGTATTCATATTTTTTGTTCGTTGGGACAAGCTGTCTCGTTTTTTGTTTTGTCTTGTTTTTATTGTTATTTTAATAACTTATTACATTAGTCGTATTATCGCAGTTAGTTCATGTTATGTTTGCTTGGTACAAATTATTTGCTATAAACTGAAATATTTCAGAAAGTAGGTAATTTATCATAATGCTTCTCTAAATTACCAAGTATTACGGTAATTTCTTTATTGTTCTATGTTTCTGAGAATTTTGTGAATAAAAGATGATGTTTATTTTCACTGAAATCTCAGAAAATTTCCCAAACTGCTTTACACTCATCTCTTTGATCTTAAATGAGCCAGTATTTTTGTCAGTATTTGCAAGTAAAATTGAATCTTCATTAGCGCGTGTATGTTTCTTTAGAAAAGTTATCTAGTATGATCAGTACTCTATTAACAGCCTGTATATAGCAGACCTAAAAATTTGTACCAAGCATTCCCAAATTCGGCCAGTTACATGAAGAGTTAGTGTATTAAGATCAATTCAACGATCTTACCGAATCTCTTCACGTGTACGTCTCTATTGAAGGAGACAGACTTCGGCTCTTTCTGAACTTCGTTTTTTTCGGTTTCGGCTTTTTCGTCTTTCGCTACATTATTGCCATCTTGTTTGTCGGTGTCTTTTTCATCGGACATGGGTATAGATGGAGAGGTACTCGGTACCTCGTCTATGGGTGGCGATGTCTCACACCGATCAGTTTCCTTTTGTGTCTCATCGGTGTTTTATCTGGAAGAAGTGTATGGCCTACTTAGAAATAATCTACCGACGCATGTCCTTTATTCTATAGTTTTATTTATTTCTATCGTGAACCTACAAGATGTGGTTCTTATAATTGTATGTTGCTCAAATAATGATTTTTAGTACCTTTTTGAAATCTTACTTCTATCAAGATTCAGTCACATTCTTCTGATTTCTTGAAATTCAGGAACAGTATGCGTTATTTAACAATACAATAGGTCTTTACATATGAAATTGCCGAAATTTTCTTACAAATTCATGACTTCATAACTCCTGTTATTCAATAGCTATTTAAATTATTTGTTTTTTGTTTGAAAGTTGATTTCAAGGTTTTACAACTACGTATTAAATTTTGTTTTTATTTTCAGTTTGATTAAAAAATGTAATCTTAAAAAACAGTTCGTCTTAAATGCCATCCATTTCCATGATAAGATTAGTAAAAATGTTTTACAGCTGACACTTTTCAAAAATTACATTGATGTTGCTGTTAGCTTAATGTTGTCTCATTCATACACAAAAGAAACTACACAATTTGGATTTGTCATTCCCAAAAAAAAATGCAAAAATGTTAGTACTGAAAATTGAGTTTCCCTCTAATTCCCTTTAGAAAACAGCAATTTCATATGTAAAGACCTAATATTAATGAAGATAGATACCTACTAACCTTGTAATATTTCTGTCCAACATCTTCTGTTCCTATGTTAGCCTGGTGATGTTTGCTACAGAATCGTAGTCGGGTTGTTCATTTTGAAAGGAACTCTGAAACAAAAAGACAATAACAATTAAGAAGTTGTTCTAACAGTAATAAATATCGATTTAAAACCAAACTCGAAATTGTACAAAAACAACAAGGTTAAAATTACTTTTGCATACATAATGATATATTTTTATTAATACACGTTAATAATATTTAAAGATTCCCAGGCGATGGATTTCGCTACAGATCATAAAATTTTAATTATATAAGCACATTCGTATGTATAGATAATTGCAGCAAAATACACTTTGACCTTATTATGTTCTGTGACTTTTACACTACTCTGTCTGTATCATATACTAAGTACTACTACGTATAGACTGACAACTCCCATACATCAAGGCGTAGCAAATTTATTACGCGCCCTTACAACACTAGGTGTTGCCAAGTATTGCAAATAAGCATAAAATAGGGCCATCTAGTGATAGCACCTATGACGTTTAAATGCCTACCAAGTTTCGTGATTATTTATGAGTAAGTGTCAATAAAACAATGTAATACTTCATTGTTGATAGTGATGTACTACTCGTTTCGCTTTTTATTTTTCGACTTTCATGTTGCCGTTATTTTGTAAATAGACTTGTTAAAGAAACAAAGACTATAGCAAAAGTTTTAATTTTTTTTCAACTCTAGAGGTCGATAATTTAAGGCAATTTAACGGGGAGTGTTAGTGGCTAAATCGTAATCATTAAATAAAGGATTCTTCTCTTCTTAATCCTATGGCTCCGTCTCTTTCCAAACTATATAATTATGAATCAATCACTTTTTAGATTTTATGGCTACTTTGTAAGCAGATTTGGCACATTTGCCTTGTGTATTATAATGTTGAATGTTGTATGACGTGTCTGATGTTGAGTTAACTCGCACTTGGTTTTTATTTTTAACCGAAATTTTAAATGTATTCCATCGCTAAACGCATCTGTCATAGATGCCATTACTCGATGGCCCTACTGTAATTTGTTTAGTTGGCTGCAAGTAAACTGTCATGGTTACCAAGTAAACATGTGGCTGTAATAGCTTTGCTTAGAAAAACTAGATGGCGCTAAGTTGCCAGCATTAACAGTGAATATTTCAGTGGCATCTATTATCGAACTGGGAATTACTTTTATGTTACGTGACATCGCTGTACCACTAGCGTCACCAATCGGTCTTTTTTAGCATCGTGTTCGTTAGAGGATTTAGCAACGCCATCTATATTTCGTTAGAATTTTACACCTTTTTTGTGGCTTCAAACTGATGTATGGGAACTGCTAGTCTATACGTAGTAATACTAGTCAATGCCACGACCAAACCACGCGCCAAAAGGGCCTTTGTCGCACTATCCATAATATGTGTAATTGAAATGTCAAAATGTATATTGAAAACTAAATTGACAGAGTCAATGTATGATTTTAAATAATTTTAATAAAATGCGGAATACAATATTAAATATATTAATTTTAATATATAAATATATTTACATTTTTTTTGTGGCTACAAACTGATGTATCTGTACTAAGCATCATTTGTGGAAGCCATCGACATATAGGTCGATGGTGCAACCAATATAGACGTAGTAGGTAATATTACGTAAATGTTTTGAGAGTAATCAAATATTGTACAACTTGACACAATATAATGATGACATATTGCTACTCAAAGATGAGTAGGAAGATGTCAACAGAAGCAATACCATACCACAAACATGTTGACCTAAACAGAACAATTATATAAATCACTAGCTTTTGCTGGCGGATTCGCTCGAGTTGAAGTGTCTTTCAATCCATGTATAGTGTCACTGATCGCACTGGCTGATGTAAACTATTTATTGTGTAATTAAGATTTTAAATTAATTACTTTGATAAGTAAGTCAAACTTGACTGATGACGGCCCACTAAGGGCCGAAATATAAGTTTTAAATTTTCTTTTATTTATTGTATATATTTAAGTAATATTGTGTAAGTTATTCTAAATAAAAAGCTAATTGAGGCATATTATATATTTACTAAAGTATTACTTTGATAATGACATAAAGGCGAAGCCGGTCAGGAAGTATTAAATAAATTTGTAGGATAGTACAAGTGATTTCCTGTTCATGATGTATATTTTGTTTGCGCATACGGTAAAAACTATTATTGACAATTTTCAGCTTGGTGGTTATTTTATCAACATCGTTTATTGCCCAGGGTCAATAGGATAATAATAAAGAAAACCCCATCCAAATCTGTTTAGTGTTCTAGAGTTAAAACGGAACATACAGACAGACAGACAAAAATTCTAAAAACCAGTACCCCAAACTGTATTGCAGTTTGGCGATCGTTGTAAAATTTTATAAAATGTATTATTGTAAAAACAAATAAAAAAAAAAAATTGATAACCGATTTCATTTTAAATTTCGCAAAAATATTCAATGTACTAACACGACTTATTTACTACTTTATTATAAGTAAAGATAAATATAACTGTCAATTTTGTTACGAATGAATGACGAATGATATATAAATATATCGCCACGACATGAATCCCCAAGGGGGTGTAAGAGGTGTTCCGAGTGTGACCTGTGAAATGCAAGTCACAGTTCATATTCGGTACACCGCATTTCACCGATGATTATTATTAATGACGACAATGATATATAACTGCCTGTAACAACTCTTCTTCATGACGTCAACATGACGTCACGCCGGAACACAACGAGTCGCTTGGCGGCATCGTTTCGTCATGAGGGTGGTGACAAGGGACGGTCGAAGCCTAACATCAGTTGAAGTGAAAGAATTTTTGGTATAAAAAAGCCTTTTCAACTACTTCTCACTGTCATAGTAAATAGTAAATAGGCGAGTTCATGTATACTTTATATGTATTATAGTTAAGTAAGTATAAGTAAGTATTTATATTATAATTATGTATGTATATTTTGTTAGAAAACTTATTTGTTTTTTATTTAGTTTAAACTATATATTTCTATAAAAACACATTATCACAATAATTACTTCCAGATATATTTCGACTTTTGATGTCGGCGTCAGTGGAATTAGGTAAAATAAATATAATATGTTACAAATGTCATAAAATGGAGTGGATGATTGACAGACAAATGAAGTAAAAGACAAAAGAAAAAAAAGAAAAAAAAAAGTGTATTGAGTAGGTAGGTTTTTAAATATAAGTGTGGAGATGGGTAGATGATTATTTATCTTTGTCTGTTAAGGCCCTGCCATTCCAAAATGAGCATTTTGTTTAATTAATATTGTCAGTTCAATATCTCATTCAAATACAAGTTAAATATATGTTACAATAGAGGATATACTCTAAACATAAGTTGATCTAAAAACGTAATTGAGTAAACTTCACTCGATAGAAAAAAATCACAAAGTAAGCTCGTCAAATTGCGAATAAATGTGTTTATAGCAAAGGTGTTCAACGGAGAGAATTAAAACTTTTCCTGAATTTTCTTTACAGGTAACTAAAGACACTTATCGACCCATTTTTATTTATTTCTCAATACTTTTTCAGAAATTACAGAAAAACCTCGCAAATTTACCGATTATGCGTGCTCGCAGCGCACGAAGCGAGCGTTCTAATGTAGACTTTCTGACAATATCATTGAGTTCAAAATTACTTAATACGATTATTGTGTTGGATGCGTAGGGCCTTAAGACAGTAATGGGCACCAAGTGACCAAATATACGACTCCTCCCATGTTCTGAGTTGGATGTCTGTGAGTGGTGGTGAAAAAGATTTAATGATTCGTGCGGTGAAGCAGTTATTGAATGTCTTGTTTTGAAATCGTGTGTGCGTTGGGATGGGTAGTGTGTTGTTTGTAATGGTGTCCGATGTATGTCTGTGTTGGTTGAGTCTGATGTTAGGGTATCGTGATACAAAACGTGTTACAGAAAGGTGTAACCATATTTGAAGAGCTTGTTCAGTCAATGGTATAGAACAACTATGGAACAAACACTGCATCTCGAAAAAAAAAATTTTACTATTTGATAAAAAAAAGCAATGTCGCTCGGCCGAAATGTATGGAAGGGAAGATTTTTTTTTGAGATATCAGGGTTGGCTCCATAGTAAAAGTTGTTCTATACCATTGACTAAATAAGCTCTTCAAATATGGTTACACCGTTCTGTTACACGTTGTATATATAAATACATATGGGGTGTATCCTAAATATCCGCTTATGTATCCGACATTGTTCGTGCTAGGGATGGTTGGATACAACAAGTTGGAGGTTCGACGGGACCTCACTTTGGCTTCGTACCTGTTTAAGATATGGCGTGGAATAGAGTGTAATCCCGTTTTATTAAAGAAATGTAAGTTAAGGGTGCCCAAAGGTTTCCTAAGGGTGCGAAGTGGCCGACTGTTTGATGTAGGAAGCAGTAGGACAAACCTTCACCAGAAGGCTCCCCTGACGCGAGCGCTACAACTGCTCAACAGGATCCACGATCACAAACCTTCACCAGAAGGCTCCCCTGACGCGAGCGCTACAACTGCTCAACAGGATCCACGATCACAAACCTTCACCAGAAGGCTCCCCTGACGCGAGCGCTACAACTGCTCAACAGGATCCACGATCACAAACCTTCACCAGAAGGCTCCCCTGACGCGAGCGCTACAACTGCTCAACAGGATCCACGATCACAAACCTTCACCAGAAGGCTCCCCTGACGCGAGCGCTACAACTGCTCAATAGGATCCACGATCACAAACCTTCACCAGAAGGCTCCCCTGACGCGAGCGCTACAACTGCTCAATAGGATCCACGCTCACACAGACATATTTCTCTGTTCTCTGAGTGAATTCACAAGAACAGCGTTGTATATTATTTGTTATGTATAAATTTTTTATTGTTGCTTGTATTATGTGTTTGTAGTTTAGGGTGAAAATTGTAAATATGTACTACGTCTATTGTTTTTATATGTTAGCTGCACTATCGCATTGGCCTAGCTGTTAAGATAGTGTAATGTAGTTAATAAATAAATAAATAAATAAATAAATATATTATTTAGGATATGTCTTTTGTATTACACGTATGTATGTATGTATGATTACTTATTTTAATAAAATTTCCCTTTCCCGCTTAGGTTTGCTGGAAGAAATCTCTTTTTAGAGATAAGCTTGCCTGTGTACATATCTTTTAATGTATTATATGTCTTAACTGCTTTTCTGTGTACATTATAGAATAAATATATCCCAGAAGAGGTGTCTGAAGTGTTTTCGAGCGCTGATTCTTACTGAAACAGTCAAGAGTCCAAAATTTCGGAAACGTTGATGTTTGTTCGACGGCAGATTTGAAGAGTTTGGCATTCCACCGACTAGAGACTGTTATATCACTTTAAATACCACACTGAACAAAACATAGTTTTAGAAACACTTATTGACAACTCGTGTCCGAGTCACTAGTGACGTAATAGAATATGCATAATAATTAATATGTTTTGAAGAAGCAGTATGCAATTATTTCTATAAATCCGTCACATTATTATCAACAAAGTTAACAGTTTAATACGATCTTAGACCCGGAGCTTGTTGCAAAATAAGATGTTATTTTCAAGAGATAGGTGAGTGTAATCTCGGTAAGCCGGATTGTGAAAAATCCGCCTTATTATTGTAAAAAAGTAGTAAAAAAGTTACAACAACAGATTTCAACACTGTATAAAGTTAAACACCGTTTTTTAGTAATAGCGTAAAATTGTAATTTACAGAAACCAATAGATTTGCGATGACAGTTTACACAAAACATAGGTAATAAGTAGTTGACGGTGAATGTTGTTGTACACATAAAATTCGGGGTTTTTAAAAAATGTAGTCAAAAATGTATTATTAACACCTCAAATACAGTGCCTGATGATGTCGTAAAACGACGAAACCGGTAGCAACTTAAAAGGTAATTAAACATTATTATATTTGTGGAGCCGAGTACCAAGAAGTTTTATTTAATTTTGCGATAGGTAATAAGGTTTTGTTGAGGAACTATTGAGTAAATTTTGAATGTAAGTGTTCTGTTTCGATTAATTAAAAAAGGCGGATTTTTTACAATCTGGCTGCGATACCGCTCTTCAGTCTATATGTTGTGCAATTGGCATATCGTAGAATTGGGCATATCATGAAATAATAAACTGAAAAAGGGAGATAAAAATGTCGTTGCATTTACGAGCAAACATTCAATTTGTAGAACTTTTTTTCATTACGAACAGATTTTATTAAACTATGTTTAACATTTAGGTTAGAAATAAGTAATCAAGATTAAATAATGGAATAATATACACAGATCCCGGCATTCACAGTAAAGTGGGCGCAACGTAGGTAAAGCTATTGCCACACCACACGTAGGAGAGCCCAAGGTGTCGGCCTCAGATGACGCAAAGCACACCACTTTTAACTAACTAGAATCCTCGTAAAAGTTTCACTTTTAGTCGAAAAATTAGGTTTTCGTCAGAGGTTATGCAAGTGCAGTGTAGAGATGAGAGGAATACCAAGTTAATAGTGTGTAGTGTACATAAGTGGCGTGACATACATTTTAGCCACAAGCTCTAATTTTGTGCAGTAATATAATTAAGGGGTACAGAAACAAACGCAGCTAAGTGCATAAGCTTCAATTGTTGAAAAAAAAAACATAGGCAGCCATGGAGACTGCCTACAGAAGTGAATACTTTACTGCCAAGATAATAGACTATGGGCGTACCTTAGAATGTACAGTCGGTAACATTTTTTTTTTGTAATTTTTGTGGCCTGGTTTCAAAGACCTTTAAGCCACTGTTTTCATTTATTGTGTGTGTCCTTTCCATCCATCAGCCTAGTTCGTCCACTGCTGGACATAAGCCTTTCCAGGACTTTGCCACTCCCGGCGGTCATCCTGGAAGAATTGCCCATACTCACACACGCTGGGCAGGCGGGTTGGTGAGCGCGGCGCCGGAACCCTCGCACCAGTGACGCCGCTGCCCGTCACCAGTCTGTTCCATATAAGGCCCGGCTATTAGGAATGGATATACCGCCATCCATTGGTCCCAGGCATGGTGGGCCTCCTGGTTTTTTTCCTGTGAGCTGTCCTCTTACTCTCCCCCGAATTATTTCGAGAAGTTCTCCAAGTAAGATGGTGGTACCCCCACAGTCGAGCCCGGCATCAGCTCTACTACCTGTGCGTAATTTAATTTATACAAATTATGTTGTTTCACATTAGTATATTTTTTCAATGGTATTTTTCATGTATTTATACAGCGGTTTATCGAGAATCTAACAAGATGTGACCAACTCGTAGGTGTGTAGAAAAAAAAACTATATCATAATAAACAGGGTTGGCTGGGCGAAACCTAGATCATCTTGTAAGGTCATCAAAAACACAAACATTTTTCTGATGAAAATAATCACGTCAAAGTAACAAGTAATAAGTAACCTACCAAAATAGAAAGCACAAATCTCTATTTTTAAACACCTTTTGATACACTCTATCAAACATAGTAGATCGAAGATCATATACATCATATATGTATGATCGAAGGCCCTACGTGTTACTGACGTGGTTTTTTTATCAGAAAAATTGTGATGTTTTTGCTGACTGTACAAAATGCTCCAGGTTGCGCTTAGCCAAATAGAAAAATAGAGAAACCGAAAAAAAGTTTGTTGCTACAATTGCTATATACAAGGTGACTTTTTGATCATCGTCCAAATTCATACGGGAGGCTTGGTAAGTGATCAGCATCATGAATCGATAACAATTTTTGTGAAATTCGTATAATGAAATTTCGACTTCCCATAGTAATTCACTCCCACTCCTGAATGAATCACTATGGGGAGTCGAAATTTCATTTTATGAATTTTACAAAAATCGTTATTGTTTAATGATGCTGAACACTTACCAAGGCTCAAGTATGAATTTGGACGATGTTCACAAATTCACCTTATATACACCATCTTATAATTATTTGCTCATTAGTAGTTTAGTCACCTGAATGATCTCACCGGTCGTGTCAACCTGGTGTCAAGATGGCGCCGAAATGACGTCACTTTGACAAGTAGGACAGAATACTTATATGGACATGACAACCGCTGATACACAGGCTGTGATAACGATCTATCGTGATTTAGCTGACTCCGAAGAATAGACACCTTGCTGATGGAAATTCATCTCTATTTTAAAAAAATAAGAACTTCGCCTATGTCATTTTTTTGGTGGATTTAGTGATAAATTGTGAATAAAAAAAGGTAAAGGTGTGGTAAACCAAATTGGCATTGATTGGTGTTGAAAATTGGTACTTACCTATGTTTAAAATTGAAACATTTCAGTTTAATCAATACATTAGAATAGCCTTTTGGGCTCAATTTGATTGGTTGCGTTTGGTCTGTCTGTCTGTCATGAGATGTCATTATATCAAGTTGAACCTGATACGGATGCAGGCCCTATGGTGCTGTAAAAAAAAAACAGGCTTCTAACTCGACGCAAAAAAAGTTATTGCACTTTACATAATCAATTTCATACAAATCTTTGACACTCGCAAGTGAATCAAAACCTAAGGACACTTCCAGTTGACTTAGAAACTTGAAATGACCTTTTTCTCGTTGTTTATTTTTTTCTTAGTTCTTGACTTTCCTCAAGATGTCGCTGTCCATGTCACCATAGATAAAATATGCTCCGTAGCAATCAATGTCAAAGTGGTTTTGTTTGGAATCTGTGCAAATTTTGCCTTTGATTCTGTTGCGAAAGTATGTGACAGTGCCATCTAGGAATCTTATTTAACACTAAATTTGACACAAGGAAAAACGCTCATTTCGTTCACAAGTAGGTCTTATAGCACACACAGGAAAAAATGTGAAAATTACAAATATATAACTGTTTAGGAAGTTATATACAATCCGCGATTGTTCCAACCTTAAGTACTGTCTCACTCGTCAAAAAACTATAAAAACGGTTCTATTTATAACTTTCCTAATTCTCTAAAGCCTCTAAACTCTAGGCAGGTTTCCTGTGTTTTTATTTGCAAAAAGTTGTTTATAACGCCGTAAATAAAAACACTTTATATGAGGCACGTCAATTTATGATTTAAAAATGTGGTAGCCTTAAAATACTTTAAAAACTTGAAATAATAAATCAGCCGCGTTATCTTTTGACAGGTTGCGGGTACAGGCGCAATGAAAAGTGTTTATAAAAGTGCACAAGAGATGCATATAGGTAGAACCCGTTTATATGTAGCCGTCCAGGATTATTGCTTGAGGCCTCATACAATTTCGTTTCGCGCCTATACAAATGCTCGTCGAACCGAGGTAAGGCTCGCGCGATTTGTGTTTTTAAGTGTTTAGATTTGATGTTTTTGAATGTTTGACATTTCTATTTATTATTAATGTTTTATATGTGAATAGTGCTTGCACTCAAGTTTGTTATAGTATTTTTTAATTTAGTGAAATAATGCTTTGTATAGCCAGAAACAACGACAACATTTGGGGTATTTTCCGAAAATTTGGCTATTTTGATTATTTTTTCTTCTATAATTTTATATAAAATAGTAAACAGAGTATCACTTATTAAATTGAAGACTTTGTTACCATTACACTACATTTGTTGTTTATTAAACTGTGATATCTGAAAATAGCTTAATGTCTGAGTCCCTTACAGCTAAATTTGGCAAAACGGCTCTTGTACTGAAAGGAACAAAAATTTAGAAAAAGTGGTTCCCTTATTCGATTCAATTTGGAACGTATGTAAACTATGTAGGTAGGTATGTAAATTATATTCAAATCTTTTCATTTCTTTAAAAACACAGCAATTGAAAGATATTTTTAAAATTTCACATGAGGCCTTTTATAAAAATAATTTGATAAAAGAAAAAAAAGGCTAAAAATTTTAAATGTTAAATTACAGTCTAAATTTTGGGGAACAATCTTAAAATAATTTATTTCTTAGGTGTGAATCGTATAAGTAGAAATATTTATTACTAAGTAAGTCGCTTTTGTTTGTATCTGTACCGTGAAGGCTCTATTTTTATAAAGCGTGCACATTTAAAATAGTTTTGCTAAAATTTATATACTCATACGGCTTATCTATAGAAACGATAAACTTGCCGGCGGCGATGGCTGATCCGGGCGATCTATCGATGGATTTTAATTGCGGACATAGTACATCACTATGGCTAGGGAGGTTCCAGAAAAAAAGGATATTCTTATCATAAGTCATACATAACCCATAATTCTTTAGGGAGAAGTAAATAGGTGCTTTCTAGTTTCATCGACGCTTTTGTTTAGGCGGGGAAATGGTCACTAGCTTTGAATGATAAAAAAACCGGCCAAGTGCAAGTCGGACTCGCGCAAGAAGGGTTCCGTACCATTATCTATTAAAACGGCAAAAAATCAATTCTGTTGTATGGGAGCCCTCTTAAATATTTATTTTATCCTATTTTTTAGTATTTGTTGTTATAGCGGCAACAGAAATACATCATCTGTGAAAATTTCAACTGTCTAACTATCACGGTTCATGAGATACAGCCAGACGGACAGCGGAGTCTTAGGAGATAGGGTCCCGTTGGTTACTCTTTGGGTACGGAACCCTAAAAATTTCAAAGAGGTCCAAAAAGGAAAAAATTATCTTGAATTAAAACACTTGTAAACTCTGAGCAACGTAAACAATGATAATGTTACATGTTACATTAATGAACATTATCATTGTTTACGTTGCTCAGAGCTAGTGCCTGGAGTCATGTAAAACATTTTAATTAAGATCTTCCCTTGAAAATGGAGTAAAATCCGAAACCGGTTGGGAGTTAACATAAATAAAGTGAAACTACAAGTACAAGTGTTTTAATTCAAGATGTGTTTCAAGTTTCACCAAGTGCCGACAATCGCAAGTATAAATTTTGTTAAGGCCCTTAATATCGCCAAATGGGTACTTTCTAAAGCCTACTCCTCTTTTATGGCCAAACTAAAAATATTGAAAAAATTTATTATGGATTATCAACTATGCCACATTTTTCTTTTTCGTACCACCAAAACTTATATATGAAAAATTGTTTCAACTGAATGGTGTTTTTTGGCTTGAATTTCCTACTGCTACTAAGCGGCTTAGGTGATTTAATTCATTTATGCTTTGATAAATGGATAAACTTGATAGCTATAAATAAAACATAGAATTATTCAATCGAACAATGACGCCCATGTGAAAAGTATTATTTTCTCCTATTTTGCCCTTTCAAGGACGCAGCGAGCGTCGTAACAGCCACCACGCATTGTGCACTGATTTGAACGTTATTTCAATGTCGTTTCCGTCGATATTCATACAGACAAACATCGAGCTGCTAATTTGGCGACGGTAATCGCCTTAATTTAGGAAAAAATAAGTTCAGCTCTTTAATGAATTATAGATACAATCCAAATCCACATACGATGACCAAATAAAGCTACCTGTACCCAGCGAAATATACCAAAAGTCCTTGTCACATACCCTTATATGTACAGATCTACTATCTACGAGTATTGCGCTGGTAAATGTAGTGTTGCGCATGCGTGCACCATATTTATCTGTGGAGTGCAAACTGAGCCACATGCTCTACTGGTCATACTGAAAAACTTGCCAAATTTTAGTGGGGTATAAGACACATACCACTTACCCATTACACATCTTATTCCGTGTTTCCGTGAGTGTTTGAGTGTTTTGCGAAGGCAAAAGTGTGAACTGTTAATTTAAGTTTCGTTTATATGTCGATTTATGTTAAAAATGTTTGTTCTCTTAGATATACAGAGTGCTTGGTAATTCGACCTATTCCTTGAAAGGGGTTATACTAGAGATCATTTCCAACGAATTAAGTCCTATAAACTGAATGGTCTCCTAGTTACGAAGGTTTTTGTATTATTTTTCAAACTTTCAGACTAATAACCAAAAATAAATAATTTGAAAATAACTATTCCTCTCTCAGCACTTATTTATTATATTTCTGATCAATGATGAATGAGTGATCATTAATAAAAAGAAATACGTGCCCTGAATTCCCATAATCTCAGAATTAAAAGGTCTTAAGTGGAAAGAAAACCTTTTTTATTTTGTAATTTTTTAAATATCGACGTGTTTTACTTGAAAAAGAAATATCATTTGCGACCCCTAGTTGATAGGCATTATTTGTTGGAAATGATCCCTAGTATAACCCCTTTAAAGGAATAGGTCGAATTACCAAGGACCCTGTATACTAGATGCCAAGTAAAGAAAAAAAAATTTATACTTATCTACCTAATTTACACAGGTCTCCTGTAATGCTGTATAAATGTTATGTAAATAAATAAATAAAATCTTACCAACCACGTAAAAGTGAGAATTTTCCGCCACTGCCGGAGTGTTGCGGGGTAATGCGGGGAGAGTACTTAGTAAGGAAATAAGTATTGTAAATCAGTGAAATTGCACTGATGTGTTGGAGAAAAATGTTTGCCCTTCTTACGCTTACGACAGACGTCTAATGGCTAAGTTATCTTTGTTTTAGCATAAATAAAAGTAGTATATGAACCGGGTTTTAACTCGTTAGTTTGGTGACGAAATCTGTAAATAATATTTGCTCGTTCATACAAACAACTGCTAACTATGCGACCAACACTAAATTTAAATTAAATTGGGATCGATTTTCTGACGATATTATTGATGATTTATGACAATTTACTGTATATAACATATTTGTAAAGTAAAATTTAAGTAAAATGGCAGCTAGTTGCCCCTATTGTTTTTGCTGCGCCCCTACATGGCGTCACTTGTACTTTTCCTACATTTAACATTTTTTATACTTGTGAATTGCCATAGCTTAACTTCTAAAAGATTTATTTTTTCATTTTTTTTCAGAGAACTTGCATCATTTTAAGACATACTTTTCATTATTTTGGTATATAAATTAACCATAATTTTTTCATGATTTTTTAAAGAATTGTCCAATATGACGTCACTTGAGAATTTTAGACATTATACCGACTGTGATGTGTGATTGCTTATAAAAAAATGGTCTGCCTCTGTCTGTCTACTCATCTGTCATCCATCTGTCAAATCAGTCTGAAGCAAATTATTATAAATTTATCTTGATAGCAAAGGACACATTTCTAAACAGCCATTTCTCAAGTGACGTCACACGAAGGCAAATGGAAGTTGCAGCTTTTTTTTCATCACCATGAGGTTTTTTAGAAGTTCTAAAATATGGCTTGTTAAACCTAAATCTCGAAATGGTTTACGAATTAATGCACCTTAACATAAATGATATGACATAATATGATATGATACGAGTATGATATAATTATAAACTAGCGCACGCCCCGCAGCGTTGCTCGCGTGGATCCCGTTTCACTAGATCCCGTGGGAATTTCCTGAAATCCCTTCTTAGCGTTCCTAGGTCCAGTTGTTTGGTCTAGGCGTTGATAGATCAGTCAGTCCGGGTATCGTTTTATATAATACAATATGAACAGATAACTGTAGGCGGAATACGCCTCTTCAATAACGAGCGAAGCCAAAAGCAAATGACCAGTTTTAACATAAATGGTTTGGCCAAGAGCGAGTCGAACTCGCGCAAAAAAGGGTTCCGTACCACCACACAGTACGGGTGCAGAACGAAAACCATTATGGTAAGTTATTCCACTTGCAGTTATGAATAAACATCTTAACTTGATACCTACGGTCTATACAACTCTGTGTATTTAAAGATTATAATTAAATATTTTTTCAATGCATGTGCTCGTAAAGGCCCACTTTTTATACATCAAAACCGAACAGAAAGTCGATTATTTTGCCCTAGGACTTTATTATTATTATTTTTTTAATTTATTTGCAATGGTTGGCTAACCTGTAGCCTTTCCTGTGTACCATAGATGTTGTACTTTTTTTCCACTGTTTAACGGCTCTGGATACAGTCCTTTTGAGCCAATTATAATATAAAGTTCACAAAATTATATTTGTTTTATTTCCTCACACTATGCATTGAAAAACGTAGTATGATACACGGGCGTAAAAGCAATAAATTACTCGGTTACGTTTAAAACACTCGCTATGCTCGTGTTTTAAATCGTCCTCGTAATTTATTCCTTTTCGCCCTTGTAGCATAAACTACTATTGTGATTTTCAAATATTTTCCAATGTGTGCGGTATAATACCTACCTGTAAACGAAATGTCTAAGTCAACTAGAAGTGCCCTATAAGTTTTCATGGTGAGCAAATTTGTATGAAATTTATTGTGTATTTATTTAAATTATTATTACATACGGCTTGAACACTCACGTGTGATTGTTGTTGACTATATGCCAACCGTTTCACCGATACAATTTCGGCATTATCAAGGCGAGTGTCGTTCTTAGGACGACGACGCGGCGTTCACCGTCGTTGTCAAACGGGCACTGTTGCCCGTTAATGCCGAAATTGTATCGGTGAACCGATTGGCATATAGTCAACAACAATCACACGTGAGTGTTCAAGCCGTATGTAATTTTAGTATGTCAGCTCACGCGAGTTTTAATAATATTAATGTATTTATTTATTTAGGAACACCAACAAGAAATACAATAAACTTACTGAAAAATCTTAAAAGGTAAATAACTATTTGTTTTCTTAATTAGGCATCCACATCATGCATCAGTTAAGACAATTATGAAAAATTCTTATACTAATAGGAGCATTTGCTACTCGTATATTCTATAAACTGTGTATATTCAATAAAAGGTTAACTATTCTGTGCGAAGAATTTTTAAAATAACAGGTTAGGTACCTACTTATTTTATACTTTGTGTTTATTTGTGCGTGTACTGTATTTACTGACAGAGGACTTGACGGGGTCATAGTAAAAACTATGAAGGTGTTGAGCCCGGAGAAAATATCAATATCTGCTTTGGCGTATTTGGAAATAGCATTGTACTGGCGGCAAGATCTCGTTAAAGGAGCGTTGGTACCTAGGTTAGTCTCAGCAAAGGGTATATTAAAAAGAATGTAGTGTAAAGTGCAATAACTTTAGAAGCCCGATATTTTTACACCACTATAGGGCCGTAGATTTCTGTAGCAGCCTTGAGCTTGATATTTCACACGGGGCCCGAGCAAAAGGGTTTTGACAGACAGACGGACAACAAATTGAAACTTTAAGAACCCGGTCCGCGACGACGACAGTTTTGATGCAAAGCATTTTGTTAAACATTTTTCTGGCCTTTATCGCGATGTTTTTGGAAAAACCAAGGACATACACCACTTCATATTGGCCGTTTAAATGAATGCCTAAAATTATTTGATTGAATTGTTTCTCTTTTGCAAATTATTTTGGTACTTACGAGCCCGTTCCGTGTAGTTCTTCATAATGTCTAGGTACCAAAATAATTCGCAAAGGAGAAACAATTCAATCAAATAAATTTTAGGACTTCATTCAGACGGCCAATATGAATTGGTGTATGTCCCTGGTTTTTACAAAAACATCGCGGTAAAGATGAGAAAATTATTTAAAAATTACTTCGCATCAAACGGACGAAAAATACGGAGCGGGCTCTAAAGGATTCCGTTGTTTTGTTTGGAGGTACGGAACCCTAAAAAGCTTTAGTCCTACTTAAAACTGGTTAAGTTTGATTTCAATTGCATCAATTACAGCTCCGTCCGTTCGGTAAGAAGCCGTAATTGATTATTATTATGTAATTTGGTCAATTGATCATTGAAAACAAACAGGTATAATGTGCTATTAGGTAACTAGGTTTATTGATTTGTTTTTTTTTTAAATCGATTGATCTAGTATTCTCATTTTAGTGCACTGAGGTTTTGAAATAGTTGAAATACATAATTTTACTTTTTTTGTATTCACACTGGTCTTGATGCAAAGCTTCAATAAGATCTAGGATGAAGCGCGCATGCTCATGGTACTTATTTACTCATCTTTTAAAGGGTGACGCCGCGAAGAATTGGCACTTTTAGGGAGTCGTTTTACTACTTTAAGTAAGTAGCTATTAGTTTGATAAATTAGTACGAAATTTTCAAAACCTTTTTCTAGATTTCTGTAATTTTTTTTTTTTTATTTATTTATTATATTATACACAAATTTCAGTTAACAATATTCGCCAAACTGCTAAACAGTTTGTTGGCGATACGCTCTTACAAATTTTTGTTCCTTAAATAAGCATTTTAGGCACTAACTTAAAATGTAATACTTATGGAGTCTTGAGAAAAAATAATACAGAAATGCGATTGAAAAACTTTCATTCAATATATATAATTATTAAAATGAGGTCTTCAAACACACGCTTTTTCATAGTTTGACGAATATATAATATACATAATAAATATGTACAGACCCCAAACATATTTCATTAGATGGGTTTTAATATCTACTACATTTTAGTAATTGGAAATTTTTCTAGTCATTTCAGTTATTTTTATATAAATAGAAAAGCCATTTTTTTTTGTCTTTCGCCCTGTTTTTCGCATTCCGTGTTTTTCCGCTTGGAAACTACCCGTTGTAAACTCGATGTCTCACCTTAAATAATATTTGTAACTTGCATCTAAGTTGCTTCCAAAGATCTCGGTTATTCCCTTACAGTAGCTTTCTGTTGTAGTTACCTTTATCAAATAGTTTACATTTCTTTCGTAAAATTTTCAATATTTTCAAAAAGGTAAGAAATATAGTAAAACGAAACCTTTTCAAGTATCCTCACAACAATAATTTAGAAAATAATTAAAATAAGATTTGTTCATTTCATTCATTCATTCATTTATTTTATTCATTAACAAAAATATATTGCATTTGAATATGTAAATTATACTTAATACTACGTACTTATGAGCTAAATAACAACTTATTCATACTTCTATTTACAGATATAAAATATATTAAATAAAACAACAATCTTAGTTATATTAAGTTACAAGTTACATGTCACTCACTGTCCCTGCGTTCCGAAATAGAATTACATCGATAAAAGCTATGAATGAATTGAAGTGTGAGCGATGACTGGTCCGTAATTTGTGAGCTAGCTAACGATGTGAAAGATAGCTTATGATTTGGACCGCATTAAAAAAGATACATCTTAACCATAACCTCTTACCACAGAATACAATACGATTATTTTATTTTATTTCGTCAAAGTGCCGTGATTCGTGATGGAACAAGAAGAGTTTGTAGCACTGTTCTTCAACGTAGACTCAGATAGCGACGAAAAAAATATATACATATAAATTAAGATTATGTTTATTTTGCGAAATCCATCGCTATGAATACTCTAAATATTATTAGAGTGCAATACAAACTAGAAAATATCAATCAGAAACAAACCCAAAGACAAGAATATGAAAAAATTCCCCGGGCCAGGATTCGAACCTGCGACCTCTTGTTATCAAGACAAGAGCGCTACCAATTGCGCCACCGAGGTTCCTACCCGGACCGGTGAATTCTTCCATCATACTTGTCCACTGTTATTTTTTTTTTTTTTTCATATTCTTGTCTTTGGGTTTGTTTCTGATTGATATTTTCTAGTTTGTATTGCACTCTAATAATACATATAAATTCTTCCTTTTCGAGGAAGAGTACCACACGACTTTTCATTTGTTTCTCTCATGGCCGAATAAAACATATACCATGGTTTGTCTGATCTGAACTGCTGAAATAATGGAGCGAAAACAATTTTTGACATTCCATTCCGTTCAACGCTCACATCGCCTCACCTCCGTCGCATGAGCCATGAAAGTCATATGAATGAATGAACGCATTTGCTTCACTCATGGATTATTAGCCATTCACCTCATTCATTCGTAATCGATTTTAGCGAAATAATTCTATTTCGGAACGCAGGGTGTATGAAAACAATGTTGAATAACTATTGAGTGAATTTTGAACTTAAGTGTTCCGTTTAGATTAATTAGAAAAAGGCGGGTTTTCACAATCGGCTGCGAAACCGCACCTTAAGGCGCTACGGAAAAAAATCGACACTTCAAGAACTTGCATATCTACTTCAGTAAATAATGTATTATTTTGATAAAATAGTATATTATTTTTGGATTATTTTTCTAGGGATCTGTTAAAACAGAAACGCGATTGGAGATATTCGACTCGATAGAAATATTTATTGAAATGAAGTACTCTTCGACACCAATTCTCCCAGTTTGACAATTTAGAATGACATATGGACTACAATTATATTTTATTAGATGGGTTTTAATGATATCTAGGACCTGGTTAAACGAAATTTTGATAGCATTTTTAGTACATTTTATATTCCTAAAAAACCGACATTTTGCTATTTTTCCACGAATCCGTCCCTTTCGCACTGAGGGTTTTTTCGCATATGGAGTAACAGGGACGTTAAAACTTTTACATATCGCCTTAAGAGCGGTTCCGCAGCCGGATTTCGCAAGAGGAAGGTAAAACGACCGCCGCTGTAGAATGAAGTTTGTCGACCAATCGTCCGGCGAGACCCTTCTAGACTAAGAATGTGGAAGAGGTGAAAAAGGTATGTCAGGATCATAGCTGAGAGAATCAGTGGTTTCTGCCTACCCCTTTGGAAGACAGGCGTGTTGATTGTATAGATGTTTGTACGTTTAAATAAAGGCCAAGATGCCAGAAAGATGAGCGAATTTTTTCGTGTTGTAATTATGTAATAACTGGTTTATGTAATGAGTATTTTGAACTTGCGATTTTGTACGCTCCGGTTTTGCGGCTGCTAAATAAGCTTACAAAAAGCTTAATATTACGTCTCCTGCAAAGGCAAGCTTTTTTTTTTCAAAGTTGCGTCAGAATGATAAATTATAGTGATGCTTCATAGGCTCAGCCAAATAAGACGAAAAATTTGCATAAACCTATGTAGAATATTTCAGAAAACTTGAAAAAAAAGGATAATTCCCCATACTTAGCCTAACTGCTAAAAGATTTAAAAAAAAAATTTCAAAGAATATACGCTATTTTAGGACATAGTTTTCATTATTTTGGTATATAAATGAACCATTACTGTATATGATTTTTTTTAAAGAATTGTTCGATATGACGTCACTTGAGAATTTTAGACATTATATGGATTGTGATGGGTGATAGCTTGTAAAAAATATCTCTGTCTCTGTCTTTCTACTCATGTCATCCACCTGTCAAATCAGTTGGAAGCAAATTATTATAAATTTATCTTGATAGCCAAGGACACATTTCTAGACAGCCATTTCTCAAGTGACGTCACACGAAGGCAAATGGAAGTTGCAGCTTTTTCGTAAAAATATTTTTCATCATGAGGTTTTTTAGATCAAAAGTTCGAAAATACGGCTTATTAAACCTAAATCTCGAAATGGTTTTCGAATTTACACACCGTAACATAATTTAATCTATGCCAATTCTTCGACTAAAAAACTTTGCTACTTTGCTGAGTAAAAGGACAGAGGAAAGTAATTCGAAACGTGGTATGCCAATAAATTTGCATCGATTGTGTGATTATGTGACCGTTTCTCATGAATTATTTGCGATGTGGTTTGTTAAAATCGTGTGAGAAATTTAAATCATGAACATTTTATAAATGGTTAAAAATCTCAAAACAAAAGAATGGTGACTGATGCTGGGCCCAACTGGCCTGAAATATATCCACTAAAATTTTATTTTACCTTGTTTTATCTAATTCTAATCATTTATAAAAACAAAAGAATGGTACAAAAATATAGTAACTTCTGATAATAAAATGTATACTGAACCACGCCGGGTCCAGGTGGGACCCGAAATATATCCTGAGTTTTTTATGATATAAACTCTGATTTTTCATTCCGTAGAATTCTGACATTTCAGGGAAAGGGATGGCGCTGTGCTAGTAAAGGACAAACGATACAGTTCATCTCGCTTACTTGCACAGTTCCATCCCTTTCCTTGAACTGTCATAATTCTACGGAATTAAAAATCAGAGTTTAGATTAGTTTTTAAGGTTCCGTACCCAAAGGGTAACCAACGGGACCCTATTAGTAAGACTCCGCTGTCCATCTGTCACCAGGCTGTATCTCATGAACCGTGATAGTTAGACAGTTGAAATTTTCACAGATGATGTATTTCTGTTGCCTCTATAACAACAAATACTAAAAAACAGAATAAAATAAATATTTAAGGGGGTTCCCATACAACAGACATTTTTTTTGCCATCTTTATAGATTATGGTGCGGAACCCTTCGTGCGCGAGTCCAACTCGCACTAGGCTGGTTTTAAATAACTTGAACAACAACAACCCAATCCAAAACCCAGACTTTTTATGAACTACCGGATTTTTCAACCTTTCGGTGACATTATAACACCAAGACATTGATACATTTCTAATGCACACGACATGCGACTCTAAATATATGAGATTGCCCCCTACAGGACATCAAAATAAATTTAAATTCCAAATTTACATGTCCTTTGCAAAGAATAAACGCATGTTTTGACCTTTCTCGTTTGCTAAGGTCAAATGAAGGTGAGTCTGTCCCAAAAAGTAAGTCTAAGGCCATTGGCCCTTTTATAAATAAATTAATAAATTGTGTCTTTTAAGGCGTCTTTTTGTCAAAAAAACTATTGTTTACGCTGGAATGGCAAAAGGGTACAGTTGCTCGAAAAAGTGATATGTACTTTTTATGAATTTAATGGGACACCTGACGCTAGAACATCAACAACACCAGCTTTTCAAGGGTTCATTGGAAGAAACTAGGTCTCTCCTCATATTGAAGAAAATATATTTGATTTATCGATCTTTTATCTAGGGATTCCACCTATAAACAATGTTTTAAGATTTATACTTTTGTCAAAAAAAAAAAGTGTTTTCCACGCTCTTTTTTTTTGGTTTTCAAACTTGTTTTTTTTTATAAAATAGGCAATATAAATATGAAGGGATGTTACCTAAATCCGATATTTTCTTTCCTACAAAATATTTCATTATTAGCTAAAAACACACCAATTTGTTGTTTCGCTGCGTGATCACTAGTATTACGCGTCCAAGAACAAGAGGCCAAAGAGCCAACATATAATCGCCTCTATGAAAAGCAAATAAGGTCTTTGCCATTAGACTTATTGTGCTGGACGGGTAATAAAAAAAGCTGCTAGGGTATGCCATCCTCTTAATATGAAACTTTTATTCCCGGTTTGTCAATTTGAAATATTTGTTGGGACAGCACTATTTTAAACTTTTTGTACTGCAAGATAAGATTTTATATTTACATGGTCACATTATTAGGAGTACGGGACTTCGGAAAAATATAAAAACCAAACACGGTGAATCCCGTACTCCTAATGTTTTTTGTACTGCGTCTAGAAAAAACAAGCCTTACAAATAAAAATTCATATTTGTATCTACTACCTCCTCCACCAAAATTAAAAAGCAAAGGCGCTATGAAAAATAACAAATTATTAAATATGACATTTATCACGAATAAAAATCACTTTTTGCTAATTTCTCAAAATAAATTGTTGACCTCCCATAGTAATTGACTCGGAGCTGGGTTTGCGTTTGTATTTGTAGGAAATATAATAAAAATATAATTTACGAATTTCACAAAAACTATCATTGGATATTGGTACTGAGCACTCACCGAGCTTTCAGTATGAATTTGGCTACATAAATAAATATCACCTTGTATATTATATTTTTGTAATAAAATATGTAGCCAATGTTTTTGTCTCCAGTGTGTACGTCGCCAGTAATAAAAAAATTGTGAAGCAGTAAGTCAAATTCAATACAAATGCAAATATCACGTAAAAAAAGTAGAGTAAACTTGAACTTCGAGTCCGAAATTATGCGCACGAGCATAAAATTGTTTACATCACGCTAGCGAGATATCGCTGTTAGTTATTTTTTCGTTCTTGGAATCTGTACGCCTTTTTGTAAAAGAAAAAAAACAGCTTTGTTATTTGACAAAGAACCAACCGGTCTGGTCCACTCAATTATTCAAACAAAAATTTTATATTTTGAATTATAAGCGTTAACGATTTCAGAATATAATTATAAAATTCTGAATTGTAACTATTGTAATGATCATACTGAACAACGTATAAACAAAAACAATTAAGTTTTAAATTAATATACTTATAAAACACATTAAATTAACATACATTTCTCGGTGCAGTACCCACCATTCTTTTCTATCTTCTGCTGATAATTTGACCTCTTGATATGACATTACATCAACTCTCTCCTTCACTTGAGTAAAGTAGGTACCTACGTTTAGGTCATAATATACATAGGTGAGATATACATGTTGCAGGCAAATATTCGTCGTTCTTATATGTTCTTATATTTAAACCTAACACTTTTTAGAAAATAACGAAGTTATTTTACGAACGGCGAGCATTTTGTCATTACTGCGAGCGAGGGTTAGAAACTGACGCCGTTTGTAAACGGCGGAATTTTAATATTTGCCTCTCACATAATTGCGATATATTTCGGTCAGTCCACTCTTGGGCTGTCTGTCATCAGTTGCATTGACAAGAAAAAATATAAAAATATAATGACAATGGTAACACATACATTTTATTAATTAAATATAAAATCTACGTCGTGTTGCCATATAAATGTACGAAACGTCAACACAATTAGTGAACTAATAATAACAAGATATTTAACAAGCAATTGCCTCGCGATTGACGAGAGACAACGAGATGTCAAACTGTGTTTTATTTAGTTTATTGAAACGTAGGGTGACCAAGATACAGTGGTGCTAATACCAAACGTTTGTGTATCCAACCAGTCAGTTTACAAAGCTTTTTGTCCCCGTCTATCTCATGATGACGACAAAAAACAACATGGTAAAACAAAAATATATACTTTCAAACAAAACGTAAAAAAGCCCACGGGGTACAAAGCGAAATATGTTTTTCTAAAGTCTATTTCTAGGTCAGCTGGAAAATCACCAATAACTTTGCGCATTTCGTACTGAACCTCCTACCACGCAACGCAGTAATTTGCGTCAAGCGATAAAGGTTGTATGGCGAGATTGAAGTACCATTTTCTTTTGATACGTACAGTTTTTCCACCTGCCCTAGAAACAGACTTTACTACCGCATATATTGCAATGGCAATAATGAGATGATTAACCATGCCAAGTCTTACAGGAAATTACATGAAATCATTTGAGAGGTGCATGAAAGGAGCCTCCCCGAATGGCGTAAAACGAGATACATCTACTGATTACATATTCTAAACAGTAACCCCTCAGCCACAACTTCAGGCTTCTGGCGGCGCTGCTGCGCTTCCAGGTGGTTTTTGCGACGGTCTTTGCCTTGCCACGACACCCGTCGGCGCCTTTGACCGCATCGGATGTATAGCGCGCTCGCTCGCTCAAAGCGCTCGACACTCGAAGCCGGACAAGACGCGCGAGCGGTGACCCATGGCCGGCTCTATACAACTTCATACATTTGTTCTCTCCGCCGGCGCCGCGCCGTCGTCGCAAGAAGAACCGCTTGGCGCGCCTCTCGAAGAATGAAGCTGTGGCCGACCGGTTAGACCTACACTCAATTGACAATTTTTTTCATTTCAACTGGTGGCAGACTTCGGCCGTAGCTTGTCTCCACCCTCATGACGAAACCATGTTGCCTACCGACTCATCGTGATCCGGAATGTCCCAGGAGAATGGTTACTCTACTTTTCAAGGAACTTTATAGCCAAGCGTCCTAGCCTAGGTCCCATTTCCATATGGCGTGGTAGTGCTCGTACGTACGTCCAAACTTGCATTTCACAGTTCACACTCGGAACACCTCTGACACCCCTTCGGGGATTCATGTCGTGACGATATATTATAAACAGGTATCCAAAATAGTTATTTTATTCCATAACGCCCACAAAAAGCTTATGAAAATGTCAAAACACTTATCCCTAACCTCCAAAGCATGGTCGCCCTACACATATGTCAGGTAAGGTCGTGTCTGGAATGTTTTAATGACGGTTATTAAACCAAAATGCTACGTAACATTATTTAGTTGGCTGTTATGAATTTTGAGCAGGTTCGACGAAATGTTGTGACTTATGCCTTTTATGCATAGCTATAGCCTTCTGCCTATATTCACCCACGTGGTGATGTTCTGCTCATTCTAGGATATTTCTTAGGCAGGAGGATATTGTCAGTGGTTTGAATATTTGCCTAAAAGACAATAATAGTAGTTTATAGCGAGTGTTTTAAACGTAACCGAGTAATTTATTGCTCTTACGCCCGTGTATCATACTACGTTTTTCAATGCATAGTGTGAGGAAATAAAACAAATATAATCTTGTGAACTTTAAATTATGATTAGCTCAAAAGGACTGTATCCAGAGCCGTTAAACAGTGGAAAAAAAGTGTAACATTTATGGTTCACAGGAAAGGCTGCAGGTTACCTAACCATTGTGAATAAATAAAAAAATACAATAATAATAAAGCCCTAGGGCAAAATAATCGACTTTCTGTTCGGTTTTGATGCATAAAAAGTGGGCTTTGACGAGCACTTGCATTGAAAATAGTATTATAATAATAATAATTAAAATATATTTATCAAATCTCAGGACTATGTAGTCCCAGACCTTTGGGAGGCGTGCGTGGGGCCGAAACCAACACGTAGAGGCTCTTTAGACAATTTAATTAGGTAAATGTGATGTGACACCAACCGACGATTATCCCTGTACTATTGGGTTGAGATGCTAGTAAACTGGGTAACTGGGTATTTTTATTTATTATTATATTTTATAATAATTACAATTGCAATAGATAATTGCTAATTTTGAATCATCCATTCATTCATCCATGAGCCTAGTTCGTCCACTGCTGGACATAAGCTTTTCCAGGACTTTGCCACTTCCGGCGGTCATCCTGGAAGAATTGCCCATACTCACACACGCTGGGCAGGCGCCACTGCCCGTCACCAGTCTGTTCCATATAAGGACCGGCTATTAGGGATCGATATACCGCCATCCATTGGTCCCAGGCATGGTGGGCCTCCTGGTTTTTTGCCTGTGAGCTGTCCTCTTACTATCCCCCGAATTACTTCGAGCGGGTCTCCAAGTAAGATGGTGGTACCTCCACAGTCGAGCCCGGAATCAGCTCGCAATTTAGAATAAAAATCATAATAAGAGGTCATGTCATGTCACTGCTAAAACAAAACTCAGGTTTATCAAACACACAAAGCAATTTACTTGTTTTTCAACATCCTTTCACAGATTCGTTTAGTTCACTTAATTACGGCTTAAAGAACTAATAAATACGTTTTAATAACAATAAGAAGTGCTTATTAATAAATCATTTAAGGTCAAGGAACTCTTTACGGACACTTGAATTAAAATGATACAACAAAATCCTCATTGATGTCTGTCTTGAATTTGTCTATTGAACATAGAGTTACAAGATTCGGGAATGAATATATATGAATATTTGTTTTCTTTGTATAAAATGGGACATACTGAAAACCAACGCTGTGTGTTGATTGCAACTGGCAGTATTTACTGAGTTTGCCCTTTTTTAACCGACTTCAAAAAGGAGGCGGTTCTCAATTCGACTGTATGTTTTTTTTTTTTTTTTTTATTTTTTTTTTTTGGCGTTGTTACTCCATAACTCCGTCATTTCTTAACCGATTTGAACAATTCTTTTTTTGTTTGAAAGAGTGTACTTCCAAGTAGGTCCCATTTTGGGTTTGGTCATGATCTGATGAAGGTCTTCAGGGATAGGCAGTGGAACTCCTCAGAAAATGACAGCATACTTCTCGAAATTGAGGTAATCGCTTTGTACCTGAGTGCTGATTAAAAGGTATTACTTGAAAATTGACATTCTTCCACCTGACCTTCGATCCTGGCTTCATTACCATATTCACCATAGAACTCCTCAACGGATCAGAGAACATAACTCGAGATTGCGACAATCACTGCGTTAGGGTGCTAACTCAAGGGTATTACTTGGAGATTATCAGAATACCCTCCTGACCTTCGATCCTGGCTTCATCACCATAGAACTCCTCAACGGATGACAGCACATAACTTTGGATTGCGGTAATCAATTTGTGTTAGGGTGCTTATTGCAGGGCATTGCTTGAAAATTGCCAGTATACCCACCTGACCTTCGATCTTGGCTTCATCACCGTAGAACTCTTCAACGAATGACAGTACATAACTCGAGATTGCGGTAATCATGTTGTGTTAGGGTGCTGATAGCAGGAAGCTACTCAAACATAGCTACTTATACTGACTTGAACTTCGTTTCATATTAACACCACGTTTGCAAGAACTACCCATACTTCACAATTTAACCCAGCAACACTAAAAAATGTGAAATAAAATAAACTTTTAACAAAAAAATAGCAACCGACTTCAATAGTAACAGCAGTCATTCACTAAAAAGTTAATAATAATTCTATAAAGACCGATGGTACCGAAGCAACACTTTTGCTGACTTCTTTCTCTTTCTGAAACAATATGTTATCTAGAAGTCGGCGTATTTCCTACGATACAGCAACATAAATACCAATATAAGAACGCCGACTTCTAGACAACACATTGTTTCAGGAAGAAAGAAGTCAGCAAAAGTGTTGCTTCGGTACCATCGGTCTTTATAGAATTATTATTAACTTTTTAGTGAATGACTGCTGTTACTATTGAAGTCGGTTGCTATTTTTTTGTTAAAAGTTTATTTTTGATATATTTATAGTTTTCATGTTTTGTTTGTACTGTGTGTGTTTTCTAGGGTTCCGTAGTTTTTCGTGGCAAATAAATACGTTTCTCCTTAAATTTCTAACAAATCTCTGATATTACAATACATTTTCTTCCATTTTTTGTTAATTATCCTTGGTTACAAAGTATTACAATGTACTTCTTACATTTTTTTTTTATATTTATATTATATTTTTTATATTATTATATATACAATGTATTTAAATAACAACTTAACTTAATATTTATTCTTAAATAACCCAGAAATAATAAAATTGTGCTCCCAAAACACGCCCAATCAAATTTAGTGTGCAGTTAATATTTTTTGTGTGCAGTTAGTATTTTTTTGATGTGCGGTTAATATTTTTGATAGTTAGTAGATGTCATTTTTAGTATTTTCTTTTGTGCGTTTAAATACGACCCGTAAAATTCCATTTCAATATAATTTCACAGTAGTTTTTTGTTAGGTTTTTTATAAACTTACCTAACCTAGTGAAATTATGATTTCATGGCTTTGAGAATTAACCTGCAACATATACGCACATAAATATAACATATACTTCTCCTTAACCGTTACAGATCAATCAGACAGGATAATATAAAGCGGAGCAAGGTTGTACTAAAATAAATCAGCTGACAGCAATACATTTTAAACTCTATTTCAATAACAATGAGGCTTATTATTGTCGACCGATTTTCTTTTTCCAGCAAACTGCCTTCACCTCAGACCGTAAATCGTATGTTTATATCAATCAGATTCAATTATCATTATCTTGAAGGCCGCATAGAAGAGAGCAGAAAAATAACGTTTTTAACAAATTAACTTGTAGAAAATATACGAAACTAGAGGACGCCCGCGACTTCGTTCGGAATATTACCCCATTTCACCCCTTAATTTCGAAAACTCCTTTCTTAGTGCACCTCTACAGCCCCTTAAGAGCGGTTTCGCAGCCGGATTGCGAATTCAAGTTCAAATTTAATTTATTTGTGATTATAAGTTTATTATAAGTTTACAGTCTTTTGGGTACTCTCCCCAGCGGCAACGATCTAAATCAAATTTTTCATTTAATTTAAGATATTTTTAATTAGTATATAATCTTCCATGATATATCATTCCTATATTTTTATTTTATTCAAGTTTACAAATGGTGTTCAAACATAATATATAGTCCTTTACAATCTGTCATTTGACATACAAATATAAAACAATAAACAAAATAGGAAATAAAATTGAAACAAACAACATACAAATGCTAAAATGGCAAATATTTTTAAAAATGTCGGTATTTTGTATATAAATCTCAAACTAACCTCACCTAAGAAAAAATTATAAGTAGGCATGTCATTCATTACATTACACTTAAAATATTATAATGTTAAGTTACACAAACTTGTTAACAAATTCAAACATAATAAAATAATATGTCCAAAACCCGCCTTTTTCTGTTTAATCGAAATATAACACTTATGTAAATTCAAAATTTACTCAATAGTTATTTAACAAAACCTATGTATTGTGTATGCTGCCAAAGATTCCATTGGTTTCTATATTTTAGAATTAAAAAAATTCTGAATTAAAAAAAAATCGAAATTCTAGTTTACAGAAATCAATGGATACTTTGCGATGGCAACATACACAATACATATATAGGTAATAAGGTTTTTTTTGAATAACTATTGAGTGAATTTTGAATTTGAGTATTCTGTTTCGATTTTTCGAAAGGGCGGGTTTTTCACAATTCGGCTGCGAAACCGATCTTAAGAAACATGTTCCGAATTATACGAGTATGTGTCTGTCGTCGTCATATCGTAAAAATCAGTATTTTACAATTTGCCTAGGCATATCGTAATTTTGTTAGAAGTACTGAAGGTAGTACTGGTAACAGTAGTACAAACTGTATTTGTATGTAATCAGTGTAACACGTTTTAACTTATTTGACAGGACTAACCTTATTTCAAGTTCCTGTCTTTGTCTTTTTGATACAGAAAGAAGAAGACAGAACGCTTAAATTAAGTTTTAGTTGAAAAATATAATAAAAAAGTGAAAATAAAAATTAAATCAAGATATATGTTAGGCCCCACTGGGCTCGGCATCAGATTTAAAAATATTTTGTATTTTATATGCTAAATTGTCCAAACGCGAAAGCATATTGGGCGGAACCGGTCTTTAATGGAAAGAATACCCCATTTTAAGCAAAACAGTTATCATCTTAACATCCTGTATATAAAACAGTCACGTGACTCACCGTCATTTTGTAGAATCAAGCAAATTGTTAATATTGAAACCGAAAATATTTCACTATAAAGCCAAAAATAGGTGATAACGAGCGGAGCGAGGAGCGTGCTAGGTTTACATTAGTATCGATTCGATGTAACACGTTTTAACTTATTTTACAGGACTTATATCTAAAATATATCTTGATTTTTCTTTTATTTTCACTTTTTTATTATATTTTTCAACTAAAACTCGTTAAGTAATAAAATAAAGAGCAAAAGCGTGAAAAATCGAGGTCCGTTATCTAAGGCACTACAACTTATATTTTGCATAAGAACAGATCGAACTAGTCTGAGAAAACAACTTAGATTGTTGCACCGTGTTACTTGTCCCACGTTATAGGGAATTATCGTTTTTATAACCATTAAAATAAAGACCGGTAAAGGCGCCATGATTGGTAGGAACCAGTCTAAGTTGTCCTTGTTAATAACTTCCCGTTTGTCCACTTCTAAATGGCATGCTCCATTTTATTTATAAGCAATTTAGTTTGATTTAATGGATTATGCAGTTTTTGGATTATCTTCTACATCAGCGTTTCTCAAATTGACGTAAGCACACCCCAGGGGGGTACTTCGGTTGATCTTAGCGGATACATGGCAAGACGAGATTGATAACGGGCGACTTCGTCTGTCTCGCTTTTTATCGCGGACATAAACGAAGTAGTTACAAACACAGAGGCGTATGACCACGCTAAATAAGCGACTCGATTTGTGTCGGTACAAATATCAACGGAAACGACATTGTATAATTCATTAAAATTAGAATGAGTTGACATCATATATTTATATAAAAAAAAAAACGGATTTAACTCACTTTTTTATTATAACTTGTGCAAGGAGGCACAGGTCGAGCTTTCGATGACTTTCAAAATTGTCTGTAGTGGTTATTGAACTATTTACGAACTGTGTCGTCACTTCAAGTGCGAACATATCCTTAGACGATCGCAATTCGATAGTATATCTATGTTTTTGATAATAGGCACCAAGTCCAGATGGCAACTAAAGATTCATAATAGGCCCTCAGGTCCTAGATACCGTTAAAACCCATCTAATAAAATATAATTGCAGTCCATATGTCATTCTAAATTGTCAAACCAGGAGAATTGGTGTCGAAAAATACCTCATTTCAATAAATATTTATATCGAGCCGAATATCTCCAATCACGTTTCTGTTTTAACAGATCCCTAGAAAAGGATTCCAAAAATAATATACTTTTTTATCAAAACAATACATTATTTACTGAAGTAGATATGCAAATTCTTAAAGTGTCGATTTTTTTCCGTAGCGGGTTAAAAACACGTTTATAAAGGGGTATTTAATAGGTGTTGTGTTTATACCGGGTTTCAATGGACGGATGTCTTAAAATGAAACCATATAATCCACTGACCATACTGAACAATTTTCCCAAAAAAAATTATGAAGTAAAAATGTCATGAAAGAGTTTTTTTTTCGCGGGAATGTTTCTATTTTAATATGTGGTTTTATTAAAATCTATCAATAAATTTACTAATCTATCAATTTACGTCCTTAAACACGCTGTTAATATAAAGTTGCGGAAGCCGAAAACTGGCGATGGTACTCGTTCATACAAACAACTTTCCGGGAAAATGTTGTGTTGTTTCATACATTTTGGTCGGGTAGCTATGTAACTTTTCTATGGAACACCTGATTTATTTTCGCGATTCAGGGTTTGGCTCCATAAAAAGTTGTTCGTATGGAATGGACGAGTAGTATCCTCAGTTTCCGGCTTCCACAACTTTATCTTAACACCCAGTGTGTAGTGACATTTATATATACAGCCAAGTTCATGTTGGAGGCTCGGTAAGTGATCAGTATCACGCATCGATTACATTTTTCACATAACAAAATGTTGACCTCCCATAGTAACAGAATTGAGGCTGCGGTTGCGTTTGTAGGGCACGAAAAAAATATTTTACGAATTTCACAAAAAGACTCATTGAATCTTGATATTGAGGACCTACCGAGTCTTCAGTATGTATTTGGCAGTATGAATACATGTCAGTATAAGTTCGAGTAGTGGTAGAGCTGATGAGGGCTCGACTGTGGAGGTACCACCATCTTACTTGGAGACCCCCTCGAAGTAATTCAGGGGAGAGTAAGAGGACAGCTTACAGGTAAAAAACTAGGAGGCCCACCATGCCTGGGACCGATGGATGGCGATATATCCATCCCTAATAGCCGGGCCTTATATGGAACAGACTGGTGACGGGCAGCGGCGTCACTAGTGCGAGGGTTCCGGTACCGCGCTCACCAATCCGCCTGCCCAGCGTGTGTGAGTATGGGCAATTCTTCCAGGATGACCGCCGGGAGTGGCAGTAGTTTTTAATCCAAATCAAAGGCACATTAAGTATACTATACCAATAGTATGCATGCCAAAAGAAGTTAGATACTCTTTAATCCTTTGATTGACACTGGCAAGTTATACATCATCTTATAGGCTGGTTGTTTGTTGGTATATCTGAAAATAGAACGCACATCATTTCTTTTTTTTTTATTTGGATAAGCATCATTTTTCCGAGAATCTGGCGGGAATTCGCTTGCAGCAATGGAGCTCAGTCGAAGTGATTGTCGCGCTATGATTTATTATGACTATAAAAAAGTTTTAAGCCTCAAGAATGTTTTGAACTTTTGGCTACTACTTTTGGTGAGTCTGGTTGCTCACGAACAACAGTATTTAATTGGTTTGCTGAATTTAAAAGAGGACGGGGATGTCTTAAAGATGAAGCGAAGACAGGTCGGCTGCCAACCGCGGTCACAGAAGAAAACGTTCGTGCAGTCGAAAAACTTATTCGCGAAAACCAACGAATTATGTATGTAGAGCTGGAGCGAGAACAGGGAATTGGATTAGCAGCAATGCAAACCATAATTCGCGACCACCTTTCTCTCCGTAAATGTTGTTTGAGATGGGTGCCGCACAAACTTACCGATGAGCAGAAAGACCGTCGGTTGGATTGGTGCCTATTCATGAGAGATAAATTATATAATAAATCATAGAGATAAAAAAATATGTGTATGATATACTGACTGGTGATGAAACATGGCTTTATAACTATGATCCCGAAACAAAGTGATTCGACTGTATGGTGCTTTGAAGATGAGCCAACTCCAACGAAATGTCGCCGTGCACGAAACACACAGAAACAAATGGTCGCCTCGTTTTTCAGCAAAACGGATCATATTGCTACTGTAGTGCTAGAGAATCAAAGAACGATGTGCTCCGAATGGTATGTGACAGTTTGTGCTCCAACAGTAATATCAGCTTGGTGTGACAAGCGACCGAAGTCAGGAATCCGACGCCTTCTCAGGCACCACGACAATGCGGCGTCGCACGCGTCTGCCAAAACACTTGACTTTTTCGACTCAAAAAATGCGTCAATCCTCCCTCACTCACCATATTCCCCTGACCTAGCACCTTGTGATTTTACCTGTTTCCAAAAATCAAAGAAAAAATAAAGGGGAAGAAGTTTGAAAGCAAAGAAGATGCACTGGCTGCCTATATTTTCGAGATTTCTAAGGTGTCTAAAGAAGAGTGGTCATTGGTATTTTCCAATTAGTTCAGACGTATGGAAAAGTGTATACGTGCTCAGGGTGAATACTTCGAAAAGATCGATACTTGTAATAAAGAATAAATTTTATAATTTTTGAGTATCTAATTTCTTTTGGCATGGCCCTCGTATTTACGTTATAAACATAGATATTACTAGATAAGTAGTTCTTCTATAATATATTTACGGTCCATTGTGAGTCTTCCGCATTACAGATGTCGATAAAATATTATCTAGCACTGCTAGCGGCTAGATCTGTTACTGTCAGGCAGGTTTATGATTTATATCAATATCGGGCTAGTAGCTTCTGTATTTTGGATTTCGAAGTGAACTTGTTGAGGATATAATATATACAAGGTGTAACAGAAAGGTGTAACCATATTTAAAGAGCTTACTCAGTCAATGGTATAGAACAACTTTTACTATGGAGCCAACCGTGAAATCTCAAAAAAAATCTGCCCTTCCATATATTTCGGCCGAGCGGCATTGTATTTTTCTATGAAAAAGTAAAATTTTTTTTTCGAGATACAGGTTTTGTTCCCTAGTAAAAGTAGTTCTATATCATTGACTGAATAAGCTTTTCAAATATGGTAACACCTTTCTGTTACACGTTGTATATATTATATGTATCCCAAGTTATATGTGGTAGAGCTGATGCCGGCCGCGACTTTGAAGGTACCGTCATCTTACTCGCAAACTCTTCGAGGTTTATTAAGCTCTCAAACAGGCACAACCAGGTGGTCCACCATGCCTGGGACTGATTGATGGCGGCATATCTATCACCAATTGCCGACCTTTATATATAACAGACTGGTGACGGACAGCGGCGTCCCTGGTGCGAGTGTTTCAGCACCGCGTTCACCAACCCGCCTGCCCAGCGTGTGTGAGTATGGGCATTTCTTACAGGAGGACTGACAAGAGTGGTGAAATCTTGGAAAGGCCTCTCTGTTTAGCAATGGTCGAATCAGGCTGACTACCTACCCATACCTTAATAAAATACAATAACATTATTAAAAAAAAAATCCCCGAACAGGACCCGATTTTACCTTGAGTTTTTTATAATAAAAATGTATTTAATAAAATGGCGGTAGCCCAAGGGTAGAACGCTGGCCTCTCAATCTTGAGATCCATGTTCGATTTCCGGTCGAGCATGCAACACCGAGTTTTTTTGGGAATTTATGTGCATAGTATTTGTTCTTACTTACCACTTGCTGAACGGTGAAGGAAAACATCGTAAGGAAACCTGCATGCCATAAAAAGCGTGTATTTGTGCCCACCGTACGGCGATAGAGCTCACTACCCATCACGCTGAGACGTAATAATCGTCGGTGAAACCGAATATGCACTGTTATTTGCATTTCATAGTTCACACTCGGAACACCTCTGACACCCTCTCAGGGATTCATGTCATGACGATTATTAATTTATTAGTAGTGTTATTAAAACAATCAGTCGAATGTAAAAAAAAATTGTGACATATAATTTAGGTATCATAATAAAAAAATAAAAAGTAAAGGTGACACTTGTAAACAATTTTATTTTTAAACTATTTTCTAAAAAATAATAAAGTAGGTTTCTCTAAAAATGATGTTGGTTATTTTTGAAAAAGATCACTCTTATTTAAACGTAGAGTTTTTATTATTTAAAAGTTAATTTCCAAAATATGGTATAAATAATTAATATAAAACTTATTTAAAACCAATAAAATCTAAACATAATTTATAAATAAAAAACACAATTTGAGACCGCTGTCCCGGGGTAGGGTGCCCAGAATGCTGGCTACATTAACCCCCCTGGATGGCCAGACTAATCCTCTGGCCGAGGTAAGCGCCAGCCTTCTGGTCACCCGTGGATTCGACAAGGCGCGACGAAATTTCCTTGAAAAGTTGCCACGGGCCTAAAGTCTCGACACCAAACGGCGCAAATATGTAGCGGCTTGAGAGCATACTATATAAAAGATGTATATTCTTAAAAATATAGATATGTTATGAAGCACATATCCAGTCCCAAACCAGATCTAGGAAATGCAACAGTATCTCGAGGGTGGATCGCAATTTGCAATGTGTACTCATGCTCACACGACAATGCGCACTTAACTCCCGTAATGAATACACATGGGTGGCCTGTTTGCATGTATTATGTATGTAGATGATTGCTTATGTTAAATAGGCCCTGTTGATGGATCGTGCAAGGATGGAACGGGTCGACGTGTTCTTGATTTTCAATAGCCGTTTATAGAAACGCTTTTTTTCACCTTTGAATGTCCTTAATTAAGTTTAATTTTATAATAGGAGAATAAAACATAGCATTTTTAGCTGAGATGTTTTATTATTAATATATTTTGGTAGATTTCGTTAACTCGGAGCCATTGATTGATAGTCAAAAATCTGCATAAAAATCCGTCAAGTGGTTTAGAAGTTAAAGTAAAAAACACACGTTCAGAAAAAAAATCGCAAACTAAGGATAATTAATACCAACAGATCTAATTACATTTTTTTTACGTTAATGTATACATTTTATATTAGTCTACATCTACAAATATAGATAAGAGTTTCTTAAACTATATATATGTTGTGTGAATGTAATCTGTTTATTTTTTTCTTTTTTTTAGGACCTCATTTGAGATTTGACATGCATGCTAAATTAACTTCATTAACCAACATTTGTATGCTAAATTAATATTAGCTGATTAAGGTGCTCATTTTTCTTTATAATTTATAGCACCACCATTTTGTACCCTTATCAATGCAAATAAAGACTTATTCTATTATATTCTATTCTTAATAAATTACTATTCAGCATAAAAAACACAATGAAGCCGATTTTGAATTCTTTAATTTTAGTTTTAGTGCTGTCAAAACTTAAATTTTTCCAAAGTAATTTAGCTTCTGTTTCTAACACTTAACACTTTTTCAATGAAGAAAATTTAGTTTTGACGGCACTTGAACTAAAATTAAAGGCTTTAGAATGTGGTAGAGCAATTATAAATAATTCTAAACCAATCAATAATCTCGATTCTGTTTAGGGCTCAAAAAGCGAAAGCTCAACTTTTGCTTTTCCCAGAGAGCTTTCGTAACAGCTTTTGATTGACCTGACACTTCGACCTTTAGCCCCGCGGAAGATGGCGGGATATACTGCGCAAGAGTTTACCATCTCCAAACCCTCCTTCCTTAGTCCTTATCGCAATGGAATAGAGAAGGAAATTGACAATTTGAGGTTACATTTTTGTGGCGTGTTTAAATTTGACGCCGCGGGGTTGATTTTGACAATCATGATATAATTATTGGGTTACGAACTTGTGGTTTCAATATGCCACGAGGAATACTGAATAGGGGTCTGAATTCATTAAATGTTGCGGAAAAACTAATCCTGCTTTGTGATTTTAGGGTTACATTAGTCGTGTGATCGGTTACGATCCGCGATTAAGAGGGCGCCGAGCAAAATAATCTAAAACGACAGTCACTGTTAAATTGATTTATTAAATAATATTTCAATGATAGATAAATAAAATATATATTTATTATCACAGAGAATGTATCTACACTTCCGCTGCAGCAAATATTTAAAATAACTTATGGTGTAAGAAACAGATCTATCTAAAGTAGGCCCAAAATCGAAAAAAGGTATTGGGGTTTTAGTAATTTCAATAACTTAACTGTCGAATTTTGTCTCAACCACAATTCAAGACAATCACAAACGTTATAAAATACAACTGGGCCGTGTCACATTTTTAAAATTTTGTCTGGTAAATTAAATATGATTTTTTCTGTTAAATTCAATAAAAGCGACCACGATAAAAAAAGACCACGAGAGAACAAGCGAGGTGTCTAATCATTCTACGCTCTGCGCAGCCTTAAGCAACGCCTGGCATGGTGAGTCTTTGGTTGGGTGACCATTAGTGGCAATTTACATCTGAGTTCTTTCGTGTATCGGAAAACACCGAAAAGCTGTTGGTGCCGACTGATATCGAAAGACAATGGTCGTTGTGTCATGTCAGGGTCTGAACAACTCTGACATCAGCGACAACAAGAAGAAGGGTTACATCCTTAAGAGGCCTGCAGACTCTGCAGAGCAACCCTAGTTCATACAAATGAAATACCAAAACCATTTGTAAATTATAGATTTATTCCGATTGCAACCAAGAATATCTAGGTTCCCAAATATATATTTCATTTATTTAATGCAATAAATCACAGGTTGTAAATTTCTTAAATAATACAAAATAATAAAATATTTGTAAGTACAAGTAAGTTGCGCCAGTGTGATTTTACCAACTGGTGTAGCAAATATTAACTAAACAACATTGTAATTTAATTTAATTTTAACAACAAAAACAATATTTTCATTGATTACTATACATCGATTCATGATAACACTAAGTTTAAATCAACATATTTTAATAATTTCATTCACAATATGTATATTAAATGAGAACACTGATTTAAACATAAAATAAGCTTTCTATGAAAAGTTTAAATTGCTTATATGTCGTCGGTAAATCAGTGTCCTTTAAAAATATATATTTCGGAACTTAGATATTCTGTAATCCAATCGGAATAAACATGAACTGTGAATACCTGTAATGACTGATGCCAGACCCGGGATAGGGCCCGATATTCATTAACTTTCATGATATTTTATTAAGTATACCTCTATATACGTATATAAAAACTACACTATTAATATCTATGATTTCCAAATGGTTTTAGTATTTCGTTTGTATGAACTAGGATTGCTCCGCCAGTCTGTTAAGTTCTGTAATTACATCTAATATGGGAACCTTGTTGATTCCTTGCAATCTGTCCTGTCTTTTCGGGATTTAATTAATCAGTTTTTCAACTGAAATATGAAATTACTAAATTAAGTAACATGTTTTCTTATAAAAGTTTTCAAGTCATTCATATTGAGGATGTCCTTAGCCGTTTAGCTGCGTCTTTTGTAAGGATGAACAGGTCAGAACTTTTGAGTTGGGCATTCTTATATACCCTCTATCTTTATATTCTCAAATACAGAAAATCTATAACGTCACGTATTAGAGAATAATTTGTCACCGCCTGAAAAATACGGAAATATCTATGAAAATATCTAAAACGTTTGATTTTTTTCCGTGTAAGTAAGGAAGCGTATTATCCGACAGATTACTTATACATACACGAACTTTATTTTTATATTCCATAAAGGTACATATGACACAATAAATAAACATGAACAGTAAATAGCATACACTTGTAACTTACATAGTTGACCAGTTACAAATTACAATGTAACAACGTCGATAGTTCCAAGGCTATGCTCCATATCACCTGCAAAATAGATTTTAACTGTTTCTAATAAGATTGATTATTGGCAACAATCATTTACTAGTACTTATTCATAAATGTAATATAACTAAAAGTATTACCAGGACATCATAAATTTTTATGTGCATGAGAATAAGGTCCAACCGGAACTTGCATTGATTTCGAGAAATATTTGAAAGCTACAAAATCTGTAGGTATATAAAAAAAACGAATAAAACTAAACTTTGAATTTAGATTGTAATATTTTTATTTTCCAGGTCTTTGTTTAAGTTTTTAGTATTTTACAGGATTAGAGGCGTGTGCTCGAACAATGCTGTATGTTACATTTTGGTGAAAGTTATCTAATGATACATCGTTGTTAAACTGTATGCCAACGTTTGACTGCTGCTAAACTTGACTACTGTTATCATTGTAAAACAAAACTCAGTTGCAAACAATGCCAGTGTTGACGAACATAAAATTTTCATCTTTAGATAACTTTCGCCAAAATGTAACATACAGCGTTGTTCGAGTTTTGAATTTAAGTTGCTTTTTTGTTATTTACGCTTTAGCTATAAGTAAATATTACTTGTATACTTACAAAAAAAAACTTTCCGAGTCAATTCTCCGGATTTGTAACAAAATATTAAGAAATAATTATAACAACAAAATACAACTATTAGCTAAAAAAAATTTTTGTTATTAGTTTGCTATATGCATAAATATTTTTTTAATGATATTACGGTAGCTTCAAAATAATTTTATACTTTACATATTTTGTGGTTTTTCAAAGATTTCTCGAGATCAGTGCTAGTAAATACAATTAAGGTGTATATTTTTACAATCAGCTCTTTTATATCTACAATTTGGTATACATATTATATTTTTAGGAAAAAAAAATTCTGGTTTTGTGTTGGAAATATATTGAACAATTTAAAATAAAAAAAAAAATCGCCGTGTTATAAAGACGATTGAAAGATAATTTATTTGCATAAATATTATATGGGCAAGTAAATGCTATTTTTGTGCCAAATCTCAAGTCGTTATCTTTAACGGTGCTAAAGTTATGAGGCTGTGACATACGGATGAACGAACGGACGGACGGGACGGACAACGGAGTCTCACCATAAAGATTTCTTTTGTAGCTTTTAGGTACTACGGAACCCTAAAAAATAGCACATTGAACTTTAAAAAACGACCGAATTACGTTAAGGATACTTACAGGAAAAAAAGTGGTACAAAAAGAAAAAACAAAACTGAATAATAAAAATCATGAAATCCTATTTGCTTTTAAAACTCTCTAAGATCTGTCAATATTTTAATAATATACTACGGAGCCCTCGACACGTAAGTTCCATTCGCTCTTTTTTGAGAATGTAAAATAAAACTGTTTTTAAACTTCACCATAAAGCAATCAATTATAATTTTGCAGTGATGTAATTTTCAATCCACGTGCTAAGTGATCGACTCGGCCGGACCATAAGAGGTGGCCTTGTCAAGTTGTCATAGCGTTTTAATAATCCCTTGTTCATACAATTATTAGCTCGTGACGTGGACATGTCAACGCAGTCATGTGTTTGACAGTTGACAGGCGGTGTCAAGGTCATGACAGCCGATACCTTACATAATGTTAATATCCTCATTGTTCATAATTGACAAGCTATTGTCTGGCATTCGTTCAACTTTCCATCGTCAATCGATGGTTTTCTTTGGCCAGTGATGCAAATTATAATGTATTATTTTATGATTCATGTCATATTCATTGATATTATGCATGCATATAACACTTGTAGGTAAGTTTTGTTTTGTCTATTATTTTATTTAATAATGACTTCGACTATTGCATGGATCTACAGTATTTTTATGATAACTAATTTGGTGAATACTTGGTGATTTTATGATTACCCATATATATATCTATATATATAAAAAGAGAAGTCCTGACTGACTGACTGATTCATTCACTGACTCATTCACTGACTCATCAACGCACAGCCCAAACCCTTCGACCTAGAAAGCTGAAATTTTGCACAAAGCTTCCCTTAGTAATGTAAACAAGGAATAAGAAAGGATTTTTCGAAATTCTACCCCTAAGGGGGTGAAACGGGGGTCCAAAGTTTGTATGGGGAAACAAGATTAGTTAGACTATTTTATTCGAGACTTCACAGGAGTACTCCTATTCATAAATGAGTAAACACGTGTTTCAGGTTTTTTCAGAATTCAACCCCTAAAAGGGGGAAATGGGGTGACAAAGTCTGAAAATCAACATGGGTATCGTTTGTATGGTTTATCGGGTCGCTGATTACGAAAACAACAACGATTTCTAAATCCAACGTAGTGAACGTGAAATAACATCATTTCCTGTTGGGGTGCGATGGGGTTGAAATTTTGAAATGTGTAAATATCAATATGGGTGTCGTTTTTATGGTTTTCTTGGACATTAATTACGAAAATTGCAACGATTTTGACATTTAATATAGTGGACATGAAAATGTATGTGTGCCAGAGCAAATCGGCTGTTGTTGACGGACAGACAGACAGCCACACAAGTGATCCTATTAGGGTTCCATTTTTTCCTTTTGAGGTCAATCTATATATCTATCTAATATCTATGTGTCTATCTATCTATCTATCTATCTGTCTATATCTATCTATATTCCAGCAAAATATCTTTGGAACGGAAGATGGTATATCCCTAGGGATATACTTGGACCACGGTGTGCCAAAAAAGTTTTTCTTTTTTAATGTCAAAACTTTGACGGCCTGTATCTCCCAAACGGCTGGAGTTAGGCCCATGTTGATGGGTGTCTACCTGCCGAAAGTGTCAAAACTTTACAGACCCTTATCTCCCAAACGGCTGATGCTAGACCCATGTTCATGGTACTCTAAGAAAAGGGCTCGGTGAGATCTAGACGACGGTAATAAAAAACGCAAAGAAGAAAAATTTACAGAATTTTGATCGGCCATATCTCCCGAACAGCTAATCGTAGGGAGTTTTGGTTTCAACTATAGTGATCAGTCAAGGTAGGGCTACATGACAAAAAAAAATAATTTTACAGGTTTTGACAGTTTTTGACAGGTCACACGAAACTCGGTATCGAAGGGCATTCAAGGTTGCCGATTACGCTGCTGTATTCAAATTTGTCATTATTTGACAACTGATAGGGATTTTGATACTTTTTCGGAAAAACTTTGATTGGTGAGTCCCTGTGGGAGTGAGACCTCTTATAAAGGTACTTTAAATATGAATAAAAAAAAACTAATAGGTAATAGGCCCCGTCAAAGAGACTTTACCTGGAGATCAAAGAATTGCACCAAAAACACTCCGAACCAGATTTAAATATGTTGTGTAAAAAGTACTACACAAAAACTAAATCAACGCGGGCGAAGCCGCGGGCAAAAGCTAGTCTATAAATAATATCTATATAGCGGCGGTAGCTCAGGGGTAGAACGCTGGCCTCTCAATCTGGAGATCCAGGTTCAATCCCCGGTCGGGCATGCACCAATGAGTTTTTCGGAATTTATGTGCATAGTATGTCTTCTTACTTACCATTTGCTGTACAGCGAAGTAAAACATCGCATCGTAAGGAAACCTGCACGTCCTAAAAGCGTGTATTGGTGCCCGAAATACGGCGATAGGGTTCACCGCCCATCACGTTTTGGGACGTAATAATCGTCGGTGAAACGCGGGTGTATCGAGTTTGGTCTGTGACTTGCATTTCACAGTTCATACTAGGAACACCTCTGACACCCCCTCGAGGATTCATGTCGTGACGATACATTTATTATTTATTTTATTTATCTATAAAAATATTCCGTGACTGACGAAATTACGTAAACTTTTGTATTGAAAATGCGTCCCCAAAGGGTAAAATGGGCTGTTGATATCCCAAATCCACGCGGGCGAAGTCGCGGGCATCCTCTAGTTTATGTATAAAACACTAGTAGTATCTAAACTTGTCCACATTACTTATTTAAACTTTATTATGTCCAACTATTTCGCCGTTCAGTACAGCTTTTTAATATGATTTTGTCCATTAATGTAATGTAAGGTGTCAAATGAAGTGAACTTTCAAGCACATTACATTTGCATTGACGGCACCCGTTCAGTAAACGACGTACATTCAACATGGTTTCTTCATAAGTTTACTTGCAACAACAGTAAACTCTCAACAAATACCTAGTAGTCCAGTGACTAGACCAGTGGTTCTTAACCTTTTTGGCTGGCGACCCAAAGTAGAAATATATTTAAAGTCCGCGACCCTAATCCTAATCTTTTATTTCATTTTCCAGTGACAGGTACTAAAATGATATATTATTTAATTTTATAGGATATCGTAAAATTACAAATAAACAACATTATTCAAATGTTGGTAGCCAATTGCGTAGTACGTTCTGTGCCGAGACCGACCGGCGGCTGCGACCGAGCCGAGCCGAGCAATGCCGATGGCACGCACTCGCTTCTGTGCGCAGTTTGAAAACTAACAAGTCGCGAATGTAAACTGACAATAGATGGCAGTAAGTAACACAGCCTTAGTCTTTGTTCTGTGAGTAGTAATAAATGTGACAATACTAGTGTAATGACATCGATCAACTTCTCAATAAAAAATAAAAATATATGCAATTAAAAACGTAAAATTTTATCACTTCTTGAAAGTCTTTTGGAGGCTTTCCGCGACCCAACCCAATACCTCTCGCGACCCGATGTTAAGAATCGCTGGACTAGACTCTAGCAGTTAGATATAGAGGGCAGCGCGCGGCGAGCAGTGTATTGACATTTCTGCATGATTGCTCTCGCGCCGGACGATGTAACCTTGCGCTGTCGGTTCAACGGCAGCCTTGTTATATTTACATTAGACTAACATGCAAGGAACTGAGTAAGTAGTTCACCACACTTGGTATATTGCCAATATAATACGGCAGCACACTGGCTCAGTAAAACGCCAATCTTCAATTCCTGCCGCTCGTATATGCACCAATGTTTTTCGGCATTGATTGGTATTTGGAAAGTTGAACTTGCTGTGAGGTAAACATGCATGCATAAAAAGCGTGTATTTGTGCCTGAAGTAGATACGTTAGGGTGTAAAAATATGTGAAAATAGGGTGTACGAGTGTTTATTATTCCGGTGACAGTTCACACGCGGACACAATTCCGCCGAACCCTGGGTCTGGAGGCTCAAAAGGACTTGTATCCAGGGCCACAAAACTTGTTACAAAAAAGAAGAGATATGTCGTGACAATATTTTATATCTGTTTGTTTATATAAGGTGACTTTGATTTATAAAGCCAAATTCATACTGGAGACTCGGTAAGTGGTCAGGACCAAGGTAGATAGCGATATATTATTTTTAAGAGGGTTAAGGAAATCAGTAGGTATTTGTAATCAGTAGTGGAGAATAAAGAAAAAAAAGGAGCGAAAAAACCGATTTTCATTAGACGGAGACAGGGGGACGTCTTAGTTTGAAAATGCAATAAATTGGAAAAATAGTTTATCTTTCGAGTCTAAACATTAAATTTACAGAAATGTTCACATAATTTCTACCATTTGCGCAGTTATTCGTTGTTATTCTAGTTAGGTAATTAATTAATTATTTCTAATTACAATTGTTAAACGATCTTGAATAAGAAATCGATTCTTGTACGTTATTAAAATTGTAAAACAGTCAGCGTGAGACAATGCAGCATTGAATAAGATTTGCAGGTGATGATTTTTCCACGATCTTAATTAATTTAAATTTGACATTATTAATAACCCATTTAGTACAGCTATAAATTTTTTTATTTTTTTTTGTTAGGGTCAAGTGTCCCCTCCCTTTAAGCTTAATTAATTTTTAGATAAGGTGAAAAAGTTCACGGCAGTTGTATATATTTACAACGAAGTTAAAAGAAAAAATATTACAGTTAAGAAGGCTTTACAAGTAAACGAGTAATAATCGACCAACTTTTTAAATGATAAAAAGCCCCCTTCTAAGTCCGCATATTGTGACGGACAAGTACGGAGCCCTACACAGTGCGTGGCTTGGACACACTTACGCCAGGGCCACAGCTTCAGCCTTCTGGCAGCGCTTCCTGCTGCGCTTCCGGCGGTTTTTGCGACGGGTTTTGCCCTGCCACGACACCCGTCGGCGCCTTCATGTATAGCGCGCTCGCTTGCTCAAAGCACTCGACACTAGGTTCGTCCTGTGCGCTCGATCACTGTTTCAACCGTCCGTCTCCCCGCACACCACCGTCGCGAGAGTGCAAGTCACTAATTTCTGATTTCTGATTTCTCTCCGCCGGCGCCGGCACCGTCGCAAGAAGAACCGCTTGGCGCGCCTCTCGAAGCCTGAAGCTATGGCCGAGGGGTTAGTTGGTTTATTTATTCTTCCAAACCTCATCATGAAAAACGGTAATTATCCTAGTATCACTATATAGTTTTGTTTGCAGAGGCAGCGGTTGATGATTTTTATTGTATAGTAAGGAAAAAGGTAGCCTCCATGATGGCGCGCGTTCGCGGCAGCACCAACAATCTCAGGGACAAGCTGGATAGCCCCATATTCAAGCACTGGATGGCTATCCACCTTGTTTCAAATAAAAATTTAATTAAATTGTTTGTATAACCTTAACCTTAGCATAAAAGAAAAAAATATATAATTATTACTAACAACTATGCATTTTAATAATCTGAAATAAAATTTATTCTATTCTATAACTAGGATAGAGTGAAAAATATCAACATACGGATCGATATAGCCTAAAAAAAGATGTAGAGACCAGAGGGGCTATTATGTATCTTTAGTTGCCATCCGGACTGGGTGCCTATCATCAAAAACATAGATATACTATCGAATTCCGATTGTCTAAGGATATGTTCACACTTGAAGTGAGGACACAGTTCGTAAATAGTTCAATAACCACTAATAGCAATTTTGAAATTTCCACTTTTAGCTATGTTTTTGATGATAGGCACCTAGTCCAGTTGGCAACTAAAGATACAGAATAGAGGGGCTGAGTAGAAAATGAAATGCTTCGGTGGTTTGGGCATGTAAAGAGAATTACTTAATGACAAATGTATGGTGCACAAGTGGAAGACAATGCTCGGCCGGGCCGCGCTAGAAATGTATGGTGCACAAGTGGAAGACAATGCTCGGCCGGGCCGCGCTAGAAATGTATGGTGCACAAGTGGAAGACAATGCTCGGCCGGGCCGCGCTAGAAATGTATGGTGCACAAGTGGAAGACAATGCTCGGCCGGGCCGCGCTAGAAATGTATGGTGCACAAGTGGAAGACAATACTCGGCCGGGCCGCGCTAGAAATGTATGGTGCACAAGTGGAAGACAATGCTCGGCCGGGCCGCGCTAGAAATGTATGGTGCACAAGTGGAAGACAATGCTCGGCCGGGCCGCGCTAGAAATGTATGGTGCACAAGTGGAAGACAATGCTCGGCCGGGCCGCGCTAGAAATGTATGGTGCACAAGTGGAAGACAATGCTCGGCCGGGCCGCGCTAGAAATGTATGGTGCACAAGTGGAAGACAATGCTCGGCCGGGCCGCGCTAGAAATGTATGGTGCACAAGTGGAAGACAATGCTCGGCCGGGCCGCGCTAGAAATGTATGGTGCACAAGTGGAAGACAATACTCGGCCGGGCCGCGCTAGAAATCGTCAAATTGGTGACAAACTGAAGAAGGCAAAGTCAAAAGTACTCGGAATAGAAGAGCTTGTATTACTGGATCGATGGATGTGGAAGAAACGAAAGAGCGAGAAAGCTGTTGTCTCCGCTTTGTTTCTTCTCTTTCCTTATTTGGATAGAATCAACTTTGTGTTTGCCAGAATAAGTTCTAAGAAAAATTTAAATTCAAAATGGCGGCGATTGCGGATTATGACGCTGCTCCAACTGTTATCTCTATTTATGTCCGTGGCGCACTCGCGCGCACGTTTGAGATGACGTCACCGAGCCACCTTGCTAGCTGCGCTGCGCCCACGCAGCATTGACAACCTGTTTGCGGAGGAGAGCTTCTCATTGTTGACTCGGATTTGGCAAAATTATAATTAAGTACTAGACTTTCGCCCGCGGCTCCGCGCGCGTTTTTGCATCTTTACCCCGTTTTCGGCTTTACCGTTATTTTATTAACACTGTTTATAGCCTATATGTTAACCAAGCTTACTTCGATGATAATAAAGAAAACCACATCCAAACCCATTGAGTTATTCTCGAGTTAAAACGGAACATACAGACAGACAGATAAAAATTCTAAAAATTGTAGTTCTGGTCTCAGTACAATATCAATAAGGGGTCGTTCATAAATTACGTAACGCAATTTGAGGGGAAGGGGAGGGTGGCAGCCAGGCGTTATGGTCCTTGTACGTGCGGGGTTTGCGTGACGTCACGATTTTAGCAAAGCCGAATGGAGTTTTTTTTTCCTTGGTTCTTATTTTTTGTTGGCCAGACTGTAGGTAATAGCAAAGCACCCGTTACGTAACGGAATGGAGGGGGGAGGGGTCCCAGCCAAGCGTTACAGTACTGTTACGTAGAGGAAGGAGGGGTTGAAAATTCAAGAATTTTGCGTTACGTAATCTGTGAACGACCCCTAACTCGTTTCATTTAAAATTGCGCGAAAATATTCAATGTTCAGACACAACTTTTCCCTACGTTATCATTAGTAAGTATAGAAGATATTGTTGGATCTGATTGGATTGGACAAGTGATTGGTCGATACAGAAATTTAACCGTTCTTATTATCATCGCTAAATAAAACAACAGTAAAACAGTGCAGGTCGTGGACTGGATGCATCCTATACAGTTTGTCCCTCGTACAAGTGTACATCCGAAAAGGGGTGAAACTAGGCCTTATTTTATCGACAAAAAATGTTTTTTTTTTTTTGAAAATCTTTGTTTTATAAATTTACGTTTTTTTTTTTGCCTACCATGGAGACTATGTATAAAATATGTCATAACTTTTGATCTATCGCGAGTAATGCAATAAAACAAAACTGTTATAATCCTTAAGAATAGACGTTGCATACCAAATCAAATACAAAACATAATCAACTACCATTACCATAAAAATAATATCCTAAAAGATTATTTCTTTTATTTTTCCGTCATTTTTTTCAGTAATAGTCAATTTTTTCAAAATAATGTCCGCGTTTTACTATACTTTTATTCCTATTTAATATTGCCTATTTCATTATCTTTCTAACAAAAAAAAAATACAACGTTCTATCATAAATACAATATTTTCTACGAGCGGTTAACCAAAGGCACTGCTGCGCTCGCCTCCCATACAAAGATACCCAGCTGGAGTATTTTTCCAAGATTAAAAAAAAAATCCCTTTGTTTTTGTCGATATATTTAGGTCTAGTTTCACCCACTTTCGGATGTGCACTTGTACGAGGGACACACTGTATTGTATAATATTATCTACTGCTTTAGACGTTGCTGAATTAAACACTGAATGAGAAAGCAACGCTAAATCAGCATAGACAAAATATTTGTCTATGTAAACGTCTAAAGTTATTTTCAACGTCCCTGAAATACAAGTATCGGGGGAAACATAGTTAATAAAAAAAAAGTATAAATTTCGGTAAAGAAAGAAAAAGACAGAACGGTTAAATTAAGTTTAGTCCTGTCAAATAAGTTAAATCGTGTTACTCCGAATCGAAACTTATGTATCATTAGTATTATTTCCTTTATCTTCAGTAGTACGTTTCGCCACGTACCTAGACCTCAATCGACTCGGCATGCTGAACTAATTCCACTACAATTGCATCTGAACGTACATTCGTACATAAAAGAGTATGTCGTGACAGTCAGCTGATTAACAAACTTTAGTACTGCCATGGAAGTAAGAGATCAGTGGATTTTACCTCTGTCTAACAACTAACAAAGCTAGTCAAAGTGTAATGTAGTTTGAACAGAGTGTAAGGTAATTTTTTTTTTTAAATTTATTTCGCTTAATGTACATTTACACAAAAACATGAAAAAAAAATTACAGTGTACAAAGGCGGCACTTATTGCTAATAGCAATATCTTCCAGGCAACCTTTGGGTGAAAAAGAACATATAGAAAAAATAAAGAAAGGAGCGTGTAAATGTCACGAAATAATAATGTATTTAGGCCGTGTGGTGACCGGTAGAGTAGAATAGCACCAACCCAATATTTTAAGGGGTGTCGTAAAAGGCGACTAATGAGATATAGGTGGTAGATCTGATGCCGGGCTCGACTGTGGAGGTATCACCATCTTACTTGGAGACCCCCTCGAAGTTATTCGGGGGAGAGTAAGAGGACAGCTCTCGAACAGGCATAAAACTAAGAGGCACACCATGCCTGGGACCGAGTGATGGCGGTATATCCATTCACAACAGCCGGGCCTTATATAAAACAGACTGGTGAAGGACAGCGCCCAGCGTGTGTGAGTGTGGGCATTACTTCCAAGAGGACCGAAATCTTGGAAGAGTGGCGAAATCTTGGAAAGGCCTATGTCCAACAGTGGACGAAAAATAAAAAGTCTGATGGATAGAATAATGTAAAATACGACATAATCTTCAAAACAGGTGTGCAGAATAAGAGAAGAAGTGCAGTTAGATACAATGTATATCACAAGAGTGTGAATGATATGTAGTTCGTTACATTATCATATTACTGTCTACTATGTGGCAATGCACGCACCACACGCACGCAACGCACGCAATTGACGCACATGACGTACGTGACGGTACGGATTTGCTTTGTATTGTAATTTGCTAACGCATTTTTATGACAAACAGCTACAGTCAGTGCATGTGTTCAGGCTGCTGTAACTAATCATAACTCGTCGATTTTTATTTTTATACACATCTTTATAGCTTATAAAGCAGATTGAGATGGACATGTGATGAGGCAAGAGGAAAATTACGTCGTAAAGAAAGCTATTAACATTACAAATAAACCAAGAGGGAGAGGACGACCACCATCAAACTGGTGGTCCAATATCGAGAGGGAAATTAAAGACCAGAACCTGCCCACAATAAAAACCCGGGATAGAATATCCTGGCGCCGACATACGTCGAAGCCTGACCCCAGCTGAACTGGGAAGAAGGCTAAAGAAAGAAGAAAGAAGAAGACACATGTTTATAGCTTACTCGTACTAGCTTTTGCCCGCGGCTCTAAATACCCTCTCCATAGTGGATGTATGAATGTATTGGCCAAGGTATTCCTTATCTCATCTGTCAATCACCGGATGTAGGATCAAAGAGGCAAGTAAAGCTGACTCTAAAGGCTTTAGAGCTGTCAAAATGTACACTTTTACAAACTAATTTAGCTTCTGTTTTTTGTAACTTTTTTGCGATTGAGAAAATTTAGTTTAAAATTAAAGCATTCAGCATAACTATTAAACACAATGTATGTTGTTCAGAAATCATAATAAATAGTATATGTATGTCAAGTTACAAGGTCTTATTGGTGTTCACACTTAACCAAGTGTTGAACAAGCAATAACGTAATGTGACACAATTCTTGTCAGACAAAGAGACAAACAAACATCGCGTAAGCGCTTTTAAAAGGGAACTACAGTCGTCGTTTCAAAACATATTGTTCTCAAATCAATTGTTCTCAAATCTCAAATCAAGAATTATAAAAAAAAAAGTATTTTTCTTTTGTGTAAGTAATATTTTTTTTAAATACAATTGATGCGAAGCTCAAGAGCGCTCGAAATATATCTTGCTTTAATTTATTTATGTTTACTAGCTTTTGCCTGCGGTTTCACCCGCGTTGATTGAATTTTCGTGTAGTAGTCCTATCTAATCTGTCAATATTTACCTCCTCTATTCACAGATTCTATGGCAGGTATCAATAAAAAACCGAACAATCCATTTAAAAGCATCATGGGAGCAGATTAATGGGATTAAAAGTAGTCCATGTCCAATTCCAGGTCTAGAACTACAATTGTGTAAAGTTTCAGCTCAATCTGTGTAGTGATTACGGCGTGAAGGGGTAACAAACATACATCCAAACTTTCGCATTTATAATATTATTACTTAGATGGGGTGGGATATATTTTATTAATTAGTCCGTACTATTAAAAATGCGAAAGTGTGTTTGTTACGATCCGTTGCTGCGTGAAAGAATGGTGTCGATTCGGCTAAACACAATTTAACTAATTCGACAGGACTAACCTTATTTTAAGCGTTCTGTCTTTGTCTTTTTGATACGGAAAGAACAAGACAGAAGGCTCAAATTAAGTTTAGTTCTGTCAAATAAGTTAGCCGAATCGACACAAATGACGAACCAACAAACACACTTTCCCATTTATAATAGGGGTACGGCTGCCTACTTCCGTGCTTGACGAAAAGCGTAATTGAGACTTAGGATGAAGAGCAATCACCCAGAAAGTGGGAGAGTGAACGTTGATCAGTCAGATCAGATTTTTTGCCTGTGACCTGTCTCTTACTATGACCATTTCCTAAAACTCTAAATTTTTCATACAGTATGATTTATTTTGAAGATTTTAAGGGAATTCCAGCCGTTATTTTTCGTTACATTATAGTCACTATTCATGTTGTTGGTATTTTCCCAATACACGTTCAAGGGACTTTCACTTACCTACACAATACAACCTTTAATAATGGAAACAAAATAATAAAAAAAAACAACAGCAAAAAGAAAAATGGCCGACATGAAACGGAATTGACTCAAACTCACCCTATTAAAGTTTTGCAGAACCCACTTGTATCCAGTAATTACCTGCTTGATATCTCCATCTGGGCACGATTGTTCTTGTGGACATGCGTGTAGACTGAGGAATCTTTAGAAGGGAAATTTTTTCAAGTGGTAGTTATTTTAAATTTTTCATATTTTTTTATTGTCAATATAACTTTTAATGACGGTTAACTGGCCGGTTGACTGGTGGAAGCAGCACATAACTTGGCCTATTTTTGATTAAATAGCTATAAACTTGGCAATTTTGTATCTAAACAGTCTAGTTAAGTTGGTCATGGATAACTTCCTATTTAATAAAATATTTATAATTGTCAGATTTTATTCCCATGTGTGTCTTATATATAAGACCTACCTGTAAACGAAATTTCAAGTTTCTAAGTCAACTAGAGGTGCCCTATAGGTTTTGATTCCCTTGCGAGTGTTGAAAATTTGTATGAAATTGATTATGTAAAGTGCAATTACTTTTTTTCGCGTCGAGTTAGAAGCTTAGACTTCTGTAGGAGGTATCAGTTTCAACTTGATATCTAATACGGAGGCTGAGCAAAAGGGTCTTGACAGACAGACAGACGGACGGATAGACGGACAACAAAGTGGTTCCGTTTTTTAATTTTGAGATACAGAGCCCTGAAAATGCAGCTAGTAACAGGGAGAAGAAAAATAAATACGTTATTATGTAAGATGTATCATGTAATAATGAGAATTAAGAAGGTTAACCTACATTTCGCCTCAAATATTTTTATAAACTTAGGCCCAGTTAAATGGCAGTAAAACATTACTTTCGAAACATACGAGTAATGTAGCTTCAATTAAAAATCCTTCACAAACATATCAGCATATACCAGTAGCGACCCTCGGAAACTAGGTGTACGTCATAAAAGTCAAGGTAATTAAAATATTTTAAAGTTCAACGTGGTAGCTAAAATTATGGCACAGTTTCTTTTTAATCTTGGCATTCTGGCCTATTTCTCTTGCATTACTCTCACAATAATACACTTACTTATTTGGTACATTTACGGCATTTTTGGCAGTCTTGGCCAGCGGCCGCGGTCAGTGGGTAGACCGATGGCCTGGTGGCGAGACGATATCGTCAGGGCTGTTGGTGGGCAACGGATGAGGCTGGCGAGAGACTGACGAAAATGGAGTGGAGAAGAAGAGGCATATGCCCAACAGTGGGTGTATGTGGGCTGAATGATGACGGCATTTTTGTTGCACTGTGTGTGAGTACTTCACTATCACTACATAGTATAAAACAAAGTCGCTTCCCGCTGTCTGTCCCTATGTATGCTTAGATCTTTGAAACTACGCAACGGATTTTGATGCGTTTTTTTTAATAGATAGAATGATTCAAGAGAAAGGTTTATATGTATAATACATGCATAATAAAGTAGAGAAACACTGATAATTTTAGAGGTTTCGGATGTGATGTCGTAAATAAACACATTTCTTTGCGCTTACATTGCAAACGCTGGCTGAACCCTACGAGATAGATCAAAATAATGTACTATAGTATTGTACACCTTAAAAAGGTCTACAAAAAAATCCGCGATGGTATGCGTCTACCTTTTAGGAATAATCCACAATAACCAGTTTTTATCCTTTACTTTTTACGAGAAATAATGGTTTATTTACAAAGCGATTTTAAGCAATACATCCAATTAAGTACCGGGTCGCTAGTCAAATATAAGGTAACTTTTGTTCATGTAGCCAAATGAATACTGGAGACTAGGTAAGTGGTCAGGATCAAGGTTCTATGACCCTTTTTGTAAAAAACGCAATATTAAATTTAGGCTTCCTATACAAATTGACTTGGAGTTGTTCGTAAATCAGTATAGGGACACAATTTTTTTTTCGTAATTTGCAAAAAATGTCTTTGAACTTTGGTTCTGACCACTTACCGAGTCTACAGTATGGATTTGGCTAGATAAATAAAAGTCACCGTGTATACTACTACAAACGAACGACTTTAATTTCCTAACTATCGCTGTCATATCCGATACACAATTTTCGATCAAAATCGAAAAATTAATTTGAATGATTCCCGGAATTACTTTTTACGTCCTGATTCCTTCGTACTTAGGGTTACTGGAAGAGATCGCTTTTTAAATAATAATAAAAAGCGAAAAAGTGCCATAAAGCTTTATTTTAGCCTGTGGCTGCGTGATGTTATATAACATAATATAAGTTAGAATTAGTTTAGGTAGTTTAGCATAAAGTTTGCGATCTCGCCATACCGCGCATAAACCATGTGGTTTTAGTTGGATGGCTTTAAATTCTTCAAAATGTAAGTAAATTTAACTATGAAAAAATGAACTAAAAAAAAAAAAAAAAAATGAGAAAACCACCAAATGTACCTATCCTGCTTTTACTTTTGAAATTATCGCTTGTTAGGGTTTTGTTGTCCATCTATGCATCTGTCCGTCTGTCTGTCTGTGCTTTTGGCCCTTTTGCTCAGGCCCCGTATAAGATATCAAGTTAAAACTGATAGCTCCTACAGAAATTTACGGCTCTAAAAAAAGGCTTCTAACTTTAAGAAAAAAAAAGTTATTGCCCTTTAAATTAAATAAAACGGGTTATTTTATTAATATTGTACTAGCGGCAAACACTAAAATTTTTAGAATTTTATTTATTTCTCTCTGTCCCGTTTTATTCTGAAAACGACTCAACGGATTTGGATGCTTCTTTCTACGAGGGTTGTTGATAAAATAATCACCAGGCTGAAAACAATATCTATCGATACTACTTAAAGATTGAAAGACACTTCCACGCAAGCAAAGCCACGGGCATAAGAGATAAATAAAGTTTTTAAAAATAACATTAATGGATATATATAACTAAAACTAGGGTGAGTGTACAATGTACATCATAACGAAATATATTTACAGCTAAGAATTTTTTAAGAGCTAAGCATTTTTATGACAAACAGCTACAGTCAGTGCATGTGTTCAGGCTGCTGTAACTAATCATAACTCGTCGATTTTTATTTTTATACACATCTTTATAGCTTATAAAGCAGATTGAGATGGACATGTGATGAGGCAAGAGGAAAATTACGTCGTAAAGAAAGCTATTAACATTACAAATAAACCAAGAGGGAGAGGACGACCACCATCAAACTGGTGGTCCAATATCGAGAGGGAAATTAAAGACCAGAACCTGCCCACAATAAAAACCCGGGATAGAATATCCTGGCGCCGACATACGTCGAAGCCTGACCCCAGCTGAACTGGGAAGAAGGCTAAAGAAAGAAGAAAGAAGAAGACACATGTTTATAGCTTACTCGTACTAGCTTTTGCCCGCGGCTCTAAATACCCTCTCCATAGTGGATGTATGAATGTATTGGCCAAGGTATTCCTTATCTCATCTGTCAATCACCGGATGTAGGATCAAAGAGGCAAGTAAAGCTGACTCTAAAGGCTTTAGAGCTGTCAAAATGTACACTTTTACAAACTAATTTAGCTTCTGTTTTTTGTAACTTTTTTGCGATTGAGAAAATTTAGTTTAAAATTAAAGCATTCAGCATAACTATTAAACACAATGTATGTTGTTCAGAAATCATAATAAATAGTATATGTATGTCAAGTTACAAGGTCTTATTGGTGTTCACACTTAACCAAGTGTTGAACAAGCAATAACGTAATGTGACACAATTCTTGTCAGACAAAGAGACAAACAAACATCGCGTAAGCGCTTTTAAAAGGGAACTACAGTCGTCGTTTCAAAACATATTGTTCTCAAATCAATTGTTCTCAAATCTCAAATCAAGAATTATAAAAAAAAAAGTATTTTTCTTTTGTGTAAGTAATATTTTTTTTAAATACAATTGATGCGAAGCTCAAGAGCGCTCGAAATATATCTTGCTTTAATTTATTTATGTTTACTAGCTTTTGCCTGCGGTTTCACCCGCGTTGATTGAATTTTCGTGTAGTAGTCCTATCTAATCTGTCAATATTTACCTCCTCTATTCACAGATTCTATGGCAGGTATCAATAAAAAACCGAACAATCCATTTAAAAGCATCATGGGAGCAGATTAATGGGATTAAAAGTAGTCCATGTCCAATTCCAGGTCTAGAACTACAATTGTGTAAAGTTTCAGCTCAATCTGTGTAGTGATTACGGCGTGAAGGGGTAACAAACATACATCCAAACTTTCGCATTTATAATATTATTACTTAGATGGGGTGGGATATATTTTATTAATTAGTCCGTACTATTAAAAATGCGAAAGTGTGTTTGTTACGATCCGTTGCTGCGTGAAAGAATGGTGTCGATTCGGCTAAACACAATTTAACTAATTCGACAGGACTAACCTTATTTTAAGCGTTCTGTCTTTGTCTTTTTGATACGGAAAGAACAAGACAGAAGGCTCAAATTAAGTTTAGTTCTGTCAAATAAGTTAGCCGAATCGACACAAATGACGAACCAACAAACACACTTTCCCATTTATAATAGGGGTACGGCTGCCTACTTCCGTGCTTGACGAAAAGCGTAATTGAGACTTAGGATGAAGAGCAATCACCCAGAAAGTGGGAGAGTGAACGTTGATCAGTCAGATCAGATTTTTTGCCTGTGACCTGTCCTCTTACTATGACCATTTCCTAAAACTCTAAATTTTTCATACAGTATGATTTATTTTGAAGATTTTAAGGGAATTCCAGCCGTTATTTTTCGTTACATTATAGTCACTATTCATGTTGTTGGTATTTTCCCAATACACGTTCAAGGGACTTTCACTTACCTACACAATACAACCTTTAATAATGGAAACAAAATAATAAAAAAAAACAACAGCAAAAAGAAAAATGGCCGACATGAAACGGAATTGACTCAAACTCACCCTATTAAAGTTTTGCAGAACCCACTTGTATCCAGTAATTACCTGCTTGATATCTCCATCTGGGCACGATTGTTCTTGTGGACATGCGTGTAGACTGAGGAATCTTTAGAAGGGAAATTTTTTCAAGTGGTAGTTATTTTAAATTTTTCATATTTTTTTATTGTCAATATAACTTTTAATGACGGTTAACTGGCCGGTTGACTGGTGGAAGCAGCACATAACTTGGCCTATTTTTGATTAAATAGCTATAAACTTGGCAATTTTGTATCTAAACAGTCTAGTTAAGTTGGTCATGGATAACTTCCTATTTAATAAAATATTTATAATTGTCAGATTTTATTCCCATGTGTGTCTTATATATAAGACCTACCTGTAAACGAAATTTCAAGTTTCTAAGTCAACTAGAGGTGCCCTATAGGTTTTGATTCCCTTGCGAGTGTTGAAAATTTGTATGAAATTGATTATGTAAAGTGCAATTACTTTTTTTCGCGTCGAGTTAGAAGCTTAGACTTCTGTAGGAGGTATCAGTTTCAACTTGATATCTAATACGGAGGCTGAGCAAAAGGGTCTTGACAGACAGACAGACGGACGGATAGACGGACAACAAAGTGGTTCCGTTTTTTAATTTTGAGATACAGAGCCCTGAAAATGCAGCTAGTAACAGGGAGAAGAAAAATAAATACGTTATTATGTAAGATGTATCATGTAATAATGAGAATTAAGAAGGTTAACCTACATTTCGCCTCAAATATTTTTATAAACTTAGGCCCAGTTAAATGGCAGTAAAACATTACTTTCGAAACATACGAGTAATGTAGCTTCAATTAAAAATCCTTCACAAACATATCAGCATATACCAGTAGCGACCCTCGGAAACTAGGTGTACGTCATAAAAGTCAAGGTAATTAAAATATTTTAAAGTTCAACGTGGTAGCTAAAATTATGGCACAGTTTCTTTTTAATCTTGGCATTCTGGCCTATTTCTCTTGCATTACTCTCACAATAATACACTTACTTATTTGGTACATTTACGGCATTTTTGGCAGTCTTGGCCAGCGGCCGCGGTCAGTGGGTAGACCGATGGCCTGGTGGCGAGACGATATCGTCAGGGCTGTTGGTGGGCAACGGATGAGGCTGGCGAGAGACTGACGAAAATGGAGTGGAGAAGAAGAGGCATATGCCCAACAGTGGGTGTATGTGGGCTGAATGATGACGGCATTTTTGTTGCACTGTGTGTGAGTACTTCACTATCACTACATAGTATAAAACAAAGTCGCTTCCCGCTGTCTGTCCCTATGTATGCTTAGATCTTTGAAACTACGCAACGGATTTTGATGCGTTTTTTTTAATAGATAGAATGATTCAAGAGAAAGGTTTATATGTATAATACATGCATAATAAAGTAGAGAAACACTGATAATTTTAGAGGTTTCGGATGTGATGTCGTAAATAAACACATTTCTTTGCGCTTACATTGCAAACGCTGGCTGAACCCTACGAGATAGATCAAAATAATGTACTATAGTATTGTACACCTTAAAAAGGTCTACAAAAAAATCCGCGATGGTATGCGTCTACCTTTTAGGAATAATCCACAATAACCAGTTTTTATCCTTTACTTTTTACGAGAAATAATGGTTTATTTACAAAGCGATTTTAAGCAATACATCCAATTAAGTACCGGGTCGCTAGTCAAATATAAGGTAACTTTTGTTCATGTAGCCAAATGAATACTGGAGACTAGGTAAGTGGTCAGGATCAAGGTTCTATGACCCTTTTTGTAAAAAACGCAATATTAAATTTAGGCTTCCTATACAAATTGACTTGGAGTTGTTCGTAAATCAGTATAGGGACACAATTTTTTTTTCGTATTTTGCAAAAAATGTCTTTGAACTTTGGTTCTGACCACTTACCGAGTCTACAGTATGGATTTGGCTAGATAAATAAAAGTCACCGTGTATACTACTACAAACGAACGACTTTAATTTCCTAACTATCGCTGTCATATCCGATACACAATTTTCGATCAAAATCGAAAAATTAATTTGAATGATTCCCGGAATTACTTTTTACGTCCTGATTCCTTCGTACTTAGGGTTACTGGAAGAGATCGCTTTTTAAATAATAATAAAAAGCGAAAAAGTGCCATAAAGCTTTATTTTAGCCTGTGGCTGCGTGATGTTATATAACATAATATAAGTTAGAATTAGTTTAGGTAGTTTAGCATAAAGTTTGCGATCTCGCCATACCGCGCATAAACCATGTGGTTTTAGTTGGATGGCTTTAAATTCTTCAAAATGTAAGTAAATTTAACTATGAAAAAATGAACTAAAAAAAAAAAAAAAAAAAATGAGAAAACCACCAAATGTACCTATCCTGCTTTTACTTTTGAAATTATCGCTTGTTAGGGTTTTGTTGTCCATCTATCCATCTGTCCGTCTGTCTGTCTGTGCTTTTGGCCCTTTTGCTCAGGCCCCGTATAAGATATCAAGTTAAAACTGATAGCTCCTACAGAAATTTACGGCTCTAAAAAAAGGCTTCTAACTTTAAGAAAAAAAAAGTTATTGCCCTTTAAATTAAATAAAACGGGTTATTTTATTAATATTGTACTAGCGGCAAACACTAAAATTTTTAGAATTTTATTTATTTCTCTCTGTCCCGTTTTATTCTGAAAACGACTCAACGGATTTGGATGCTTCTTTCTACGAGGGTTGTTGATAAAATAATCACCAGGCTGAAAACAATATCTATCGATACTACTTAAAGATTGAAAGACACTTCCACGCAAGCAAAGCCACGGGCATAAGAGATAAATAAAGTTTTTAAAAATAACATTAATGGATATATATAACTAAAACTAGGGTGAGTGTACAATGTACATCATAACGAAATATATTTACAGCTAAGAATTTTTTAAGAGCTAAGTTTTCTTGCAAAAACCAAAGCTTAGCTGTAAATAAATGTCGTTATGAATGGATCTCTTTCAAGTTTAGGGCCTATAGAATAGTCAGAAATAAGTCGGATACGTTGTTTGACATACACGCCTAACAAAAACGTTTTATAATTCTACGTAGGATATTAATCGACGTGTTTTTCGAAGTATACGTTTTGAAAAAAGACATTGACCATAGATTAGAGCACATATTGTAGCATTCGCTACAAGTATTCAACCTTTTTTATATATTTTTAGTCTTTCTTTATCGTTGGCTGCTTTTCTGAATTTTCGAATTCGAATATTTAGAATGATCTTGTCAGATTTTTTTTGTTATTTTTCTCATATCAAAGAAGATCGTGACAGAGGAAGGATAAATCTTTTACAAAATAACAAATTTGGTATTTGAAAAATAGAAACAGAGCGCATTTGCTCTGAGCATTGTGTAAGCCAGTTTTTCTGCATTTCCTGCGACCCTTCGGGATTTTCTAAGGGTTCTGGTTCTCCCCAGTTTGATTATTCATTTCTACTTGAATTCCATCCGCCATCTCGTACGGTTGTACCTATTGAGGCCTGATGTAAGGACCACGTCCCTGGTGAGCTAAAGCTTCCGATATTAAAATTGAAATCTCCAAGCTTCATCGACTGCTCCCGGGAACACCGGAAACACCCAAAGTCGCGAAGAGACCCTTAACAGGTTTTTAGTATCTGTAGCCTAATATTCAGCATCAATTATTTTTATTCCTTGGTGTAAAGCTAGATAACGATTGCTCGTAACACCTTAATATTACGTTTTCTTTCGGATTAGGAGTTATCAAAACTTCCGTGAAATCTTAGTTTAAAGGATCCTATAAACTAGTGTCGACAACCAAATTTAAAATCCATTATTTTATGAATAAATGCGTCGTTCAAGCTAAAAGGAAATCAAAATCCTAAATAAGTGGAATTCGGCATAATAATTTTTTTTTTTGATCTAATAAGTTCCTTTGTACCGATACTCTTCTGATATTATTGTTCTTTTGTACCATATTTTTCTTACTTCGGTTTTGTTATTTTTGTGTATTTAAAGATAAATTATACGGTTTATTCATCCAGGCTTACCTCTTTTTTTGGCTGTCACCAGGCTTGCCTGGTGGCAGTCCAAATTTAGGTCGAAATTACGTTCATTAATATGTAGTGGCAAAAAATATAATTTTTTTTTAAAAAAATAACGCTACAATATGTATGTATAACGAGTGTATAACTGACCTTATATGGGGATGCTTACTGTCAAATTAGTTCCGCATAGAGGGCGCTGTGTGTTTGTGTCTGTTAGCTTGTCAGTTCACATACAAATAATTGAAAAATTTCCTATTTTCATTGAAAAGTTTAAGCAATGGGTGTTTTCTGTGGCTTTTGGATGTAAAGGAACTTTAAAATTTTCTAGTGATGTAAAGTTGAGAAAAAAGTGGGAAAAGGTATTAAGGTATTAAGGATACTGAACTATAAATCGTCTAGTTATTCTAGGTTATGTGCCAATCACTTTAAAGAAACTGATTTCGAAACAACTTCAAAGCCAACAAATAACTTTTCAAACATTGTATTTCGTAAATATCTTACCCATATTTTAAGATTATTTACATTATTCACCAAATTACTACCAAAAATAACATCTATCAGCACAGCGACAATACACAAACACTCAGCGCCCTCTACCGTAAAAGCTTTTGGTTTTCTTTCCCATTGTTTCTTTGAACTGAACGTCAGTGTATACAATATGCATGGTACTGGCAGAATATCAGTGTCATAGATTATTCTGTGGCGTATGCTGAGCCAGCGCCCTTTCAGCCTCTGTGTTAAAGATTGTTATTATTTTAAAGATTCTATCGTATTTGTTATATTATATTTTAAGCTCAACATGTGTACTTTTTGTGTTTTTTTGTAAGAGGCATTGAATCAAGTTTTTATCTATCTATCTATCTATCTATCTATCTATCTTTGAGCTCTTTGAGCTCGCTGTCACCTAGGTAGCTACATCACAACGTTTTCCCGAATTAGCCATACTATAGAGGTATAATCTATCACATGTGGATGCAATAAACAATTGTCCAATGACACTGTGACATTTCATTTCGACAGTGGCAGTTTGTGACAGTCTGCTCATAACAACCAGTTACTGACCAGAAAGTGGTAAATTACTTGTTATTGCGAGTGTACGTGATATTTTATAAAGGGTTTTCGCATTGTGAAGGTCGACTACAAAGACGTGAGACGAGGTAATGGTTGCAACTGGCTGTACTTATCTGTATTATTGCTGATTAAGACTTCGTTTCACAGTAACAAGTACTAAATGCGCTGACTGTAAGCTCTTAAAGCGATATGCGAAAAAAATACGGGTGGTTCTTTTCTGTTTATTTCATGAAATACACGGAAAATTATATTCAGTTTCTGGTATATGCATTTTGACTATATTATCTAGGGATTTGAAATTGGAAAATATGTTTGGATAAATTTTCCTCGATAGAAATAATTGTTGAAATGAGGTCTTCAAACACACCCTTTCTCCTCGTTTGACGAATAGGAGCCATATACAGAACTCAAACATATTTTATTAGGTGTGTTTCAACAATATCTAGAGATTTAATATTTGAATTTTTGCTAGCTATTTTAGTTTTTTTAATAAAAATATAAAACTAACTTTTTTCCCTTTTGCCCTGAATCCGCCCCTCTCGCACTGCGCGATTTTTCGCTTGGAGTGACAGTGACAAAAATAAAATTGGCATAGCCTCTGAACGCGTTTAGTTTTAAATTTTACCGGTTATATAGGTTTAAATCCGCAAAAAACATAATTAAACGTATCAAGTTTTTTTAGGAATATCGCTCTCAATTCCATAGTTAGTTTAGACCTTTCCTTGAAAAAAAATATATATTTTACTTCTCCCTTGTTATATACGATCACTTCTAAAAGATTTAACAGTCTATGGCACAAGTACGTGAAAATATCACAACATAAATGTGGTGGTTATTGTTTTAAAAGGCATCTGAGGAACTTCGCTCTTTACAGATTAAACTGCGATCGGAGAAGGCATTGATATGAAAAAGAGGAAGATACGGTTCGTTCTTATATCTTGAACTAAAAAATGGACCACTTTTTTGAATAAGCGCCACTGAACGAAAGAGATAGAGCGACGAGCTTCGACAGCAGCGCGAGCGAGATGAAGCGAATAAATACAGGTCCATGGCCCACTCTAGTTCCATATCACGAAATCGTGGACTTAGGGTTAAGGCAAGTTGAAGGTCAAGGAATCGAACTGATTTGTTTCTGGTAAGTTGCTGACGCCATTACAGACAACCTTAGCTGATGTTGTTTTTCTAAAATATGCATTACTTTCTGAGAAAAAATATATTGAATTATTATTCGTATGGAAAAAATCACGTTTTTGTCAATTACTTGCGTGCTTCATATTTATTTAAATTGAAACTTACTAAGTGGTAAATAAGAACAAATACTATGCACATAAATTCTGAAAACCTCATTGGTGCATGCCCGACCGGGAATCGAACCTGTACTTCAGTAAAAGGTGTTTCTAATGGTGTCAGCAGTTTACCACAAAAAATTCAGTTCGATTTCTTGACCTTTTAATCAAATATTTTCAAGTCTATAGCTATAGTTTCCAAGGTTTTCCAGTTTTAAAGGGAATAACATTTTGACTGTTACTCTATCAATCACCAGTAGTAAGTTTCAATTTAAATAAATATGAATCACGTAAGTAACTGACAGAAACATTATTTTCTCCATACGAAAATTAATTCAATATTTTTTTTCTCGGAAAGTAATGCATATTTCAGAAAAACTACATTTCTAAAAAGTGTTTGTAAAGGCTGGCGTCAGCAGTTTACTACAAAAAAATTAGTTCATTTCCTTGACCTTACGATTTTGTGATATGGAACCAGTGTGTGGCCCTGTATTTGTAGGTGCACGCGCGGATAGCCGGGTACCGTGCTTCCCTTTTGTTTTTTATAAGGACGTAGGGCATTTTTGGGGTTCCATTTAGAATTTTTTATACACTTGGTCTTGTGCTTGGCTACTACCGTGGGTGAAAGTGGGTGATTGAAAGCAAGTGAGTCTTAAACAAAATCTATGGAAGTCGGTTACGGATGAATGTCTGGTACTACGCGGCTGCCTGCAACCACCCTCTCGATACGGGTTCTATTTAACTATGCTCTACATACATGCCTGCTCCAAGATAGTTTATTTTATATCTCCTTGAAATCATGTCAGAAGAAGACGTAAAGGTCGAGTCGTCTCGACCTTTTTTTTCCACGCGTTTTTACCATAGTACTAGCCTTTCACACACGGTTCCACTCGTGTTGGAAGAGTAGCAAACTCGAACATTCAGTAACATACCTATTCGTATATATGATTTTTAATTTGTATTTTTATTTATTTATCTGAAAACCAGCGTTGTGTTGTTGTTACACAACACGCAACATGTCTGAGACTGTTCCTTTTGCCACATAAGTGCAGAGGAATACTATTATTTAGTTAAGTATTCTAATTTAACATGTATTTTTTTGTATTTCTATGTACATCTTACATCTTGTGGCAATAAATACCTTTTGATTTGATTTGATTTGATTTGTATGTATTAAATTATAAATAAAAAAGGAATAGTTAACTTTTTGTTATGTATTTCTAACCACTCTGAGTCAATCTGTTCTATGTAACTTTAAAATATTGCTCCTGTGGTCCGTGGTTAAATAGAAAAATTATGAAAATATAGTCACTACATACAGTAAGTAAGTATAGTCACTACTGTAACATATAGCTAGGCAATATGTTAGGTTTAGGTAAGGTTAGGTCTTATAGGTAGGCTAAAGGACTATTTGTTCGTGTTTAGTTGGCAATCGATAACCTTTATGGATCGACATACGTCGTATTGACTGATTTATTTCGTGTTTTCCAAAAATAAATACAGATCCAGTATAAAAGATCTTTCAGACAAAACTCGAAAAAGATTCCTTAGAGAGTCCCATCGGTGTGAAGGTGGCTCTCCATAAATAAATATTCCGTCTAGAGTTTTGACGAAGTACGATAAGCGAGTGCCCTACGAGGTTCAGAGCTCCCCTCCCTTAATGTATGTGTGATAATTAGGAAGAATATGTGAAAATAGTTATTTAAGATACACGTGCGGAAATTAAAGTTTTATACAAATAAGTGCCAAATTGAAAACACGAGCGTAGCGAGTGTTTTCATTGGCACGCATTCGGATAAAAACCTTTTACGCTCAAGTATCTTACAACATTTTTCCATGCATTTTGCGAGGAAATACAACAAAAAAATAAGTATAATAAAGAATGGTGTTTATCATCATTCAATTATTGCTAGAGCGCGCATACTTATAAATGATTGTTTTTTTTTGGACAGCAAAACCTCCTTGCATCTTTGTAATTTTTTAAATTTTATGACTTGCACCATGCACCACAGAGTCAAAAACTTGAAAAAATTACTTTATTTCACGCGTGAAATAAAGGATTTCAGTACTGTTTTATTTCACGCGTGAAATAAAGAGTCGGTTTCCGCATAATTTTAAAACTTTAACGAGCAACTGCATTGAAAAATAATAAAAATAAGAAGTCAAAGCGGTAACAAAATTGTATAATTTAAGAAGATCCCTACTAGATCCCGAGTAGACTGCGTGCATATTACACTAAAGTAGAGCCACTGAGTGATGGCACTTATGACAGCTGCATTTAGTGATGAGGTACATTTCAAATTTCGGTTAAAAATAAAAATCAAGTGCGAGTTTACTCAACATTAGACACGTCATTCAACATTCAACATAATGATACAAAAGGAAAATGTGCCAAAACCAGTGGCGTAGCTATCGGAGGGCTATGCGGTGTAGTGCCCCGGGGCCCCCAAGAGATGTTTAAATATCTAAATCGAAAAAAGTATTTTACTATCATTTATTTTCGTTTAGTTTAACTTCGTCATTGTTTTGTTTTTAATTAAATATTATTGCGTAACTTGGCGACCTGAAACACGACCTATAAAAAATGAGAAACTTTTGAAAAAAAAATCTTTGTTTCTATACGAATTATATTGCACAATAAAGCAACATTCCAATCGAAAAATAATAACCGAAACAAGTAGTACATCACTATCAACTATGAAGTATTACATTTTTTATTCACACTTGCTTATAAATAATTACGATACTTTGTAGGCATTTAAACGTCATAGGCGCCATCACTCAGTGGCTCTACTCTACATACAATAAATAACTGTTATACGTTAATGATGAGTAACTGAATCCGAACTTTTTATGACTGAAACTGAAACTATGCCTGAATAAAGCGAAAAGAAAAAGTAAGCGGGCTGATGAACGAAGATGTAGATAATTAGAATAGTAAAAGGAATGCTTCGGTGGTTTGGACATGTAGAGAGGATGAATGAAAGTACAGTGACGAAAGAAATTTATGGAGCGTAAGTGGAAGATAGGCCAGGCCACCCTAGAAGGACGTTTGCTGACCAAATTGGCGACATACTGAAGAAGGGCAATGTCAAAAGTACCCGGAACAGAAGAGCTTGTATGACTAGATTGCCAAGAGGCAAAAGAAGTGTGTCTGGATCGTAGCAGATGTAAATCTATAGCCTCTGCCTACCACTGTGAGAGACAGGCGTGAGTATAAGTAAGTATCTATGTATTATCGAATTTATCAACTTTACGAATTAAAATTTTTGTGTTTAAAAACATTGTTAAAACAAACATTAAAATTAAATTAAAAATATGTTTCTTATCAATCTTTGAAACTTTTTAAACCATAATAAATTACAATAATTTTATATGGTCATTTTCTTATCGTTCAATCAAAGGCCTTTCTTTATTATGGCATTCCAATAAGTGCCAAATGTAGAGGTGAGTGTACTCATAAAATTAAAAATTCTACCAGTCACGTAACAAAATGGACTCCATTCATTCAAAATGTCCACTTTAGAATCAATTTGAGCCTCAAAAATTACTAATTTTAGAGGTCCATAAGTTACAAAAAGGTACTTTTTTAGTTCTTTTTTAGTTACGTGTGAAAGAAAGTTCAGTGAACTCGTTGATGTCTTTTGTATGGACGTCATGTTTTGTATAGATGTTTTGTTAGATAGGGCGACTGAATATTTATTAACACTTGTATGTTCTATCTATGGGTTATACTTGTATACTTCTTTGTATGTTTTTCTTCTCTGTGTACACGTGTATGATTACTTCGTTTATGTTACTTTTTCCTATTGTGATGGTTTTGCTGTCAGAAATCTCTGTTTAAGGCGATTACCGTCGCCAAATTAGCAGCTCGATGTTTGTCTGTATGAATATCGACGGAAACGACATTGAAATAACGTTCAAATCAGTGCACAATGCGTGGTGGTTGTTACGACGCTCGCTGCGTCCTTGAAAGGGCAAAATAGGAGAAAATAATACTTTTCACATGGGCGTCAATGTTCGATTGAATAATTCTATGTTATATTTATAGCTATCAAGTTTATCTATTTATCAAAGCATAAATGAATTAAATCACCTAAGCCGCTTAGGAGCAGTAGGAAATTCAAGCCAAAAAACACCATTCAGTTGAAACAATTTTTCATATAGAAGTTTTGCTGGTACGAAAAAGAAAAATGTTGCATATGTTGTCCTAGAGTTGATAATCCATAATACATTTTTTCGATATTTTTGGTTTGGCCATAAAAGAGGAGTAGGCTTTAGAAATAACCCATTTGGCGATATTAAGGGCCTTAATGATAAATAATTATTAAGATTATGATTGAACCGGTTCAGAGCTCCTCACATCCAGAATTACTTTTCTTTTTGCGTTTCTATACTGCAATGATATAATGTTAATTTATATCTTCTTGCGATGGATAAATCGCCAAGTGTTCAAACATAGAAATTTATTTCTGTCATAATTTCGGTAAAAAGATTATTGTTATATTCGATGAATTCGTCTGTTTGTAAGTAAACAGGTTAAGATAAATTAAAAGTTCAATATTTTTTTCTGTGAATCAAATGATTTTATTAAAATAGTAGAATCAAAAAATTTTAATAGCAAAATAAAATAAAAAAATTATTGAAATAAAATTATTTTAAATATTTTTTGACGTCTAAACCGTGTAAATAAACAAATTCATACCTTAATCGAGATGTATTTATTTCTTCTTCAGCAGTAATTGCATCAAGTTTTGTTTAATTTTGTAAAAAATGACGTCATCAGTCAACGTGGGAGGTCAATAAAAAGATGGAAGATGCGTCATTCTTCCATCTAAAGACCATCAATTTAATTAATAGTACACTCGGCCACGAGCTGAAGTTTACGTTTTTGTGCAATTATCACTTTTATGCGTAAGCATTAATAATAACTACCGGTTTACAGTCACGTGTTGGAGAGTCGCGGGTTCAAATCGCGTTGGGGCATATTTGTATTCAGTCCGCGTACTTCTGAAAGCACGTTAAGATGAGGCCTTCCTTAGGCGCACAGCGGTTTTGCAATTATAAACCGTAGACTAAGTTGCGTAAAGTTGGAAATCGCGTGCAACAAAACGCGCGTGAAACGATTCAGAACGAGTCTAATTTTAAGATTAAAATCGACTAAAATTACAATATTGCATTTAAGTCACTTTTGAACTTATAGCGGTTAATAAACAACATTTTCGTATTGATAGTAAAATATGACACATAAAAATCAAATGGATTAAACACAAAACCAAAAAAAAAAAAACTCAAAAAGAGACTATTTTCAAAAATAAAATCTATTGAGCGAAAGTTTTAAAATTAGGTAACGCTACTTACAACATAATGATAAAGGTTTGAAAAAACATATATTTAAGTTTCATATTGATTGCGCCTGTGGTAGATTCAGTATATTCGTTCAATAACTGTTGAAAAAGGAAGGCCTCCTCTTAAGCTGTTCGAATGTATTTAGACCCGAAGTACAGAAATAGGGTTTAATTTAATTTCTTTATTTACAACACCAACAACATTACACAAGTATATAAAAAACACAAATTCTTACTTTGCACAAAGCCAATAATAGGTATTGCTAACTTGTTCAAAAGGAAGTTTTTCTTTTAAGATGCAACTCTGCCTTTAGAATAAACAAGCAAAATTACTTTTACAAAAATGTAGTAAGTAGCAACTCTGCCCTTAAGTTAAGTGGAGATATTTCGTTAGATTTGTAATTTTATACAAATAAACAAATCAAATATACAAGGTGTAACAGAAAGGTGTTACCATATTTGAAGAGCTTATTTAGTCAATGGTTTAGAACAACTTTTACTATAAAACAAATCCTGTATATCGAAAAAAAAAAATTCTTGCTTCATAGGAAACTGCAATGCCGCTCAGCCGAAATGTATGGAAAGGTAGATTTTTTTTCGAGATTTCAGGGTTGACTCCATAGTAAAAGTTGTTCTATACCATTGACTGAATAAACTCTTCAAATAATTATGGTTACGCCTTTCTGTTACACGTTGTATATGGTGACTCCGGCCGACACACCCAAACCTATTAGTCTTGCTAAGAAGAAGGGCAGCTTAGCAAGATCATCTCTTTTTTTAACATAAAACTTATACTATACAAATTACTTTTGACTGACTTTACAAATGACTGACTTTAACTAAGGGATAAGAAAATACAAGATACTCCTGATGCCTTGGGGATTCATGTCGTGATGATACATTTTTTTATGTTGAATGACTGTACATTATAATTATAAACGACACAAAAGCACTTCTCACATTCCGTGGTTTCCTGCTACCTACGGATCGCCTCCGCAGCAGGATGTCTTTTTCAATGTCCATTGACTTCTGTCTCTAAGAAGGCGAGGGTATTTAGAGCAATCTTTCCCGCTCTAACAGCATTATTTAATATAGTTAGCCAAAATTGTTATACTTACTCATATACAAATTACACAACCATTATACTCACATACACATTTACACATTAAATAAACAATAATTGTCCACTCTCGACGGAATTCGTGCGGCTCTCTGCAGGTGACGACAGAATAACGGCGTCGCAGATTTTGGTTTGCGGCATTATGCTGAGTCTTTGCTGTGACACTCATACCACTAAGATAAATTTAACTTTCTTTTTGTGTTTTAACTTAAATTTCTTTTTTTCTTTTATTTAAGTTCTTATATAAGTTCTACTTTGTTTTTTGTATGTGTGTCGTGTTTTTGGGAAATAAATGTTATATCTATCTATCACTTGTCTATCCTATCCAGTAGCAGTGGACAGCTCAACTAACACACTTCCACATTTATAATAAGGGTACGGATTTTGGAATTAAGAGGGTCGGGATGTTTTATATGTTACATTTTTGTACGATGTTAATCTTTGTATGAAGTCAATTTCCTTCATTCATTTTATTATAGAAAAAAAAAACTGAAGGTTTTGTGAAAAATCTGTTCATTTCTGAGTTTGAAAAGTTTCTTCAGATTTTAGTTCATAAATAATACATGGATTTTGATTGAATGTCTGTGGTTTTGCCTGGTTTTTGCTCAAATAACCTCGATATGAAAACTTTTTTAGAGCCATCGATGGTTTTTTTTTCTTCTCAATATTCTCAATAATGACCTCAGAAGATTCAATTATGATAAGACTTTGCATTATATTTATGGTAGAAATTATGATAAGACTGCACTATATAGTACTTAGTAGAATTACTCTTTTTTTACATGTGTACTACTAGATTCTTCAAATCAGAAGAATTAATTACGGTTTTTCGGGGACTATCCTCTTTCCAGATTCCAGATTCTTGCTTTTTTACATTTTCGGCACAATGTTTTGAAACATCCATACTTTTTACCAACCATTATTTCCGTCCAATACGATACTGTAAATCAACCAAGAAAATAAAAAATCCGAATTGGCACAAACTTGGCTCCAACAAAACCAAACGTTGAAGGCAATGACGTCATGTAGAGGACACGGCTCACAGCCTCCGTCCGTTTCCTGCAGCCCACGTACAGACAGACAGACTGTCCTTACAAAACAATATAGACCTTATTGCAAAGGGATAAGAAACTCGACGTGACGTGAATGTCGCGAGTGTCCGCCCCCGCACTTTAGATGTTTTTATTCGATGGTCAGGTTATTCATCAAGTATTTTATTGTGGGTGTATAAAAAAACCTAACTTTTATTGTGAATGAACAGCGCAATTTAATTCAACCACAACTTTGTACATATCTGTTACTGACGTGTAGTTTCTTGGTACTTATCTATAAAAACGACTTTTTTAGGAGTTATCAGTAAATTCAAGAGCTGATGCCGGGCTCGACTGTGGAGGTACCACCATCTTACTTGGAGACCCCCTCGAAGAAATTCGGGGGAGAGTAAGAGAACAGCTCACAGGCAAAAAACCAGGAGGCCCACCATGCCTGGGACCGATGGATGGCGGTATATACATCCCTAATAGCCGGGCCTTATATGGAACAGACTGGTGACGGGCAGCGGTGTCACTGGCGCGAGTGTTCCGGCCCCGTGCTCACCTACCCGCCTGCCCAGCGTGTGTGAGTATGGGCAATTTTTCCAGGATGACCGCCGGGAGTGGCAAAGTCCTGGAAAGGCTTATGTCCAGCAGTGGACGAACTAGGCTGATGGATAATTCGAGACAAGTCAGCGCTGACCCGAAAAAAACCTAATGTAAATTGATTTGAAGTCACTACACCGTTGTGAAGTCAGCGCTGACTTGTATATTCGCACACGAATATTTTGAAGTCAGTTTCGGCGCCGGCACCACTGACTTCTGCACTGACCCTGTATAAACACGCCTTATCGGGACACCTGACGCTAGAACATCAACAACACCAGGTTTTCAAGGGTTCATTGGAAGGAACTAGGTCTCTCCTCATATTCAAAAAAATGTATTTGATTTATCGATCTTTTATCTAGGGATTCCACCTATAAACAATGTTTTAAGATTTATACTTTTGTCAAAAAATAAATGTTTCCCACACTCTTTTTTTGTTTTTCAAACGTTCGTTTCAAAAACGCGGTTAAGAGATCAACTTGTTTGTATTTGCTGTCGAGCGGTCGGGCGGACTACACATCCCGAGGGTGCCTCGTTTAGAGGCGAAACACGTGTCGATAAGTTTTCTTGCTTGTTATTTAAGATTGCTTTATTTTGTGCTCGTACTGCTTGCTTTGGTTGTGCATGTTTTATGCGGGAGGGCGGGCGGTGCTTGAGTCTGCATTTTGAATAGCATGGTAAGAGTGTTTAGCGGAATATTGCAAATTATTAATATATCCACAAATTTATGATGGACTTCCGCAAAGTAACGCCTTTTTCAATAAATTCAATAAATTTTGTTTTTTTTATAAAATAGGCAATAGAAATATGAAGGAATGTTACCTAAAATCAATATTGTCTTCCCTACAAAATATTTCAATATTAGCTAAAAATACACTAATTTGTTGTTTCGCTGCGTGATCATTAGTATTACGCGTCCAAAAAACAAGAAGCCAAAGAGCCAACATATAATCGCCTCTATGAAAAGCAAATAAGGTCTTTGCCATTAGACTTATTGTGCTGGACGGGTAATAAAAAAAAGTTGCTAGAGTACGCCATCTTCATAAGTGACAAAAATGTTAACAGGTTGTCTTACAGACTTTACAGGTCAGTCCATTTAAAAACCTTTTCAAGTGCAAAGATGTACATGGTTCGATTGATCGTTGATTATGTTACCAATATAGTATTTTCAAGTACCAATATTTAATGTATAATAATTTATAACGACAACGTAAAATGTAGGAATGACCCAAAATAAACAAGGCGTGAAATAACGCCCTCATGATCGTCTAATATGTGCATTGTTAGCTAGAGTAATTACAAGTAATTACAATAATTCGGTGGACTGGCATACTGGAAAAATTCGACGGTGTAAGATAAATACATCGGTGGTGTAATCGGTAGCGCACTTCACATGTAAGCAAGAGGTCGCAGCTTCGAATCCTAGCAAGATATTTTTTTTTTCAAAGTATTTATTTGTTTAATTGAAATTTGTTTCCGATTGATCTTTTCTAGTTCGAAAACGATATTGTTTTATTATTAATAAAGTTTCGTAACTGTATTTTATAAATAAAAAATGAAATTTAAACATAAAACTCATATAACATCAAAACATTAATTAAAAATTGTAATTCACTCTAATAATAATTAGAGTTTACAAAGTGATGGATTTGGATATAAAACATATACGGTGTTACTACAAAACGGTGTTTATCTTTAGACAGTGTTTAAATCTGTTGCTATCACTTTTTTACAATATGAAAGAAAAGGCAACAACAACAGATTTAAACAATGTCTAAAGTTAAACACCGTTTTGTAGTAACACAGATAATCTGTAGGAATGACGTTGTACCACAATGGGTTTGAAACACAGACCAAAAAAAAGGATACCAAAGCTGAAGCAATGGGTACTAGATGGAATAGCACCAATTGAGGAGCCGACCATCCACCTGAACCTAGGAGGTGTCCCACCTTAACACCATCGACATTACCATTGGTCTGAAAACGATTCTATGGCTAACTTATACTTTGGTTGACAATTAAATTATCAAAGTCTCAAGACGGTCCGTTATCGTGCCCATAGTACCTAGTCCTATGAAAGTTTGTATGGAAAAGACAACTGTCAAACAATAAAGAGCAATATCATTTATAAACTCTCTCAAAATACAAGAAATAAAAATAGTTGACTTTTCAACCAAGAGATCGGACTTGATATTTTCTCAAAAAGGAAATGTTGCAAACCAGCTCTACCTACCTAAATAAGGCTTTCTTCTTTAGGCCAACTATAAGCAGTTTAGGCTCGGAAAAAAAGTTCAATAAGCTTCAATTTCAACCGCTTATAGGAGGTTATTTAAGAGAAATTGGATATTTTTTCGAACTTAATCATACACGGAAAATAATGTTAACCATATTTAGTAAAAGGTAAACTGTTTTATCAAAATAGTTTCTTTAAAGTAGAGCTTGGGTTTGCATCATTTACAACTTGTTGCTACAAACTTTGTTATTTTAAATCTTGTCTCAAAGATATTAACCACTCCTATTCAGCTTCAACAAAAGACACTTCAAAGGAGGATCCATTAGATCTAATGCGCATTAAGCAAGACAGAGATATAAGTATTGAAACTTGGAACACTATTTGCCATTTATTTACGCTTACGTAAGACACTAAAAGCAAAGTGCTTCAAGTACCATTTATGGGCATTAGACCACAAAACTTGACTAAAATTCAGCAAAAAGTTTGTCTTACCAGGTAAATAATCCTTTCCGGCACACAGGTGACAGTTCAAGCGAATCGAAATAGAAAAAAAAAACAAAACACTTGCAACACTAATCACAGGCCGCGATCTAAACCAATACCTTCGTAATGAGATAAACAGCACGATAAAATACCTAATTGGACCACTTACTATTTCGAAATTCTAAATTCGGAACGCACTGCAAAACCACAAAAAGTTACTGGCCAGTTTTGTCAAATTAAATTTTAAAAACACAGCACTGATCGCGTGGATTGACAGTTCTATTTCAAGATGGCGGCAAGGCGCCCGTTCTCCTCAGGCTACCGAGGTCGACTGAATGACTAAAGTTTAAAATTGGCAAGTGAGAGAGTTACGTAGTCCGAAGGCTTTGAATTAATAAGACTGGAGGCGGTATGTGGAAGGAAAAATGGCAACTGTTTTTTCCTTATAAGCAGCACGTTGTTGCAAGGATATCAGACACACAGAACTCAGACAGCCTTACACTTTTGCCTTTTACGGATGGTATTAAGAATATATCATGAAGTTCCATAGTTGTGTTTTAATTTGAAACGTATGAACAAGAGTTTCTGAGCCCAAAATAGCCCAAGTATGGTAAATTCATATTCCCCTTTTTTGGGGACAAAAAATGTGACAGTACAATTTAAACTATTCTCAGTAGTTATTATGTTTTTGTAGTTAACTGATAGCATAGATTTATCTTCCCGTAAAGAAATATTTTGCAAAAGTACACAACAAAAATGTTCCTTACTTTCAAATAATCGACCTTGAAGACGCCCTTGGTACCTTAAGAAACTTGGTTCTGGGTCGCAAGTAACGTTTATTCAGTTTTTTACTTGAGCAGGAGTGATTGTAGAAAGATACTACTATAAATATATCTATTATTATCACTATAGGGTTGAATTATTGTACAAGATTTTTTTTTTATTGAAAGCATAATAAATGGAAAAGTGACAATAGGAATGAAAAGCAGGTGGAATGTAAATCTCGACCACGCAGGTTATTCTAGAGGATAAGGTTGATTTATTTTTACACAGCTTAGGTATATGTATATCCCCATAAATAGATAAACTCAAAAAAAAGTATTCCATGTTTATGAGTATATCAGAACAATAGCAATAATTTTTTTGCAACAAGCACGCACATATTTCACTAGCTACTTAGCCGGAAACGCGACCACATTCACTTGGGATCTCGAAATAAATATGAATAGAAATACAAATTTTAGGGGTTTAATTTTGCTAAATTCTAATACAAACCTTCACCTTCACCTTCCCTCCCCTCATTATGTGATAAATTAACAAATAAAATCTTTTTTTTTGTTTAATTTGTGATCATCTGACCCTGGCTCCGAACCTTGTTAGAATGCCTCTTCCCCAAAATTTAATCCTGGATTCGCCCCTGAAAAGCACCCGGAATAGAAGAAATTGTGTGAATCTATTGATGGATGTGGAAAAAGAGAATGATGTGGATATAATAGCAGATTAAAGTATATTTAATCAAACTACAAAAGACATGCCAAGCTAAGGCTTTTATTCCTTTTCTTTTCCATCCTCTTATACACATCGTCTGATATACTTGAATGTATCCAAATCATGCTTAATTATCATCAAACTAACAACCGAAAATTCTTAAAACCACTCACGTATCTTGGAATGTCTGCTTAATTTTAATTAATAATCCAAAAGACATACACTATTTTTATCTCGAATGAGGCTTATGGCAGAATAACAGCGCTGCGTTAACCGTGGCATTATGCTGAGCCAGTGCCTTTTTGTTGCTACGACACATGACGTCGTAGGATAGTGCCAAAATTCCCAGCTAACACACTGGTGGAAATTGCACTTCCCTTGAAAATTAAGTAGAATCCGAAACCGATTGGGAGTTAACATAAATAAAGTGAAACTATAAGTACAAGTGTTTTTAATTAAAGATAATTTGTGATCATCTGACCCTGGCTCCGAACCTTGTTAGAATGCCCCTTCCCCAAAATTGAATCTTGGACCCGCCGCTGAAAAGCACCCGAAATAGAAGAAAGAGCATAGCGGTGGTATAACGAGATTACAATTAGTCTCGAGTTCTAAAATAGTGTCAAAAAGCGCTAAACTTTAACGGCAGCATTAAAATATTTTGTGACACCTTATGGCTCTAACAATGTGCTATGGTTATACATACATATATCCCTTTTACCACTCTAGGCTTTGCAATCGTTAAAATTGTATCTCTTTTACCATTCCCGACTTAGTCACGCCTTATTTGGTGCGTTTTGTCACTTACAGCTGACTGTAAGTGACAAATTACGTACTTATTCTCAGACCAATTGGTCTGAGTACTTATTACTTTAATTTACGTACTCCAAAACAAGATGATAACAAATTAGTAAACACAAATCAACTGTTACTGTATTGACATACCGCTGAAAGCGAATAAGTGGTGGTTTCATATAAATAATAGTTTTTACTATTGTTTTCAACAGAACCCTAATGTGGATGGATGATATGCAGTACTGAGCTTTAAATGGTATCATATTAGCTATATCTATGTCTATCTATCAGATGAATTTAGGTACGGCTGTATGAACTGTATGTGTTAACTACCATTCTTACTTGATTGTTTTCAACAAAACCCTAATTTGGATGTATGCTATGCAGCGGGTCTACCGCGTAATTCTCATTTTCATCAACATCAACTTGAGATTGAAATTTGACGTGCGTGCGACGACGCCCGCCTAACATGCCATCTCTTTTGCACGCGTTGAATTTCGCATGCATTTGCTTGAAGTTGATACAAATGAGAATTACGCGGTAGAGCCCCTGTACTGAGCTTTAAATGGTATCATATTAGCTATATCTGTCTATCTATCAGATGAATTTAGGTACCTATATGACCTGTATCTGTCTACTACCATTCTACTCGATTGTTTTTCTGGTTGCGTCTACCATTTTTTGCATTTCTTGCAGATTAAAGATAGATAAAAGTATACCTTATTGTTTATATACCATATTTAAGGCACATCGTCAATATCGACACTTTTTGATGATATTTATCTACTATTCAAAAGTAGTCCCAAGTTAAATAAATTAGTATAACAATTTTGGGACCTTTTTCTAGATCTTGGATTATCAGAAACGCGATTGGAAGAATTTGCACTCGATAGAAATAATTATTGAAATGATGTCTAAATTTACACTTTTTTTGATATTCTGACAAATTGGAATAGTATACAGACTTCATAAATTATTATTTAGATGGGTTTTAACAATACCGTAAATTACTGGAAATGGGTATTTTTATAGCTATTTTTGTTAATTTTGTATTAATTTAAAACCGACATTTTGTTAATTTTCCGCGATTCCGTCCCTCTCGCACTGCGGGTTTTTCCGCCTGGAGTAACGGGGACCTTTGCACGGACCATAATTACCTTAAGGTTTCACTTTCATGTACATATGCCGTATCACGTGCCAACTGCGGTTTTCCTCAAGTATTAAACTTAATTAGAGCTACCAAGTATTATTACTTTGTTATATTAGATACATATACAAAGTCAAAGGTATAAGGTAGAGCTAGAACGCATGCCAATACTTATTATTAACACAGATAATCTACCCTCATAGCATACACTCTTTCAAACAAAAAAATATTTTTTCAAATCGGTTCAGAAATGACGGAGTTATGAAGTAACAACGCCACAAAAAAATAAATAAAACATATAGTCGAATTGAGAACCGCCTCCTTTTTGAAGTCGGTTAAAAAACAGAATAAAATAAATATTTAAGGGGGCTCCCATACAACAGACATGTTTTTTTTGCCGTTTTTATAGATAATGGTAAGGAACCCTTCGTGCGCCAGTCCGACTCGCGCTTTGCCGGTTTTTATTTAGATTTGTAACTACTGTATACTGTACTGTATTTAAAAACGGATAGACAAGACATACATGAATTTTGTCGCGATACGCGACATGTTTCGAATTATTGTGAATAACGCCAAATAATTCATGTAAATCTGTCCATTTTTAAATAATTAAGTTTTGTACTTTTTCCTGATCTTCATTCGGTAAGCAAAAGTGTTAAAAGGTTATTCCAACTATTGAATATAAGTACTGTTTACAATATACAATATATACGTATATGCACATACATTATGATGTATTAAATAAACTATCATTAATTACCGAAGCAAGAAAGTCCTAAATATATGTTCAAGCCAAGATTATTACCGACAATCTTGCTGAGTAGGTAAAAGTTAACTCAGAAAGCGCTGTTTTCTAGTTGAAAGCTAGTTCTTTTAAGGCCCAGTACAAAGCTAAACTTCTAAAGTCTTAGGCTGCGTTCCTAAACTCTGGGGTAAAGGTAAAAATTAACAGTCACCCGTTCCACAACCGAAAAGCTCCGTACAGCTCCGAATAATTCTCGAAGTCGTTCCTAAACCTTGTCAGAAATGTGAAATTCACTTTTGCAAGTTTAATTTTACACGCCGTAAACTGAGGGGTAAATTTTCACTTTGACATTTGTCATAACATTACGCGCCAATTTTTGGTTTCTGGGTTATAGAATTCTTCGGAATGACTTGTAAAGCCATTTTATTTCGGTAATAATGATAAATATACAAAAAAATATCCTTTGCCACGTAAATAAACTGCCCTTACAAAGTGGCCGTTCCAAAACGATCAGTGTATAGATTCCGTCTCTGTCTTATCTTTTTCACTTTTACGAAGTAAACTAATTAATTTACTAATTAATATAAGAATTTTAACATTACACTGATTGTGATGTGTGATTGCTTATAAAAAAAGTGGTCTGTCTCTGTCGGTCTACTCATCTGTCATCTAGCTGTCAAATTAGTCTGAAGCAAATTATTATAAATTTATCTTGATAGCAAAGGACACATTTCTAAACAGCCATTACTCAAGTGACGTCACACGAGGGCAAATGGAAGTTGCAGCCTTTTCGTAAAAATATTCATCATCGTGAAGTTTTTTAGACCAAAACTTCGAAAATACGGCTTATTAAACCTAAATTTCGAAATGGTTTTCGAATTAACATAATTTAATCTATGCCGATTGTGTCGATTCGGTGTATCACACCTTAACTAATTTGACAGGACTACACTTAATTTAAGCGTTCTGTCCTTGTCATTTTCACAAAGAAAGAAAAAGACAGGATGTTAAAAATACTTGGAGACCCCCTCGAAGTAATTCGGGGGAGAGTAAGAGGACAGCTCACAGGTAAAAAACCAGGAGGCCCACCATGCCTGGGACCGATGGATGGCGGTATATCCATCCCTAATAGCCGGGCCTTATATGGAACAGACTGGTGACGGGCAGTGGAATCACTGGTGCGAGGGTTCCGGCACCGCGCTCACCAACCCGCCTGCCCAGCGTGTGTGAGTAATGGACAATTCTTCCAGGATGACCGCCGGGAGTGGCAAAGTCCTGGAAAGCAGTGTCCAGCAGTGGACGAACTAGGCTGATGGATGGATGGATGTCAAATCGACACGTTTCTATATTGTCGCAGTCCTCATAACTTTCCACTTTCAATCAGACTGTTTATATCCTTGGTTAAGAAGTAAAGACTGGTTAAGACATTAGAATTAATAAGTAGGCAGGTTTCTTAAACAAGTACCTAGTTAGACCTGAGCCCCACGCCGTAATTACCTATTTACATACCCGTACGTATTATCACAGATAATAAAGTATTATGTTTAATGTTTGCACTAGCCTTTTGCCCTCGGATTCGCTCGTGCTGAAGGTGACATCTGCTTAAGGCACCTTTTACCCAGATTTTTCAAGATACTCTCTTACCTTAGGTCTATTAGATAGACTAAAAATATTAAAAAGAGAAAAAGTGCCTTGAAGCTTTATTTTCTTCAAGCCTTCAGCTGTGGCTGCGTGATGTTATGTAACATAATATTAGTTAGAATAGTTTAATTAATCTGATCTCTAATATTTTTGTTTATCTTTTTGTAATAATTTGTGTCAATAAAGAATTTTATTATTATATTTATATATATTTAACAAATCTCAGGACTATGTAGTCCCAGACCATTGGGAGGCATGCGTGGGGCCGAAACCAACACGTAGAGGCCCTGTGATGTGACACCAACCGACAATTATCACTGTACGCACTGAAGGAGTGCACCCAAGGACAACCCCGGACTATTGTAAGGAATGAAACCGAAGGAAATCAGACTATTGCGTTGAGGTGCTAGTGGACTGGATATCTGTAGCATAAGCATGAAAACATCTCCGTATATTTGCGTTTGAAACTAAACTTAGGTTGCCATACGTAGCTGTTAGTTCCGCTACTGTCCGCTTGGAGCGGTTTCCCAGATTCCATACGATTTTGATGTAGTTTGAAACGCAACTATACAGAGATGTTTTCATGCTTAGGCTACTGGGACTATGGAAGGAACTATAGCGCCTGCCCAACCTATGTTAATAATACGGAAAAATGGGCAGGCGGAGACTCGCCAACTCAATTAAATGGGCCCCCAAATGGTCGCTCGCACAGAGAGACAAGGGTTTATTATTATCATTATTCGTTTCACTATAATAATACTGCCAATTACGAGTCGGTCTCACGCACAAACGGTTCCATATCGCCTCACAATACGCGTACGGAACCCCAAAAACATGTCAAATAACAACAATATAAATATCATAGCAACATCAAGGCGACAGAAACAAAAACGCTAAAATGGTAGCGTCTGGCAAACTATTTGGCATCCGCTAAGTACGGAACCCAAATATTTATTATTTGTAGCTTTACTTTAGAGTATTTACAATAATCTGGCCAAATTTGAAAGGTGTATGTATGTATACCGTCTTTAAGAGCGCACCGAGCGTTTGCCTTTGTCTCTGTCTTTTTCTTTACGTGTAAAGAGTAAAGAAAATAACGAAACTTTTGCACTTTTTCAATGTTTTTCGTTGTTATTTACATTATATTGTTCTTAAATCAAAAATTATCGTGTATAAATGCTCCAGTCATGATCATAATATCAAAGTAGGGAAATATAGGAAAAAATTACTCGACAAGACGTAATTTCGCAAATTTATTCTATCGAGCCAACTTTATCAAATAGTGTTTATATACCCATGTATATAGTAGTATATATACCCAATAGTACCGATATATTTCCCTAGATTTTAATTTATTTGTTTACTACTTCAAGCAAGGGTTATAAAAACGTAAAGTTTGTATCTGTAAGAAGCTCGGTGCGCTCTGAAACAAGTAACGTTGAAAAATAATAATTTTTGTTAAAACTCGGGTTTTTTATATTTGTTTATTTTTGTTGCTTGCCATCATAGTAACAAGTATTCTGTAAAAACTAGCTACCTATAACGACTGAACCTGTAGACAGACGGACATACAGACTGACAGCAGGATGACATTAATAGGGACTTCGTATTGGCCTGTGTTTACAGAACAGATGTTTTAATCAAACATACATACAGACCGACTGAGGGTGGTCATATATGTGGTGATACAACGCGGGTGCGAGAGAGTTGTTTCCCTCTCTAATAATCAGTATCCTGTGTTCTCTCCTACATGGCTTCATTTAATATTAGGTCTTTACATATGAAGTTGCCGTTTTCTATAGAGATTTTGAAGAAAACTCAACTTTCAGTACTAACATTTTTGCATTTTTTTTTTGGGAATGACAAATCCAAATTATGTAATTTCTTTGTGTTTGAATGAGCAACATTAAGCTAACAGCAACATTAATTTAATTTTTGGAAAAGCCTCAGCTGTAAAAAATTATTACGAATCTTATCATGGAAATGGATAGCATTTAGAACGAACTGTTTTTGACGAGATTTTTTTTTTATAATCAAACTGAAATTAAAGCAAAATTTAATAAGTGTAAAACTTTGAAATCAACTTTCAAACAAAAAACAAATAATTGAAATAGCTACTGAATTACAGGAATTACGAACTCATTTCGGCAATTTCGTATGTTCAGAACTATTATTGCCTATCTTGTATACTTAAGGTATTTTTGTAGACATACCTTAACAATCCCAAAACCCTCAAAAGAGGTGAAATAAAATAACTTTTCCAAAATGAGTACAACGTGTATTGTCTTTGAAATGAAGTATGAAATTTACAGAAAAACTTCTATATCGTGTTGTATTGTATATGTTACGCCATCTAGTGTTTATTTTAACATATACTACACTTAACAAGACCCATTCTACAAATATATTTCCATCCATTAGCTTGTATTCGTCCACTGTTGGACATCAACCTTTCCAATATTTCGACACTCTTAGCTAATGCCCATACCTACTCACACACGCTGGGCATCACCCGGGTTGGTGAGTGTGGTGCCGAAACCATCGCACCAGTGACGCCGCGCCGCCGCGCCGCACTGTCACCAGTCTGTGTTATTTAAGGGCCTTACTATTGCCAAATGGGTAAATTCTAAGGCCTACTCCTCGTTTTTGGCGAAACCAAAAATAATAAAAAACTGTATTATGAATTATCAACTCTTAGACAACATATACAACATTTTTCTTTTTCATACCACGAAAACTTCTACATGAAATATTTTTTTAACTGAATGGTGTTTTTGGGCTTGAATTTCCTACTGCTCCTAAGTGGTTTGGCCGATTGAATTCATTTATGCTTTGATAAGTAGATAAACTTGATATCTATAAACATAACATAACATTATTCAATCGGACAATCACGTCCAAGTGAAAAGTATAATTTTCTCCTATTTCGCCCTACCAAGGACGCAGCGAGCGTCGTAACAGCCACTTTGCATTGCGCGCTGATATGAACGTTATTTCAATGTCGTTTCCGTTGATATTTGTACCGACAAATATCGAGCTGCTAATTTGGCGACGGTAATCGCCTTAAGTCCCGGCAATTGGGGGTGGATGTGTCGTCGGCACATTTTAGAATTAGGCATATCATGATCTGGCTGGGCAGATCATATTTCTGTTAAAACTAGGAGGGTCACCTCGCTCCGCTTCGCTTGGCTCCCCAAATTATTTACATGTAAACCTAACACGCTCCTCCTCGCTTTGCTTCGCTCCGCTCGTCATCGCACCTATACTTCACTTTTGGTAAAAGATTTTCGATTTCATAATTTATGATCTACCCAATTGGTCCCAGGCATGGTAGGTAGGCGCTGGTTGTGCCTGTTTGAGAGCGTCCTCTTACTCTTCCCTGAATAACTTCAGAGGGTTTGTGGTTTGTGTGTAAGCAATAGCTGTACAGTGCGCGCCAATCTTTTAGTCGCCTCTGAATGAGTTACGAGTGCAAGCTTGCGCAGGTACAGTCAAGGAAACAATAATATCAACGGTTGATTATTAAATGTTTACTATAAGTGGGAAGGTGTACTTGTTGTACCTATCTATTTAATTATTTATCTATTATTTTAGTGCAATCTTAACTATATAAATAAAACGCATTAATACAGGGTGTAAATGCAAAACCAAGAATCCCTTTAGCGTATGAAAGTATACACGATACTGATATGATTACGATAAAAAAAGTATACCTTAAATTTTTAGCAAAAATTATATTGTTTTCCTAAGATCCAGCCACGCACTCTTATCAATGCAGTTCATTCACCCCGTAGTGCGGTAACGACTAATCACATTGAGTAATTATGTTCTGTGCTACTAACGCTATCAGAGGTCAACGACCAGCGAGCGTGTCCACCGGATAAGAGTATTTCAAGTTTAACAAATCGTGTTATTATGTGGTACTGCTACATAAAAAAAAAATTGCCGCTATTTTTTTTAAACACTGTATGATCCATACTAACATACCTTAAAAGGATTCTTGCCTTTGCTTTTACACCCTGTATAAACACCATTTTCCTACATTGTGACCTTAAAACGCTAAAACGGCCGCGAGGCATAACAACAACAATAAACATTAACAAACTAAATCAACAAAATAACAAATAAAGGCAACAAAGACAATAACAAACAGATTCAACGAAAAACTTAACGAATCATGGAATTTTTTCCTCGAAGGTACTTTTGATGCAACGCGCGCGTGTGTAGTGTACGGACGTAGCACTAACACTAACGCATAGTGTTGACTCATTGACATCTCCCCATGTCAGGAGTGCGTACCCAAGCTAAAAATTATCCATTTATGTCAGGGAATAATCCTGTAAAAAAATTAGCAACAGTCACCTTCTCTATAGCCTCTAGACTATGTATTCAATATACTCTATGGTGTTGACACCTGCTAAAGGGCGAGCGGGGGGTGTAGTGCGGCACGCAGGCGGGTGTGCTCCGCGCCCTCGCTCCTGTAACGTCCTCCTGATACCGTAAAACGGCTATTGCGTCGCCTCTTGCGGCTATTTTCAGAGGCGACTAAAATATTGGCGCGCACTGTACCATCAGTGGCGGATACAGAAAAAACTCAACTCAAAACTAAAAGACATCTGGAGCTATGGGTATATACAACGTGTAACAGAAAGGTGTAACCATATTTGAAGAGCTTATTCAGTCAATGGTATAGAACAACTTTTATTATGGAACAAAACTTGTCTATCGAAAAAAAAAATCAACTGTGTATCAAAATGTATGAAATGGCAGATTTTTTTTGTGGCTCCGTAGTAAAAGTTTTTCTATATTATTGACTGAATAAGCTCTTCAAATATTTATGGTGACACCTTTCTGTTACACGTTGTATAACTAATAACGTAATAAATAACAAAATAATCAAGTCACATATTATATTATACATAAGTAATTTGTGCCACAAGAACTCATCGGTGGTAGCATTCTAAGACTTGTCACCATGCTTATGATAAAACCATGCCATCAGCGTTGTGTTCTGGTATGACTTCATGAGAAGCCGTAACTAGAGAGTGGTTGGAGGCCGTTGTGTCGGAGTATTTATTTATAGTTTTACTCTGGTTGCATAGTATCAGTCATTCGTTCTTTACCGAGTTCCGTAGATTTTGGGTAAGTCTCTGGACAAACTGATCAACGCTTCGCCTGCTCGCGCTTTCCCGCATCCTGGGCGTGTGCGCATCATCCTAGATCTTTGTTATCGACGCTTTCTAAAGGCATACTTTATATTCTCTGCTAAAGGTCACTTTGAAAAAAATATCTACACTAATATGCATGTTACGCCATCTGTCGCGCAAAAGCAAGAATTAAATATAAATATTGCCCGCAACGCCATCTATTAACAATTACAGTAAACTTACCACCGTCATCTGCCGCTCAGTAGTAAAACTAAAGCGAATACCGCCATCTAGTGATGCGTAGTAAAAACACGGAACGCGGAAAGGCATGAAACCCTGAAATAACCGCGTTTTGGGCCGCGCATTATGCTACCAAATAAAAATACACCATAATCTTGCCTCTTGTATGAAGTACTGTAGGCTACACAATTATATAGTATTCAACGTTAATAAGTAGGTTGACACTTATTTCCGAAATGTAACAACAGTGACCTAAATATTTCTTTTTCGTAGGACATAGGGATATATTATTATTATTTAATACCAAAGTTTATTGACTTGATTTTAGTGATATTTTTATGTTAAAAACAAGTACTCAATATTTTAAAAGAACGTTGTTGAAAAAAATGTGCGTGATAAAGTGATATTTACATTTAAAAAACATACTACTTAGGTACACGTAAATTAAGAAAAAAAACTTCAAAGAATCTTCCTATTAAAACCTGCAATATTTTATTTTTGGATTGCTAATAATAATCCAATTTGTTAATTAATTGTTATTTATTACCTAATATAATATAAGTCTGCTTACGGTAATAAAATCCGAAAAAAAAACGAAAAAAATATGTCTTTTGTAAAGTGTTGCTTCGAAGCTGGCGAGGCTCATGATTTTTTGGACACTCTATTCCAAAAATGCACGGATCCGGGGTGTAAGTACCAAGATCTTTTTCCAATTTTTATTTTCTATTTCCGAAAAAAAATATATGCTTTTAATTTAGAAAATGTCATAAATAAATTAACAAATGTCGACGTTGGCATTGCATCAAGACTTTTAGTTATTTTGGTCTATTTGGATAACTTATTGATTAATGTTTGGCGCAAAGAGTTCACAGCAACTATAATATTGGATTATAGTCAAAATTCTTTTTTCTACGCAAATCAATATTTCTAGAAAAACACAATTATTTAGTTCGTGTCTATGACCTATGACTAATAATAAACAACAATTTCTAAGATTGACACACCCTCAGACAAATATTGGTCTGAGGACACACCTATTCTTGAGAGACGTTATTCCCAACAAAAACAGCATATTATGCGCTATAAATAATAGGGTATTTATTCCTAAAAAAATTGCTGCGATGGGTTATTTAATTTTGTTTTCATTTTAATTCTGACGGTTTTTTAGGGTCATTTAGTAAAATAGACATTTCAAAAATCTTTCAAATCCTGAAAATAGAATATAAAAATAGAAGGTTTATTATTCATTACATTAGTGCGAGTCGGCTCGCGCACAAAGCGTTCCGTAGGTACTCTCCCACAATACGGGCAAGAAATCCTAAAAACATATAACAATATAGAGAAATATAATAAGACCACAAAAACAAGCCGCTAAAATAGTAGTGCCTGATAAAACAATTAGAGTCTCCCGCTAAGTATGGAACCCTAAATCTTAACTGCTATACTTTTTTTATAATCTTTACGTAAGGATCACCTATTACCCAAAGATTTCTATTACCATGATTTTTTCATATTTTTCGGTCCTCTTGTTTCGGAGATTAGGGGGGCAAGGGGACATGATTACTTTAAAAAATGGCAGGTACTTATTTGTGGTTTTTCTTTGAGGAGTTGGGGTTGTTTAAATTTTTTTGTTTGCCGTGAATACGTGAACGGTAGCTGTAGGCCCCTGTTGTAACAGATGGACAGACGGACCGATGGACTGACAGACAGTTATAAAAGGGTCCCGTTTGGCACCCTACGGGTAAGGAACCCTGAAAATTATTTTATAGCACACTTCGGCTCGTGCCGCAAACTCACACTCGTGAGAAAACGTTTCATCGCTCTCGTATCGTAATATACTATAAATACAGCAAAATTGTATAAAGTTGAACCATTTGACTATTACGTAAAGTTGTGGACCAAAAAATAGTTTTTGAACGCGATTCCGTTTATGCTACTGGCTGGCAGCACTGAATAAAAATTAAATTCATTTATTTAAAATGGCAACACCGTTTTGAGAGAAATCACCGCCCAATTTTCATGAAAAGTGGGAAAATAGAGCTGTGTTTTCAATTAAAACTCTTTGATTGTTACGCCCCAAGTAAACATGGCTAACGGTAAGTTAAAACTTCCTTTTTTACTCAAATAAATATTTATTTTCTTGGATTGTTTACTTCACATCTGTGTACTTCCGCGACGCCATCTTGGATGACCTGTCATTTGTGGGTTTTCGCTTTTTCCGCGTTGGGCTCTCTTTTGATCAATTTCTATCAGTTAACGCTATTTCACTGGAAAATGTGAACTTATTCGTGCAATTCCAAAGTTGCCTTTCAAGTGTATCCATTGGAAGCTTGTACAGTCTCAATACACAAGCACCGAAATGACAGCCACCCAAACGTCGAGTAAATCTTCTTCGGCTGCCTCCACGGCGCTTGCAAAACCTCAAAAGAACTATGGTAAGATCGTCCTGACGCTCTACAACTGTCTCCTCCCCGAGGGTGTATTCAAAGAAACGCCGTCTCAAGCTGACGGGCTCGACATTGAAACCGAATCAGACCTACGAATTCTAGGATGCGAGCTGATACAAACCGCTGGAATCCTGCTCAAACTGCCCCAGGTTGCTATGGCAACTGGTCAGATCTACCTCCAAAGGTTTTATTACTCAAAGTCCTTCGTCAGATACCCTATGGAGACGATGGCAATGGGTAGCATTTACCTAGCATCTAAAGTAGAAGAGAAGCCATGCAGAATTCGTGACGTTATCAATGTGTTTCATCACATCAAACAGGTGAGGCTCCAGAAGAATATCTCTCCTCTCATTGTTGACCAGAACTACATAGAACTGAAGAACCAAGTCATCAAAGCTGAAAGAAGAATTTTGAAGGAGTTAGGCTTCTGTGTTCATGTCAAACATCCACACAAGCTTATTGTGGTTTATCTTCAGCTGTTGACATATGAGAAAAACAGACAACTAATGCAGATGGCATGGAATTATATGAATGATGCTCTAAGAACTGATGTTTTCATGAGATTTCCACCAGAAACTATAGCTTGTGCTTGCATCTATTTGACGGCCCGTAAAATTGGTTTACCGCTGCCAAACAACCCACATTGGTTCCTCCTATTCAAAGTTACCGAGGAACACATCAGGGAAGTGTCAGCACGGATTTTACAGCTTTACAAACGTTCCAAAGTCAATCCAGAAGAGTTGGAAAAGAAAGTTGATACATTAAGAAGAGTTTACCAGGCAAACAAAATAATGCAAGCCCAAAAGGAAAGAGAAGCCAAAGCGAATGAAGAAAAAAAGCCAGAATCACCAACAGCGTCTACATCAAAAGATGTTAAAAGAGATAGTAAGAAGGATAATAAGTCTCCTAAAACCCCTCCATTATCCTCCAAATATCACAGTGTTCATAAGGCCAAGAGAGACAGACGATCTAGATCTCCGTATGACCGTAAACGTGAGTATTCAAGCTCGAGCAAGCGGCACAAGTCTAGGTCTCGTGATCGTGAAATGGACCGTTCAAGAGAGCGGAGGGCTGATGACAAACGAAACCGAGGCTCTTCGAGGAAATATGATGACTATGACAATCGGTCCAAGTCCAGGGATAGTCGCGAGGATAAGAGAAAGTATTAGTTATAATTTAGCTCTAAGTTTAAGTCACTGATATGAAATAAATGTCTGTAAAAATATTTGTATTTTATTGTTTTAGAATTTTTTAATCACACTAATTAGACAATGGGATTATTTTCATATATGGCTTATGTTGCCTTTTATGTAATTACCTTAATTATCTTTGTCCTCTGAAACATGCGTTATAATCCATACTGTACCCCTATTATAAATGCGGAAGTGTGTTTGTTGGTTTGTTGGTGTGTTAGTTTGTCCTTTCACGCAGCAACATAGCAACGGAGGGACATGATTTTTTGCATAGAGATTTATGGGCCATAGAGTGACATAGGCTGTTTTATATCCCAGGAAAATGCAAACGACATCAGCATGGGCAAAAGCTAGTGCATACTAAGAATATCAGATATATCTATAAAAGTATAACTTATAGTACATAACATGTTATACTAATACTATATAACTAGCCTGCGACTCTGCCCATGTTTATTCAGTCTTAGCTCCGTTTTCGGCTTGGTGGTTATTTTATCTGCATAAGATATAAAAGTATAACCTATATGTTGACCGGGTTCACTGGGATGATAATAAAGAAAGCCGCATCCAAATCTGTTGAGTCATTCTTGAGTTAAAATGGACCGTAAAAACATATACATACAGACAGACAAACAAAAATTCAAAAAATTTTTGTTGGTTAGAATTTTTGTCGGCTTCAGTACAATATTAATTAATAACTCATTTCACGACTTTTTAACTACTTTATTATTTATTATTATAGGCAGTATATATTTTGATAGGGGAAAGGGGTTTTATTTAATTATGTCCAGTGCGGTTTTGGTTCAGTAGTCTATGATTTACACAAAGGTATGCTGATTAAAAAAACATGGATCTAAAATAAATACAATAAAACTATGAGAGAAATAAATTTCTATGTTTGAACACTTGGCGATTTATCCATCGCAACGAGATATAAATTAACATTATATCATTGCAGTATAGACACGCAGAAAGAAAATTAGTATGGGAAAGCACATCGGTAAATTCACGAGTTGTGTTGAGACCTGAATAGCTCATTGGTTAGAGCAATCGCCCGGTAAGGGATAGGGGTTTAAATCCCCGCTCAGAGCTCCTCACATCCAGATTTACTTTTCTTTCTGCGTTTCTATACTGCAATGATATAATGTTAATCTAATTCTAATCGAATGAGCGGAGGTAGGCATGTATTTATATATGTAACCTATTAGTATGTAGTATATAGGATGTGATTTGGTCGGCCGCCTGGATTTGTGCTGGGGGCTCGGTTGGTGATCATTGAACCTTGTTCCTGGTCCCTGGCCGGGTCTACGGTGTGGGTTCGGGCGGTTGATTGGATTTCACCTTGCATAATATATATTTTACCTATAATTTTAATCGTATATAATTATATATATTGCTACATAAATTAAATAAATCTTTAATCTAGTTCATGTACATTTATTATTTTATTACATATATTTTTATAAGATTAATTTTGACTTGTGAAACGTGTATTATATATACCAACTTTGCAAAATAAACTATTTGAATTTGAATTTGAATTTTTTAAATACAATAATACTTATATTTTATAAAAATTATAAATCTATAGTGCGAACCGAACATTCAAACCAATAAACAAAACATCCAAACCAAACAAAAATACGTAGAACACTATTTAAGTAAACGAAGTTTGACCTACAACACATTGTTCTCTAGAACTGTTTTCAGACATGTTTTCTTACGGGTTGCACGACCTTGGCACCAATAGAAGATGTCTGATTAGAGACAACTAATTTTACATTGTATATTTTTAATACAGAGAATTTTACTTTAACTAATAAACAATTGATGGATTTTCACACTTACGTCATTTTAAGGCCAGGCGCGGTCGCAGCATGCGATTTAGGGGGGGGCGTCATCTTGGCTTAAGTAGAGTTTCACACATTTTTTATTATTTTAATTAGATCTTTTGAGCTTTTTTTTATTTCGACTAATTTTTATTTCATCGCTTAGACTTTAGAGCAGTTAATAACCTATTCGAAATGTTTCTAAAAACGTTTAAGGAGATTTTGGAATCATCGTAAATGATTTTGGGGGTCGCAGGGACCCCTCCTCCCCTCGGACCGCCATCTCTTGACTTCTGTTTTGCTTTCATGGTGTGATGAATCAGTCTTAGAGTAGGTTGCCGATGGTCCAAGGTAATTTTTATACAGACTTGTAGGAACCAATGACGACAGAAGTATTATTATTTCGTTTTGTTGCTTTTTTCTACACAATCAATTAATTTTATGCTCGCGAATAATCGTTTTTTTTACTAAATAAATATTTTTGTTTGTAAAAAAAACTGATTGTTCGCCGGTGTAAAATTAGTGGAACTTGTTCTACGAGTAACAGAACGAAAATATAATTCTTCTGTCGTCGTTATTTATTCCCACAAGTTTCTATAAAAATTGCCTTGGACCACCCACCTTAAGTGATCTTTCCGATTTTTTTCCCGATGCTTGTGATACTTGTGTGAAATCTGAAAAGTTATAATGTAGTTCAACTCCTTAACTATCTACACAAATTTTATTTGTTAAAAATATTTTGTTTTAATATGCTAAATTGTCCAAACGCGAGAGCATGTTTGGCGAAACGGACCCTTAAGAACAGGACTCTGTAGAGAGCAGTATAGTTAATAGATTACTATTTATTTAACTCAATGAAAATAGGGTCAGTAAAACTCAACTAGTTATTACAATTTTATTAATGTATCTTTAATTTTATTATTAATGAAATGAAACTATTCCTTGTCACTTAATAATTTTAGTCCTTTTTTTAATTAAAAAAGGACTAAAATTTAATTTTGTTTAATCCGAGATTAAAAAAACTCAGTTTTACGTAAGCGCGTTTTTGTTGGTGGTCGTAATAGCCACGGCTCAGAGCGTGCTATTTTAAACTAAAAGGGAACATGATAGAGTTCAGTTCTGTTTGATGCAAAATGAAATGTTGAATCTGACTTTATATGCACCCTTAAGCGGTGCTCAACTATGAACTGTGATCGTCTGATACGTGATGTGATGATTTTCTTAATTCAGAAATTGGACTTAAGACTTCCCAAATAGGGTTTATATTCAAATTCAAATAGTTTATTTTGCAGAGTAGGTATATATGCCTTTTACAAGTCAAATTTAATCTTAAAAAAATATATGTAATAAAATAATAAATGTACATGAAATAAATTAAAGGTTTATTTAATTTATGTAGCAATGTGATAGGTAAAATATATATTATACAATCAACCGCCCGAACCCATACCGGAGACCCGGCCAGGGACCAGGAACAAGGTTCAATGATCACCAACCGAGCCCACAGCACGAATCCAGGCGGCCGGCCGACTAAATCCCATCCTATATACTATTTACATACAGGTTACATTATAAATACATGCCTACCGCCGCCCATTCGATTAGTCTTGCTAAGAAGAAGGGCAAGTAACTTCAAGATCATGTTTTTTTTCAACATAAAACTATACAAATGACTTATATTTACTTTAACTAAGGGATAAGCAAATACAAGACAGCAGGAATTCAGGTTAATGAAAAAAAGAAAAACATATATATCTTTGTCTACCTGTCTCATATAGTCTATTACCTTTTACAGTCTGTAATTAATTAATGTTAGCTCCTTAGAGGAATGATAAGTTAGGAAAAAATATATTTTGCCGGAACCCTAATACTGGATTCCCTACCGAGCGATCATTCATCTGCCTGTGCTATTTGTGTCCTCCATATGTGTACCTATATCATGCAGCCCCATTTTATATTTAGCTTCGATATTTCTACTCATAGGCAGTTCGGTTGAAAACACGCCCTTGCGTAGGCGACTTGTGTGCGGGCATTAACATACATAATAACAGTACAAAAAATAAATAATTGTGGCATTGTTTTATGTTCGTCAAATGTATCGATAATTTATATTGGTGTTTGTAGCCATTTGCTTGAAGGAAACTATTGTTTGTGAAACAAAATAATTTCGTTTAGATCTTTAACAGCGTGTTAATCATCTCTGTTTTCAATATTTGTCTCTTAAATAATAATCAATAATTAATGGATATTTAAAAGGAATTTAAGATTACATTATGAAGTTTCTTTAGGTTGATAGTCTTATCACTTCTTCACATCACTATTGATATTTTCGTATATTATATTATATTAATTAATTATATAATTTTTTTAAATTGTTTTAATACTAATAAATTAACATAGGAAATATGTATAGTGTGTATGTACATATATAATGTGTTTATATTTGACAGCCAGACGTAAAAATATATAGTGTAAGTTATTTACGGATGAGTATATTAAGACAATACACGAGTTAGTAGTAAGGCATTATGTATATTCACTTTATTGGTTTTGTTTCTTTTATTTATTTTGTTAATTTGGTATCACACTTCCACATTACATATACTTTATTATACTTTCTTCACCACCTAAAGGTTGGCTGGAAGAAATAGCTTTAAGTGATAAGTCTGCCTTTGTACAACATTGTGTGTTCAAAACTCTGTATAATTTTTTTTATTTAACCGTGTACAATAAAGTGTGTATCCATTAATTAATTAAATAGTTGAAATTATCACAGCAAGCAGTTACACTAAAAAAAATAAAGTGTGTAAAGAAATAAATAATGGAAGCTACATATTTATATAAATTCTAAAAAACAATCCATTTCAAGAATATAAATTCAAGTTACACTAACTATAAATAAACAATTGCGAATAATATTTATTCAAGTGCAAGCTTGTCATTGATCCATCTATAAGTGGTCAAAGTAATTTAAACTAAATTAAACCTTAGTGTAGTCGTTTAAGACCTACTTTACAATTGATATTTGTTAAAATTATCAAGTGTGAAAAATTGCACAAAATTGTATGTAGTCTTTCAACAAGACATATCTATTGAAAACGAGTCGCTTTTCAATTTCTTTGAAATATATCATACTTGACTCGTACATAAACAAAGTGAAACAAATTCAAGAGGTGATAAGGTCCTTACATCTGAAATTGGCGTTTTGTATGGAGAATTTGAAGGAAATACAATTTTCAATACTAACATTTTTGCATTTTTTTTTGGGAAAAAGGTCCAAATTTTATTGTTTCTTTTGTGTATGAATGAGACAACATTAAGCTAACAGCAACATAAATAAAATTTTTGAAAGGTGTCTGCTGTAAAAACATATTACGAATTTAATCATGGAAATGGATGCAATTAGGACGAACTGTTTTTGAAGATTTAATTTTAGTTATTGAACTGAAAATAAAAACAAAATTTAATACGTAAATGTAAAACCTTGAAATCAACTTTCAAACAAAAAACAAATAATGGAAATAGCTATTCAAATACAAGAATTATGAATTCATCAATTTTTAAGAAAATTTCGCTGATTTCATAGGTAAGCAAGCATCCAATATCGTACTCCGCCAAAAAATTACAAATGTTTTGTTTGGCCGATATTTCATTTTACTTTTTTTTTTCAGGGTTCCGTAGTACCATACAAAAGGCACCTTTATAGTGAGACTCCGTTGTCCGTCCGTCCGTCCGTATGTCACAGCCTCATAACTTTAGCACCATTAAAGATAAAGACATGAAATTTGGCACAAAAATAGCAATATTTTGCCCACATATTACGGTGTAAAAAATATATGAAAAATTTCAAATTGTTCAAAATATTTCCAAACAAAAGTGATAAAAATAAAAAATATTATCCTAAAACTACAATATGGGTATCACATTGTAGATATTGAAAAGTTAATTGTAAAAGTATGTACTTTTACAATTACTGGCACTGGTTTCGAGAAATGTTTAAAAAACTAGAAAAATATGTATGAACAAATAAATGAAAAAAAAAAACGATTAGTCATAACTGGCCAATTACAGGAAAACTATAGTGATTAAAAAAAATTGAGCACAAATAAGAAATATAAAAAAAGGAAGTAAAATAAATAAAAAAAATATATTTTATAAAAATACAATAAAGGTATCAAATTGTAGGTATTATAAAGCTGATTGTAAAAATACATAGCTTAGCTATATTTAATTGCATCTATTTCGAGAAATCCTTAAAAAAAAACATAAAAAATTGTATGTCCCCCCCTTATCTCCAAAACTGGTGGACCAAAAAATACGAAAAAAGTCATGGTAATATGTGTTTACGTAAAGATTACAGGAAAAATAAAGAGGTTGAGAAATTCACGAAAAAAATGTACAAAATTAAATTTATCATCCACAATACGGAACCCTAGGTATGCGAGTCTGACACGCATTTAGCCGGTTTTTCTTTCGTAATTTCAGGGTTGACTCTATAGTTAAAGTTGTTCGTATGGACGAGTACTATCGCCAGTTTCCGGCTTCCACTTAATTTTAACATCCAGTATAATCTACGTGCGCCTCCCAACCGGCAATTTTTTTTCAAAGTTATCTCTGAAGAAATTAACCTGATATAAGCTGATAATGATTCCCATGTACGTCAATGATGATTCCTTATATAAGGGTCCATCCTAGTTCAGCTAGTTCCCAGATAGCCCGATAGTCTAAACAACTTGATATCATCTCAGCGAGTAACCCGTTATCAAGAACTGTCACTCCTTATCTATCCAATATTGTGTTATCACAACATTCTATTATCACAAATTGTGTAGTAAACGCTTTGACACCGTTTCGAGTAGTTATGTTAGTCATATAAGAAACGTGGAAATAGAGGTCTAAATGTAGAAGTTTAAGGTTATATAGGAGTCGGATCCATGACAAAATAGTTTTATAAATGTGTCGTATAATAGTGGAGTGAACTACAAAAATGATAAGGCTAAGGAAGATCACCCACCGATCCTTTTTCTTCGTAAGCCGGACAGTTTATATGACATGTAAGTTCTATTTTTTTACAGACCTTTGAATCACTACATAGTATAAAACAAATTTGCTTCCCGCTGTCTGTCTGTCCCTATGTATGCTTCGATCTTTAAGAGGCTATACGAATTTAATTTTTGTCACTGTCACTCCAAGCGAAAAATCGCGCAGTGCAAGAGGGGCGGATTCAGGGCAAAAGGGAAAAAAGTTGGTTTTATATTTTTATTAAAAAAACTAAAATAGCTAGCAAAATTTCAAATATCAAATCTCTAGATATTGTTGAAACACACCTAATAAAATATGTTTGAGTTCTGTATATGGTTCCTATTCGTCAAACGAGGAGAAAAAGTGTGTTTGAAGACCTCATTTCAACAATTATTTCTATGGAGGAAAATTTATCCAAACATGTTTTCCAATTTCAAAACCCTAGATTATATAGTCAAAATGCATAAATTTATTAAAATTTTCCGTATATTTCATGAAATACACAGAAAAGAAACACCCGTATTTTTTTTCGCATATCGCCTTAAAACTACGCAACGGATTTTGATGCGTTTTTTTTTAATAGACAGAGTGATTCAAGAGGAAGGTTTACATATATAATACATGCATAATATAGAAGAGAAACACTGATAATTTTAGAGGTTTCTAATGTGATGTCGTAAATAAACGCACTTTTTGCGCTTAGATTGCAAACGCTGGCTGAACCCTACGAGATAGATCAAAATATAGTAAAAAAAAAAGATCTTAAAAAAATTCGCGATGGTATATGTCTATCTCTCTTAGGGATAGCCCACAATAACCATTATGGCTCATTTATAAAGCGATTTTAAGCAATGCAGCATTAATCCATATCCAATTAAGTACCTTAAATACATTACAAAAGCTGTGAACGTTGCATATAAAGACATTCTGTAGTATATTTAGTATCAGCATGCACCCGTGCGAAGCCGGGGCGGGTCGCTAGTATATTATAAATTTATAATATTTAAGTGAAGTTATTACATTTTATTTAAAGGCCTTGGGAAGAAAATGAATGAATTGTACTATTTAAACAATAAATACTGAAAATGCCGATTAATGTAGTTTTAGGCTTACGTCCTCGAATACTCAGTCAACTTAATTTTGCAGTTTTGTTTCATACAATTTGTACGTAGTAATAAGTTTGTAATTTCTGTTTAAATTATTTGAGTATGTTAACCTATTTAAATGGCACGGAACCCTCAGAGTGCGAGTCTTACTCGCACTTGATCGGTTTTTGTAACTTCCTAATTTATTTATTTTTTGGGGAAAGTACCCTTTGTAAAGAGACAGGAGTATGTTTATTTGGCCAAGTTGTTATTTATAATCAGTAGTGCTTGTGTTTTCATTTAAAAATATCTGTTTATTTACACTTGAATTATTTACTTCCATACAAATTACCGATACCGGCTATAATTTATAACCGGCACCTGTACCGCGACTCCAAGTTCTCTTATCCATTACTGTCTTAACATGGTCTTAACCATATATTTAGAATGTACAAGATAAACAATGTAGTAGAGAAAATGATACCAAAAAATTACTGTGACGTTACTATTACTATTTTACTTACTATTTTGGACAATCCTGCATATAACTACTAAATACAACAAAGAAAATCAATACTTTATTGTAAAAACTTTTTTTTGGGCTGATTAATACGAGAAATTGGGCAAAATGTGGTTCAAAACATTCTAATGATAAAATCATATTTACCTGTGAAATGTGTGATTATTTATTTCGCCTTGTCAACTCACATCACAATTACTCACTGCACAAAATAAACTAATCACTATTTATCAATTTAGTTACGTATTATTTAAATATTGTTATAAAATCCGCAATCATAACCAAGGAAGCGGGACGCTATGGCCTCTTACCCGAAACAACATTGACATAGCGGTTATTTGTTGAGCATCTCTTTCTCTCTTGCTAGGTGTTCGTAAAGGTAGGACATCTCTTTTACACGCTATGGATGGACGTCTTTTAAGCCCCGTTAATCCTATGTCTATGGTCTCAACAGCCCCTTCTGGCCTAACTGAAAATCTTAATGTGCTGTCCAGTGAATAAACCTCTCTTCTTTCCCTCTTTATCTTTCAGGTTGCTGCGGCTGCTGCTCTGCCTTGAGACCGCGGTACAAGCGGCTGGTGGACAACATCTTCCCCGCCTCACCTCAGGATGGCCTCGTCAAGTCCAACATGGAGAAGCTCATGTTCTACTCGCTGTCCTGTCCGGAGAAACTGGACAGGATTGGCGAGTACCTGTTCCAGAAGGCGTCCAGGGATATTTATAGGCGGAGACATGGGTGAGTGGTTCTTTATTTTTTTATGAGCAGCTAGCGGACGCTCTGCCGTGTTGTTTGCGTGGATCCCGGTTATCCCGATCCCTTGAGAATTTTCTAAAATCCCTTCTTGGCGGATATCTACGTCATACAAGGAATCTACAGTATTGAGATGGTATGGACATGTGATGAGGCGAGAGGAAAACTACGTCGTAAAGAAAGCTATTAACATTACAAATAAACCAAGAGGGAGAGGACGACCACCATCGAACTGGTGGTCCAATATCGAGAGGGAAATTAAAGACCAGAACTTGCCTACAATAACAACCCGGGATAGAATATCCTGGCGCCGACATACGTCGAGGCCCGACCCCGGCCGAACTGGAAAGAGGGCTAGAGAAAGAAGAAGACAAGGAACCTACAGTCCAAGTTCTATGTTGCTAGGTCCAGCCGTTTGGTCTGGGCGTTGATAGATCAGTGGTCAGTCAGGATAGATGATGGGCCTGCGCATGGCCATTGCTGCGCCTGACGAGACGCGTTGAGAGATATAGAGCGCTGGCCCAGAAAATGGAAGAATGAAAGCAGGAGCGTTATTCAGTCTGTCCAGGGACTTCCGCAAAATCTACGTAAGTCGGCAACGGACGTATGAAAATACTGCCTGCAACCACTCTGCCTGTAAAGCTACTCATGACGTCATGCCGAAACAGGAGTCGCTTGGCGGCATGGTGGTGATTTTTTGCCACAACATTTAGAATTAATTTGATAGATAGATAAAACATTTATTCACTATTACAATACGTACAAAATTCACGTTCAACATTTACATTAACAATAAAAGACACGGAACAAGTTTTAATAATAATATTAATGAGACAGATACTTAATTATGGACATATTACAATAGTAAAAGGCCTCCGACTCAGTATTTGCATAGTATTTCTATATTCATCACACAAAGGATGACTTGTATGCCCCGAAAAAGACATTCATTGTGCCCGAAGGACTCCATATCACTCGGGGATGTAAAAATCGTCAGAGAAAAGAGGGTATACACTCTGTACACAACTTATTATTTGATTACCTAGCTTTTTCAGTATGTCTTTTGTTGTATTTATTTCAGGTTCGTGATAATAGCGATGGAAGCCATGGACCAGCTGCTCCTGGCGTGCCATTCGCAGACCCTGAACCTGTTCGTGGAGAGCTTCCTCAAGATGGTGCAGAAACTGCTCGAGTCCACGGACCCCCAGCTTCAGATACTGGCCACTTGCAGTGTGAGTGAAAATTTAAAAAAAAAACACCTTTTTAGAATCTAGTTAATGTCGAAGTCATCAACATTTTTCTGGAGCTCGGCGCGCTATCCGTTAGCTTCGGAATGCAGTTTAGAGTACAGAGAGATAAGTGCCAGTTGTCTAAAACATATATCGAATAACTTTACTACATCGTGAATCGAGTTAAGCTGGATAAGCTCTACACAAAAACGTCTGCTCAAAACATTGTTTCACTACACATTTTTGCTGATAGGCATGCAGAAGTCCTTATCAACAAAAATATGTAGCAAAACAATGTTTTGAGTTGACGTTTTTGTGTAGTGTGGTAGGGCAAAACACACGAGATCCGGCTTAACCGGTCGGCCACAGCTTCAGGCTTCGAGAGGCGTGCCAAGCGGTTCTTCTTGCGACGGCGCTGGCGGAGAGAACAAATGTATGAAGGTGTATAGAGCCGGCCATGGGTCGCCGCTCGCGCGTCTTGCCCGGCTTCGAGTGACTTGCACTCTCGGGACGGCGGTGTGCATTGAGGCGGGCGGTTGAAACAGTGATCGAGCGCACAGGATGAACCTAGTGTCGAGCGCTTTGAGCGAACGAGCGCTATACATCCGATGCGGTGGAAGGTGCTGACGGGTGTCGTGGCAGGGCAAAGCCTGTTGCAAAAATCACCTGGAAGCGCAGCAAGAAGCGCCGCCAGAAGCCTGAAGCTATGGCCGAGGGGTAAGAGGCGTCATGACGCGCAAACCTCCATAATGTTATTACTTATTTATTGTATTTATTTATGTACAGATATTTTAGGCCGAGTCCATTGGCATTATCTAGATCTATATTTAAGTGGAATTAAACATTGTAACATTTGAGTAATATCTTAACAAACCCCTAAAATACGTAAACTTAACGTTTTTTTTTTACCAAAAGTGTATCCGAATGTGCTTTTATTGTTTAAGATAAAATCAAATATCATCGAAAATTATATTTAAATTAATAATAACCAAAAATATGTTTGAATACGTCCACAATCTTGGCAAAATCATGTGACTCCTGAAACAAGTCTTCAAATTTGCGCCCGCGACGAAATCGGCACGATTGTATTGTCTTCGCAAGTTTCATGGAACGTGCATATTATAGCGAAATGAAACAGCATGAGATTTGGCCACGCCCACTACTGAGTTGGTTGGCTCTCAATTCGATTCACGCTGTAGTAAAGTTATTCGATACATGTTTATAGCAACTCGCACTTTGCTTTTAGAAGGCTGGCGTGAGGTCATAGATGGCATCGCAGTTCTCAGAGCTTTGACGAGGAAGGGGCTATGCGCGGTCGATATTGCGCAGGCGACAGCTAGCTTCACGCGCGTCTTCTGTATTGGCCCGTACTGTAAACAGGGGACTTATTTCGTAGCGTTCACTCTATACTCTTAAGGCGATATGTAAAAGTTTTAGCGTCCCTGTTACTCCATGTGCAAAAAAAAAAGAAAAAACCCTCAGTGCGAGAGGGACGAATTCGTGGAAAAGTAGCAAAAAGTCGGTTTTTTATTAATATAAAATGTAGGTGCTAAAGTTGCTATCAAAATTTCGTTTACCCAGGTCCTAGGTTACGTTAAAACCCATCTAATAAAATATAATTGCAGTCCATATGTCATTCTAAATCGTCAAACCAGGAGAATTGGTGTCGAAAACGACCTCATTTCAATAAATATTTCTATCGAGCCGAATTTCTCCAATCGCGTTTCTGTTTCTACAGATCCCTAGAAAAAAATTCCAAAAAATATATACTATTTTATCAAAATATTATTATTTACTGAAGTAGATATACAAGTTCTTAAAGTGTAATTTTCTTTTCCGTAGCGCCTTAATTTACTTACTAAATTTAAAACTCCCAATACCCTCCCCAGTTCGTCCGCTTCGCGAACATAGAGGAGGACACGCCCTCCTACCATCGACGGTACGACTTCTTCGTCTCCAAGTTCTCAGCGATGTGTCACAGTAACCACAGCGATACTGTCGCGCGAGACAAGATACGGCTGGCCGGAATACAGGGGCTCCAGGTAGGTGGTGTTTTCACCATAATGGCCGACCAGGGGCCTTATTGTCTAACTTCAACATCTATCGCTATCGCTTTCAAATGTATCGTGATTGTCTAGAACACACAACACACATTTATTGTTTATAGCCAATCACAATGCCTTGGTAGCGATAGCGTTAAATTTTTAAGCCCCGAATAAGTAACAGGCCCAGACTTATTCCTGAGGTTGGGATGTAAAAATCGTTGATGAAAAGATAGTGTACGACTGTTGACTGTGATAGAGTAATTTAATAGTAAAAATTTATCTAATTTAATCCAACTTAATATTGGATAATCTATTTACAATGTGTAAAATAATGTTATTTAAATTATGTATGATTATTAATTGATTATTAATAATAGTTGTGTCGCTCCACTTGCAAAGAATATTGAATGTTTGTGTTCTTTGTACAAAATGAGACAAACTGAAAACCAGCGCTGTGAGTGCAGCGTTTGCTGAGTTTGTCCCTTTTTGCCACCTATGATTTTTAATTTTCTATTCTTATATAGATATGTTATAACTATAGTTTTCATCTATATATTACATCTATCTATCATATTTTTTTATTTGTAAATTAAAATAATAATAAAATGCATAATTGTACAAAACACATAACAATAAATCATAATAGTAAGCCTTACATTGCGCTTGTCGTAAAAAAATATCGAGTAAAACGCCTGCTCGACAAACCAGCTCCTCAACCTGGATTTAAATATTTGTAAATATGGAGATCCTATAATGTTTTTAGGCAACAAATTGTAAACATTGTACATAACATGCGTAAGCATACTTGACTTTGTAAGTCTATGATTTTGTTAAAAGTGAAAAAGATATTGGTCTTTGGCAATTCACGCCAATAGTTCAGTTTAAGTTAGGTTTATAAATCAACAGCTTGAAAAATTTACGTATAGCCATGATTTTGGCGAAACAAACTTAAAACAGCAATTTAAGCTTGTTTTGACAAAATCGTGCATTTTACTTAAAACTGTTGATATAAAAACAAACAATACTTTGAAATAAAATACACAATTAGTCACGATTTTGTCCAAACAAGCTTAAGGGGCTCCACTATGCTGAACATCATATGGATGGATGCATTGGATTCAGTTCCGTTAATGTAGATGGTAAAATTTGAAAACAAAATGGCGTGTTTTTTGACTCAAGACAATTATTAATTACACTTTATAAATAAACATACTATCAAACTTCTTTTAATTATTATACTTTTATATATTATAGCATGAATTTCACGAAACAGCGATTCAGTTTCCATATTTCAAAACCGATTGAAACGAAACCAACACACACAGATGCTTACTAGCAAAAACCATCTTTATTACATAAAGAAATTATAGTTAATGTCCTAATGTAGCCGCAATTTCAAAATAACTGAAGTTTTGCGTGCGCGGCATCTGATTAGAGCAGGATAGACAGTTGAAGAACAAAAGCGTTAGAGCAGGACTTAATTTTAGCATTGTGCAGCCCCTTAAAATGCTGTTTTAAGTTTGATTCGCCAAAATCACGGCTACTTGTGCATTAAATTGCAAGCTGTTGATTCATTAACCAAACTAATACTGAACTATTGGCGTGAATTGCCACAGGCCAATATCTTTTTCACTTTTAACTTCTTAACAAGAAATACAAAGTTAATTTGTGCACTTTGTACCGAACGACTATGTTTAACCTAAACGTAAAACCGTCACTCATCATCCCCATCTCTCTGATACATGAACCGATTACTTTTCATCTGATGGAAACCTAAACGTAAAACCGTCACTCATCATCCCCATCTCTCTGATACATGAACCGATTACTTTTCATTTTTTTATTTGTGGATACATACTTTTAACTTTTACTAATTCCAATCATAGTCCACATTGGGACACAGGAAATGTCGTGACAATATGTGATATATTTTGTCATGTTCCAGGGAGTTATAAGAAAGACAGTATCCGACGACTTGGTGGAGAACATTTGGGAAGCCCAGCACATGGACAAGATTGTACCCTCGCTTCTGTATAACATGCAGGTATGTTTTGTTATAAGAAATACAGTATCCGACGACTTGGTGGAGAACATTTGGGAAGCCCAGCACATGGACAAGATTGTACCCTCGCTTCTGTATAACATGCAGGTATGTTTTGTTATAAGAAATACAGTATCCGACGACTTGGTGGAGAACATTTGGGAAGCCCAGCACATGGACAAGATTGTACCCTCGCTTCTGTATAACATGCAGGTATGTTTTGTTATAAGAAATACAGTATCCGACGACTTGGTGGAGAACATTTGGGAAGCCCAGCACATGGACAAGATTGTACCCTCGCTTCTGTATAACATGCAGGTATGTTTTGTTATAAGAAATACAGTATCCGACGACTTGGTGGAGAACATTTGGGAAGCCCAGCACATGGACAAGATTGTACCCTCGCTTCTGTATAACATGCAGGTATGTTTTGTTATAAGAAATACAGTATCCGACGACTTGGTGGAGAACATTTGGGAAGCCCAGCACATGGACAAGATTGTACCCTCGCTTCTGTATAACATGCAGGTATGTTTTGTTATAAGAAATACAGTATCCGACGACTTGGTGGAGAACATTTGGGAAGCCCAGCACATGGACAAGATTGTACCCTCGCTTCTGTATAACATGCAGGTATGTTTTGTTATAAGAAATACAGTATCCGACGACTTGGTGGAGAACATTTGGGAAGCCCAGCACATGGACAAGATTGTACCCTCGCTTCTGTATAACATGCAGGTATGTTTTGTTATAAGAAAGACAGTATCCGACGACTTGGTGGAGAACATTTGGGAAGCCCAGCACATGGACAAGATTGTACCCTCGCTTCTGTATAACATGCAGGTATGTTTTGTTATAAGAAATACAGTATCCGACGACTTGGTGGAGAACATTTGGGAAGCCCAGCACATGGACAAGATTGTACCCTCGCTTCTGTATAACATGCAGGTATGTTTTGTTATAAGAAATACAGTATCCGACGACTTGGTGGAGAACATTTGGGAAGCCCAGCACATGGACAAGATTGTACCCTCGCTTCTGTATAACATGCAGGTATGTTTTGTTATAAGAAATACAGTATCCGACGACTTGGTGGAGAACATTTGGGAAGCCCAGCACATGGACAAGATTGTACCCTCGCTTCTGTATAACATGCAGGTATGTTTTGTTATAAGAAAGACAGTATCCGACGACTTGGTGGAGAACATTTGGGAAGCCCAGCACATGGACAAGATTGTACCCTCGCTTCTGTATAACATGCAGGTATGTTTTGTTATAAGAAATACAGTATCCGACGACTTGGTGGAGAACATTTGGGAAGCCCAGCACATGGACAAGATTGTACCCTCGCTTCTGTATAACATGCAGGTATGTTTTGTTATAAGAAATACAGTATCCGACGACTTGGTGGAGAACATTTGGGAAGCCCAGCACATGGACAAGATTGTACCCTCGCTTCTGTATAACATGCAGGTATGTTTTGTTATAAGAAATACAGTATCCGACGACTTGGTGGAGAACATTTGGGAAGCCCAGCACATGGACAAGATTGTACCCTCGCTTCTGTATAACATGCAGGTATGTTTTGTTATAAGAAATACAGTATCCGACGACTTGGTGGAGAACATTTGGGAAGCCCAGCACATGGACAAGATTGTACCCTCGCTTCTGTATAACATGCAGGTATGTTTTGTTATAAGAAATACAGTATCCGACGACTTGGTGGAGAACATTTGGGAAGCCCAGCACATGGACAAGATTGTACCCTCGCTTCTGTATAACATGCAGGTATGTTTTGTTATAAGAAATACAGTATCCGACGACTTGGTGGAGAACATTTGGGAAGCCCAGCACATGGACAAGATTGTACCCTCGCTTCTGTATAACATGCAGGTATGTTTTGTTATAAGAAATACAGTATCCGACGACTTGGTGGAGAACATTTGGGAAGCCCAGCACATGGACAAGATTGTACCCTCGCTTCTGTATAACATGCAGGTATGTTTTGTTATAAGAAATACAGTATCCGACGACTTGGTGGAGAACATTTGGGAAGCCCAGCACATGGACAAGATTGTACCCTCGCTTCTGTATAACATGCAGGTATGTTTTGTTATAAGAAATACAGTATCCGACGACTTGGTGGAGAACATTTGGGAAGCCCAGCACATGGACAAGATTGTACCCTCGCTTCTGTATAACATGCAGGTATGTTTTGTTATAAGAAATACAGTATCCGACGACTTGGTGGAGAACATTTGGGAAGCCCAGCACATGGACAAGATTGTACCCTCGCTTCTGTATAACATGCAGGTATGTTTTGTTATAAGAAATACAGTATCCGACGACTTGGTGGAGAACATTTGGGAAGCCCAGCACATGGACAAGATTGTACCCTCGCTTCTGTATAACATGCAGGTATGTTTTGTTATAAGAAATACAGTATCCGACGACTTGGTGGAGAACATTTGGGAAGCCCAGCACATGGACAAGATTGTACCCTCGCTTCTGTATAACATGCAGGTATGTTTTGTTATAAGAAATACAGTATCCGACGACTTGGTGGAGAACATTTGGGAAGCCCAGCACATGGACAAGATTGTACCCTCGCTTCTGTATAACATGCAGGTATGTTTTGTTATAAGAAATACAGTATCCGACGACTTGGTGGAGAACATTTGGGAAGCCCAGCACATGGACAAGATTGTACCCTCGCTTCTGTATAACATGCAGGTATGTTTTGTTATAAGAAATACAGTATCCGACGACTTGGTGGAGAACATTTGGGAAGCCCAGCACATGGACAAGATTGTACCCTCGCTTCTGTATAACATGCAGGTATGTTTTGTTATAAGAAATACAGTATCCGACGACTTGGTGGAGAACATTTGGGAAGCCCAGCACATGGACAAGATTGTACCCTCGCTTCTGTATAACATGCAGGTATGTTTTGTTATAAGAAATACAGTATCCGACGACTTGGTGGAGAACATTTGGGAAGCCCAGCACATGGACAAGATTGTACCCTCGCTTCTGTATAACATGCAGGTATGTTTTGTTATAAGAAATACAGTATCCGACGACTAGGTGGAGAACATTTGGGAAGCCCAGCACATGGACAAGATTGTACCCTCGCTTCTGTATAACATGCAGGTATGTTTTGTTATAAGAAATACAGTATCCGACGACTTGGTGGAGAACATTTGGGAAGCCCAGCACATGGACAAGATTGTACCCTCGCTTCTGTATAACATGCAGGTATGTTTTGTTATAAGAAATACAGTATCCGACGACTTGGTGGAGAACATTTGGGAAGCCCAGCACATGGACAAGATTGTACCCTCGCTTCTGTATAACATGCAGGTATGTTTTGTTATAAGAAAGACAGTATCCGACGACTTGGTGGAGAACATTTGGGAAGCCCAGCACATGGACAAGATTGTACCCTCGCTTCTGTATAACATGCAGGTATGTTTTGTTATAAGAAATACAGTATCCGACGACTTGGTGGAGAACATTTGGGAAGCCCAGCACATGGACAAGATTGTACCCTCGCTTCTGTATAACATGCAGGTATGTTTTGTTATAAGAAATACAGTATCCGACGACTTGGTGGAGAACATTTGGGAAGCCCAGCACATGGACAAGATTGTACCCTCGCTTCTGTATAACATGCAGGTATGTTTTGTTATAAGAAATACAGTATCCGACGACTTGGTGGAGAACATTTGGGAAGCCCAGCACATGGACAAGATTGTACCCTCGCTTCTGTATAACATGCAGGTATGTTTTGTTATAAGAAATACAGTATCCGACGACTTGGTGGAGAACATTTGGGAAGCCCAGCACATGGACAAGATTGTACCCTCGCTTCTGTATAACATGCAGGTATGTTTTGTTATAAGAAATACAGTATCCGACGACTTGGTGGAGAACATTTGGGAAGCCCAGCACATGGACAAGATTGTACCCTCGCTTCTGTATAACATGCAGGTATGTTTTGTTATAAGAAATACAGTATCCGACGACTTGGTGGAGAACATTTGGGAAGCCCAGCACATGGACAAGATTGTACCCTCGCTTCTGTATAACATGCAGGTATGTTTTGTTATAAGAAATACAGTATCCGACGACTTGGTGGAGAACATTTGGGAAGCCCAGCACATGGACAAGATTGTACCCTCGCTTCTGTATAACATGCAGGTATGTTTTGTTATAAGAAATACAGTATCCGACGACTTGGTGGAGAACATTTGGGAAGCCCAGCACATGGACAAGATTGTACCCTCGCTTCTGTATAACATGCAGGTATGTTTTGTTATAAGAAAGACAGTATCCGACGACTAGGTGGAGAACATTTGGGAAGCCCAGCACATGGACAAGATTGTACCCTCGCTTCTGTATAACATGCAGGTATGTTTTGTTATAAGAAAGACAGTATCCGACAACTTGGTGGAGAACATTTGGGAAGCCCAGCACATGGACAAGATTGTACCCTCGCTTCTGTATAACATGCAGGTATGTTTTGTTATAAGAAAGACAGTATCCGACGACTTGGTGGAGAACATTTGGGAAGCCCAGCACATGGACAAGATTGTACCCTCGCTTCTGTATAACATGCAGGTATGTTTTGTTATAAGAAAGACAGTATCCGACAACTTGGTGGAGAACATTTGGGAAGCCCAGCACATGGACAAGATTGTACCCTCGCTTCTGTATAACATGCAGGTATGTTTTGTTATAAGAAAGACAGTATCCGACGACTTGGTGGAGAACATTTGGGAAGCCCAGCACATGGACAAGATTGTACCCTCGCTTCTGTATAACATGCAGGTATGTTTTGTTATAAGAAATACAGTATCCGACGACTTGGTGGAGAACATTTGGGAAGCCCAGCACATGGACAAGATTGTACCCTCGCTTCTGTATAACATGCAGGTATGTTTTGTTATAAGAAATACAGTATCCGACGACTTGGTGGAGAACATTTGGGAAGCCCAGCACATGGACAAGATTGTACCCTCGCTTCTGTATAACATGCAGGTATGTTTTGTTATAAGAAATACAGTATCCGACGACTTGGTGGAGAACATTTGGGAAGCCCAGCACATGGACAAGATTGTACCCTCGCTTCTGTATAACATGCAGGTATGTTTTGTTATAAGAAATACAGTATCCGACGACTTGGTGGAGAACATTTGGGAAGCCCAGCACATGGACAAGATTGTACCCTCGCTTCTGTATAACATGCAGGTATGTTTTGTTATAAGAAATACAGTATCCGACGACTTGGTGGAGAACATTTGGGAAGCCCAGCACATGGACAAGATTGTACCCTCGCTTCTGTATAACATGCAGGTATGTTTTGTTATAAGAAATACAGTATCCGACGACTTGGTGGAGAACATTTGGGAAGCCCAGCACATGGACAAGATTGTACCCTCGCTTCTGTATAACATGCAGGTATGTTTTGTTATAAGAAATACAGTATCCGACGACTTGGTGGAGAACATTTGGGAAGCCCAGCACATGGACAAGATTGTACCCTCGCTTCTGTATAACATGCAGGTATGTTTTGTTATAAGAAATACAGTATCCGACGACTTGGTGGAGAACATTTGGGAAGCCCAGCACATGGACAAGATTGTACCCTCGCTTCTGTATAACATGCAGGTATGTTTTGTTATAAGAAAGACAGTATCCGACGACTTGGTGGAGAACATTTGGGAAGCCCAGCACATGGACAAGATTGTACCCTCGCTTCTGTATAACATGCAGGTATGTTTTGTTATAAGAAAGACAGTATCCGACGACTTGGTGGAGAACATTTGGGAAGCCCAGCACATGGACAAGATTGTACCCTCGCTTCTGTATAACATGCAGGTATGTTTTGTTATAAGAAATACAGTATCCGACGACTTGGTGGAGAACATTTGGGAAGCCCAGCACATGGACAAGATTGTACCCTCGCTTCTGTATAACATGCAGGTATGTTTTGTTATAAGAAATACAGTATCCGACGACTTGGTGGAGAACATTTGGGAAGCCCAGCACATGGACAAGATTGTACCCTCGCTTCTGTATAACATGCAGGTATGTTTTGACTATTGGAACAGAGTTTTAAATAAAACGTACCTAACTAGATACAGGTCGACGCATGTTAAAAGAGCTCCGAAAGATGTACCTGCGTAGTAGGCGAATTATCGGTCAATTTGGCGGTGTGAGGTGCGGTGGGACGGGGGAATTTCGCGCGGCCTGGCTTTACTGCCACGCGATTGGCTCGTCAGTCGTCTTTGCATCGCAGCGCAGTGTCCACGTTTCGTCGGTCCGCAAAGTACAGACACGGAAATAATTTTCTTGTACTGTATCACGGTGGTTTTACATAGAAAGGAAAAAAAAATGATTTACGACGTTTATTGTTTTATGTGGAAAGAAGCTGATGTAGGCAAAGTACATAATTTAAGGAAGGCGTGAAACCATTATCATAAATTATAAATATTTAATATAAATAATGAATGAATATTTAGATTTTTTATTACTAACCTGTTACAAAACAGACATTAGTGACGCTATTCTCAGATAAAAATTTAGTTACATAATTAATCAGTATAATAGATAAAATAACTTTTTTCCGCGAGTGTACCACATGCGCAGACGTATCCCCACCACAGGGCGTTTGGGGCTCTTTTTACATGCGTCGACCTGTAACTATTCAACAAATCTTCTGAGGGACAAATATTAAAAGGTCTTGTCCAAGAGGAAGTGGACTGGGACTTGTATTTCACAGTTCACATTGAAAGAAAGAAAGATTCAGATTCAGATTCATTTATTATTCAATAAATATAACGTCACAAAAAATATTCCACACGTACAATAAAATTTAAATAATACACAATAGCAATTAAATCAAGAGATCACATACACAATCAATACACATTTACAAAAAATACACATAATTTACATTGATTAACAAATTATACTTTATATTATTATTAAATTAAATGTCAAGATATCATTACATCATTCAATTAGATAGTCGTTTACAGAGTAATAAGCCTTGTTTTTTTTTAAATATTTTAAATTTATTTATAAATGAAGAGTAGGTCTTACATTCCTTGATGTCTTCAGGGACCTTATTATAATAAAGAAAGAAAAGAGCTTTATTTTAAACACCACAGAAAATAAAACAAAAAAGAAAACAAATTACAAACGAAATAGCCATATTTTGTGGTCATGAAAAAGGAGACCAGCTCAGCTTAATGCCACAGCGCTGGTATTCTGCTGGATCCTACTAAAATTAAAACTAATAACTATAATATAATAGTCTGAACATCATCTAAATATAACAATATCAAACTTAAAATAAAAAAGCGTAAAATTGCTTTTCAATTAAATAGCACTTAAGTTTAATTGAAAAATTAGCCTTCGTCTTGCATTCTCGAATAGGTGGGGGCAGGTGAGGAAACACCTAACAACCACTCGGTGTGTCACATTTTTTTTAAAATTTCTGTCTTTTTCAGAGTGCAGAGAAATACGAGACAGTATCCAGTATGGAGCCAGACACGAGGGAAGACGGTGAAACTGACCCGCCGCGACTAGCTGAGGCGTGTCTCAGAGAGTTGGTGGGACGAGCCTCATTCGGGCACATTAGAAGCGTTCTGAGACCGGTGTTGACGTGAGTACGATGCTAAATAGATCTTATCACAAATAAAATTGTTTTTTGTCTTTTGTTGCGTTCTGAACTAGGGTTGAACAATTTTAATGAAAAGTTTTTAAAAAATATTGAATTTTTTTATATAAAAAAAAATAACAATGAAACACTCTGAACATACTTTGTTATACCTATAGCACTCGTGGTTTAAAGGAACGAAGTACTTTTCCTAACACCCTGTATATTTAAATATTTAAAGTAAATATACTCACTCCTGTAAAGTCGCCCAAATACAGCAGCGGCCTGTAAGACCGCACGTCACCAGTTACATTACGCAAAAACCATGTCACCGGTTAAGGGGCTGCATAATGCTAAAATTCAGTCCTGCTCTAACGCTTTTGTGTTTTAACTGTCTATCCTGCTCTAATCAGATGCCACGCACGCAAAACATCAGCGGTCTTACTACAAAACGGTGTTTAACTTTAGACAGTGTTTAAATCTGTTGCTGTCACTTTTTTACGATATGTAAGAAAAGGCGACAACAACAGATTTAAACACTGTCTAAAGTTAAACACCGTTTTGTAGTAACACAGCAGGTATTTTAAAATCGCTGCCACATTAGGACATTAACTATAATTTCTTTATGTAATAAAGATGTTTTTTTCTAGTAAGTATCTGCGTGTGTTGGTTTAGTTTCAATCGGGTTTGAAATATGGGAACTGAATCGCTTTTTTCGTGAAATTCGTGCTTTTTTAAAATATAATATAATTAAAAGAAGATTGAAAGTATGTTTATTTATAAAGTGTAATCAATAATTGTCTTGAGTCAAAAACACGCCATATTTTTTTCAAATTTTTACCATCTACATTGAAGGAACTGAATCCATTGCAAAACTGAGCCCCTTAAAGGTTCAAAATACCTGTCCATTTACACACCAATGTCACAAAATAACCACTTACAGAAGGTTCACTCCGCATAACTAGCGAAAACAGGCGCACGCACACAGACGCGTACGTACGACGATCCCGGATGAAGTCGGTCGAATGCCAATACGAAATTCTGCCGAGATCATCATACGTACGCGTCTATGCATGTGTGCGTCTGTTTTCGCTCCGTCGTCGAGTCGACCTTCTGGTAGTATCTATTTTGTGCCGATATATAGCTCGATGTTTGCTCGGTTCCAGCCATTTCGACCGACACGAGCTGTGGGTGCCGAACGACTTTGCCGTGCACACGTTCAAGATCATTATGTTCTCTATTCAGGTATGACGTCATTATCAACACTGACTACTAGCACGGAATAAATAATACTTGTCTGATAATTTATACTGTAAGGTGCGACTCCTTGATGGAACTTCATTCTAACACTAATAAAAGTCTTCTTGTACGAGTTACACTATTTTATTTACTTAATTATTGCGACTAGTTTCGTCTATTTGACATCGTCGGGCTGATTGATTGATTGATCAATCAGCCCGACGATGTCAAATAGACGAAACTAGTCGCAATAATTAAGGAAATAAAATAGTGGAACTCGTACAAGAAGACTTTGATTAGTGTTAATACTTGTCTGGCTTTCGCAGGATTATACAAGGTTAAATTAAATTAGGTAGCGAAATTTGAAACATATTTATGTAGAACATGTCCATATGAACAAATTTTTCTATTAGGATTGTGCGAAATTCTTAAAATTAGTTTTTAGCTTTCCATACTGCACCAGTCAGCTGATCGAGGCAATTTGTATGGGGGAAGTGAAAAAAAGTTTTTGTTTTTGATTGATATTTTCTAGTTTGTATTGCACTCTAATAATATTTAAAATAAAATATTTATACTTATATTAGTTAATTGTATATTTCATCGTATTTAAGTATTAGTGTATTACAAAAGGAATTGGTGGCATAAAATGAAGAAGGCTTAAACAGCAGTGGGCGGAAGCGAGCCGTCAGTGATGATGACGAATGATGTATTATAAAACTGTTAAATTGTCTATTATTATTTTAATTTATTTATTATATATACATTTACAATATCCTTACAGGCTAACCTAATACAATATTGTCGCTTAAAACTAATCTAAAAGTAATAGCATATTTCGTGACGAGTATAAAATGGCGGATTTTTTTACCCGAGGAATGAAGCTAGTTTCGACGTAAGCCGAAGGCGAACGTCAAAAGCTTACATTCCGAGGGTAAGAAAACCCATTTTTACTCGTTGCGAACGATACTTTTTCTACTACCTGATTTATGTATTTAAATGTTTAATTTTTTCTTTCAAATTTAATGTATTTTATGACTTTGCAAAGCGCGGCGCGGTTTTTACATTTTTTTTCAGGCTTCGTCCGGCGGCTTTTATTTGTGGCCAGTATCATTTTGCGAAAAAAGAGTGTCAGACGCGATATATCCAATTATGTCGTAAATCGGAACGCAGGGAATTTCGATAGTAAAGACAAACTAAGGACCTCAAAAAGGACCTAATTTTGCAATAAATGAAATTTCAATACGATATTTCAAACTGACCTGATAGTCATTCTGCAACGGGCCCCGGAAAGTTCGATTATCAAAACTAATTTCGAGTATTAAATGGAACTTTTTCATAAAGGTAGTAGAAAAAATAAATTAACACCCTACGGACTTATACGATAACACAATAGTACATTGTTCACCGAGGGAAGAAAGGGGAAGATTACCAACGAGGGTGTAGTTTGAGGCCCGAGGCGAAGCCAAGGGCCTCAATACACACGAGTTGGGAATCGCACTTTCTCCCGAGTGATATATAGTGCTTTATACTACACCTGCGAGGAAATAGTATCATTTTACTTTTAATCAAGATACAATAAAAGAAACCGACTGACTCGCGTTCGATTGTAAATTTTTTTTTTTTTTTCATTTTCCCACTAAGTGGAAAGGCAAAGGGATCTTAGCCCATACAGCCATGTTTGACGTTATAGTTTTTTATGTTTATATGCACTATCCTCTTCTGTTGAGGATCATCTGAAAGGTCTGTCCTGTCTAAGTCACTGTCCTGTCGTTTCCGCTATAATGATAGCCTTGTAACGCAAATACAACAGGGTTAGAAAAAACACACGAAAAGGCACAGCCCGCACTTTTGTTCCATTGAACAACACACTACACAGGTTACGGCAATTTTAATTCACAATATCCTATCACTATTGTTGATCAAAACACCCAAAATGCAATATTTTTTCAATAAAACAAAAAAACGACGCCATCACGTCTTCGCGCCTTTTTTCCAACCTTTTATTTCCTTCTTATTTTTTATTATGTGCAGGAAAAGCAAGTGGCCAGTATCATTTTTCGAGTTTTATGTACGAGTTCGCAAAATAATACTGGCCACTTGGCCACTTGCTCATTCTTTATGTTATTTAAAAAAAAAAAAAAAGCACGTTAACAATGGATTTGCATATACTTTTTCTGCCCGCTCAAGCACGTTAACAATGAATTTTCATACACTTTTGCCGCCCGCATATTTGTATGACAGTAATGACGTACTTTCTGCATCGTTTTCAACAAAGAAAGAAGGTACTTTCCGAGCAGGTGTAGTATAAAATAAATAATGTGACCATTTTTTTATGTTCACCACTTTCTCGATTTCTCTCTTTGACAACTTTTCCACCCAAAGAGTAACCCTTGTAACTTGTTTTCTCCTTTAAGATTTCCTTTTATATGGTGCATAATAGTTTTTGTCTTGTCTTGGTCTTGTTCCATCAAGTAGACACACGTTACAGTATAAATTTTACCACTTCCAGGCACAATATTCGTACAGTGTAGTGGAAGCTCTGATGCAACATTTGGAAGCGAACACGACGGGCAGCTTGAACCGAGGTCGGATCCGAGCGGCGCGCGCCCTCGTACTGAGCAACATTGTGGCTATAGCCGCCGGGGACAGTGTGGGTATGTGCTAAATTGTATGTTTGTTTGTCCGCTTGTAACTCGAACACCTGTGGACGGATTTTGATGTGGATTTCACCCTTTGGTGGGGGTATTTTTCTGAAATTCAATTAAAATTCAAATAGTTTATTTTGCAAAGTATGTATATATAAGGTCTTTCAATTTAAATGGAAAGTAATTTAGGAGGCGATTCAGTATTGTTAATACACTACATTCCACTGCAAAGCAATTTTTTGGCGCGAACTTTTTTTCTCTTCTCAGTACAAAGTGGTCCGATCAGCTGACTCAGTTTGTATGGACAAGTGAAGAAAAAGTTCGCGCAAAAAAAAGTGCTTTGCAGTGGAGTGTGATGTATTAACGATACTGAATCACCTCCTAAATTACTTTCCATTTAAATTGAAAGACCTTATAAAATACACTTTTACACAAGGTGAAATCCAATCAACCGCCCGAACCCATACCGGAGACCCGGCCAGGGACCAGGAACAAGGTTCAATGATCACCAACCGAGCCCCCAGCACGAATCCAGGCGGCCGACCAAATCCCATCCTATTTACTACATAGTAAAAGGTTACATATATAAATACATGCCTACCTCCGCCCATTCGATTAGTCTTGCTAAGAAGAAGGGCAAGAAACTTAGCAAGATAATGCTTCTTTTTTAACATAAAACTTATGCTATACAAATGACTTATATCTACTTTAACTAAGGGATAAGAAAATACAAGACAAAAGGTTTTAGGATGTATCAGGATCGTAGCAGATGGAATTTGTGGTCTCTGCTTATCTTTCTGAAGGGCAGGCGTAAGTATGTATGTATCCTATTTGGGATATGTGTCGTGTTATGCGTGAAAATAGCTGACATAGGCTACTTTACTATGATTGAGAAGAACCCAAGTCCTATTTTTTTTTGTTTACTTGGAATTTTCACCTTCCATCTGCAGTTAATACTAAACCATATACGTATATACATACACTGGCACCCACTGGTATTATTGATTATTTTCGGTTAAGACATTTCTAGGTGAAATAAATATTTTTTGATTTTTGATTTTGATTTTACCTTAACTGCGAGCTGAGTTGAGAAATAAGAGTATTTTTATTGCGACACAAACCCTCATACTTGACATAATAATCAAAATTATTTCAATATTAGTTTTACAAGTTAACTTAGAGACCCTGCCAGTGTGATGATTATTTTTAAGTGTGATTTATACCCACGCTTTGTCTTGTCGCGGGTAGTGACATCAACAACGTGTTATGCTTGTTGGAAACCCGTGACATCTATAGTTTTCAGTGTTTTAAAATTGGTCCACTTTCAGGGCCATCTGTATTGGAGATCATTAACAATCTTCTGACCAACTTGAGAGCTTCCGTCGCCAGAGACTCTGAGGTTTGTAATAATGCCATTTAGTTCAACTAAAGCAGGCTGTATTTTCAATAAAGCAGGTGAAAAGCTAGGATACTTAAGCTAAAGAAACATTCTTTTTATTTATTTATTCTTTATTGTACACACAAACAACTTAATAAACAAAGTTCCAGTGAAAAAAGATGCACTTATGATGAGATGAGAGCTTATAAAGATAAGCTTATCTCTAAACAGAGATTTCTGACAGCAAAACCATCACAATAGGAAAAAGTAACATAAACGGAGTAATCATACACGTGTACACAGAGAAGAAGAATATACAAAGAATTATACAAGTTTAATAATAAATGAAAATTTATATAAATACTTACTATAAATACAATATATAAAATATTATAAATATACATAGTGTGTAATAAACTACATAAACATAAATATATATTCAATCAAATCAATCAATTCTTCAAGGCCGTTTTCGGTCACAGCGACTGTCACTGCTGAGAGCGGCGCTGGTGAGCCCTCACGTGGCTGACGTAGCCGATTTTTGCAGTGAACGTGCGACCACATCTACTGCACAGCAGCACCTCTCCAACTATATTATAATTAATGGCCACTGGTGGTCGGGCCTTAAGCTGGTCTCGTATTGTGTCGAGCTCAGCGCGTCTAATCGACTCGAAAGCATACACCTTAGTGTTCACAGCCTGCCTCCAATGTCTGTCTGCTGCCAGTGTTTCCCATTGTGCTGGGTCTATTGCACATTTCTTCATGTGGCGGTTAAGAACATCTTTATACCGCAGAAATATATATATAATATCTATCTATTCAGATTGTGAGAGGTGGTGTTCTTTAAGGCTTAACATTTGCAAATAGTATGTACTTAAAAATCCGCTATATTATTATACCTGTAATGTATAGTACCTATACTACACTAATGTCTATACTCCTATGTGAATATATATATATATATATATTGTTGTGCATACCTACCAACATATTGTAAGAAAGTTATATTTATTAACTATGTTCTATTATTTGTACATTTTTAGGTTAAGCTATTTCTGGTATAAATAAATTGATATAAATAAAATTATTTTGATTTAAGCTTTTTCTTAAAGGAACTGATAGTTAGACGCGAATACTATGTGGAAGAGCATTCCATAGTTGGACTGATTGAAACATATTTTTATTGCAGAAAGAAACTGACGAGAAGCTTTACCAAGAGGCTTTGATCAATGCTCTGGGTGAATTCGCTGATCATCTACCTGACTTTCAGAAGATAGACATTATGATGTTTATTGTGAGCAAGATACCCAACGGGAGAGCCGGAAAAGGTATGTCGGGATCGTAGCATATCTCTCTACTATATATGTAAACTAGCTTTAGCCCGCGGCTTCATTTTCATCATTTATTTTATCGTGTTCCTTTCAATGGAGGTGAGCACTCCAGTCTGCAACTAACTCGTTTGTTTCAGGAGCAAGGCCCGATGACACTTTGATGAGTATCCTGCTGAAATCATTGCTAAAGGTATAATTTTGTTGACTTGTAAAAATATTTAAAAACCGGCCAAGTGCGAGTCGAAATCGCACACGAAGGGTTCGTTACCATTATCTATAAAAGCGGCAATAAATACATTTCTGTTGTATGGGAGCCCCTTAAATATTTATTTTATACTGTTTTTTAGTATTTTTTGTTATAGCGGCAACAGAAATAATATAATAAGAAATAAGTCTGTGAAAGTTTCAACTTTCTAACTATCACGATTCATGAGATACAGCCTGGTGACAGACGGACAGACGAACTGACAGACGGACAGCGGAGTCATAGTAATAGGGTCCCGTTGGTTACCCTTTGGGTACGGAACCCTAAAAATCATCGTTGTAAAATGGGTATACGGGTGTCGACTGTTTCGATGATAATCCACACTCGGATACTCATGTTTATTATATAATTTTTTAGTAAAATCGATTGGTAAATCTCTCAATGATTGATTAGGCAAATTCCAAATCGATCACAAAAATGCCTTTACTTATCACTTTGAAGGTGGGAACGACGTACAAAACGACCGAATTGGCTCGCGCTTTCCCATTCGCGTTCCTCGAAGCTTTGCTGCGTCTCTCACACTGCGAGGCGCCCGCGACCAGAGTGCTGTTACAGCGCATCCTGCATACACTGCTGGACCGTCATCATAACGCACCTATGTTGGCGCAGCCTACGTGAGTCTATCGATATCATTTATAACATACTTAGATACATAGTATTTACCATGGAAGTAAGTTGGTTGAAATTGTGCACCAGAGTGGTTGAAATTGCGAGAGTGTGGTTGAAATTGTGCAACAGACTGTTTGAAATTGTGTGACGGTCTGGTTGAAATTGTTAAATGGAATGTTTGGGATTCTGTGACACACTTGTTGAAATAGAACCTATGAAAAAACTGCATTGGCTTATGCCTTTCCATTCGCGTTGCTAGAAACGCTGCTGCGTCTCTCTCACTGCGAGGCGCCCGCGACCAGGGTGCTGTTATAGAGCATTCTGCATACATTGCTAGACCGGCACCGTCTATGTTGCCGCAGCCTACGTGAGTGTTTCGAAAACATATTTAGATACGTAGTATTTACCATAGCGGATAGTTGGTTGATTGTGAGATTCTGGTTGAAATTGTGCAACAGACTGTTTGAAATTGTGTGACGGTCTGGTTGAAATTGTTGGACGAAATATTTAGTTGTTAGCGCAGTATAAGTGTGTGTCGATATAATTATCATCTATTTACATACATACTTATTAGTATTTACTATTACGAGAAGTTGGTTGAAATTTTTTGTCAGACTGGTTGAAATTGTTCAAGTCCGGTTGGAATTGTACGACAGACTGGTTGGAATTGTGCGACAGACTGGTTGGAATTGTGTGATAGACTAGTTTGAATTGTGCGACAGAATGGTTGGAATCATGCAACAGACTGGTTGGAATTGTGTGACAGATGGGTTTGAATTGTATGACAAGAAGGCGAAACTTGTGAGGCAGGTAAGATAAAATGGTGCTACGGGTATTTTGAAATTGTATGATATTTAAAATTTATGAACCCGTGTATTATAAAAAAATATAACAAAATTAATTTATTACAATCTCTACTAATCTCTACTATCTCTACTATCTCTACTTCGCGGTAAACACAGTTTGACAAGATATTATACTGTTCTTAATTTTAATAATAAAATAAAAATAACAAATTAACTTGAAACTAAGTTTGTTTCTAGGGCAGCCGGAAAATCGGTCAATGACCCGAAGTATTATGTTAGCGTCAGAAGAAAACAATTTGTACCGCTCTCTATATATTTCTTTATCGCTTACGCTTCTTACCGCTTTTCATAGTGCGGAGACCCTGTACTATGAAACGTGGTGTTACGTACGGTAGAGCGGTACGTATTAATAATAATAATAATAATGACAGATTTTCGAGGCATATGTCCGTTATCTCACTCCATAGCCCTGTTATCCGGCCCATTTAACATCCCATCCTCATAGCCCACTCCAAGTCGCTTCCTCTCTAGCAATAGTTTGGCAACTGTGGGGGACTGTCCGTTAGTGCATCTCAATGATACATTGAGGGAGAGGCCTCCATGGATTTAGCCATCTCACATTTAGATTAAATGGTACCAAAAGCCTCTTCAATGTTGGCTTCGGCCCCATGAATGCCTTTCAAATGAACGGGTCTTTATGGGCCCGTGACTGAAAAGTGTACCTACATAATAACAATATTCATTTATTTCAGATAAAATTAATCCATATTTCTTACAAAATTAAATTAACAATAATATTATAAATGTATTGATGCTAACATAATTTTTCATAATAATATATTATAATTTCATAATAACATAATAATAACATAAGTTTTTCCGCTTGACTCAGAGACTTTTCTGTAATATCTTAATATATTGATTACAGTTTGTATGTTTGTTTGTATCTCTATGTCGACTTTCATACGACGTATGTTAAACTTGCAGTGTGAACTTCGCGGAGTTGGGACTGACGGTGGAGAAGTGCTCGCGACCAGATCTGATCTTCATCAACAAGCACGGGTTCGCCATTTACAGCTCGCTTTATGAGGGTGAGGGAATACTTATCTGTTATATTATCTATCGTCATCTATTTGTCTGTCTTCGTCTACTGCTAGACATAGGCCTTTCCAAGATTTCACCACTCCTGGTGGTCCTGCTGTAAGAAATTCCCATACTCACACACGCTGGGTAGGTGGGTTGGTGAGCGCGGTGCTGAAACACTCGCACCAGTCATTCCGTTGTCCGTCACCAGTCTGTTTTGTCATTTACCCAAAGAGGTCGATCTTATAATTTATGGAGAAGTTACTGGCCGGTTAGCCTTCGGCGGCAATGCGCACTGAATAAAAAAACTGTCATCGTTCTTTTCATTTACTTCTCAGAAATTTTCAATTTTTTTTCGAGTTTGTAGTGACAGTGATAAGATAAATTGATAATATATTAACTCCTGAAAACATGCAACAATTATTACCACAAAATACCAGGTACTCTACATACAGGTGCCAAGTAATATTGTCTTCTCGGGCGGCGTATATTGAATTTCTCGCTACGCTCAAAATTCTACTATAGAATCGTTCGCTTTGCTCTGTATTCAAAATAACGCCCTCGACGAGCAAAATATTACTGTTGGACCCCTTGCAACACAAATAACTCTTGTTCCAGGTCTCCAACTAGAGTCGAACACTATAGAGAACATGGAAGCGATCTTCACGACGTTGTCGCTGCTCTGTTGCGAGCTCGCATGTGACGAGGCTGTCCCCGACATGTTACAGCTGATTCTGTCGTGAGTATATTGTGTTTAAAGCGATCTTCACGACGTTGTCGCTGCTCTGTTGCGAGCTCGCATGTGACGAGGCTGTCCCCGACATGTTACAGCTGATTCTGCCGTGAGTATATTGTGTTTAAAGCGATCTTCACGACGTTGTCGCTGCTCTGTTGCGAGCTCGCATGTGACGAGGCTGTCCCCGACATGTTACAGCTGATTCTGCCGTGAGTATATTGTGTTTAAAGCGATCTTCACGACGTTGTCGCTGCTCTGTTGCGAGCTCGCATGTGACGAGGCTGTCCCCGACATGTTACAGCTGATTCTGCCGTGAGTATATTGTGTTTAAAGCGATCTTCACGACGTTGTCGCTGCTCTGTTGCGAGCTCGCATGTGACGAGGCTGTCCCCGACATGTTACAGCTGATTCTGCCGTGAGTATATTGTGTTTAAAGCGATCTTCACGACGTTGTCGCTGCTCTGTTGCGAGCTCGCATGTGACGAAGCGGTCCCCGACATGTTACAGCTGATTCTGCCGTGAGTATATTGTGTTTAAAGCGATCTTCACGACGTTGTCGCTGCTCTGTTGCGAGCTCGCATGTGACGAGGCGGTCCCCGACATGTTACAGCTGATTCTGCCGTGAGTATATTGTGTTTAAAGCGATCTTCACGACGTTGTCGCTGCTCTGTTGCGAGCTCGCATGTGACGAGGCTGTCCCCGACATGTTACAGCTGATTCTGCCGTGAGTATATTGTGTTTAAAGCGATCTTCACGACGTTGTCGCTGCTCTGTTGCGAGCTCGCATGTGACGAGGCTGTCCCCGACATGTTACAGCTGATTCTGCCGTGAGTATATTGTGTTTAAAGCGATCTTCACGACGTTGTCGCTGCTCTGTTGCGAGCTCGCATGTGACGAGGCTGTCCCCGACATGTTACAGCTGATTCTGCCGTGAGTATATTGTGTTTAAAGCGATCTTCACGACGTTGTCGCTGCTCTGTTGCGAGCTCGCATGTGACGAGGCTGTCCCCGACATGTTACAGCTGATTCTGCCGTGAGTATATTGTGTTTAAAGCGATCTTCACGACGTTGTCGCTGCTCTGTTGCGAGCTCGCATGTGACGAGGCTGTCCCCGACATGTTACAGCTGATTCTGCCGTGAGTATATTGTGTTTAAAGCGATCTTCACGACGTTGTCGCTGCTCTGTTGCGAGTTCGCATGTGACGAGGCGGTCCCCGACATGTTACAGCTGATTCTGCCGTGAGTATATTGTGTTTAAAGCGATCTTCACGACGTTGTCGCTGCTCTGTTGCGAGCTCGCATGTGACGAGGCTGTCCCCGACATGTTACAGCTGATTCTGCCGTGAGTATATTGTGTTTAAAGCGATCTTCACGACGTTGTCGCTGCTCTGTTGCGAGCTCGCATGTGACGAGGCGGTCCCGGATATGTTACAGCTGATTCTGTCGTGAGTATATTATTGTTTATCGTCGGTGAAAAGTGGACATACACCGAGATCCACGGAGCAATTAAGAAGAGGAGTTGCCGATAGTTCATTTCTCTAGGGAAAATTGTGTCATACTGCGCTGAGTGGAATGCAAAAATCATAAATCTCAACTCAAAACTTAGTCTTAAATCAAATTAAAACTTGAATTTTTGTCGTATAGAATAAAAACATTTGTGAATCAACATATTTACTACAGTTACTGGAAGAGCGGATCCTCTGGTACATACATGACACGCTTAAAAGGAGACTCCATTCACTGATTGATGTGAAACATGTACTTTTGTTAAAGAAAAATAAAAATTCCATCCATCAGCCTAGTTCGTCCACTACTGGACATAAGCCTTTCCAGGACTTTGCCACTCCCGGCGGTCATCCTGGAAGAATTGCCCATACTCACACACGCTGGGCAGGCGGGTTGGTGAGTGCGGTGCCGGAACCCTCGCTCTAGTGACGCCGCTGCCCGTCACCAGTCTGTTCCATATAAGGTCCGGCTACTACGGATGGATATACCGCCATCCATCGGTCCCAGGCATGGTGGGCCTCCTGGTTTTTTGCCTGTGAGCTGTCCTCTTATTCTCCCCCGAATTACTTCGAGGGGGTCTCCAAGTAAGATGGTGGTACCTCCACAGTCGAGCCCGGCATCAGCTCTACCACCTGACAAATATAAATGATAAAAATTGATTATTATATTATTATTATTATTATCATAAGGTACGGGGAAGGCTAGCTCCGCACAGAGCACATGCCACCAATCGCAATCTCCCCCTTTTGTGACGTTCTGACACCATTGAACGTAACATGGCACCATTCATACACCGGCTCCTTTTCTTAATTGCTCCGTGACCGAGACCTCTCTGAATTGTATGGTGACAATCTATACAATAATAAACTAGTAAAAATGTCGAGTCTTTACACTCAATATTTTTGCGAAATGTTGAATGAAATGGGTTCTTAGTACTGAGGCCTGTCAGAACTGAAGTACTGATTGTCTGTCTGTATGTATTTTCCGTTTTAAGTTAAGAACCATTTAACGGATTTAGATGCGGTTTTTTTATTAAATCCCTTGACCGTTATTCGAAGCTTAATAGATTGAGATAGGCACTTCTAGTTTCCCGCGCTATTTCCGTTTCCGTTTTACCCAAGAAGTTTCGTCATGGTATCATGACGGTATCATGATGGTATCATGTCTGGTTTTTACCCCTTCCTCCACGAGGCAGAGGCGCGTAAGAAAACGTTCGCGCCTTGTACTTCATTGGCGTCTTGTTTCCCGCTACGAAAGGTTGTGCCTGAGCCTCAACCAATGCCGGTATTTTAAAAATTCCGTTTTGAAATAATTATTTCCATTTATATAATTTCACTATCCGGTGATTTTTCTAACAAGGATTTATATGAACAATGGATCCTAATGACGACGAAGCGCCACCAGCATGTGGGCAGGCCCCTATCCCACATCGTGCAAGGGTCTCGCAGACCCTGTTGCCACCATGTGGGCAGGTCCCATTGCCACCACGTGCGCAGGCCCCATTGCCACCACGTGCGCAGGCCTCGCCATCACACGCGCTGCACCCATCGCCGCCGTCACCGAGGCCTGTAGCGCCGTCAACTCCGCCTCGCAGGCGGAGGAGAAGGTCGACTTCGAGTTCCTTGAGCAGCAGCAGCAGTACCAGCTCATCGACTTCGAGCTCTTCATCGGGTTCAGCTCGTCGCCACAAGCGCTCTCGCCGCAGACGCAACAAAAGAAGGGGGGGCAAACGAAGGCGCCACGATGATCAAAGGTTAGAGGAGCTGACCAGACAGGTACGTGAATTGCGCAGTCATTTGTCCAATAACGCTCATGCACAGAGTCCTCTTGTCAACATTGAGGATGATTTTTCGGTTGATCCAAACGTCAGTGGCGAGCTTTATGAGGATGTACCCGATAATGTAAACAAAGTGGAGGCTGTCATTAATTTTGACATAGAGATAAAGTTAAAGGAACCTACCGTTCCCAAAGCGCCAGAGAAGTTTGTTAAATCCTTAAATGATATACAGCGTTTTAATACGGAGGAATGGTGCGAAGTTCGTTATGCCGAAACTCAAAAACTTTATAACCTTACTCCAGGATTTGTCGGGTTAGAAATGAATGATGAGGTGAAGGCGTATGATACCTTGCGGAATTTGGCGTACGCAGATAAGACATTTGCATCCCTGACTTTTTGTGCTTTAAAACAAAGAGAAGCTGTACAAAATAGCCTCCATAGTCTTCTAACATGGTTTCGTGATAGTGACAACCCGAGTTATGAAAATCTCAATGAAAAAATCAATGAACTGTTCATTCAAGGAGAATTTCATAAAGTGTCAGGGGACCTGATGCAAATTATTTGCGGTCACCGAGCTGAGATTATTCAAATGAGAAGAGATGGCATAATGAGCTTTGTACGTGACCCCCTTGTCAAATCTGCTTTGCGAAAAATACCACCGACTTGCCAAAATGTATTCAATGCAGAAAGTTTCACAACTTCGCTTGAGAAAGCTGGTGGAGTAAGAAAAGCTTTCTGGCCAATTAAATCAAGCAGCTCCGCTCCGCTAGCAGGAACAAGTAAGGCTAGAGATCAGAACCCTTCGCAAGGGTCCGCGCCATATAAAGGTCCCTCGCAGGGTACCAAAAGTTTTGGCTTGAATGATAAAGTACCCTCGCAGGGTAGTAACTTTTATCGTCCTTCGCAAGGACGCCAGATTAGTGACCGTCGTGGAGGTGGTCCTTATAATAACAATTTTCGGTCCCAAGGTACACAACAAAATAGAAAACCGAAGTATCAAAACAAATATGGCCGTAAGCGCGCCGGCTCACCCTCCGCTGGCAACCACGGGGGCAAAAAGAAAAGGTATTGACTCTGTCCAGTTCCGAGCGGGTCAGTTAGCACATTATTACCGCCAGTGGGAAAGACTAGGAGCTCCACTATATCTGCTTCGAATTATAAAAGGTTATCGCATACCCTTTGTCCAAAAACCACCATTAGTAATGCCGAGCCTGAAACGGACGGGTTTCGATACTCCTGTGTCGGAAAACATGACCAAAGCTATAGAGCAGATGAAGAGCCAGGGTGTGCTCGAACCAGTACAGCTATCACCAAGCTTTATATCAAAGATCTTTCTCATTCCAAAAAGCGACGGCTCTGTACGTCCAATTTTCAATCTAAAGGCTCTCAACAAGTATGTGCTAACAGACCCTTTCAATTTAATAAATGTTTACCAAGTACCGGATTTTCTTCAACCTCAGGACTGGTTGTGCAAGGTGGATATTTCCCAAGCCTACTTTCATTTGGCAGTAGCAGAGAGCCACAGACGCTTTCTAAGACTAATTTACAAAGGGGAAATCTTGGAAATGACATGCCTACCTTTCGGTCTCAGCACGGCACCAAAAACCTTCGCCTCGCTGACCAATTGGATGGGTGGTGAATCTCAAAAAGACACAAACGACCCCGCAAAAGAGTTTAGTGTATTTGGGCGTGCAATGGGACCCCTGGGCAAACAAAAAGTCTCTTCCTCAAGAGAAAGTAACAGCACTTCGTACCAAAGTGTCAAAAATACTGCAGCTAAACAAAATTACCATTCATGTCCTCCGCAGCTTAGTGGGCTTCTTCAATTTTGCAAGTTTTGTTGTCCCGAGAGGCAGACTGAACCACCGAGCACTGTTACTATTCCTGAACTCGATACTCAAAGATCAATCTACAAAACTCCATCATCAAGGAATCTACAATGGTGGTTAGACAATTGCCACTATCCTTCAGTAATCCATGCTGCGCCTCCAACGCATTATTTGACGACAGACGCTTCAGACCATGCCTGGGGAGCCCAAATAGACAATACTCCTATGTCAGGAACGTGGACCTTATCGGAAGAACATTTGCATTGCAATATGAAGGAAATGCTAGCGGTGCTAAAGGTTTTAGAAGAGAGTTGTCTTTTCCTCCGACAGAGCACAGTTCTTGTACAAAGCGACAACAAAACCGTAGTCTCCTACCTACGGAACCAGGGGGGAACGAGATCTCTGCCATTACTGAAACTCACTCACGATGTGTTTCAAATATTGGATCAATACCAGATTCAATTAACTCCATTCCATCTTCCTGGCAAATACAATTGCCATGCCGATCATCTCTCGCGAAACCTACGACCCCCAGAATGGCATCTGTTACCCCCGTGCACAGAGATGTTATTTGCGAAGTTCGGTGTTCCCCTCATAGACCTGTTTGCTTCAAAGACAGCACATGTAGTAGAGAATTATGTGACACTAGACTTACACGATCAACAAGCAATGTTTCACGATGCCTTCTCCCTAACGTGGAATTTTCATCTGGCATGGATGTTTCCACCACCATACCTAATACCCAGAGTGTTAGCTCATCTGAACCAGGCTCAAGGAATTTATTTGCTGGTGGTACCTCGCTGGGAACGGGTGTTTTGGCGAGCAGACCTGAAAGCCAGGGCGTTAGCAGCCCCGTTCTCGATTTACAATCTCGAGCGTCATCTGATAGACACCTCGACAGGGCTAGCTCCGCGAGACGTTCGCAACATGACTCTGGAGGTGTGGACCTGTGGGGGTGGTCAAACAACATCACGGGGTGGAACGAGGAACAAATTAAATTGCTAAAAGATTCCTGGCGCCCATCTACTATTAAATAAAACGTACAAAGTAGCATGGGCTCGATGGTCAGAATGGTCGCAGAGTCACGAAGTAGATCCTTTGAAACCCACAGGGTCAGTTGTTGCAAAATATTTAGCTGATTTGCATCTTGTTTACAACTTGTCGTATAATACAATTTTATTGCACAAATCAGTCGTTTCTACCTTATGCGATGCAGATATTTCTGGTCAAATAAGTTCGCATACATTAGTTAAACACGTTTTAAAGTCCATTGCCTTAAAGAAACCAATGACCCGTAAGCTTCCTGTTTGGAATATAGATACAGTTGTGTCGTATCTTCGCAACATGTCCCCTGAGGCAGATATTAGCGAATTCTTAGCTTCCAGAACAACTGCTATGTTATTGTTACTTTGTTCTGGTAGGCGTGTTCACGACTTGACCCTTCTACACATTGATGCCGAGCATTATATTGAAAATTCTTCCAGTGTAATCTTTTGGCCAGTTTTTGGATCTAAGACCGACTCAGCTGACCATAGACAATCGGGATGGAAATTGTCCACTAATATAGCAGATAAAAATCTTGATCCTGTTTATTGGATCAAGCGAACTGTACATCTATTAAAAGAGAGACGTGATTTGGCGGCATGCACTAATTTGTTTGTTAGTATTAGAGGTCCCCCAAAGGCGGCCTCTAGAACAATAATAGCTGGCTGGGTCAAAACAATCCTGAGAGAGGCCGGTGTTGTTGCAACACCTGGGAGCGTACGCTCGGCTGTGGCTTCTAAAAATTGGTTTGACAATGTCCCTCTTGATGATATATTATCCAGAGGGAACTGGAGGTCTAGTGTTACATTTAATCGTTTTTATAGACGGCAAGTCATGCCAATTGTATCAAATAATAGTATCACTAACTTATTTGATCCTATACAGTAATTATATTTAGTTTATAAAAATGTGCTCCTCATAATTATATTTACAATTAATATGTTGATTTCGAAGACTGACCTCTGTGAAATCCTTACTTAATTTCAGAACCTATGTTACCGAAATTATATTTAGTTGAACATTGATGTGCCTTTGTTGATTATGTAAACTTGTGTTCGCCTATTTAAAATTAATGTTTGTGAATACATATGATCTTTTGCTCATCAAATATGTACATTGTCATTTTTCTTTAGTACAAACACCTACAATTTCAGGCCGATATACTTTTTTCTATCAGTCCTATTCATACATGCGTAACTTCACATTGGCATCCTCCTCCACCAGGCGATAACAAACACGTCTCAATCTATTAAGCTTCGAATAACGGTCAAGGGATTTAATAGAAGCGTTTTACCTACCAATAAAACGCTTATTAAATTACTTACCTTATTCGAAGCTTAATAGTATAATTTCTGCCTGTTGGTTTTTCGACGCAATGAAGTACAAGGCGCGAACGTTTTCTTACGCGCCTCTGCCTCGTGGAGGAAGGGGTAAAAACCAGACATGATACCATCATGATACCGTCATGATACCATGACGAAACTTCTTGGGTAAAACGGAAACGGAAATAGCGCGGGAAACTAGAAGTGCCTATCTCAATCTATTAAGCTTCGAATAAGGTAAGTAATTTAATAAGCGTTTTATTGGTAGGTAAAACGCTTCTATTATCATCGTAGTGGCCCTGGTCAAAAAGTGTTGATAAAATCACCGCCAAGCAGAAAACTGACGATAATTGAAAGACAATTCCACGCGAGCGAAGCTGCGGGCAAAAGCTAGTATGTTATATAATTGATTTTATATCAACCCGTCTTATTTCACAAATTATATCTTATTCTTCAAGTTTCCATTTCAAAATTAACACTTAACTTATAGGCTGATAATATGTGCTTTCTGTTCCAGGATCCAACAGTCAGCCCTGAGTAACCCGGTGCTGTCTCGAGCACAGAAGTGCCACTTGCACGCCATTGTGGTGTCGTTATTGGCGTTGTTGCCGCACGTGACGCATCTGCCCAAACTGGGAGAGTATGCTGACAAGGTAGCGTAAATAGTGACTTTTTATTATGTTATACTAAGGAGCCAAATGTCAGCCCTAATATATACCCAAACTAGGATGATATGGCGACAAAGAAACGTAAATTGTGTTTTTTTGTTGTTGTACTAATTATCCAAATCATTACTGACTGTTACGGGGCTAATTGACAGGGGGGAAGTGCACACTATTCACGATTACCGAGAATCAGTGCAGGACTCATCGCCCCCGATACGAATTTATAATTTAGATCCAAATGTCAGCCTTGATATCAGCCATTTTTAGGAGAATACGCTGACAAGGTGACGTAAATATAGTTGTTGTTTATATTTAACTAGCTTTTGTCCCCGGCTTCGCTCAGTGTCTTTCAATCTTTGAGTAGTATCGACAGTTTTCACCTTGCTGGTTATTTTATTAATACTCCCTATTAATACTCCTATATGTTGACCAGGGTCACTATGATGATAATAAAAAAAACTGGATCCAAATCCGTTACGTGGTTTTTGAGTTAAAACGGGACAGACAAATTTGACAGTTGCTCAGTACCAGCCTTAAGCGCTGTATTTATTATTATTATAAATTATTTATAGTGAAATCCATCGCTTTGGATACGCTAGGTTAAAATTCTGGCCCGAGAATATTTTTTTCGAAATTTTTTTTTACTTGAAATTAGTAAATTTTTTCTAGATCGTATTTATTTGTTTACTTGTCAGATAATCGAGGCTCGTCGTGAAGAGGCGTATCATTTGCTGCCGCCGCTAGTGGTCGGCCAGGATGACGCGCAGTCGCCGAACAAGCTGCCATACCTGATGGTGGACCCGGTAACTTACTTATTGTTACAATGCTCCCAAAGTAATAATGCGCATACAAATCTTCGCCACTGTTCGGCAAAGTTCGTATTTTCTTACACTTTCTATACGATCAATAAAGTCACGTGGTACGTCCGGTTGCTCAGCTATAGATTTGTATGCGCATTATTATTTGGGGCTACTGTACCTAAATTTATATTTGTGACTGTGGCTTGTGACGTCACCATGTCGCCAAGCGACTCGTTTTGCTCCGGCATCACATCATCAGAAGTCGTACTGATATAGTGGTTACAGACAGTTGCGTAGTGTCAGTTGCCGACTTCCGTAGAGTTTGCGGAAGTCCATTTCACGTTGTGTCACTTGGTCAATCGTTTAAATGAATATAATATAGATAGCTTTTGATTTCAAGTGTTAAAGTGTTTACCTTCCACTTGCGCATCATGACCATATAATATGTCTCAATTAATAACAATAATAATAAACACTTTATTGCACAAAAACGCACAAAAATACAGAAAAAGTAAGGCAAAGGCGGGCTTATTTCTAAAAGAAATTTCTTCCAGTCAACCAAAATAAAGATGAAGACATTTTTGTTAATCGGCTTGAAAATTAAGACAAGTGCAGTAAACCTAACACCGTTAATTCCCAGATGGCGGTAGTGGACACCCTCAAGGCTTGCGGCGTGGACGCGGGCCGCTTGCTGGCACCCTCGCCGTACGCCCCCGGCGCCATACACCCTCAGACGAAGCACAGCTGGCTGGAAGCTGGTGCGTATTGTAATGTTACTGTAGTACATTCGTGTTGAGAACAAACTGAGTCATCTGTAGCCTAAGCATGAAAACATCTCCGTAGAGTTGCGTTTCAAACTACATCAAAATCGTATGGAATCTGGGAAACCGCTCCAAGCGGACAGTAGCGGAACTAACAGCTACGTATGAATTTGGCTACATAAATTAAAGCCACCATGTTTTCCTTCACAGTTATTTTTTCATGTCACTAAACCTAATGATTACCAATATTGCAGGTGCGACGCAAGGTCGCGACAGTCTGGCCGACATCACGGCGGGGCCAATGACCGAACTGGACAGTGCTAACAGTTCACCAGGGGTGCAGCGGGTGAGTGACACGTTTTTTTATTTATTTAGGACACAAACAGTCATACATATTATGTTAGCACATACATGAAACTCGAGCAGACCTGGAGGTCCCTTAGTAAAATACTATGACATAAACCTTACATGTTATTATATACGGAATTATCATTTAAGTATATAAATATATTCATATTGTTTATTTGCATAATAATTCAAAATAAGGGCTTGAATGTCTTGCTGTAGATTTGGACCCTTTTTTAGTACGGAATTTAAACAGCTGCCACTTGTAGTATTTTGAGTACCATTAAACACAACCCTTAATTTTGTTGTGGTTGAGCTCTGTCTTAAGACTCTGTCTTAAAACAGCTTCATATGGCTGAGTTCCAAATATTCTCTCATGAAACTCATGAGAGATCATCACCTTTTCCTCAACCCAAGGTACTGTTATCACCTATTCCTCATCCCGATCCATTCACCCAGCTCCTAGCTTTGACGGCCCAGCTGGAAGCGTTGGATGAGGACTATCGAATGTTCGTCGAGCGATACAACTACAACCATCGACCTTCCATGCCAGATTTCGGGACTTACGTTAGTTTATTTATGTATTTTGTTAATGCGTTTTGACAAAGTTTTGTACATCGGTATTTAGCACATACATATCGTCATGTATGTCAGACCCTCTTTTCACCAATTTTTACGTTTCAACTTAGTAGGTGGTCAGAATTAACGGCCACACTGGTTCCGTATCAAGAAATTGTGGACTTAGGGTTTAGTCAATACAATATAGTACAATATAGCTTTATTGTCACACCACAAAAGAAAAACAATACAATAAATTGAACTTAAAAATACGAGTACAAAGGGTATGTACAAATAGGCGGTCTTATCGCTTAAAGCGATCTCTTCCAGACAACCTTTAGGTGGAAAAAGAAATTAAGCAGGAGGTCGCAGGTTCAAATCCTGGCTCGAGGAATTTTTTCAAAAATATTTGTGCTTGTAAATTTGTTTCTGACTGATTTCTAGCTGGTAATGCACTCTAATAAATTACAGTATTCAAAGCGATGGATTTGGCAATAAAAACATATAATCATAACATATTTAATTCCGAAAAACGCATTCGTGTTTGCTGGCAAGATTCGAACTCGGGTCTTAAGGTTGAGTCTTACTGACTGAGCTACCAGTGCGTCTCTCTAACATCTTATTAACCCTTTCTTCATCCACAACCGCTTTCCCAACCCTAACATATCTTCTCACCATCCCTAACACCCTTTCCCAACCCTAACATATCTTCTCCCCATCCCTAACACCCTTTCCCAACCCTAACATATCTTCTCCCCATCCCTAACACCCTTTCCCAACCCTAACATATCTTCTCCCCATCCCTAACACCCTTTCCCAACCCTAACATATCTTCTCCTCATCCCTAACACCCTTTCCCAACCCTAACATATCTTCTCCCCATCCCTAACACCCTTTCCCCCTTGCCCACCAGCGCTCCAACAGTGAGTTCTGGCATTGGAGCCACGATTCTATGGAGACGTCACAAGAACAAAGCGCTCAGAGCACCATGCGCAGTGTGCGCTCCACACGGACCGACAAGTGTGCCGAGCAGGTGGAGACGAAACAAGTATTGACGATTTATAACTATACAGGGTGTTTAGATGAAGTTGCAGAAGCCGAAAACTGGCGATAGTTCTATTAGATGCCAACAAATTTCCGTGAAAAAAATTGAGAAATCGAGGAAAAGAAATCTGTTGTTGTTTTATACATTTTGGTCGGGTAGCTATAACTTTTCTATGGGACAGCTGATTTATTTTCACGATTCGAGTGTTGGTTTCATAGTAAAAGTTGTTAGTATGGACGAGTACTATGGCCAGTTTCCGGCTTCCGTAACTTCATCTTAACACTCAGTATATCAAAGTCCGAGGGGATGGATCGACTATTTAAAAAAAATATATAGGTATTAGGTTTTTACACATGAAATTGCCAGGGCGAAAAAAATATAGAGAATTTGAAGGAAACTCGATTTTCAGTACTAACATTATTGCATTTTTTTTAGGAATGGCAAATCCAAATTTCTTATGCACCAGCATTATTTTAATTTTTGAAAAGTGTCAGCTGTAAAAAAATATTACGAATCTTATCATGGAAATGGATGGCATTTAGGACGAACTGTTTTTGAAGATTTAATTTTTATTATGAAACTGAAAATAAAAACAAAATTTAATACTTAGATCTAGAATCAATAGGTCAATTTTCAAACAAAAAAGAAATTCTTGAAATAGCTATTGAATTACAGGAATAATGAACCCATAAATCTGTAAGAAAAATTCATTTCTATTTAGGGAGTGCTTCATATGGTAACAAATAAATGAATACAAAATGTTATGCCAAGTTTCGCCCACGAAAATGACATCTATGACGTAAACATCAGCGTGATTAGTACCAATTTGGTTTTGACGTTGACGTTTTCAAACATTATTCATTTAGATAACATTTTCGATCTTTGACTCGTATTAATTTTAGATTTTTACATCGACTTAAACATAGATCTAGATAATGTTCTCAGCCTAAAATATTACAATAACATTCCATAGACACCCCACAATTTGGTGACAGTATTTGTATGGAGGATTGCGTGTGATGACGCCTCTTAATATTCGAACCACTAGAAGACAGCGGCAGTCTTTTATGATAAATAAATAGTAGTTTATGCTACAAGGGCGCAAAGTCGTGTTTTAAACGGAACCGCGTAATTTATTGCTCTTACGCCCGTGTATCATACTACGTTTTTCAATGTATAGTGTGAGGAAATAAAACAAATATAATCTTGTAAACTTTAAATTATAATTGGCTCAAAAGGACTGTATCCAGAGCCGTTAAACAGTGGAAAAAGAAGTATAACATTTATGGTACACAGGAAAGGCTGCAGGTTAGCTAACCATTGTTAATAAATTAAAAAAATAATAGTAATAAAGCCCTAGGGCAAAATAATCGACTTTCTGTTCGGTTTTGATGCATAAAAAGCATAAATTGCAATGAAAAATAATTTATTTGAGATAAAAATCCTTGTTTGTTAGTTATTTGATTTGTATGCATCGTTTTTAGATTGTGGCTTATTGAATTTGTTTCCAATCTAAACAATCGATCCTTAACACCTCGTATGGAGGCAAAAATATAACAATGAAACCAAATGTTTCGATCCTTGACTAAACAGAGAGAGGTTAAGGCGATATGCGAAAAAAATACGGGTGTTTCTTTTCTGTGTATTTCATGAAATACACGGAAAATTATAATCAGTTTCTGGTATATGCATTTTGTCTTTATAATACGGATTTGATTTTGGAAAACATGTTTAGATAAAATTTCCTCGATAGAAATAATTGTTGAAATGAGGTCTTCTAACACACTTTTTATCCTCGTTTAACGAGTAGCAGCCATGTACAGAACTCAAACATATTTTTATCAAGTAGATGGGTTTCAACAATATCTAGATTTTTGATTTTGGAAATTTTGCTAGCTAGTTTAGTTTTTTTTACTAAAAATATAAAACCAACTTTTTTCCCTTTTGCCCTGAATCCGCCCCTCTCGCACTGCGCGATTTTTCGCTTGGAGTGACGGTGACAAAAATAAAATTCGCATAGTAAAGTAACTATCCTGACATTATATTCCAGCACCCTCTACAGAACGAGAGCGTTAGCCTGGAAGCGCTGCGCCGAGCGGCGGGCGGGCCGACAGAGGCAGAGAAGCGTGAAGCTGAAAGGAAGAAGGCGACACTGAACAGCGCCTTCCGGACCGCGCCTTTCGACCATCTGCTGCATCTGACGCAGCCTAAGGTACCTTGAAGTTAAATAATAATTAAAATAAAGTAGAGAGGTGACGCAAGACACCCGGTTAGAACGAAGTTCCTTGCAATACAGGCCAATATAATAAGGTAGTCTGTGATATCTATAAACGCGCAAGGCAAGCCGCTCGCTACGACCACCCCACCCCGTACTATGAAACGCGGTACGAAGCGTTAGCGATAAAGAAATGTATGGGAAGCGATACAGCAAAACGTGACGGTCGAACTGTTACACTTTTTTTGTCTAGCTTTCATTCGACGAGCTTCTGTAATAAAAATCTTCTGAAATTTATGAATAAAATGATTATGATAATAACGTGCGATAAGGTACTTCGTACAAAGGTAACGGAATAATTACAAAAGTGCATTAGGTCTTGCTATAGATATCTGAATATTCTTCTTCTTCTTCTTGGTCTTCGAAGTTCGTCTTAAATGTATTATTGTAGAAAATGTAAAACCGTAATTGTCATAAGTTTTGATGTTATTATTAGCTACGATTATAAATGTTTAAGGCTGTGGTTTTTGTAATAACAATAAAATAAAATAAAAATAATAAAAACCGAGGAGATGTGGTAAGGGGGCGTGGCGCTTGCGGAAAAAATGCTTCATGCTAGACCCAATGTCTATAAAGATGTGTTGTGTTGTCAGTGGCTACAGGTTGACCCGCCGCCCTCTTATTGCATGTGTTCTATTAGTGTGCTTGAGAAATATGAGTAAGTAATGTCGCCGTCAATAGAAATTGTGGACTATGTAAACAAACCGTTTTCTCAATTTTTCTCAAGGTTCTGTCACGGAGTCTCATTGAACATTATTCCAAATCATGAAGCATCAAGTCTTACCAGTCATTCACTGTATTTCATCATGAAATATTCAACGATCACCAGTTAATTACGGAAAATCATAGAATCAATAGTCAATTCTGTACTGCGTCGAGATTGCTGTCATATTTTTTTCTCATCGAATCTGTATTGTCTTTGAAAATTGGTGATGTACGAATCTATTTGAATATAAACCTATTTTATTCGTGATGTTATTTTATTCCGTAATTTTTTTTTTACAGCGTTACTTCGTAATCTTTGACACAAACGTGTGTGTGATTCTATCCAGAGCTGTGTGATCTTCCAGCGTTGCTCTAAAATGTGTAGCTCATGTCCTAAAAGTAGAAGAAAAAATGAAAGAACTGGATGGGATAATAGATACGGCCAACGACTCTGTGACGGAACCATTTGTAATTAACGTGGGCGATTTGACTAGCGATTCATCAGAATATTTTAGCGATGAATCAAATATAGAAAACTAATTAAGCACCTAACATATTTTAATCACATACTTACCCATCTCTAGATAGTTCACCTATTCATAGACAAATACAACATGGCGCTTTGTTTACATAGTCCACAATTTCTATTGACGGCTACTGTAGGTATGCTGTACGTATGGTTTTTGTATTTATGTAGGTGAAATAAGCGAAAAAATATAGAAAGGAGGTTAACAAAATGTAATACAATAAGAAAACGATGTAGTGACATGACAAGTTACGGAATTTTAATGAGTAACCAAAATATTTTTTTTTTTAATTTGATATGGCTGGCTGCCAGGGCGTTATTGCTACTTCCTTTTAGCTTCAAGTTAATTGTTATTTTTTTCTTTTCTGTTCCAGTACGAGCTGAAAGAGAAACTGGAAGAGATCTTCAACAGCATCTCCGAAGCGCCCCTCCTCCCGAACTCTCCGACGTCAGCCAAACAGCAGCAACCGTACCAGAAGTACTTCCCTGAGCTGTTCCTGTACTGAGGTGAGATACGATGGTTCAGGGTGTACCTTTGTATGGCCTGCTTCGAAAGGCGCGTCCAGATGTGGGTCCATATTTGTGCATGAAATACGTCGGGGTCACCACCCGTCACGTGTACAAGTGTGGAATGTGATTTGCATTTCCCGAAAACAACTCTGATACCCTCTCGGGGATTCATGTCGTGACGATGTAGGACAGCAGTCCCACATATTGTATGGGATAAGTTACACAAACATATTCAGGCAAATACCAATAAATTATGTATTTATTTATTGCAATGAAATTTATGCTATTATTACAAGAGTTTCCCTAATACAAAAGCTAAGTTTAAATTATACACTCCAAGATATTATTTGTTTATTATCTTTTTATTACGGAAACAAATAAAAATAACATAAACCAGCAAAGTTTCCACACATAGATATACATAAGAACAAGAAAAAAAAGCAGTAAAGTAGACAATCACAAAAAATAAAGTAGGTTCAATAATATCTTAATTCTAACGCAACAAAAATAAAAATAATAGTTCAAATAAAAGTTTTTTTTTACAGCTAATAGGGAACTAGTGATTAAATTTAGATTCAATTAAACGCTTTAACACTTTGACAGCCGAGCATTTAATTTTTTTCCAATCTCTGGCAGCCGATCACGTCCCCTGTCCGTGACAGTTTTTTTTGTTAGAGACGCTGATCACGTACTGCGTACGTGTGTGAGTTTCAATACTGTTTACTTTAAAACAACGGCCTGTAGGCGTGATCCGCGTCACGTCAATGCTTAGATGAATATTTAGGCTACACACACAAACGCACTTCAAATACTTGCGGTGTGTGGGGTGCGGGGAACAAAGGATCGCCCGAGCCGGGTCGACTCTCGCGCGCCAGTTGCCCCAGCGTAGCTAAGCGATCGAGACGTGTGACAATTTTTTGAAACGATATTTTTTTGCCCAGATTGCAACGTACCCTTGTGTTATGACCCGTGCTTCAAAAAATACCACACCAGGAAAGACTACACGGCATAAAATTTGAAAAATGTAGATGTAAGAGTTTTTTTTTTTTTTGTAAACGTGCTGTTCACGCTACAACGTGACGAATCCGCGCGCATGCGCGGACAGCTAGTCTCCCCCCGCGCGCCGGCTAGAGGTGCGTGCGCGAGCGCCGCTCGCTCGCTCTGTTAAGCTCGCGCCGCCAACCGAGGCGCACGTCTGCGCGCGCGCGCAGCCGGCTGTTTCGCCGCAACCGTCGACCGAATAATACGTGTGCACACATTCGCGACGCCACAACCAATCTCGCGTATCTACCGTGTCTTGTGATCTTATCAGTGCTGTGTATTACTCCAAGACATTCTGCACATCCCTGTCCAAGATCAGCCCTGTCATCATCAGCCCGACAAGGAGTACACCACGCGGCACATTGTCAGCGCATTCGTCGGCTCGCCTATAAACATTCCAACCAGGTCAGTGCACCCACATTGTTTTCCACAATTCTCCCGTGTCAAATCCCATCCGCCCTGCATTCCTGTAGCCAGCGGTTACATTTTTGGTCCTTCGGCCGGATCGAATTTTGGCCCTTCGAACCGTTACTGAACCAGCCCCCGTCGATTTATTACAGTCCATTTTCAATCCAAGAAAATTTTTGGTTTATATCACCCCCCGCCTATCCCCCGCCGGCCCGTAACTTTGTTTGAACCAGCCCCCGTCGATTTACTACAGTCCATTTTCACCCGGTTACATATTTTGCCCCCTTTCCCGGCAAAAAATATTTTGTGGTCTCGAATACCTATTGCGGGTAGGTAATTAGAACCGCCGCCTAGAACATTCCATTTATCGGTATAGAACCGGCCCCCCCCCGCCCCTTTACAGAATTATTATTCAGCTCAGATAATATAATTATATCCATTCAGCCCAATTGTTTATTACAGTCCACTATATTTCTTTATTAGCCTCGACCCGACCCGACCCAATTTACCTATTTCTACCCAATTTTTGCCCGCGGAGAGGTGTACATCTGCCCATTGTCAAAGATAGTTTTCGTAGGTATCTTGCGAGATATTTTTTGGTGCGAGTATAAATTTGCTTTATTTCGTGCACTTATATACGTCACATATATACGTAAGTTACGTGTGTTGAGTACATAAGTACACACGTTATTACGGTTACGTATTATTACGTTGATTAAAGCTTGATTAGCATCATTGGATTGTCCGCTCATTTAGATCCGATTTCGGCTAGGTAAATACATTCTTTGTTTGTTTACGCTCTCAAAGCAGTAGGTAGGTATTTTATTCTATAAATAGAATTTTTGACGACGAACCAACGCGTATTGTCGGCACATGATTTCAAGGCAAATAACATAAAAGTGAAAAGTGCATACATAGCTGTTTGTATTTTTACAAGTGTTGTTTAAATTAGTGAACAAGTTCAGTCCTTTCCGATATTTTATGTTACGGTAATCTTGTGTTACAGTAATATATTGCCGGACCGTTTATTTGTGTTATTGTCTGCTTTTTTTACCCGGGTATATATATATAGCACAAATATAGTAAACAATTTGTTTTTTCAACTCATCTCTGCTCTTGTTGTTTGTGGTACACATATAGGGTGTTCCAAGTTGGTGTATCAGCTCATATACAGGTTGTTTAAAAAAAAAAAAAAAAAATTTTTTATTTTTTTTCTCTCTATCGTGTTTATTTTCCGTGTTCCGTTTGAACATAGCCTTTGTTATTTCGGCCCGCGCAAGTTACAAGCTATCCGCACGTTGGAGTTGGTAGCGCTCAAGTTTTAATAACTCATTTTCACATATAGTCACACTCATCACACATTCAATCAGCACATACACACTCAGCTCATTTTCACTCACACATTCAATCAGCACATACACATTCAGCTCATTTTCACTCAATGAAACCAGCACTCAGCGCACTCAGCACATTCATTACACACACACTCATCACATACACACTCAGTTCATTTTCACTCAATGACTTCAACTCCAACAGAGAATTCTTGTAACTCCGCACAACGTGTAGTGAACGTCACTAACACACCAATTTTGTTGCCAACCGTATCACTTAAAATAGCAGACGTATATTCACTCAATCACACTCAATTTCACTCAGCACGAGCCCTGTTAGGTTTTATCTCACGTCGCGGTACTCCAGTTCTCATTCGCTCAGACTGCGGCACAAACTATGATGCAATCACTCACAAGCTCGCGAATCAGCACATAACTTGGTTCGGCGCTCTGCACGAAATAATACTCAACTCAAGACCCCTCTGCCCGATTTCATCCGACCCTACGGACTTTGAACCTCTCACGGCCGGACATTTCATTATTGGTCGTCCGCTCACCGCTCTACCTGAGCAGTCTTTTGACGACAGATCCATATCTGCTCTTAAACGGTTTCAACTCATTCAAGCGCTCTCTCAGCGCTTTTGGACTCTCTGGTCCAGATCCTACCTCCATACCCTGCAAACCCGCTCCAAATAGCTCTCCCCTTCTTCCCCTCCTCAAGTGGGTGAACTGGTCCTCATCAAAGAGGATGACCTGCCTCCGCTCCAATGGAAGTTGGGGAGAATTTTCCGCACAATGCCTGGCAAGGATGGAGTGATCCAAGTTGTGGATCTGGACACAGCCCATGGAAATCTGCGACGACCTGTGTTCAAGATAGCCAGGCTGCCGTTGGATTCAGCTCAAGAGGAGTCGCAGCCCCGGCCCCCCCAGGATGTTCACGCTACAACGTGACGAATCCGCGCGCATGCGCGGACAGCTAGTCTCCTCCCGCGCGCCGGCTAGAGGTGCGCGCGCGAGCGCCGCTCGCTCGCTCTGTTAAGCTCGCGCCGCCAACCGAGGCGCACGTCTGCGCGCGCGCGCAGCCGGCTGTTTCGCCGCAACCGTCGACCGAATAATACGTGTGCACACATTCGCGACGCCACAACCAATCTCGCGTATCTACCGTGTCTTGTGATCTTATCAGTGCTGTGTATTACTCCAAGACATTCTGCACATCCCTGTCCAAGATCAGCCCTGTCATCATCAGCCCGACAAGGAGTACACCACGCGGCACATTGTCAGCGCATTCGTCGGCTCGCCTATAAACATTCCAACCAGGTCAGTGCACCCACATTGTTTTCCACAATTCTCCCGTGTCAAATCCCATCCGCCCTGCATTCCTGTAGCCAGCGGTTACACGTGCCTTATTCTAAGTTGATTTTATAATAAAAAAAAAACAATTATACATGTTTTTCTTATTTTATATAATAATATAAGATACCCTCAATACAATGAAAAGAAAATCATGGCCGCAACTATTATAGTCTTTTTTCTATAAAAGTAACAAAATGGTCAAAAAGTGCCGGCGCGCCCAGAATGGTACCCTAATTATGTATGCGGCTAATTAGGATAAAATAAGCGTCACGTGCGTAATACGTGATCCGCTGTCAAAGTGTTAATGAAGGTAGTGACACATTAAATAAATATATATCATTAAAATTTTCATTATAAGATTTACAAGGTCTGTTTAAATAACAATTTCGAAGATAATATGGAATAGCCATAGGAATTAAGAAAAACTATAACAATATCACATATATATTTTTGAGATATAAAAATCCAACAAAATTATCAGCGAACTGCGCTAGTATGGGAGTTCGAGCGAATACGGTGCTCTTAAGACTATGGGCCGTCGCAAATTATAACGCCTCGGCACCAGACCACCTCAAAGTACGCATTGAAATGTGTGCTTTAAATAGTGACGTGACATTTTGCAAGTGTGCGACGCGCGGGCCACTACTAACGAGCAAGTACTAACCTGCCGGCGATGTCGCGCTGTCACTAGTACATACAAAAATGTCACGTACACAACACGATTTAAAGCTCATATTTCAATGCTTTACTTAGAGGGATCTAGTGCCGATCCGTTGTAATGGGAATTAGATTGTGTAATTCTGCTCTGGGCCGCTCAGCGGACCCGTTATGTATCTTTAGTTGCCAACTGGACTAGCACCCATCAAAAACATATATATAATATCGAATTCCGATTGTCTAAGGATATGTTGATGCTTAGGGTCTTCTTTCAAATCTAAAATACTGTTTTTGTCCAAATACTTTAATCTATAAGGATTCAATATAAAATACTAAGTATGATCGACGACGTCTGTCATTGTATGCGTCACACGGCTAAGTGGTGATAGAGGGGCGCGGGCGCAGGGAGATCCCGATGCGTTCCGTATTTGTTATCTAAACAGATATGTTCAGGTGGTAGAGCTAACGCCGGGCTCGACTGTGGAGGTACCACCATCTTACTTGGAGACCCACTCGAAGTAATTCGGGGGAGAGTAAGAGGACAGCTCACAGGCAAAAAATCAAGAGGTCCACCATGGATGGGACCGATGAATGGCGGTATATCCATCCCTAATAGCCGGGCCTTATATTGAACAGACTGGTGATGGGCAGCGGCGTCAGTGGTGCGAGGGTTCCGGCACCGCGCTCACCAACCCGCCTGCCCAGCGTGTGTGAGTATGGGCAATTCGTCCAGGATGACCGCCGGGAGTGGCAAAGTCCTGGAAAGGCTTGTGTCCAGCAGTGGACGAACTAGGCTGATGGATGAAGGATATGCTCGCACTTGGAGTGACGATACAGTTTGTAAATAGTTCCATATCCACTGAAAGAAATTTCAGTTTTTATCTGTGTATTTAATGATAGGAACCCAGTTCAGTTGGCAACTAAAAATACCAAATAGAGGGCCTGTTGTCATATTTCATATTTATTATTTAGGTTCGTATTTATTATTTCAGATGGTGGTTGATGTGATGACAGACTTCAGAGAAAAAGGATTTGCAAATACGAGTTACGGTTATGTATCAAACGTTCCTTATTTATTTAAACTTATTTAAGTACTTAAGTCTTGGTAATAGAGTTCATTTTTAAAGTATTATATTGTTACTGCCAGCTGATTTTGAACTTAATGTGGAATAAAGACTTTTTCAATACTTTGTGCTGTAAATTTAAGAGTTACAATTGTCTTAACGTAACATTCCAATTATGTTTTGTGTAGTAATACAATTTGTATAACTTTTTTATGGTAGCTGTTATGTTATTCAGGTTGTTCATGTACCAGCAGCCTAATTACCGTATTTCTCTGACGCGAATGCGATACTGAAGTGGATAGTGACTGTCACCACGCAGGCGAAACTTGGTATTTAACCTTAAGGCGATTACTGTCGCCAAATTAGCAGCTCGATATTTGTCGGTACGAATATCAAAGGAAACTACATTGAAATAACGTTCATATCAGCGCGCAATGCATAGTGGCTGTAACGACGCTCGCTGCGTCCTTGATAGGGCGAAATAGGAGAAAATTATACTTTTCACGTGGACGTGATTGTTCGATTGAATAATGTTATGTTATGTTTATAAATATCAAGTTTACGTATTTATCAAAGCATAAATTAATTCAATCGGCCAAGCCACTTAGGAGCAGTAGGAAATTCAAGCCAAAAAACATAATTCAGTTAAAAAAATATTTCATGTAGAAGTTTTGGTGGTATGAAAAAGAAAAATGTTGTATATGTTGTCTAAGAGTTGATTATTCATAATACAGTTTTTCATTATTTTCGTTTTCGCCATAAACGAGGAGTAGGCTTTAGAAAGTACCCATTTGGCGATAGTAAGCCCCTTAAAGCGGGCGCGTGGTCGTTTGTAACGGCAGTGGTCGCGCGTAGTCAATTCGACCTATTTAATTTTTAAGCATAATAAAACAAAAATTAATAAAGTAATTATTTATCTTTAAGCAATATTTAAAACAAACTGATTAATTAATCATTTATTTTTATATTTTTACTTCCTAGGACTTTAGGCGCTCTTATCCCAGAAGAGTGACTCTGTCTTTTTCTTTACGTGTAAGGAGTAAAGAAAATAACCACACTTGTACTTTTTCATTGTTTTTATCGGTTTTTAAATTGTTTAAAAATAAGGGATATGTTTATTAAAACCCACTTACGTGGTCGACCTAGAAAATTTAAAGAGCAATATTACCAGATATGTTTCGTTAATAAAAGAGTGGAATTATGGAAATGGCATGATTTTAAAGGTCTTATTACATGCTGTGTTCATGAATTATTTATATCGAGCAAAGTTTATCTGATCGTGTAACACGTGCGTGGAAGACCTAGATTATACTGTTCGAACTATATTGCGTATTTTTTTTGAAAGTTTTAGACTATATTTGAAAGATCTATTTGATTTTGAAATTACTGATTTTGGGATAAGTAAGAGAGCCTTAAATATAAATTTTAGAACTAATCTTCTTCATCGCCATTGTAACATTCACTGCAAAGAAATGCAGTATGGTCCTGCGCAATGTGGGGGATGGGAGAAACAGTTTATTCGTGTGTGTGATATAGTATGTAGTATATAGGATGGGATTTGGTCGGCCGCCTGGATTCGTGCTGGGGGCTCGGATGGTGATCATTGAACCTTGTTCCTGGTCCCTGGCCGGGTCTCCGGTATGGGTTCGGGCGGTTGATTGGATTTCACCTTGTATTATATATATTTTACCTATCATTTTAATCGTATATATATTGCTACATAAATTAAATAAACCTTTAATTTATGTTCATGTACATTTATTATTTTATTACATATATTTTTTTTGTAAGATTAAATTTTGACTTGTAAAACGTGTATTTTATATACCTACATTGGAAAATTAACTTTTTGAATTTGAATTTGAATTTGATGAACATATCACAAGCTACTAAAACTAAGCCTGCACTCTCAACAAAGATAGCGATTTCTATTCTACCGATTTTGGTCGTTAAGTTGTAAAAATATAATTTTAAAGATTTAGTATAGTATCTACCGTCATATTATCGACTGAAATCGGAAGCAAGTTTGATACGCTTCCTATTTAAGTCGATAGTTTTGATGTTAGTAACTAAAAATAATCGATTTTTATCAGTTAACGACCGAAATCGCTAGGATAGCGATCGCTATCTTTGTCGAGAGTACGAGTAGTAAAGTAGGATGTTATAAAGGAGTATTTGTTCATGGCGGTGGATTCGACGCCGAGCGACCGCTTGAAGGTTAAGTGTAAAACAGTTTTTAAGTGTAAACTTCTTTAGGCGCGTTGAGCGATTTTTGGTAGGGGAAAATGTAATAGGTTTGCGTCACCGACATGCCAACTAAGTGTTATTGCACCTCTTTACGGGTAGTATAATAACTTTATTTTCAATGCTTTAACTTCGGAAAAACGGATCAAAAGCATATAAAAATTGTAGAAAATTACAGGAAGATTGGTTAACTTATCTTAAAAACTTTAAAGAATAAGATTAAAGAAGAAAGGACATAAATTATAATACACTGGTACTAATTTAAAAACATGAATAAGAATACATAGACCTTAAGGGGCTGAAATAAATGATACCAATGAACAACACCATGTAAAAAAACAATACATATAATCTGTACATTGAAAAAAGTAATAAAAATAGAAAGGGGGTGACTAAAAATGAGTAATAGAATATAAATCAGCGGTTTTTAGAATTCTTTTTTGTCTGTGTTTCTCTATGGTCTATAGCTATGGGTATGACGTGAAACTTCAAATTGATAATTCGACGGTAACGTTTTCACTTCTTTCAGTGTCCCCATGGCTACCTATTTTTTGTTATTAATTACCGCCTCGAGCAGTTCCTCCTACGTGCTAAATTATCAAAAAAATAAAGTAACTTCCGCTTTTTCTCGCACCATGATATTTGGCACGTAGGGAGTGCTTTATAAGGTAATAAATAAATAAATGATGTAATACCAAGTTTCGCCCACGAAAATGACATCTATGACGTAAACGTCAGCACCAAATTAGCACTGCATAGAATACGGTAAGTAAGCTGCAAGTGTATCTAGGACGTGCTTCTAAACTTTAACGATGTTATTTACAGATCATTCTGAGCTAAGACTAATGAAATTTTGCGTAAAATTTAAAATCTCTGGAATGATATATCTCTGGAATAATAATGATATGCACACATAGTCACACACATCTCACATACACACATCTCACATACACACATCCCACATACACATGGGTACTCTGTGATATCTATAAACGCGCAAGGCAAGCCGCCGCTCGCTACGACCACCCCACCCCGTACTATGAAACGCGGTACGAAGCGTTAGCGATAAAGAAATGTATGGGAAGCGATACAGCAAATCGTGACGGTCGAACTGTTACACTGTTACACATACCCTCTCACACTTACAAATTCGGCCGAAGTATGTATATAAGGTACTAAACTTTTATTTTCTTTTTTATATTTATAATAATTTGTTAGTCACCTCTGTAAATAATAGTTTTATTTATCACTTAATTTTGTATTTTTAATTATAGGAGAGCGGGGACTCCTGTTACAGGTATTTTCATACCCAATAGGAGAACTCAAACTCAGTTTATTTAATGAAGTAAGCTTAAGAAATAATTTTTCACTTTCATTTTTCATATAATCAATAATATATCGGTTATTGCAGGCAATGTAGTAAATCAAAACTCAGTATTCATATAGAGATACTACTCGTCCATATGAACAACTTTTGCTATGGTGGCTATATTTTTTCACTTTCTGCAAGTATCATTAAAATTATCCCGATCAGCCGGCTAGTCCGCTGTGAGTAGGGTAAAAAAGTAGCGAATTTGAAATATTATAACCTTGTACTTTGCTCTGAAACCCAATAAACACAATACAGCCTGCGAGGTATCACCATAGACTAAGTAATTACTACGTATAGACCGACAACTCCCATACATCAAGGCGTAGCAAATTTTTTACGCGCCCTTACAACACTAGGTGTCGCCAAGTGTTGGAAATAAGCATAATTTGTATAATTGGCTGTAAGTAAACTCTCATGGTTACCAAGTAAACATGTGGCTGTAATAGCTTTGCTTAGAAAAACTAGATGGCGCTAAGTTGGCAGCATTAACAGTGAATATTTCAGCGCGATCTGTTATCGAAGTGAGAATTATTTTTATGTTACGTGACATCGCTGTGCCACTAGCGTCACCAATCGGTCTTTTTTAGCGTCGTGTTCGTTAGAGGATTTAGCAACGCCATCTAGATTTCGTTAGAATTTTACACCTTTTTTGTGGGTGTAAACTGATGTATGGGAACTGCCTGTCTATACGTAGGTCTATAGTACCACGTACCCATGGAGTGTCAGTGTTTGGAATTCTACCGCGGAAAGAAACGACGGAACTTGACACTTTTCGACCAAAATCGATATCATTTGCATAATTTCAAGTCGTAGAACAAAGATTGATCGGTAGACTTATAAAATAGACATATAAAATTTTGAAGCGCGTCAATTAGAGTAAGTTTCCAATAGGATACGTCATAAATAAGACGTCGTTTGCACTAAAGCACTATGTATCGATATCCATATACTCTACTGATCATTAGAGCACCTTCCCAAAAAATACTGAAAAATTACTCCACGATAAACTGTGTTGAACACAGTTTTGTATGACGGCGGCTCCAATAGCATTTATTGTGACTTTGTGTCGGCCAATCACGGCTGACCTAGTGTCACATAACAACAGTATGAACCAATCATGCCTTTGCCCTTTGCCCTTTTCAGTCTCTGCGAATAGAGTCTTCCATGTTTTTTCCACTCGCCAGCAAATAGAAATAGAATAGAAATAGAAATAGTTTATTTGCAAAAAACTTATCTTATTACATTAGGTGTTGGAACATCCTTTTAAGTATTAAAAATACCTGTGCCAGGATGCCCCGCTCTTTGATAACCATGGTTATAGTTTTACAAGATAAACTTAATAGATACATTTTAAACTTATTTATTATATATTTGCCAGCAATTTTTAAAGTCCGTATGTAGAGGAGGACTTTGTTTTTATTTGCGCGGGTAGGTGTCTTTGGAAAAGTTGTTCAGTATGATCAGTAGAGCATGCAGTTTCATTTGAAGATACTGTTATCTATTTCTATTTACACCCGGTATAGGAGAAGCGTCTTAGTAAAGTTTAGCTTGTTGTACATTAAATGTGGACACAAAAAGCTAATATTGTACACAAGTAAAAAGCTATGCTTTTAAGCTATGCATTTTAGCTTCCCTTTATGATAACATTCTATTTTTCTATTAAGGAATCTCAATAACAATAAAATTAAATGTAAAGTTAATATTTAAATGTTATTCCAAATAACACGTTAATAATATTATGTTTTTTAGCGATATACAGGCTGCTTGGTAATTCGACCTATTCCTTGAAAGGGGTTATACTAGAGATCATTTCCAACGAATTAAGTCCTATCAACTAGGGGTCGAAAATGAATGGTCTCCGAGTTACGATGGTTTTTATATTATTTTTCAAACTTCCAGACTAATAACCAAAAATAAACAATTTAAAAATAACTATTCCTCTCTCAGCACTTATTTATCATATTTCTGATCAACGATGAATGAGTGATCATTTATAAAAAAAAATACGTGCCCTGAATTCCCATAATCTCAGAATTAAAAGGTCTTAAGTGGAAAGAAAACCTTTTTTATTTTGTAATTTTTGAAATATCGACGTGTTTTACTTGAAAAAAAATTATCATTTTCAACCCCTAGTTGATAGGCATTATTTGTTGGAAATGATCCCTAGTGTAACCCCTTTAAAGGATTAGTTCGAATTACCAAGCACCATGCATATCGCTATGGATACTATAAATAGTGCATTACAAATTAGTAAAGATCAACTAGAAACAAATTTAAAGTAAACAGATATTTTGAAATAATTCCTCTGGCCAGGATTTGAACCTGCGACCTCTATCATTCACGACAAGTGCGCACTCATCCTTGACCGCCGCATTTTTGCACACCGAATTTTGTGTAACACACTAGCTGGTAATGCACATATTGGACGCTCACGAGGGCGTTATGTGAATTTTATGCCTTGTTCCAAGGAAAAGATGGCGCTGTCTTTATTAAGGCGCTATATGCTGCAGAAGTGCTGCCACTTTAGAAAAAAAAAAAACATTATTTACTTACTAGAATAATTATTGAAAATCTGCTCAAATGTGGCAGCACTTTCGTAGCATAAAGCGCCTTAATGAGGGATTTTTTACAGAGAATATACGCCATTTTAGATCATGATTTTCATTATTATGGTATGTAATTTGATCATTAGTTTATGAAATTTTAGAGATTTTTTTATTGATCTTGTCTTGTTTGTAATGCACTTTAATAACACCATGATAGTAATTTATAAATGGATCAAAATGTAGAACTATTTATGTGTTTAGGTCGTTATTTGACTGTCAATTCTAATTCGTAAAGCAATCTATGTATTTTGTAAATTCCAATTGAGATGTTATTAATGTATAAGTATTAAATTTTTTCTAAGACATGTAACAATACGGTAAGAATTGATAGTATACGGTAGAAGGTTTTTTCCTGTCTCTGATTATGTAAAAGGATGATAATTGAAGAGTTCAAATCCAAAACGTACTTGGTGATTCTTTGTGTCCTATGGATTTTTTGAAAATTTTCCCATGTGTATGATTTGTTGTCTTTATCTTTATATTCATAATTTTCCTGAAATATCATCATGCAGGTTCACCAGACCCTCTGTCTAAACTTGCGTGTTTTGAACTGAAACTTCACTTGATATACTTTGAAACTATTTATTTGAGAGGTTAGCGATGTTGTGCAAAACTTAACTCGAGCATATGACGGGCAGTAGAGAAGCAAATGATATCGCGATGTAACTGCAAGCACCGCCATCTACATTAATTTCATAGAAAACTAAATACTTGGACACCCTCTTGAAAAAAATATAATTTGATCTTGAAATATTATGCTATCTGCGGAAACTTTAAATGACTAGCTAGACTTAATTTAAGTTTTTTACTATTGTTATTAAAATAGTCGCTAGTTTTCCAAAAAAATAAACAAATAAATATTTTGTCGCTAAAATTTAATAACGAAAAACTGATTTCGATCTTAATGTTATAAAAAAAATTACATGGTACGTTTTGGAATTTAGCTCTTCTAGGAATAATTTGGTTTAAGGATGGTATAAGTATCTAACTTTTTTTGTGTATATTTGTGACGGAACTTGTTCAATTAATTATGTGAATACTGCTTACAAACATTTTCCCTGAATTCTTTATAAAGATAAATGCTTTGGTAGGGTTACATTATGGAACATTGTATTTTTTGTTAGAATATCGTAGAATTGGGCATATCATGAAGTATGAAGTAGTCTTTTAACAAGAAGTCAAAAATAGGTGCGATGACGAATAGAGCGTGTCAGGTTTACATGTAAATAAATTTGGGGAGCCGAGCGAAGCGGAGCGGGGCGACACCTGTAGTTTTAACAGAATTGTGATATGCCTGGCAGATTACGATATGCCCAATTATACAGTGTGCCGAGGACATATATGAAGACACTATAAAAAAGGTCGCAATTGGGAAAAGAGTTATAAAAATGTATATTTTTTGTTGTAATAATATTCTGATATTTTGTACTTAACCAGTACGGTTGTTAGGTTGTGTATTATTTGTTGCAAATAAATGTGGTATGGACGAATAAATATTGGGTTTTATTTGTTAATGACATATCATCACGGCATGAATCCCCGAGAGGACGCAGTGTTAACTGTGAAATGCAAGTCACAGTCCACACTTGGTACACCCGCTTTTCACCGACGATTATTAAGTCGTGATGGATCGTGAGCAGACCGCGTGGATTGAACCCACGACCTCAGTGTTAGCATATTAATTAAAAGACGTATTTAAAACATAAATAGGTATTTATTTAATAATATCTCTATCTACACATAAATAGGTACATTTTGTATAAGTATCTTAAGTTTCGGACCACATTTTAAAATATTTATTCAAATACTCGATAAAATGGTGTAAAACTTGTCGGCTTTTAAAATTTAAATAGTTATCTAATATCAAAACAGTACATTTTGCGAGTAACTTTAAAACGGTTCCATAACCTATTGGCCTTTTGTTTACATATGATTTATTTACGGAAGAAAACAACAATTCACACCACTCACATCCAGAGTAACCAACAATATCTAAGCACCTATTTGTTCGACTATCTATAATTTACACTATTTACAGATCGGGCTAGATTTTAAAAGTTTAGGCTGCGTTCCGATTTACGACGACATTTGTAAAGAAAATCTGAACAAATAAATCGTTCTAAAACGGTTTAGAACGCAACCGATAAAGAAATTAACATTTTTTTTGTCTCCTTAGGCAATTGTTTAAATTACCTGTGCTCCTTGGGATGAGTCCGAAAAATCGGAGTTAATAAAAAATAACTAAATTAGTCAAAAATAGGTGCGACGAAGAGGGAAGCGAAGCGAAACATATACTTTTTCAATGCAAGTGCTCGTAAAGGCCCACTTTTTATGCATTAAAACCGAACAGAAAGTCGATTATTTTGCCCTAGGGCTTAAATATTATTATTTTTTAATTTATTTACGAGAAGTTGGCTAACCTGCAACCTTTCCTGTGTACCATAAAGGTTATACTTTTTTTCCTCTGTTTAACGGCTCTGGATACAGTCCTTTTGAGCTAATCATTAACTTGCAAAATTGTAACTATATAACTTTCAACTTTAATAATTAAATTGTTTTCTTTGCTTATATTTTTTTTATTTCCTCACACTATGCATTGAAAAACGAAGTATGATATACGGGCGTAAGAGCAATAAATTACTCGGTTACGTTTAAAACACTCGCTATAATTGATTCCTTTTCGCCTTTGTAGCATAAACTACTATTATTATCGCAGTCAGAGTAAAACAGAACGCAACCTAAAATAACGAAATATATTTGTGACGTTTCGGTGGAAAGAGTTATGGCTTTGCTTGGAAAAGGGAATAAATTACGATTCTTAAATAAAATTGATAGGATTTACATAAATAATACAGTACTGATCATTATAAAAGGTACGCATGACGTCAGCTATCACCTGCGTAGTATCCCCCTGCACATCGCTCACTTCCTCGTTAGAGCTCCGAGAAACTGCGACGTCATCTGTGACTAACTTCATGTCCGTCTTTTATACCATTCAGTACTGTATGTAAGAATCGTATCAATTCTATGCAATATTGTGTCAAACTTAAATACTTTCGGAAACTTACGTCTTACAATAAAATTTTCAAGTTTTAGAACATTTTTAAACAGCTTTTGGAATCAAATTTCAGTCAATTTTATACGGAAACAGTATAATTTGTACAAACACTCTTACATTAGGTACATTTACGTTATGTATCAAACATTCATTGGTAAAGTCGGTAAATATATTTTGTGGTAAACTTCTTAAATCCAGATTAAATTTACATAAACATGTTTACTTTTATTGGTGTTAAGTCGATAAATACATTTAGTTGTAAATTTCTTAAATCCAGGTTAAATTTACACAAACGACAACATCAAATATGTGTTAACATTATATCATTGCAGTATAGAAACGCAGAAAGAAACGTAAATCTGGATGTGAGGAGCTCTGAACTGGGATTCGAACCCGGGACCTCTCGCTTACCGGGCGATTGCTCTAACCACTGAGCTATCCAGGTCTCAACACAACTCGTGAATTTACTGATGTGCTTTCCCATACTGCAATGATATTTATAGATACCCACTTTACATTGAGCCACTTGGCGCCTAGAGGCGAGTTCACGAGTTGTGTTGAGACCTGGATAGCTCAGTGGTTAGAGAAATCGCCCGGTAAGCGAGAGGTCCCAGGTTCGAATCCCGGTTCAGAGCTCCTCACATCCAGATTTACTTTTCTTTCTGCGTTTCTATACCGCAAATAATATATAATTCTATAATGTTAATTTATATCTCCTTGCGATGGATAAATCGGAAAGTGTTCAAACATACAAATTTATTTCTGTCATAGTATCAAATATGTGTACCATCTGACAATAGTATGAACACATATCTATGTATTTACAACCTTTTTTATTCGTGATATGGTGCTATTAGACTACAAAACTAAATTGCGCGATTTTTCCCTAAAGCTAAATGATCACAAAATTTAAATAAATAGGCAAAAACGAACTTATTATAGGAACAAATTTAGGACGCAACTCAAACAGTACCAAGACATAACATTTATAACATTAACATTATCAACACGACATATCACGTCGAAGGGGCTGACGAAGATGTCTACCAATTTGTCTCCAACGGTAGCGTAACAAATACACATATATCAGGCATACAATTTTACCACGGTTAGTAGGAAATAAAATACGTGAAATTATAAAAAAACAAATTTGTGCATATACCAGCGTCATGATTAAACCCGGGACCTTTGATTGAGTCGGGACTCCCACGGACTGAGCTATCGCAGCTTTTTTAGCCTTTACCAAGTACAGTTCGGTTCAAAAAACTAGATAGGCCTGAAGTTGCCGCGCATTGCAATTTGCCCCACTGTACATCAGCGCCACGCGCAGCGCGCCAACTTCAGGCCTATCTAGTTGTTTGGACTGAATACAAATTACTGGACTGCTGGACAACAGCTGGACCTAGGAACATGAAATTTGGACTGTAGCTTCCTTGTATGACGTAGAAATCCACTAAGAAGCGATTTTAATATCATTTCATTTGAGTTGTATTAGGTTTTAGACAATAAATCTTATACCAAAACAAACATTGTTGCATAAAATGTGATATAAAACGGCCGACATATCCCTCCAATTCCAAAATAATAAATAAAAACACATTGAAATGGAGAGATTTCTGAGCGGTCCGCTTCCACTGAGCGGGACAGACAAGTGTGAAATGAAAGCGTTGGAGCAGAACAGATTTCTCTAGATACCCTCGCCCTAGGCTTCAGTACAACTTTATGAAAAAATACCGAAATCTTAAAAGATCACTTTGTTATCAGTCTGTCAATTTTGTTTACATTGGGACGTCGTCGTTGAAATAGCTGTAAGATCTAACAATGTCATGTGTATTATAGATTGTCAACTTCGTGCTTATCGGGTCTATGAGCACGCGTCGGGCTCGCTTGCCCTCCCGCCACACCGCCCTCATCCTCTCCGACGCCGTCCACCCCCCAACCCACGTGTCGTGACGGACGATGGTCGAGAAACTGTAATTTTGGCACCATTGGTTGCGAAGCAACTCGTGGAGTGAGGGGGACGGCAGATCATAGCGGCGTGCGAGGTGTGGGGTAGACGAGAAGAGAAGGAACGGTGGAGAAACTAAAAATATTGGACGCGGAGTCTTTATTGTAAATTATATACTTGAATTGTTGGTGAAGGATAAAGGATAGAGTCAGTGAGAAGGAAAGGTGATGATGGAACAGGTGTTGGTGCCGGCAGGGTACAATAGAAAGGGAAAGATTTGTCACAGAAGCAAACGAAGTGAGTAGCTAATATTGTTCTCTTAGTCTTTTAAATTATTATAATTACACAGGAAAACAGTTAAATTAAATTTTAGTGAGATATATTTCGGGCCATTCAGATATCGCGCCATTGTGATGATGCCGGGCCCGAATGGCCCGAAATATATCTCACTAAAATTTAATTTAACTGTTTTCCTATGTAATTATAATAATTTAAAAGACTAAGGGTCAATTTTCAATATTTATTTACATAATATTGTTCTCATAACACAGAAATACAACCCGTCGGAAATATATCAGCACCTCAGTTCACCCGCAAACGTAGGTAGAGACCTTGCGGGTGGGGGGTTTCGGGTGCAGAGATATTTCCGACGGGTTATACTTAAGTTTAGGCATGAGATGGCTATAAGGCAGGGGACTTTAACCTTTTTTAGCTGGGGGGCCAACAATCTATTAAATATCTGTCAAAAAGCCGCACATTACCGCACGTAAACATACCACCTCAACAATAATTTAAAACTAAACAAGTGAATTAAAAATGTATTATAGAATATATGAAAATTTCCTTAGTCTCTGAGGGCCGCGGGTTGAAGACCCTTGCTATAAGGGGAGATGCGAGACCATGTAGGGACACAAAGTCGCGGTACAGCACGAAGTTGATAAGCTACAGCAGTAATTAAATTTTCGGGATTCTGGGTTTTCGTGGTTTTAACCACCCTATGTCTTGATTGTTATTGACAACGTTAGGTATACAAGCCCTACCTATTCCAATTATTGATAATAACATCAGCCCACACAAACGTCACGACACAACGTCACAAACGTCTGAAATGTAATACTAATAGAACGTCTGACGTTATCGTTTTAATGTAGTCACACGCTACTAATAAATTGTATGCTTTTAGTAAATATCAGCACTATATTTATTATACGTTGCCTAAAAAATACATCCAAACATAAAAATTGTGTAAACAACCACAAAATTTCACAAGAGCTTCATATTAAAATATTTTACACTCACGAAGCTGTTGCCTGCAAGTCAACGGTTTCACCGATAAAGTTTCTGCATTTTCAAGGCAAGTTTCATACTACGACAACGCATCATTCACCGACGAAGCCTATCAGCCACGTGAAAAAGTTAACTTGTAGTCAACAACAATAAAATTCAAAACATTTTGTTACGTAAGCTTCAACTGAAGTTTGACGTCCCTCTTGGGTCTAAGTCGCTGGTACACTAAGGCTGGGTCTAGTATTCTAGACCACAACGAGTACTAGGGGAACCTGATGACGGTGGTACCTATGGCGTCCTCACTGCACGCGTGCGCAAGCGCAGACTCGAAGTCTTGCGGGAGGTATACCTGGAACAGAACGAAATTTTTTCACACACGGGAGATTTTTAAGTCACAATGGATCCATCACATAACGAAAGAGATAAACATATCTGATAAAGTGCGTGTCCGAGTAGTGCGGTGAATCGCTGTTTTTTAATGTATACAATTTAATATAAATTCACATAAGAGCATTTTTGAAGCATATCTCATACATAGGGCAGTGTTTTTCAAACGGTGGGTCGGTCAAACCAAGGGGGATCGCGGAGCCTTACTCGGGGGATCGCGGAGCCTTATTCGGGGGGTCGCGAGCAATAGGAAAAAGGCAAATGTCTCTATGTTTCCGCCTATACTTACTGTCAGAGCTCACGCGGTTTCTTTCAAAGTAATTCAAATCACTAACATTTTGTTTCTTCATGGCCCTAGGGGGCGCTAAATTTTTTTTACTTGTAATGGGTCGCGTATTCAAATAGAATGAAAACACTGACATAGGGTAGTAGAAAATGGGCTTGTAGGTTTAAACCAGTAATTATTGTTATTTTTACTTTATTAATTTGGACCGACAATTGATTTGAACTAAAAAAGCAGCCTTTACTTTGCATTTGTTTTCGATGCAGCCAACTGTTTTGAACTAAAAAAACAGCCTTTAATTTGCATTTGTTTTCGATGCAGCCAACTTTTCTTTATCACGTTTTGAGCTGTCCTATAGACTTGGAAAAGGCTTTCTTTATAACATGATTTTTTTCAGAATCCTATCGATTGTGAATTGGCAGTACCACTGTATCAAAACCTCGTTTTTTACAACCTACGTCGTAAAGAAGAAAAATATCATCACGACAAGCATCCCCGAAGGGGTGTCTGACTTGTTTTCGAGGTTAGACTGAAATGCAAGTCACAGTTCACTGCTAAATCAAAGAAAATTTATATATTTTTTAATTCATTGAACTATAGAGGGTGTTCAGATGAAGTTGCGAAATCCGAAAATTGGCGATAGTAAGATAGCTTGTTGTCTCGAAGATGACAATAAGTATTTTCTTAATTTTAGAAACGTTAGATAATTGATTATTTCCTCAAAGTTATCATATAGAATTAATATGTAATGTGGCCTGCGTTATGCAATGTTTATGATCAATACTAGCAAAATGCTATAACACTGTTGTTCACGCTACCATCGTGACGTTCGCGCATGTGCATGACTAATGTTCGCGGCGCAGCGCTGGCGCCACCTGGCGACACAATGGACTCGCGCGCTGGCGCCAACCCGCGGTTCACTCACTCTCTTCGGCTCGAGACGCCTCCGGAGGCGCACATCTGCGCGCTCGCGCGGCCGGACTGTTTCGCCGCAACCGTCGACCGAACGACACGTGTGTACACATTCGCGCTGCCAGCACAAATAATATTGCGGACCCATCATTTAGATTGTGAAAGTGTAGTGTTCACGTTACCAAGAACCAAGACATTCAGCTCATCACTGCCCAAGACGCCAGCTTCAATCAGCCCAACGAGAGGAGACGACACGCGGCGCGTTTTGCCGGCCCAGCAAAACATTCCAACCAGGTCAGTGCACCCACATTGTTTCCCACAATCTTTTCTTCTCCCGTGTCATATCCTCAAATCTCATCAGCCCTGCATTTCCTGTAACCAGCGGTTACATTTTGGTCCTTCGAGCCGGATCGATTTCGAGCCGGTAGTAAAACATTTTCAATCCAAGAAAAATTTTGGTCCGTCGAGCGGAAAATTTTTGGTTTATATCACACCCCGCCTCCCCCCCGCCGGCCCGTAACTTTGTTTGAACCAGCCCCCGTCGATTTACAGTCCATTTTCACCCGGTTAAATATTTTGCCCCCTTTCCCGGCAAAAAATATTTTGTGGTCTCGAATACCTATTGCGGGTAGGTAATTAGAACCGCCGCCTAGAACATTCCATTTATCGGTATAGAACCGGCCCATACATTCAGCCCAATTGTTTAATACAGTCCACTATATTTCTTTATTAAACCCAAATTTACCCGACCCGACCCAATTTACCCAATTTTTACCCGCGGAGTGGGTAATTTACCCACTGTCAAAGATAGTTTTCCCACGTATTTTGCGAGATATTTTTTTTTGGTGCGAGTTTTTTTCCGTTTTATTTCATTTTATTTCGTTTTATTTTGAGTACATACGTATACATTGCATCATTGGATTGTCCGCTCATTTAGATCCGATTTCTGCGAGGTAAATACATTCTTTGTTTGTTTACGCGTTCGAGGCAGTAGGTAGGTATTTTATTCTATAAATAGAATTTTCGACGACTGATGTTTTGTTGTAAATATACTGTTATGACATTTTGGTGAACAAGTTGATCAGCCCTTTTTGATATTTAATGTTACGGTAATCTCGTGTTATTGTCTGCTGTTTTAACCGGGTATATATAGTACAAATATAGTAAACAATTTTTTTTTCTTCTCTTCTCATCTCTGATCTTATTGTTAATGGTACACATATAGGGTGTTCCACGTTGGTTCAGCTCATATACAGGTTGTTTTTTAAAAAAAAAAAAAATTTTTTTTTTTTCTTTCTTTCTCTCTGTCGTGTTTATTTTCCGTGTTCCGTTTGAACATAGCCTTTGTTTTTTCGGCCCGCGCAAGTTACAAGCTATCCGCACGTTGGAGTTGGTAGCGCTCAAGTTTTAATAACTCATTTTCACATATAGTCACACTCATCACACATTCAATCAGCACATACACACTCAGCTCATTTTCACTCACACATTCAATCAGCACATACACACTCAGCTCATTTTCACTCACACATTCACTCATCACATACACATTCAGCTCATTTTCACTCAATGAAACCAGCACTCAGCGCACTCAGCACATTCATCACACACACACTCATCACATACACACTCAGTTCATTTTCACTCAATGACTTCAACTCCAACAGAGAATTCTTGTAACTCCGCACAACGTGTAGTGAACGTCACTAACACACCAATTTTGTTGCCAACCGTATCACTTGAAATAGCAGACGTACATTCACTCAATCACACTCAATTTCACTCAGCACGAGCCCTGTTAGGTTTTATCTCACGTCGCGGTACTCCAGTTCTCATTCGCTCAGACTGCGGCACAAACTATGATGCAATCACTCACAAGCTCGCGAATCAGCACATAACTTGGTTCGGCGCTCTGCACGAAATAATACTCAACTCAAGACCCCTCTGCCCGATTTCATCCGACCCTACGGACTTTGAACCTCTCACGGCCGGACATTTCATTATTGGTCGTCCGCTCACCGCTCTACCTGAGCAGTCTTTTGACGACAGATCCATATCTGCTCTTAAACGGTTTCAACTCATTCAAGCGCTCTCTCAGCGCTTTTGGACTCTCTGGTCCAGATCCTACCTCCATACCCTGCAAACCCGCTCCAAATAGCTCTCCCCTTCTTCCCCTCCTCAAGTGGGTGTACTGGTTCTCATCAAAGAGGATGACCTGCCTCCGCTCCAATGGAAGTTGGGGAGAATTCTCCGCACGATACCTGGCAAGGATGGAGTGATCCAAGTTGTGGATCTGGACACAGCTCATGGAAATCTGCGACGACCTGTGTTCAAGATAGCCAGGCTGCCGTTGAATTCAGCTCAAGAAGAGCCGCAGCCCCGGCCCCCCCAGGATGTTCACGCTACCATCGTGACGTTCGCGCATGTGCATGACTAATGTTCGCGGCGCAGCGCTGGCGCCACCTGGCGACACAATGGACTCGCGCGCTGGCGCCAACCCGCGGTTCACTCACTCTCTTCGGCTCGAGACGACACGCGGCGCGTTTTGCCGGCCCAGCAAAACATTCCAACCAGGTCAGTGCACCCACATTGTTTCCCACAATCTTTTCTTCTCCCGTGTTATATCCTCAAATCTCATCAGCCCTGCATTTCCTGTAACCAGCGGTTACAACTGTCATTTTTGGGCAATTCATTTGTAAATAATCCATAATCATTATTTGTCTTTAGTAAAATTGATAACAGTGAAGTTATAATTTAATAGAATGTTTACACTGTTGATTGTTGGCACTTGGTGGAACTTGGAATACATAATGAACAGAAAATCACTTGTACTATCCCACAAATGTATTTAATACTTCCTGACCGGTTTCGCCTTTATGGCATTATCAAAGGAATTAATATAAGATCTTAATTACACAATAAATAGTTTACATCAGCCAGTGCGATCAATGACACTAACACATTTTTGTAGTGAGGGTAATAGTTAACTTATCCGTTCTAGTAGATACCAACCGAAAAACTTTTTGCCTAAGAGTGGGGAATTTTAAATTCATGTTATATAAATATAAAATAAAATTTTTATTGTAAATAAATTAGAATTGATTAAAACAAAATAATAAAACAATAAAAATAATTATAATAAAGTCATTAAATTTCAAATTATGTAAAAATGTGTGCATGCAATGTCAATTTATAAAAGTTAATCTCTTTATTAAAATATTGTAAAAGGGGGGATCTATTATTGTCAAGTTGATGGTTTAGAATCGTGTCTTGGTTGAGAAGTACTAATTTATTGATTTCAAGGGCTTCTAGAGCATTCAGTTTTTTGCCTTTATTACAAATATGAACGGCTTTGAAATCTTTCTTAGCGTCAAAGGTGTGATTGTCGGAAATCAGATGTTCTGCAAAGTTCGAATCTGTCTTATTAAGTCTCCATCATCTGCAGTGTTCCTTGATTCTCGTTTCAAAGGATCTGCCTATCTGGCCTATATACTTTTTATTACATTGAGTGCACGACAGTTCATAAACGCCACTTTTCTGAAAATTTGAAGTTTTATCTTTATTATTACAGAGTAAGTTTCTTAATGAATGCATAGTGTAAAATGCTGGTTTGGAGATGTGCAATATCCTAGAAATTTTATATGATTGTTCCCCCAAAAATGGTATCCTAGTCCATCGATTTGGCTCTTTTTGTGAGGTTTTGTTAGTAATATCTCCTTGATACGATAACTGTAATGCTAATTTAGTTTGTTTTTTGTGGATTATCGTGTCAACCAATTTGGGGGGGGTAACCATTATTAACCGCTAAAGTTTTAATGGTATTTAATTCAATGCTGTAATTTAAATCGTTTAGCGGAATTGGAAGTAGTCTATGTACCATTGAATACTTCAGTAATTGGTTTTTAGTAAATGTGATTATTTAAATTAATTAAATAAAGATAATAGCTTTATTGACTTTGTGATATAAAACACGAGTGGCGCTCTGGTATTGTAACATTTATCTCTGCGAATTTTGTAAGAATTAAACGATTATTATCTGCATCGTCGTTTACAATCTATGGTCTCCTAGATAGAACCATGTCTCACGACTTGCGCCGACATACCCGTCCCGTACATACGAGCAACTATCCGTAAAAATAAATCGAGAAAAGAAATCTGTTGTTTCATACATTTTTGTCGGGTATGTAATTTTTCTATGGAACAACTGTTTTTTTTTTCGCAATTCGAGGGTTGTCTCTACAGTAAAAGTTGTTCGTATGGACAAGTACTATCGCCAGTCTCCGGCTTACGCAACGACTTCATCCAGTATAGTGATAGAAATCATATAGTAATTACGTTATCTATAGTAATGAAAATGCCAACATTTCAAAATAAAAAAAAATCAAAATCATTTATTTATAACATATGTAACAGTTTAAGTTGTCGAATTCTCCTTTTAAGTTTTCACCTGTAGTAGGAGAAATTTTCTCTTTCATCGATAGTTGCGACAGAATTATAAATAAATATTTCAACAAAGCAAGACTTTAAAATGTACCATCGAATAAAAGCCCACCGTCCCACATCATCATATCAATATTTACAAGCAGCATAACTCCCAACTAGATGTTTTAGCCAGTAGCGAAGCAAAACACACAATTTAGGACAATACCGACGTCTACAATACGCCACGAGCAAATATTTCTGTGATCGGTCGGTACTCCAGTCGGTCAGACGCTCGCTGTGCCACGGTTCATGTCCCGCCAGGGCAACATCCACCACCAATATATTTTGAAGTGGATACTTCTTTGATCGCATCTCGTGTAGGGGGGGGGGGGCTGTTCAAAACTTATACGTCACTTCCGGTACGTACAACTCTGCTTAATTAAACTCTGGATAATTGATCTCTAATTATATTAAAGATTATTACGTTTTTAGGGTTCCGTACCCCAAGGGTAACCAACGAGACCCTATTACTAAGACTCCGCTGTCCGTCTGTCTGTCCGTCTGTTACCAGGCTGTATCTCAAGAACCGTGATAGTTAGACAGTTGAAATTTTCACAGCTGATGTATTTCTGATAACAACAAATACTAAAAAACAGAATAAAATAAATATTTAAGGGGGCTCCCATACAACAAACGTGTTTTTTTTTTGCCGTTTTTATAGATAATGGTACGGAACGAGTCGGTGCGAGTCCAACTCGCACTTGGCCGGTTTTTTTAATCATTCATTATTTATTATTATCCATAAAAATAAAAAAATGATCTCGTAAGCGAATGCGCTACCATCACTGAAATATTATCTAAGGCTACCATTTACTCTTACCTCTGTGATTGAGAAAAGAGGCGACATAAGAAGTATCCACATAAATAATTTACGGTTGTATCGACACAAGCCGCTGTTTTTTTTAAAGGTTATTTGTATACTTACACTTCCTACACGCCGACGAAGGAAAACGTCGTGAGGGAACCTGCACTGCATTCCCTAAAAATGATGTTCGATTGTATACCTTGACAGTTAGCACCCGGAACATCTCTGAGTCATGTGATGTTTTTAAAGTATAAAACAATAAGATGCATTTTTGCATCTGAATCTGTTAATATAAAAGAGGTAATTTCGTCTTTATTCTGGAAATGTCAAGCATGCATTTGAAAGCCAAACTAAAAATGTATTCTACCAAGGTTATACTGGAGTGCTTACTTACTAAAACAAGGCCACGACATAAATATTGACCTTCAAATCATTTACCTATCATGAGTAATAGGGACAGCCCATAGACAATACAGCCCAGAAAGACGTCTATTGTTCAACATCTTGCGTACAAATAATTCTGTCAACAATAGAAACGGGATACTGCAATCCTATTGGCTCTTACAATCTTACGTATAGCGCCACAAACTTATCTTTCCCGAAGACGAAGACTCTAACATAATGAATATAGAAGCCATTTTGGCTTGGCTTACTGAAACATAATTTTGGAGTGGCGAATTGTATCTGCTGGTTCAGTCAGATGTGTTGACAGAAATCGGTCGCCTGTTATGAGGAGTCTGTAGGCTGTATTCATCTATGGGAACGCCATACTCTTGAAGAGATAAAAGTTTTAGCAATAATAGAGATAGAGACACATAATAGTTATTTAATAAAAATTAAAGAGTAAAGACGTATTTGTCGTTATTAAGATTATAATATGTATATATATTTATTATATTTTTTATTATTATTTATATATTTATATTTATATATATTAAAAAAACACATTTAAAGAGATATATTTCGAACCATTGTTCGGCATCAGTCTTGTAAATAATATAAATATATAAATAATAATAAAAAATATAATAAATATATATTTAAAAACGAAATATACATAAATATTATAATCTTAATAATAGTTATTTGTGTTACAAGGAGCCCAAGTAATATTTTGTACATCGAGGGCGTTATATTGAATTGAGAGCGAAGCGAGGAATTCAATATACGCCGCCCGAGAGCAAAATATCTTGGCCCCGAGTGATACACATTATTTATTTTTCATCACTAGCTATGAGAAAAATAAGAAGCTACGAGTACCTGGTATTTTGTGGTAATAATTGTTGCATCACATTAGTTGCACCATTTATTATGTTTTCAGGAGTTAATATGTCACTACTAGAACTCATTTTTAAATAACTTATTGAAAACTGGTGAGAAAATTTCTGAGAAAAAAGAAATGAAAATAAAGAACCGGCCAGTAAATTAAAACCAATAATACCTCACCTTATCTAAAACCGGCGTCAGTTGCCCAGAGTCGACCAGCTGAGTCAACATGGTCAAACCTTCGGAGAGACGGTACTTGTCTTCGAGCCAGTCTGTGTGGGTTCCACCACCGATGAGCCACTGGAAATTAAGTATTCAAGTCATAGACATAGGATTCCCTGCCCTTCAAAGACGTCCATAGCGTGTAAAAGAGATGTCCTACCTTTATGAACACCTTGAAAGAGAGAAAGAGATGCACAACAAAGAACCGCTGTGTCAATGTTTTTTCGAGTAAGGCACACAGCGATCCGCTTGCTTGGGTGTGATTGCGGATTTTATAACAATATTTATATAATACGCAACTAAATTGATAAATAGTGATTAGTTTATCTTGTGCAGTGAGTAATTGTGATGTGACAAGTAGATATAACCCAAAAAATTACACATTTCACAGGTAAATATGATTTTGTTATTAGAATGTTTTGAACCACATTTTGCCCAATTTCGTAATTGATTTTCTTTGTTGTATTTAGTAGTTATATGCAGGATTGTCCAAAATATTAAGTAAAACAGTAAATCTAATAGTAATGTCATGGTAATTTTTTGGTATCATTTTCTCTACTACATTGTTTATCTTGTACCTATACATTCTAAATCTATGATTCAAGTCAGAAGCCGCCATCTTGTGTCGGCCATTTTGAATCTTTCGTGAAAACAAAATGGCTGACGTGGAGTTGGTGAGGTTCTGCTTGCTTGAGGACTACAAGTCCTTTTATTTAACATACATCCTAATCTTGGCAGTGCTTGGACCATTTACCATACAAGTTTGCCCACTATCATTTACAGTAGGTTTTCAAATTTTTTAATTAAACGTGGACAATTTTTTTTCATTTCCGAAGGTATATTTCCTTGGGGAAGTTGTTCAGTATGATCAGTAGATTATGTGGTTTCATTTAAAGATAATAGCCTATTTACACCCGGTGTAAATAATAGGTATTAATAGAATTAAATGAGACTTGAGGATAACTCATGATTTTTATAAAAACGGCTCACCATGTGTGAGCCGTAACGTCGTCGCGTAAACGTCTTCACTCGCCCAGATGAAGGCAGTCTAAATCTGCTGAAACTGGTCGGCTTTCCCGATCATAACACGTACTGAGGTGAGCCGTTTTTATATTGAGAAAATTGAGTTTCCTTAAAATTGTCTATAGAAAACGACAATTTCATATGTATGTACCTAATATATAAAAATAACATAGTTGTATCCGCTACTCACCCTCATGACTCTATAGCTATAGAACGAGGCGGCAAAAACAAGAGAGAATGGGACAGGCAGTCGGTCGGAAATAAGGGCCTTCGGTCGCAGATCAATTATACCGGCGCGGGGAGCTGTTGACCTGAAACATACAACAAAATTGATCTTCTTTTACAGATAAATATTCTTCTTTGCATCTTTAGGTAAGGGAGAAGCTTACATAGAAATATAAAGATATTTGTTCTTTTTACTTTTACAAGCGCGCATCATCCTATATTTCATCGACGGTTTACATCAGGCGCGGAAGTGGCCAAGTGTAAGACAATCGTGTAATTTTTTTTTTCTTTAAGACATTTATTTCTGAAAGAATTTACACACTGCAAATATTAATAATGTCCGCCATAACAGTTTGTTCGCAGACCAGAGCTCTCAACATAAATTATATAAGTTTGTATGTATCAACTGTTATATAACATATACAACGTGTAACAGAAAGGTGTAACCATATTTGAAGAGCTTATTCAGTCAATGGTGTAGAACAACTTTTACTATTGAGCCAACCCTGAAAACTCAAAAAAAAAATCTACCCTACCATACATTTCGGCCGAGCGGCATTGCATTTACTATAAAAAAAAATTTTGAGATACAGGTTTTGTTCAATTATAGTAAAAGTTGTTCTATACCATTGACTGAATAAGCTCTTCAAATATGGTTACATCTTTCTGTTACACGTTGTATAAGTTTGTATGTATTAACTGTTATATAACATATATAAGTAGATTGGTTGTTGAAGTTAGAGGTTCGATTCCTGTTACGGAAATGAGTCAAGATAGTTAACTTTCAAAAACCGACAAATTGCCGTAACAGGAATTAGCCCCTGTAAATAAAGCCCCTTTTAAGTGTTTGACCTTGAAAGCAGAGAGATGGAGGAAAACAACGTCAAATTTGTACATCTTTCTTGCGTTCAAGAAGCTTGTAACAATATTGGAGCGCTTTCTTATACAACCTTCATTTTTTTCGAGAATAATAGAGACAGCGATACCTTAACAGAGTAAAGAGTTCCATGAGCAATAGAGATAGAGACATAAAGGTCATTTATTTTTGTGTGCGGATTTCAATAGAGCTTAGCAGTCCAGTTTGGTTATAAATATCGATTGACAAACATTCAGGAAATAATCATAATCATAATCATTTATTTCGTAATATTCATTACATGTCACTTTATAAATACTTAAATCTAAATTAAAATAATAATACAATGCATAATTGTACAAAATACATAATAATAAATCTTAATAGTAAGCCTTACATTGCGTTTGTCATAAAAAAAATCTTTCACCGAGTAGAACGCCTGCTCGACAAGCCAGCGCCTCAACCTGGATTTAAATATTTGTAGATTTGGAGATCCTATAATATTTTTAGGCAACAAATTGTAAACAGTGGGGCCCATAACATGCGTAAGCATACTTGACTTTTTAAGTCTATGTTTCACGCCAATGATTTTGTCACCCGTACGCGGTCTTATACGTATTTTATATGAGCCGATATTTTGGTGGGTATACACCGCCACCTGAAAGATGACAACAAATGGGAGTGTCATAATTTTCAGGAACTTGAAATGTGGCTTCACTGTTTCTGTCCGTGTTATTTGCATAATAGCTCTGATCGCGCGTTTCTGCATCCGGAAGGCACGTTCGCAGTCAGCGGCGCGCGCCCACAGCTGGGCGCCGTACTGCAGCAGCGAGTGTACGGTTGCGAAGTAGCAGACGCGCCATACGCCTTAGCGCAAAGCACGTGCCGTCAAGTCGACCGCATAGCGCGTCAATGTGTCAATAAATAGAAGGAAATTTTAAAGAAGGAAATGAAAGGTGTAATGCTGACGTTGCTCAATAGATGGCGCTGGTATCCTCTATTTTAGTTTCATTTTTCTAAGTTCGCTGTTGTTTATGTTAGAGAAACTCTTAAACTTACTTTAACAAAGCGCCCTTGTTCTGTGGATACTTCGGCGGACTCCCTGCACCCCCACAAATGAGAACCGCATCCCAAAGGCCATGTGTGCTGGCGAATTGTTCTAGTGATGCCCACGACGCGTGCGACACAGAGTTTGAGTCTGTATCTATGAAATCCGTTGCCCCTGGAAAGTAATATAATACATTATTATAAAATTTATTGAACAAGGCGTTACTTTGCGGAAGTCCATCATAAATTTGTGGATATATTTGTGGATAGATTGCTTCTGCACAACAATACGCAAGCGTGCCGCCTCGCTGGTGCGCCGTGTGCGGGCCAGCTCCAACATTCTCCTGTCTACCATTGCGGCCAGGCTCGACTGTCCCTATCTGAGTCGCTGCTCCCTGCTGCATGCAAGCGTCCCAGCTTGGAGGAGAGCACTCACATAGGTACAGTCCTATGAAATGTCAATATGATTTATTTATTTATTTACTAATATTAGAATAAGAATTATTGTTACTAACAAATTATGGATTGTTATTGTAGCCTGAAATAAATGGATTTATTATTATTATTTCGAGAATTTTTGATCTCGTCTCTCCCTCTTGGCCGAAAGAATTTAAAGAGAGAGAGACGGTACATCCCTCGGCAGAAGCACAGTCGACCGAGGTTCAGAGCCCCAGGGAAAGAAACCGGCGAACGATGCGAGCAGTATCGAGCAGAACCGCCTTCTGCATCCGCGCTGGAAGCGAACTGCCGCGGAATCCCAAACGTCTCAGGTTGGTTTCAAGACTGGTTGGTATTAACCCGTTCGCGGATAAAACAACTGGAGTTATTTCGGTGGATGCCACGCCCCACATGTCGGTAACCTCGTGAGCCAGGTCGAGATACTTCCTCCTCTTCTCGGTTTCGGCTTTCACGAGGTTCTCATCGTGTGGGATTGTGATATCCACCAAAAACACCCGAGACTGCGCCCGGTCCATCAACACGATATCAGGTTTATTCGTGAGAATAGTCCTATCCGTGATGACAGACCGATCCCAGTAGAGCTTGGCGCGGCCGTTTTCTAGTACTGGCGCCGGTGAGTACTTGTAATATGGCACCTTCTGATTTACGAGGTCGTACTTGTGGGCGAGTTCTTGATGAAGGATTTTGGCCACTTGGTTGTGTCTGTGCAGATACTCAGTGTTGGCAAGAGCGGAACACCCGGAAATAACATGTCGGAGAGATTCTCCAGGATGGGCACATGCCCGGCAGATGTCCTGGGTCCCATCCTTGATAATGTATTTCCGGTAGTTGCGCGTCTTGATCACCTGATCTTGTATTGCACAGACAAAACCCTCGGTTTCCCCGAAGAGGTCACCAAAGCGCAGCCAATGCATGGAGGTTTTTTTGTCAACATGAGGCTCGTGAAGGGCCTTGTGAAACCTCCCGTGCAATTCCTTTCCTCGCCACACAGACTCTCGTTCAGCGGTGCTAAGTACAACCGGGTCGCGCCATTCTTCGCTGGCTAAGGACAAAGGGGTGAGTCCTTTATCACATGCCACGACTTCTTTATGGATTGCATCATCCGTTTTCGACAGGAAATAATCCCTGAGACTGCATATTTCACGGTTGTGCATAGCCTTGGCGTTTAAAAAGCCTCGACCACCACACTTCCGCGGGAGATACAGTCTCATGACCGACGATTTCGGATGATGCATCCTATGAAGGGTCAGGATTGTGCGGACTTTTCTGTCCAGAGCATCTAGTTCGGTCTGAGTCCATCTGAGCACTCCGAATGTGTACATGAGAACAGGCATGACCCAAGCATTATAAGCTCGTACCTTATTTCCGCCCGACAAAAAGCTCTCAAGCACTTTTGTCAGGCGATTATAAAATACCCCACAAACGGCTTGTTTCATGTCTGCTTCATTCACACCGATTGTTTGGGACATGCCCAGATACCGGTATGTTTCAGTCTCAGAAAGGGATTTCAATCGATTGGAGCCGACATCGACTCCATCGGAGCGAACAACATGACCCCTCTCCACATGCAAGACCGCACACTTTTCGACCCCTAGCTCCATCCTGATGGAGTTGCTGAAATCATCAGTGATCTTCAACAACTCCTCCAGTTTCTGAGCTGTGGGGCCAAAAAGCTTCAGGTCATCCATGTAGAGAAGGTGCGATATCCGCATTCCTCCCCTCCGAAACTGAAAGCCCGCCGCTGATTTCTCCAAAAGTTGACTCAAAGGGTTCAGCGACAAGCAAAACCAAAGCGGGCTCAGACAATCACCCTGGAAAATACCCCTTTTTATCCGTATTTGGTCATCGGCATCCGTCATTTTCTCGCCTGCTAGACTAAGGATAGTACTCCATTGCCCCATACATGCTTCAAGGAAGTGTCGAACTGTATTGTCGACTTTGTACAGCTCAAGGACCCTTAGGAGCCAAGAGTGGGGAACCGAGTCGAAAGCCTTTTTGTAGTCTATCCAGGCGGCGGAGAAGTTCCGACGGTTGCGTCTGACCAGTTTGCCAGCGACCGCGTCAATGAGGAGCAGCTCCTTGCTACCGCGGCTACCACCCCTACATCCGTTCTGAGCATCCGAGATGATGTGATTTTCAACAATGTGTTGAGAAATCTTGGAGTTCAGAACGGAAGTAAGCGTCTTGTATAGAGTACAAAGACACGTGATGGGGCGGTATTTCGATGGATCCGCGGTATCTTCGCTTTTTGGAGCTAAGTGAGTGACTCCGGTAGTTAAGAAGTTCGGGAGCGTACCATCGTCAAGGGCCTGTTGGAACTGCCTTGCGAGGGTAGCATGGGAACGCCAGAATCCTTTCAGCCAGTAATGCTGCAGTCCGTCTGGTCCTGGACTTTTCCAGTTCGGGGCTTTACGGACCGCAGCAGTTACGTCCTCCTTTGAGATTCTGACTGGATTCATTGGCGTGATAGACGCACATGCTCCCTCGACAGCTTCGAACCACGGGTCTTCCTGATGAGTGACAGGCTGTGACCATAGGCTTCGCCAGAAGGCGACTACATCAGCCTGCTCCGGTCGAGCGCCTATCGATCTCATTTCCGGACGCTCCAGAGTTCTGTAAAACTTCTTTTGGTCACTCTCGAAGAGACGATTGTGTTGGTGCCTCTTTACCGTTTCGGAGTATCGCCTTAATCGCTTACCCCAAGCAGCAATCTTCTGCTTCAGGTAGTCGATGCGCTCTGTTAGGTTTTGGTTAAAGTCTGGGTGCGATATATCAATGTCTTGCCCAGCAAATGCCTCCGCAACAAAGCGCATCACTCTAGGCCTCGTGTTGCCTGACCTGAAGCTGGTCAGTTTGCCGATAAGGATCCTTGCTCTGGTGATACGGCGGTTAATTCTGCGTTGCCAGGCTGGTATCTGACCACTTCTGGGAGTGATTGATCCAGTACCTGGCATACGAACGCCAACTATCCGGCAAACTGCCATAGCGGCGCTGAATAGCACCGTATCCGTATCCCAGAGGTCGATGCTGCTTTCCAGAAATGGAGGCAGCACCTGATTAATGACCCCAACGACATCCCGAACCTTGATGCTCAGAGGCACTCGGGGAGCCGAGGCCTCAGTTCCATAGGCACTTGGCGATACTCTACAATCGTCTCTTCTAATATGCTCCTCATTTGCTCTAAATCCTGGGAGACCGTTTCTGCAATGTTTTCTTCTGCGACATTTTGTGGATTAAGTTCTGACTCTTCATTGCCATTTGGTTGGGTAGAGACATCTTCCACATGTGGTGCATTATCCATTACAGGAACAGTCTCGCGTCTCAGTTGTTCGAGTTCGGTAGCGTTAAATACGTTAGAGCGCTGTATATACCGAACTCTGTCCGCTAGGTTTTGTTCCGTGACAGTTATCGAGGGCTCCAGCAACAGAAATTCGCGGAACATTACTGCTCGATATCCCGTTGCACCGGTATTGCCCCCCGTTGCTCTGAAGTACGCGCGCATGGCATTGGCGTTCATTTCGCTAGACCATCTCATGCGCCGTACTCTCTCACCAGCGGCGAGTGCCGAGTGCTGGGTCTGTGAAGACCCTGCCGACACCAAGCCAACTGGTGGTGATGGTGGATTGGCGGACTGGTCAGGTGGTTGGACCAGTCTGCGGTTTGTGCTGGCGGCTCGCATGCTGCTACGTCCAGCGCCAGCCCCAGACGTGCCCTGGCGATCACCCCCAGGTAGCGGCCCTATACGTTTACCATTATTCCTTACCATCATTAAGAGTTTGCCATTGCCCTGTTAGCCGTGTAAGTTTTGTACACGTTGTCCGCCTCTTACGTGGCCTGCTGTTCGGCTCGGACGTAGGGTTGGACTTTAAGAGGCTTAAAGTTAAATTATTAATAATAATAATATTATTATTATTATTAATAATTTGCAATATTCCGCTAAACACTCTTACCATGCTATTCAAAATGCAGACTCAAGCACGGCCCGCCCTCCCGCATAAAACATGCACAAGCAAAGCAAGCAGTACGAGCACAAAATAAAGCAATCTTAAATAACAAGCAAGAAAGCTTTTTAGCGGAATATTGCAAATTATTAATATATCCACAAATTTACATTATTATAACTATCTCTGCGGCAATGGCGTGCATAGAACTTTTCTTCGGAAAAGCAACCAGAAGGTCAGGTTTTACAATAAAAAAAAAAAGTAAAAAAATTAAGTTACACTTTGAAAAAAAAAAGTTTGTATGGCGCCAGGGTAGGTACTGCCTACTTAAGAGTGAATATTTTCATACAAATTTTTTTTTCAACATTTTATTTAATTTTTTTTATATTTTTAAAATTATCAAACTTGACGTTCTGGTTGCTTTTCCGGAAAAAAGTTGTATGCACGCCGCTGCTCTGCGGTCAAATGTTCTTAATCCAGAAATTCACAACAATGCATTTGGCATTTGGCTGTGTATCAATAAAATTCATCTTATAATATATGCTCATCCCACTCTCTCAGACCGGGATCACTATCTCTATCAACGTGTTCTTAGCCAATCAGAGTACGTTAAAAGATGGCGGAAATTATTTTGAACAAAATTCATTCAAAGTCATGCATTAGCCTCTTTGGGTTAGTTGCTCCGATGACAAAAACACATGTGGGTCTATTCTCTGCCTAAGGAACTCTTTTCACCCTGACTTCGACGTTCCTAGATTATATAAATGTCAATACATTTAAACATATTCTCAGAAGAAAAAAAAATATACTAAAATCACATTGTCCAAGGAGTATGGAAAAAGAAATTTACTCCACTCTACTCTCCCAGCTACTATCTTTAGTACTATATTGTAACTGTTTACATCAAGCTAGTGATGTTTTTATCCCTTGTAATCTACCAGTTACTCTCGTGTAAACTAGACTTAACAACGGAATAGTCGGCGCGCAGAAAATTTCGTCACGTATGTTGTCAATATTTTAGGAGTCAGGCATATATTTATTATATGTATTGCATATATTAATAATATTATTTATTCCTTATTCCTATATTTTCATTTTATTCAAGTGTAATTTTTAAAATTAAATTTAAGTAATCCCAACCTTTATTATTGCCTCTGCATATTGCCCCATATTATTATTTATGACATAAAACTATTATCTATACACATATATTATTTTTCAATGCATGTGCTCGTAAAGGCCCACTTTTTATGCATCAAAACCGAACAGAAAGTCGATTATTTTGCCCTAGGGCTTTATTATTATTATTTTTTAATTTAGTTACAATGGTTGGCTAACCTGCAACCTTTCCTGTGTATTATTATTATGCCCTATTATTATTTTGCCCTAGGGCTTTATTATTATTATTTTTTAATTTAGTTACAACGGTTGGCTAACCTGCAACCTTTCCTGTGTACCATACATTTTATACTTTTTTCCACTGTTTAACGGCTCTGGATACAGTCTTTTTGAGCCAATCATAATTTAAAGTTCACAAGATTACATTTGTTTTATTTCTTCACACTATGCATTGAAAAACGTAGTATGATACACGGGCGTAAGAGCAATAAATTACTCGGTTACGTTTAAAACACTCGCTATTTTCGCCCTTGTAGCATATACTACTATTATTACTTATGTTACATTAAAACCGACCTGTAATAAGTGTATCTGTTATACTTACATTATATAAGTAAATATATTTCATTTCACTTCCTTAGTTCAACAACCGCTCCTACACGATTTGGAATATAATTTTTATGAATTGAGTAATCATTAAGAAAAACAACAGTAAGAAGTGATTACCTATTTTAATTTTATATGCTCGTGGATGTTTTCGTAAAGTCATCATAACCGCACCCTTTGGCTCTGTTAAAATAAGAAAAGGTGTCTGTCTGCATTTGCATATTATTTTGGACTTTGCTGAGCCAAATAGTCAGTTCAAAATTCAAAAAGTTTATTTTGCAAAGTAGGTATATATAATACACGTTTCACAAGTCAAATTTTAATCTTATAAAAATATATGTAATACAATAATAAATGTATATGAACTAGATTAAATGTTTATTTAATTTATGTAGCAATATATATACGATTAAAATTATAGGTAAAATATTATTATACAAGGTGAAACCCAATCAACCGCCCGAACCCATGCCGGAGACCCGGCCAGGGACCAGGAACAAGGTTCAATGATCACCAACCGAGCCCTAATCATTTCTAAACCTTCTTTAGAGTTTTATCTGTATACAGAGACCAAAGTATAAATGAAACTCGTTTGTTTGGGAATCTCAGGGAATTTCTTGCCTGGAATAAATATTTGATATATTTTTATAGGTATCTTTTCTTTTTTTTTTGCAAATTGATCCTCTTTTTGATAAGGAACATAGGTCTGTATAGTCAACCGACGTCAATGTATTAGAATTTTTATAGAATTATTAAAATTCCCATACATTTAGTATGGAATAAAGTTTTAATTGTTATTACGCAAAACGGTCCAAGTTGCACCGCGGCCGACCAGTTGCCTAAGCATGAAATCATTAAGGTTTTCTTACGGTTGCGTTTACGTAAAATTTTGTATGGAATCTATTAGTTCCGCAACTGTCCGCTTGGGGCGGTTTTCAGATTCTAAATGAAATTTTACGTGACATTTTTAATAAAACGGTAATAATTTCATGCTTAGGTTACAGGTGTAACTTAAGGTACAGTAGGTTACAGGTTTTGAAGTTACTAAAAGCCAGCCGTCCATACGAAATGGATTGATCCTATTTTATTGTGAGGTAGGTTTGCTTGTAGCGGCCGTCCGGGCCAGTAGGCTCGCGTAAGGGTCGGTGTTCCAAGATTCGGGGTTCGGGGTTATGGCTTTTTAAGACGGTAAAAATTCAAATTTCTGAACAAAATAAATACCACTTGTTACCTTACAAGATGAAGTACAGGTTCATTAAAAAAAATCACGGCAATAATGTATAGTAACTTCAGAAAAAAAACAGGAATTTCAAGAAAATCTCTTGAATAGTATTGCAGGGCTACGGGTGTAACCTGAACTTGACATCCTGTTTTTTTTTCTGAAGTTACTATACATTAGTGCCAAGATTTTTTTTAATGAACCTGTACTTCATCTTGTAAGGTAACAAGTGGTATTTATTTTGTTCAGAAATTAATATTTTACTATCTTAAAAAGCCATAACCCCGAACCCTGTTTTGCCCAATCTCGGAACTCCGACTTTCTAATTTTGTGCTATTTTCCCTCTCTGCTAGATAGATAGATAACTTCTTTATTCCATTTCCACAGCATTACACGACAAGGAAAACAAAAAATACACATTTTACAATTAAACAATTAAAAAAGGAAAAAAAAACACAACTAAAACTAATAAATAATGTAAGTGCTGTGGTAGTGGAAAAGGTCCTCAACTCAGCATAATGCAGAGGCAAGCCACTGCGCTGATTTTCAGTTGAGGCCCGTTTCCAAAACCGACCTTATGCAATATACAAAATAAGGTGAACAATTGCTAATTCTCACCCAAGTCCTGTAAAGTTAAGGCGGCATGCCGTGGCGCGGAGACTGTGAGATGGGCGCCCCACGCGCTCAGCAGTTGGATCAGTAGACACCCCTCCCCACTCGCCGCGCCGCACACCGCCACGCTGGAGTATAGAGGGTACGGTCATGGGATCACAATAAACTATGACAGAAATAAATTTCTATGTTTGAACACTTGGCGATTTATCCATCGCAAGGAGTTATAAATTAACATTATATCATTGCAGTATAGATTCACTACCCGATGCTGTAACAGGTGACGGTAGGGCATAATGGTCTTTGACTAGCTTTGAATACACTAGCGTCCTCTAGGCGCCAAGTGGCTCACTATAAAGTGGGTATCTATAAATATCATTGCAGTATGGGAAAGCACATCGGTAAATTCACGAGTTGTGTTGAGACCTGGATAGCTCAGAGGTTAGAGCAATCGCCCGGCAAGCGAGAGGTCCCGGGTTCGAATCCTGGTTCAGAGCTCCTCACATCCAGATTTACTTTTCTTTCTGCGTTTCTATACTGCAATGATATAATGTTAATCACAATAAACTACTGTTTTTCACTATAAACACCCATGATTCGGCCATGACCTTCAACAAACGTCAAAATCGTGGGGAAAAACTGGCTGTCAAACGTGATTGTGCAGCTTACTTCAGGCCACTATAAATCACCATGGCACAGGCCGCGTATTGCAAAAAGAATACGTCTGAATGTAGCCGGGGATGAGTTTATGCATGTATACAGTCGCGTGTAAAAGTGCTTGCGGACACTACAAGCTGACGGGTGATATTGCATAATTATTCAACCTAATAAGGTAAGTAAGAGTAGGTACATAATGTGTAGGAAACTACAGTCTAGAAACAGTCTTTCTTTATATAACACAATACGTCATAAATCATCTTTCTTTCTTTTCTATGTAAAACCATCGCAATCAGAATGAATAAACTTTTGTGTGCGACTGTTCTTTGAGAGCAAACAAACGTCGACTAACTTTTTGCCGCTCCCCCCGTCCTTGTCACAGATGTGGGTCTACCGCGTAATTCTCATTTTCATCAACATCAACATGAGATTGAAATTTGACGTGCGTGCGACGACGCCCGCTTAACATGTCATCTCTTTTGCACGCGTTGAATTTCGCATGCATTTGCTTGAAGTTGATACAAATGAGAATTACGCGGTAGAGCCCCTGGTCACATTTGTGAGACTCCCCCCCCTCCCTAGTGTGACGTCAAATATTTTACAAATTTACATTTAGAAATTATTGAATGAAAACAGCGGTTCTGAAATCAGTTTTATTTCCATTTAAATTATTTTTTAATAAAATTAACATCAAATCAAACAATTAACAAAACAAAAAACGAAGTTGTTAACTTCTTCTTGTACAATTTGTTTTTTTTTAACAGCATAAGCTGCACTGTATGTTTCATATAGTTTACGGTAAAGATTACCTAAAATCACTTTTTTGTTAATGTATGGTAAAAAGTGATATTAGCAGTTGGAACAGGGGCCTATAAGCTGTCCCTAATCTACGTCCATGTAAATTTAAGCTGCTTATATTCTACAACAGTAAGTACAAAATTTCCTACCAGAAAATGGTACTTAGAAGATGTCCGCAGTACGAGTTCCTCCCGTACACGGAGTCCAAAAGTGTGCCGGTGTTGTGACACGTTGCTCACCTCCACGGAGAACCTAAACACAACCCACCTACACCTGGATGCATCCAAAACCCAGAAGATATGGTAACCGGACAATGTTCCGCACTTGTTGCAAACCGCATGTATGCAGGTTATGTCACCCACACAGGAACCAAACTAAAAGTGGCCTTCTCGCCAAAATATTGTCAGACCCTGACTCACTAATGTTTTTTATGATATTCACATCAATTTTCTTTGTATTAATCAATTAATATATTAAATATAAAATCGACCGCGATCTTTTTCAATGTAGGCCTTTCCGAGGCTTTTTTGTGACAGCTCCAAGTGTCCATAGACAAAATACCATAGACCACTATCGCATACGTTCAAAAACATACATTTTATCCGAAACAGTTAATTTTAAACTTGTTTCGTCAGTTAAAATCACAAAATAGCAGAACTAAGAACGACGTTGCTTCATCCGCGAAAGTCAGTGGTCAAATGAAAGAGAAACAAAGAAATCACCGCTAGGCACTTAGATTAAGCAAAGAGAATTATTCGGTAGGTTCTTATATCTCCAATCGACAAATTGGCCCGGTTCCCAAAAGCATGAACCATGGACAAGCAACGCTGAAAGACAAAGATAGAGCAACGAGATGGCAACGAGCTTGCACGAACGAGACAAGCGCGCTCGATCAACTCCGTACATTCCGTACTCCGTAGTTTGTAGTTTTGCCACCATTGACGCAGCGCATGTGGCTGTTATATGTCCAAGCTAACTAGACGAATGGCGAAGACTTTATTACATTGTGACAAAGGCGATCATTGATTGGCCCATTCGTCTAATTGTTTTGTACCAGTTACAATGTTTCGCTCCCGCCGTATAGTTTTATCTCGTTTACTCAAACATGTCCGATTTCAAACGAACACGACGAGAATTTTCTTAAAAATATCACTTTTATTGTGCTTAAGCGTGAAAAATGATTCCGTGTGATTTGTTTTTGCGCCTTGAGTGATTCGTGCACTGAAGAAAGGCATTTTGCAACATTATTTCCCAATAAACAACTGTTTTCACACACACTCAATGCAGCATGTACAGTAACTGCTCTATCTAACGGACGGAGACTGACTGAAACGAAGCTTGTCCATTGGACTCGCTTTTGTAGGACCACGCGCGGAAAGTGAGTACCACATCTTCCCCTTTGTTTAATCTAAGGCGAGGCGCAATGCGTTTGGCGGCATTTATCAAAAGGCGCCTAGGCGGTCGGCGCGTAACACTAGTAGAGCGAGTGGTCGACAAAATAATTGGTATCTTATATTTACACAGATATAGTTGTATATGTCGCAGACCCAACTAACGCCGTCTATCGAGCCTAGTCGGAAACGTCAAGTAGTTTACTTGGGTATGGTCGATACAGCGATGGCAACACTAAAGTCGAGTCCAGAATTAGGCGAACTAACTTGACAGCCGAAAATGTTACCAGACATAGGAAAAAATAAATAGTGATAGGTTTATGTCGACACAAATATGTCGATATAACTTTGTGCCTTCTATAAATCTGATTCTATTTATATTTTATCAAGTAATTATCGTCGAAACTTTCACAGTCATACATACTTGCCAAATAGGGACCAACTACACTAATTTATATGATATAATATGATCTGAAGGATATACTATTTAAAGCGGATATTTACGATACTTACTCCTCAAATTAGGAATAAAATACAAAAATAATGATGTTATTACAACAGGCTATTGTGATCCTTTTAGGTGATTTCTGTCGGGCTAGTACAGTACATTTCATGTACAGTGGAGACCACATCAAGCTATACACTTGCAGTGCGACATTAGCCCCTACAGAGAAGAATATAAGATAGGTACAAAGTCCAATGTGTCTTACTTGACGCGGTCTCCACTGTACCATACATATAGCATTCATCCCTTTCTTGAGACAAACGCTATTATATCGTCGATGATAATTCCAAATCCGTTATGTGTTCGATTTTAAATAATTTAATTAATTTTTATTATTATTATTTTGCTTAGTAAAATTATTAGTTTGATTTCAAACACAATAATAATGATTAACTAGACTTTTTAAACATCGATATTAACAGCACTAGCCAAACTGTGGCAACATTAGTGTACAATGAACTGTCAAGTTAGTTCGCCTAATTCTGGACTCGACTTTAGTTTCCGGTTGTCTGACGTTTTAACGTTTCGTTTGTCGGTGAGTGCTGTTCGTCATCATTCTGTTGGAGAACACCGAGACGAACGGTCATTGCTCTGAGAGTGCGTCGCTGTATCGAACTTACCGCGTTTCTCGACCAAGTAATCCGAATCTATCCGTCTGATCGTTGGTTGTTTCCTGTTAATTTGTTTGCAACAGTGAAAATAGGCGTCTGTACAAAACAACCGAACTATTATTTTGAGGTTATTGCCATGTCTGACACACGTGACAACGAACCCTCCTTCCCGCCTTCGTCATATATGTTCCTGTTTAGATTATAATAGATTTTGAAATGTGACGTCATGAAATTTAGAACCCCTCCCACCCCCTTGTCACACAATGTCACACTTCGTCGACCCCCTCCCACCCCTTTACGTGTGACGTAATTTATGGATGGCCCCTATTATTTAGATGAAACTGTTTGCAACCCAATAAAGACTGTACGTAAGTACACTTACCGTTTGCCCTTACACTTGTCGGGGCTGTAAGTGAGCTCGTCTATCGCCTGCAGCGCTAAGGTGCCCGGCCACGGCAGCGAGGCGGCACCGTCAGCGGCCAGCCCCCGCGGCCTCCTGCTCACTCGGGTACTGGAAGTAACGGGTTGATGATATTGACACCAATAGAGTATCAAACGAAAGGTACAAAAGAAATAATAACAACATCATGACAGGAGCGTGTGTCAGAGACATAGACGAATACAGCCATAAGACTCCTCATTCTGTCAATACATCTGACTGAACCAGCAGATACAACTCACCACTCCAAAATTATATGTTTCGGTAGGCCAAACCAAAATGGCTTCTATATTCATTACATTAGAGCCTTTGTCTTCGGGAAAGATAAGTTTGTGGCGCTATACGTAAGATTGGAAGAGCCAATAAGATTGCAGTATCTCGTTTCGATTGTTGACAGAATTATTTGTACGCAAGATGTTGAACAATAGACGTCTTTCTGGGCTGTATTGTCTATGGTTAGAGATGTTTACAATTGTGAACTGTCTAGTTTTCTGTTTTTAAAGTAGTGCACATTTATTTACCCACCATTCTCACTACCCTCGGATAATTAAATCAATATATTTTTCTTTCACCCTAAGGTTGCTTGGAAGATATTGCTATATAATAATAAGTGCCGCCTTGCACACAACTTTTTTGTAAATTAAGTGGTTTAATTTATTTTTTCTTAAATCAATACTTTTATGTAAAAGTGTAATAAAAAAAATAATAGAAAAAATACCTTTTCATCACACAAGCTCGCACTTGCACAAACTATTATTCATGTTTAATTTTATATATTGTGGTATTTAAGACGAGGCTTTCTTTAGGCGTTACGGCACAGCAGCTTTGCAATTACAACCCGTAGACTAACTTTCATAAAGTTGAAAATTGCGTGCGCCAAAATGCGCGCGAAACATTCAGAACGAGTCTAATTATAAGATTAAAATCGACTAAAATTACAATATTGCATTTAACTCATTTTTGAACTTACAACGGTTAATAAAAAAAAATTTCGTATTGATAGTAAAATATGACACATAAAATTAAATGGATTAAACACAAAACCAAAAAAACACTCAAAATGAGACTATTTTCAAAATTAAAATCTTTCGAGCGAAAGTTTTCCAATAAGGTAACGCTACTTACAACGTAAAGATAAAGGTTTGAAAAAACATATATATAAGTTTCATATTGATAGCGTCTGTGGTAGATTCAGTACAATCGTTCAAAATTTTTCAAAACTGTTGAAAAAGGAAGGTCTCCTCTTAATTTAAAGAATAAAGACTGTCACTGGAACAGCCAAGAGTCGTAACATTGACAATGTTACCATCTCATCGCCGTATTTCTGAAAATAATTTGATTTCCCGTATGTATCGTACACACCTTGAGAAATCACGTTGGGACGAAAATACCTTGATGAAAAAAGTTAAATTTGACAGTTCACACTCGGAAACCCCTCTGACACCCTCTCGGGGTTACATGTCGTGACGATATATTATTGTTAAGAAACAAAATACAAGAATGAAAACACGGCCACATCCAGTTTTTGTGTACTCCATTAATATAAACTTTTAAATTATCAAAATGTTGTTTACCAGCTAGCTACACACATGGCCAACTTCCTTGATTATTTAAGTCTTAAAAGTAATAAAATATCATGCAGCAATTAATCATATGGACAAAATAAATTGGCAACTACAGAGCTTGGCTCACCGACTCCATTGTGTGGAGGAAGTTGTTGGAAGTTGGCCGGTACGTGTAGCTTCACCAGTGAATCACCTTTTCATATACAATCGATTTTCAACTGAAACCCGCCCGTTGATTCTACAACAACGATAATATCTGCATTTTATTGTGGATTGCGTTAACTAACGAAGCTTAATTTTAGAGCATGGCGTTATAAAAGGCAACACATATAATTACCACCAAAATAAACTTTGATACCCCATACACTTCTACCAAAAAATAATAGTGAACATCAAAATTAGTGAATGTACATCAAATATAGTCTTGAATAGTCATTTCGCGCAGAAGAGAGCCAGTAGTCTAGGTTAGAAGGTTAGCAGTGGCGTGCATAGAACTTTTTTCCGGAAAAGCAAGCAGAAGGTCAAGTTTGACAATAAAAAAACATGAAAAAATTTAAATAACACTGAAAAAAGAAAAGTTGCTATGAAAATGTTCACTCTAGGGTAGGCAGTGCCTACCCTGGCGTCATACAATCTTTCTTTTTTCAAATTGGTGACTTGCATTTCATCCCTCTTCTAAACATATAGTGCGCATTGAAATCTTCGCCAGTGTTCGTATTCTCGAAGACTAGCCGAACCATAAATTGTAAGAGCCCTAGCAATTGGAAACTTATTAGAGAAAATAGGAGTTAGTTATTCTAAAACATGTGCGAAAGTCGGAACTGGAATCAATTAAGGGCGTCATTCTTGTTGTCTATAGCCAACAGGACGTGCACAACCTGCCATGGACTGTACAGAAAGCGTAAGGAAATACATGACGACGATTCATAGATCAGAAATGAGGTGATTCGTCAAAGAACCAAAGTCATCGACATAGCCTCTAAGATAAGCAAGCTGAAGTGGCAGTGGGCTGGCCACATCAGCCGAAGAACTGATAACCGATGGGGGAAAGGTTCTCGAGTGGACACCACGAACCGGTAGACGCAGTGTAGGACGCCCGCCAGCTCGCTGGACTGACGATCTAAAAATGATTGCTGTGGCTGGATGAGGATGGCCAAGGATAGAAAAATGTGGCGTGCCCTTGGAGAGGCCTATGTCCAGCAGTGGACCGATATTGGCTGATGGATTTGATTGGATTGAATTCATACGCGCATTAGTAAAATGGTAAAACTGTTAGTATATTTCTTGTACTGACCTCCTGACAGTAAGCAGTTCACTGGCCGCGCCCCCGCTCCACTCGCTGACGCACCCCCACACCTCGTCCCCTAGCTCCAGCTCTGTGACACCTGGTCCCACGTCCAGCACCACGCCTGGGGGTGCGGGGGGTAAAATTACAAGCCTTGCATGTACAGCAGCCCAAGGCAAAACTTTGTATAATTTATTTTTAATTAATTACCATAAAAATCACTCCTTACGTGCCAAATTATGAAAGCATGAAAAGTTCATACTTAACTGGATCAAACAATATAATTACGAATAAACTGAAGAACTTATAACGATTCCTGAGTAATAAACAGGCATTCTTGTTCATATTTATATATATATGCATTCTAAATTACAATATAAACATTGGCTACTACATTCACGCTCTCTCTCTCTCACACACACCCTCACACATCCTCACCCACCCTCTCTCCTACCCAAACATTACGACTATACACACGCACATTCCCACACTAAACAATATAGAATTAATTATTTAATTGTGTTAATATGTTAATTTATATTTTGTAACTTAAAACCACTGGCGGAAGAGCGTGGTAACCCTGTTACAGGTTTGTATAAACTTACTAGGGTTATCACAGCCCACTATGTAAAAACATCATGTTACAGAAATAAATATTTTTATTTTTTTTTTCATTTTTGTTTTTTCACATTCATATAATATATTCACATCTGTCCCCCTTAGGGAAGGCAGAGACTATAGATTTCCATCTGATACAATTCTGACTCACCTCTTTTGCCTCTTCAACATCCATCAATCTTAGTCATACAATCTCTTCTATTCCGGGTTACTTTTGACATTGCCCTTCTTCAGTATGTTGCCACTTTAATCACCATACGTCCTTCTAGGGCGGCCTGGTCGAGCTATAACCTTCCACCATACATTTTTTTTCGTCACTGTAGTTTCATTCATCCTCTCTACATGTCCAAACCACCGAAGCATTATTTTATATTATAGCCACTCCATCCATCCATCAGCCTAGTTCATCCACTGCTGGACATAAGCCTTTCCAGGACTTTGCCACTCCCGGCGGTCATCCTGGAAGAATTGCCCATACTTACACACGCTGGGCAGGCGGGTTAGTGAGCGCGGTGCCGGAACCTTCGCACCAGTGACGCCGCTGCCCGTCACCAGTCTGTTCAATATAAGGCCCGGCTATTAGGGATGGATATACCGCCATCCATCGGTCGCAGGCATGGTGGGCCTCCTGGTTTTTTGCCTGTGAGCTGTCCTCTTACTCTCCCCCGAATAACTTCGAGGGGGTCTCCAAGTAAGATGGTGGTACCTCCACAGTCGAGCCCGGCATCAGCTCTACCACCTGTGTACCTTCTAGCCACTACATCTTCTTTATAGTTCATATTCTTAAATATAACATACCAGCGAACCCTCTGCCGACAGTGAGCTGTGTCTTGTTCAGCAGGGTGCGTAGAGATCCCGCGTGCCCGCGCAGCACCCCGCGGTCCAGCGGACACACGCTGAATGCTTGCACGCGGACCAGCACCTCCCCTGCGCCCGCCCCTGCAATGTCACAATGGGGTACTTGACAGAGGAATTTTTCTAAACAAATACAGTTAAAAAAAGGGAAGAGATGATTTTGCTAAGTGTCTTGCACTCCATCTCAGCAAACTAACCGCAGTAGCGGAGTCAGGCATGTATTATAAACACACACCTCTATTATATATTAAAGTATACTATAGAAGAGTATTTAAAATCCAAAAAAAATGCCTCAGAGCTATATGTGGAGTACATTTCAGAAACTCATGCAAACCACTGTTTATGAAATTGAAATTACTACCATTACCTTGCCTATACATTAAACAAATAGTGACTTTTGTTCGTCAACATCCTCAATATTTTCCTAAAAAAAAGGAAATATCACATAGATCACAAAGAAATAGGGTAGGTGACAGATTGTTTATCCCCACATGTAAACTAACAGTAACACAACAAAATGTTTATTATATGGCTGTCAAAGTATTTAACGCCCTTCCTGATGATTTTAAAAACATAACGCAGAATGAATTTAAGCGTAAAATACACAATTGGTTACTGAGCCACTGTTTCTACTGTGTAAAGGAGTTTTTTGCCTATGAGGAGAATTTGAAATGGTAGACATTTATATTCAACGAAATAAGTTCATATTCTTTGTAACTTCTTTCTTGACATTTTTCATTATTATTTTTGACATTGTAAATATTATGAAATTGTACAATTAAAATGTTTAACAACGATGCATGCTATTGGTACTAAATATTTGTACGCCTTCATAGGCAGATTTTTGAGGAATCATGATCAACCCCAATGTAACCAATTAATTTACCAAAAATTGAACAAATAAACGCTGATTTGATTTGATTTATAAATGCGAAAGTGTGTTTGTTGGTTTGTCCTTCTTTCACACAGTAACGGAGCAACGGATGACGTGATTTTTGCATAGGGATAGTTTATGGGCTCGACAGTGACAAAGGCTACTTTTTAAACCGGGAAAATGCAAACGAAATCAGCGCAGGCGAAGCCGCGGGCAATAGCTAGTATTATATAAATGTAACATATTAATATATATATAATTTGTAACCTATATTATAAAGTAGTACCATTTAAATAATGCGGGTAGGAATCTTCGCCACTCTTCCAAATTCGAATTTCCGTTTTCTATGCAATCCATGACAGATTGTTCATTTCAGTACAATGCACAATGTTCCGGACAAACAATGTAGGTAATTATAAAACCGCTTTTGATGTTGTAGGTAATTACATTATTGCAGTATTTTTTTATATTTTTTTATATTTAAGGAAAACTAACAGCACAAAGTTTGAACATTGAACAATTTACAGCATATTAAAAGTTTCCACTAATAGTAACATATTAAAAAGTAAAAAATATATAAAAATGTATGGGAATAGAATTATAAAGGTACTATACAGGGATAAATATTTTAATAACGGATTGGACTCACTTGTTTAACTGTGCAAGGAGGCACAGGTCGAGCTTTCAATGAGGTTATGACTCACCATCATCAGGACTTTTCGGAAGCACAGCCGCGCGCGGCGTTCAGTTTTGTATTGGCATCACTCCCCTCCTTCGTTGCTGCTCTCGTTTCCGCTATTCGGCTGCGTTCAGAGATATCCGTTATCGGAACTTGACTCGACCGGAAGTTTGATACATAGTCAACTAACCAGGAGAAACAGCATCCTCCACCAACAGAACGGATTGGTCAGAGTGTGTGTGCAGCGCCCGCGCATGCGGTCCCTGCAGTGGTCGCGATGCTACCCGCACACCCAGCGCTAGACCGGTCGCTGCGCCGCACGCCACGCCGCACACGAATATCATCATACTTCGACGCCATACTGGGGAGTGGGCACACGATATCATGTTGAAATACGAAGCTATTAATTATGGAGTCAACAAAAGATATATGTAAACAGGCCTGACGCAAACACCTCGATCATAACGCCAGGGCCACAGCTTCAGGCTTCTGGCGGCGCTTCTTGCTGCGCTTCCAGGCGGTTTTTGCAACGGGCTTTGCCCTGCCACGACACCAGTTAGCGCCTTCATGTATAGCGAGCTCACTCGCTCAAAGCGCTCGACACTAGGTTAGTCCTGTGCGCTCGATCACTGTTTCAACCGTCCGTCTCCCCGCACACCGCCGTCATGAGAGCACAAGTCACTTGAAGCCGGACAAGACTCGCGAGCGGCGACCCATGGCCGGCTCTATACAACTTCATACATTTGTTCTCTCCGCCGGCGCCGTCGCAAGAAGAACAGCTTGGCGCGCCTCTCGAAGCCTGAAGTTGTGGCCGAGGGGTAAGACACTGATAGATAAGATGAGGAATACAGAGAGGATGAATGAAAGTAGAGTGACGAAAGAAATTTGTGGAGCACAAGTGGACGCAGACCGCTCTGGAAGGACGTATGCTGACCAAATTGGCGACAAACTGAAGAAGGGCAATCTCAATTTTTAAATACTCTTTGACAGTTAAAAACTTTCGTGAAATCCTATAATTGGTCTTAGTTTGTATACTTATAAGTTTATAATTACGATGTTTTTTTTTAAATAAGCTTATTGTAATTGACTGCTGGGATTCCGAATAAAAAAATATTTTTCAATGCAAGTGCTCGTAAAGGCCCACTTTTTATGCATCAAAACCGAACAGAAAGTCGATTATTTTGCCCTAGGGCTTTTTTTTTTTGGTTAACCTGCACCCTTTCCTGTGTACCATAAATTTTATACTTTTTTTCCACTGTTTAACGGCTATGGATACAGTCCTTTTGAGCCAATCATAATTTAAAATTCACAAGATTATATTTGTTTTATTTCCTCACACTATGTATGATACACGGACGTAAGAGCAATAAACTACTATAAATATTATTTATTTAATTATCTCAAAAGTAACCGGCATTGAAGTTCTTGTATGACTAGATGTGGAAGAGGCGATAGGTGTGTCAGGGTTCTTCATCTCTTCAATAACACATCAGTGGGTCTTACAATGAATATTTTTCGAAATACCTACTAAATAACATTTTAACTGAGACAAAAACTAAACATGTCTGGCTGTATGTATGATATGTAGTACGTATGTTTCGTTTTAACTCGGGAAATACTCAACGGATTTGGATGCAGCTTTCTTTATTATCGTAGTGAACCGATCAACATGAAAATATAAAATATTGTAGGCGTTGATAAAATAACCACCAAGCCGAAAACGGGGCAGAGGGCGAAACTCTAGTCTATAATAAATTTAATATTTTTGTGTTAACAAGATATTATATATTATGGTGCTTTCCTTCAGGGGCGGTAGTGGCCAAGCGTTAGCACATAACTTTTTGCTGGAAAAGCAATAAGAAGGTCAAGATTCAAAAAAAGTTTGTATGAAAATTTATCACTATAGGATAGACAGTATGTATATGATGCCTACCCTGGCGTTACACAAGTAATTATTTTTTTGTTGTCAATATGTGAGTGGTTGACCAAAAAGGGACCTCAAGGGAAAATAATTGATTTCGAGTAAATCGCGTTTGAAGTTTGAAGTGTGAAACTAGTGTGCGCTGTGTGTAGTAAGGTGTAATTTCTACAAAACTTTCTCAACTCACAAAAAAAAAACTACGGCACCTAAAAATATGCTGGTTAGACCAAAACAAAGCTAAAAGACCATAGATTCAAAAATTCCAAAAAAAAAACGTCTCCAATCCCTCCAGGTCCCTTTTTGGTCAACCACTCACATATAGACCTTCTCATTGCTTTTCCAGCAAAAAGTACACCACTGGTTAGAACATTGTGAATTAAAAAAAAATAACAGTCTTATGTGCTTAGATTTGTTTTCGATTATATAAAAAAAAATCAAAGGTGAATTTACCCCTATCCTTAAATAAAGTCTTCAGTTCTTCATAAAGTAACATCGGCGACATGAGTGGCGCTCCTTCTTTGATCCGTCTGACTGTGTCTGTGGTGAACGCTACCACGCGTTGTCGACTCTCGATTATCAGTTCGTGTTGCCATATTTCGATGAATGTTTCTCGTATCTGTAAGAATAATAGGTTACGTATTTGCTCAATGTGTTTTTGCATTTATCAATCAATATTAGTACTTTTATTTCACGACGTGACGTTAGGCTTAGTTGTAGTAATGCGCGCTCCCGCTCTAACGTGTGTGTGTGCGTAATGTGTGCGATAGGGAGTGCGCTTTAGAAACGTAAACGTGCACGCACCACTACAACCAAGCCTAACGTCACGTCGTGAGATAAAAGTACTTTTTTTTTTATAATATTTATAGTGAAATTTATTGCTTGGAAAACTGAGTAAATTACAAGATAGGAAAAGTCAGTTAGAAACAAATTCTCTGATAAAAATAAATCTCAGATGGTACATGAACCCATATCTCTTTCATCACAGGTCAGTGAGTTTTCCAGTTTGTCTACCGACATGTACTAGAGTTTTCTGAATTTTATAATAATATGATACACCAGCTAGTAATGCACTAATATATATTCACGAGGGTGTTGTGTACATTTCACACTGTATATTTTGTAAACAATATGTGTTAGTTGTTCAGTATCAGTTTTATCCACAATGGCTAAGTGGTTTCAGCAAATGTTAGCCATTTATCCATTTATAAATAGACTATATTGTAGGTAGATTATTCTTATATAAATTTAGTTTAAGTATACATACTTTTCGTATAGCCTCGGCTGTCTGTTGGAAAATATCTTCAGCTCTACTCTTGCTGGTGTCGGCTGCTGTCCTGGCTGCCTCCTGGAATAGTATACAAGTCTAGATACTGATGAACATTCAAGACTGGATAAATTTCTGGATGGCGATGGCTAAGACACAACACTCATGATCATGGAGAGTCAGTGCAGGACTCACCATGCCCGATAGGAATTGAGAATTTAGATGGCTGTGACAGAAGAGTATTTAATATTGACTACTCAAGTCAATTGCAATTTCCAGAATTAAAAGCTTATATAAAATATACATTTTGTAACGGCAGCCTATATTAACTATTCTGTCAACATATCAATTAAATTGCACAGTTCTCATGTTATAATTTATCTGCCAATTTCCATTACTCAACTGATGGCCATCCAAGGCTAAATATACTGTGTGTAAATATACTGCTATCTTTTTGGAAATATACGAGTTTTTAACAAAAGTGCGGGAACCCTAACGCAACGAGATATGGGCGTTTTTCGAAGCAACGTCATCCGTGAAACAGCTGTTCACTACAAAATAGACCTTCCTCCTTTGAGATAAAGTCTTTAAGTTACAGTTGAATATCTTCTTCTGTGAATATTTGCATGGGTATTCTTCTTCGGAGAGTTGTTCAGTATGATCAGTAGGTAGGTGGGTCTCAGACTATTAACACTATGTATATTTTAGATTTTTAAATATTGTTTTATTTATGTATATTTAATTGACAACCACTCAAGGCTAAATACATGTATATTATTAGAGTTTCCAATATTGTTTTAGTTATGTATATTTAAAGTTACATCCTACTAAAATAAACAGTTCTAATGGATTATATTGTTTTTTGTTTGATTTCAAAATACTCACAATTAACTTATTTACTTAATTGATTAATTTTAACTGGATCAAGGTAGCTTTCCAATGTCAAAGTGAATTTCAAATTTCTGACAAGACTTTGAGTTGTTCGTTTTCACTCGGGTGGTTGTGGAATGGGTGACAGTTAATTTTACCTCTACCTGAGTGTTTAGGAGTGCTACCCAAATGGTAATCTAGGTAGAGGGATGAAAGTGAAGGCAACTTTTCTCATTTACTTAAAACTGTGCAAAAAAAGAAAAAAAAAATACAAAATTCAGGAATTCACATACTTAGGTGTTTATTTTATGCCAATAAACGAATTCAACTTTTTTTAGAAACATCGTACAAAAAACCTTTTTTAAGACAGAGACAGCCCATCCATATCATTATCCTGAGTTGAACTTGACATGCTAAATATTCTGTAAGATAAATTGTTTATTTGATTGCATGAAATTATCATAAGTAATATACTTAAATATTCAAATAGGCCAACAAATAATGCATAGGTATTTTGCAAATTCAATGTCATTAACACAGCTTTAGGTCTATTAATACAAATCATAACATAAACACTTCTCCAAAAACTTGTTATGATTAAAAACAGAAAACCTGTTATTTAACAACAGGTTTTCTGTTTTTTTAAACAATAATAAGGGAAAAATTTTAGGTTACTAACCTGAAGTGCGTCAAGCTTTTCCCCAGCTCTCAGCTTCAGTTCATCCATTTCAGATGAAGGACGTTGAAGGGCAGTTGTTGCCTAAACAGATTTAGTTCTAGATAAGTGTCAGACCTTCACCTTTGTACACAATTTGCCCTAAATAACTTCACTACCAAAATAGATTTTAAAATCAATTAAACAATACTAATACAATTTTTTACTGCAAAAAAATGATATGGTTTTTAGTTTTTAAGACTATTTTATTCATAATTATGTTTAAAATTCTCTAAAAGCAATGGGAAAGGCAATTTATACCTTATACAAACAACATAACCCCAAAATTGGCTGACAGCTGACTGTGACATAACAAACGTCAAAATTATGAAAGCGTTCATTTATTTTCTGTTTAGCCTTTCAAACAAGAAGGTACAGCTGTTTACCAAAAGTTAGGAATAAGTAGGCTGCATGTCTGCAACGATCCTTTTGCTTCATAAATTTGACATTAAAATTATTATTACTTTCCACAAAATCCCTTTTGTTTTCGAAAAAATTGTTGACAGCGCCATCTGTTTCCTAGCAAGTTGAACAAGAAAATACTAGTCACTGAAAGTAGTAGCTTTAACTACTCGACACTAGATGTCATCGTGTAAATTATTAGTTAGGCTATTGGATAATAGATGTCACGACAGGCGTATTTAATTTTCCGACATGAAAAGTAACTCCAAAGTAAAATCTCTTAGAAAGTCCCTATTAGAACACACAGTAGGTACCTACTTATACTGGTGGGAAATATTATTTTTGATTTCAAAAAGTGTGTTTGATATCATTATTGTTAATATAATTATTAATTTTCATAAAGTGATAGTAAGTGAAAAGTTGTAAATTTATCCTTCGAGTGATTTTATCGATAATACCTTTTTATCTAGGAATCCAAAAAATTTACATTATATGTAGGTACCTTTAAATCACGTGAGGATTTTTAGCCAACTTTTTTACCCTCCCGCCCTTTGGCTGAGGTCTTATTAAACATTATGTGATTTTTTTTTTATATTCTACCATAGACGAATTCGTCCATGATTCTACAGATATTTTCACAATATGTTTTAATGCAAAGTTATAATGAAATCAGAATCTGAAAACTGAGAATTTGGTATTGCTGCGCTTGAATCTTTAAATTATTGTTGTTGTAACAAACAAAAGTTCATCTTTCAGTAGCGCTGAGTACGTCATTATTACAACCTCAAAAATACAAAATTCTATATTTACTTTATAAAATGGTCGTTTTCTGGGGTGGGACTCCCCTTTTAAGTTTTAAAAACCTGTATTAAGGGAGACCCGCTCTTTCTGCGGATCCAAATTTACATATTGCAAGTATTTAATTTATGCTTCTAAAGAGGTAACGCTGCCAGCCTGCTAGGTACTCTCCCGCACGACTGCAGCGACCTCGATAGAATTTTTATTTAGTTTAATTTAAAATATAATTTAGTTTTTTTTTTTGTTATGTATTATTATTGAATAAATTTGTACCATAAAAAAAATACCTATGCTTCTATTTAAAAACTTGATATAAAAGAAAAAGTAGTAAAGAAAAAGTTTTTTACAAGGTCTTTCTCTGCTTATGAATATATGTAAGTATTTATATACGTGTGAGGGTGAGGGTGTGTGAGAGGGTGAGGGTGAGTGTGTGTGTATGAGATGATGTGTGTCGCCTCTGCCCTACGACTTGGGTCTTGGGATCGGGGTTAAGCCACTGTGCAGAGGCGGGTGTGTGCGTGTTTAGAGCATTGTTTGAGATAGAGTATGTTATGGTGTATGTAATGTATGTGTGCGTGTTATAAATTGGTTCCCTAACCCTACAACCTTAGTCTAGGGATCTATTGTTAATAACTCTAGGGGATGTACGCATGGTGGTAAGGCATATACATCGGGATATTTAATACATATAGGTATATTACATACAAAGGATGTGTTAATGATGTACCTACTCAGAAAATTAAACCACATGTTCTACTGACAGTTGAACTTTTGCTTTAGGACTTTTTTCGTTTTCCCATAGAAAATGACATGCTGTTTATTTTTCTGAGTATGTATACAAGGTGTAACAGAAAGGTGTAACCATATTTGAAGAGCTTATTCAGTCAATGGTAAAGAACTACTTTTACTATGGAGCCAATCTCGAAATCTCAAAAAAAAATCTGCCCTTCCATACATTTCGGACGAGCGGCATTGCATTTTTCTATGAAACAGATAATTATTTTTTTTGAGATACAGGGTTTGTTCCATAGTAAAAGTTGTTCTATACCGTTGACTGAATAAGCTCTTCAAATATGGTTACACCTTTCTGTTACACGTTGTATATAAGGTCTTTCAATTTAAATGGAAAGTAAATTAGAAGGTGATTCAGTATCGTTAATACATCACATTTCACTGAAAAGTACTTTTTTTTGCGCGAACATTTTCTTCACTTGTATATACAAACTGAGTCAGCTGATCGGACCACTTTGTACTGAGAAGTGAAAAAAAAATCGCGCAAAAAAAGTGCTTTGCAGTGGAATGTGATGTATTAACGATACTGAATCACCTCCTAAATTACTTTCCATTTAAATTGAAAGACCTTATATATATATATATTTACAGTCCATACTAATTGATGTAGGCAATATAATGAATGAGATACCATTTTTATGGGTATGTATATTGTCCATAGTAATTAATGTAAGTAATGTAATGAATGAGATACCATTTTTATGAGTATGTATATTGTCCATAGTAATTAATGTAAGTAATGTAATGAATGAGATACCATTTTTCTGAGTATGTATATAGTTATACTAATTAATGTAGGTAATGTAATGAATGAGATACCATTTTTATGAGTATGTATAAGGAGTGTTTCAACAATATCTAGAGATTTGATATTTGAAATTTTGCTAGCTATTTGAGTTTTTTTTTTAATAAAATTATAAAACCAACTTTTTTCCCATATGCCCTGAATCCGCCCCTCTCGCACTGCGCGATTTTTCGCTTGGAGTGACAGTGACAAAAATAAAATTCGCATAGCCTCTTAAGTATCCTTATCTTCATCCACGTGACATGTTAATTAGGGCTACTTTTCCCAAACACTCATTTATTAAATATACACCTAAAACTAGATTTCTTTAGAGAATACTACTTATTTCTAATAAAAGAAAACATTATTATACTGTTATAATAGTAGTTTATGCTACAAGGGCGCAAAGGAATAAATTACGAGGACGATTTTTTTAAACGTAACCGAGTAATTTATTGCTTTTACGCCCGTGTATCATACTACGTTTTTCAATGCATAGTGTGAGGAAATAAAACAAATATAATCTTGTGAACTTTAAATTATGATTGGCTCAAAAGGATTGTATCCAGAGACGTTAAACAGTGGAAAAAAAGTACAACATCTATGGTACACAGGAAAAGCTGCAGGTTAGCCAACCATTGCAAACAAATAAAAAAAATTATAATAATAAAGCCCTAGCGCAAAATAATCGACTTTCTGTTCGGTTTTGATGCATAAAAAGTGGGCCTTTACGAGCAATTGCATTGAAAAACGTTTTAAGTTTCTCTTAAGTTAGACAAAAAGCTCAGATTCTTTAAATTCTCTCGCACATTACGAGATAAGTGCTTATTTATTAAATGAATTCTTTTTAAGCAAATTAAAGAGGACGACTTTATTTAAAACATTGTAATCAATTTAATTCAGATACAATTTTTTTTTTGTTATTTAAGTGTATTTAATTACTGTGTTAATAATAAAACTGAAATTAAATCATAAAACATCAAGCTGTTTAAAATCATAAAACATAATTATAATAAGTTTTGTACTACGAGTATATACAACGTGAAATTTAATTCATTTTGCTAACGAAAACTGGTGATAGTACTCGTCCATATGAACAACTTTTACTATGAAGCCAACCCTGAAATCGTGAAAAAAAATCAGCTGTTTCATACATTTGGGTCGAGTAGGTATTTAACTTTTCTATGGAACAGCTGATTTTTTTTTTTACGATTTCAGGGTTGGCCCCATAGTAAAGTTGTTTATATGGACAAGTACTATCACCAGTTTTCGTTAACAAAATGACTTAAATTTGACGTTGTATACTCTTACTGAATTGTTTAAACTGTTTTATTATATATTATATATACATACTTTTATGGATATTATAGTAAAAATTAAATAAAAAGAAAACTTTCGATATATATTTCGACCCACTTGAGATCGTCGTCAGTCGATATAATAAAATAAAAAATAATAAAACAGTTATAAAAAGCTTTTATTAAGGAAAAATATTTATTTTCATCTTACTGAATTCTGAATTACTAATTCAATTTTGTCGTTACCAGTAATTAAAAGAGTTCAACGCTATTTTTTACTATTCTTTAAATCAAAACACAAATAATTTGATTTGATTTAACACTTTAAAGAGTTTACACTGAATGCAAGAAAATATTTTTTCTGAATAAATACATGAATATTTGTCATATGTATTTTTTTCAAATGAAATATACCCATTACTCCGTGTTTTTTAAATACCGTGCACTTTATAGCCCTATCTGGCCTTTTTATACGATAAACAGCTGTGCTTTTACATTTTCACGGCTCCTACGTCATGATACATGCATTCCCTGATTTGAGATCATATTTATTTTGATAACTATATCATGTTAACCATCTTTGACACATTTTTAAGAGTATACTTTCTTAGAGATGTAATTTTTCACGAATAAGCTTTAGATTAACTACGAATAGTGTGCTGAGTAAAATGAAGTTTGAAGTAATACTTTATTGTGAAACACTAAACTTGGTGTTATACATATCTTTGAACACTTGAATTTTGGTATTTTATCTACAAAATATCTTTAAGTTAGAATCTTAAATTCCCCGATACCAATCACACTTAAATATATCTAGTTTACCTCGATAGGTGTCTGAAATCTCTCTTCATTATTTCGCTTTTCGCTTTATTATATCTACAGATGTGTCTACAGGTTGTCTTGAGGGATGTTGTCGATTTAACCAAGACAATGGCCAATAATTGCAAAAACATCTCCAATATATCTACATTCTTTTTTAAGTATAAGGAAAGCTACGTGGGTAGTTACGTCATCTCTGCAGACGGAGCCAAGATCTGATGACCTCATGACCCTCAATACTACAGGGACATTGATTGTTGGATACCTCTTTACCTTCACCTTTGCGTTATTTTTTCCAACAATTAATTTCCACCCAAAGGTTTTCTGGAAGAAATCGCTATAAGTGATAAGGCCACCAATTGTTACCTTTTTTCATAAGTTTGTCCGCTTTTACCTTATTTATTTATTTTGGTGTACAATAAAAGTATTTGTCTTGTCTTGCCTTGTCTTGTCTTGCCTTGTCTTGTCTTGTCTTTATAATCCCTCTTCCCCCGTAAGTATATACTCGTATAATTCTTATTCTTTATTGTACATAAATTACATAATTAACACACGTAATTACACATTATTACATATAATTACATTACACATTATTACATATAATTACATTACACATTATTACATATAATTACACACGTAAACATTAAAATTAGTGTACAGCGGCGAGCTTATCTCTATGAGAGATATCATCCGGCAAACCGAAACAGGATCAGGAATACATAAAAGAATAGTAATCATATTATGTTATTGATAATATCAATATCATATATTATATGATTATTTATATTCATAGTTATAAGCGCTGCGCAACAGGTCATATTTATGCCTTCTTAGTTAGAAGACCTGAAAGGGTGCCTAGAAGGGTGAAAGGGTGAAAGGGTGCCTAGAAGGGTGAAAGGGTGCCTAGAAGCATAATGTCATGGAAAATAACCTTCCTTCTACAATAATAATAGGTACTTGTCTTTACATTGTTAACTTTATTTCTTTAAATAACAAGAGAAGAAATAGACGTCACGTTGCATAGCAACCAGCATTCCTTTCTAATCGCAATCAAACACATAACTAAGCAACAATCATCCATAATATTGCAGTAACGTTTGAATCATACTAATAATTACGTAATTTATAGTAAAAAATCCACACGAGACTGCGAATACGCACATCAGTCACACATGTACATTCTGTCTGTACACACGTGAAGTACAACACTAGGATGTGTTTGCATGTGTGCGTGCGGGCCCTATGTTGCAATCCCTTATATAGGTCACGCATAGACATTAATAGAATATGCAGGGACGGACTCAAGGCAGGAAGGTTTCTTAATTTTTCAACACTTTTAAGACTTTTTATTAACAAATGTAATGTGGTTTGATTAGATCAATGTATCTAATTGAAGGAAGGTCCTACATAAGTTACATAAATATTGGAATGGGTGCAAAGTAATATACAGTCTACTATATATTAGAACTCTGGCTTCATTTACTGGGGAATTCCCAAGCATGAGCATTGCGCACGCTCTAAAATTTTTCGAGGTTATCCTAGATTTTTTGAAAATGATTGAGAAAAAAAGAGGATAAACACGGCATTACTTGTGCTACGTGTAAAGAAAATGCAAGTCAAGAAATTTTGAGGCCCTTAGATAATATTGCTATCGACCCATTTTTAGGAATTTAATTTGAAGAGCTTTACTAACGTTTCTTTTTTTCTGTTTTAAGAGGTCAATTGAATTATTTTTAGTTCTTTACGTAATTTGTAACCCCCAGACATAAGCCCTTTTCTAGACCCTTCCCGAATCCGGCCCTGCTGATCGAGAACTTAAAATATTGTACGAAGAAATTTTAGTTGCGATTTTTAGGTCGCCGCGAAGATGTGCGCCCTTTTAAATATATGCGGGCATGTGTGCGTTACTGTACGGATACAATGCATGCGTGTGTGTAGGATAATCTTTTAAACTATAAATATTTTCCCATAGTATGTCATCGAAAGAATATTAAAGCAGGTAGTTTAAAAATAATATAAAGCGGTTGAGAAATTCACGAAAGCAAAATGACAAAATTAAATTTTCTGATGCCAAAATTGTTGAATTACGGAACCCTAGGTACGCGAGCCTGACTCGAACTTGACCGGTTTTTTAAACCTAACAACACTTTAAGTCATAGTTTTTATGAAATTTAAGTCTAATCTAATATTTTTTTTTTATTAATTGTATTCTTTTCCATTAAATGTAATTATGTAGTAGCTGTAATTAATCAATTTTTAAGTAATATCAATCTCATCACAAAATACTGTGTTAAGAGGATGGCATACCCTAGCAACTTTTTTTATTACCCATCCAGCACAATAAGTCTAGTGGCAAAGACCTTATTTGCTTTTCATAGAGGCGATTATATGTTGGCTCTTTGGCCTCTTGTTCTTGGACGCGTAATACTAGTGATCACGCAGCGAAACAACAAATTGTTGTGTTTTTAGCTAATACTGAAATATTTGTATGGAAAAAAATATTGGATTTAGGTAACATCCCTTTATATTTATATTGCCTATGTTATAAAAAAATCAAGTTGATCTCTTAACCGCGTCTTTGAAACGAACGTTTGAAAACCAAGAAAAAGAGGGTGGAAAACTTTTTTTTTTGACAAAAGTATAAATCTTAAAACATTGTTTATAGGTAAGATCCTTAGATAAAAGATCGATAAGTCAAATATATTTTCTTCAATATGAGGAGAGACCTAGTTTCTTCCAATGAACCCTCCTGGTGTTGTTGATGTTCTAGCGTCAGGTGTCCCGTTAAGTACACAACAGATGGCGCTATGGGTTCTCTACATCGTCTGTTATCTCGGCACAACGTTAGACTCTCGTCTAACGTCATGACGTCATGACGTCATGAAGCGTCATGTAATAAATATTACTGAAAAATCACTCCGAATCACTGCCTTGAAATACCTAATTTTATGTAGAGCTTAGCTAGAGACTAGTCAAGCCAAGCTCCACAGTATATATTAGGTTTTGCCCGCGGCTTCGCCCGCGTTGATTAAGTTTTTGTGTCGTATCGAATCTGTAAATATATATTTTGCATTCATTTTTCAGTACGTAGTTGACGTGATTTTGGTTTGGACTATTTGGGATGTTTTTGGTTGTCATCATCTCTAATTTCATCCCTATGTAAAGCGTCTTTGGCGCGGCCGAAGACCAAGACATCATCTTCGACTTTGGCGTGGCCGAAGGCCGAGCCACTTTTCTGTTCGACACTATTTTTTGTTTTCTGAATTAATACAGTTATTCTGCTAATGTCTCTTTGGCGGTCATTGATAACTGATTTAATCCCCTAGTATAGTATGTTTAGCGAGGCTAAAGGCCGAGCCGCGTTTTTGAACGACACTATTTCTGTTCCCATAGAAATAAAAAAGTAGCCTATATCCTATTCCAGGTCGAGAACAAAATTTCAGCCCAATCGGCTCAGTAGGTACGGCGTGAAGGAGTAACATTACGTCACTTTTCTATAGGAACTTGAAACCCCATTGCCATCCCACGGGAACTGATTTATATAATATATATAATATAGAAAGTAGCCTATGTCCTATTCCAGGTCTAGAACTACATTTTTTCAAAGTTTCAGCCCAATCGGTTCAGTAGTTACGGCGTGAAGGAGTAACAAACATCCATCCATCCATCCAAACTTTCGCATTTATAATATTAGTAGGATAGGATAGGATTTATCAGAATGTTTTTACTGCTGATTGTTGGCACTTGGTGGAACTTGCAATGACAGTTTCATTGATCGCACTGGCTGATGTAAACTATTTATTGTGTAATTAAGATCTTATATTAATTCCTGTGATAATGCCATAAAGGCGAAACCGGTCAGGAAGTATTAAATAAATTTGTGGGATAGTACAAGTGATTTTCTGTTCATTATACAGTGTGTCCCTCGTACAAGTGCACATCCGAAAAGGGGTGAAACTAGACCTTATTTTATCGACAAAAAATGTTTTTTTTTTTTTAATCTTTGTTTTATAAATTTACGTTTTAATTTTTTTTTGCCTACCATGGAGACTATATATAAAATATGTCATAACTTTTGATCTATCGCGAGTAATGCAATGAAATAAAACTGTTATAATCCTTAAGAATAGACGTTGCATACCAAATCAAAAACAAAACAAAACTACCATTACCATAAAAATAATATTCTAAAAGATTATTTCTTTAATTTTTCCTTCTTTTTTTTCAGTAGTAGTAATTTTTTTCAAAATAATGTCCCCGTTTTACTATACTTTTATTCTTATATTTATCATAGCCTATTCCATTATCTTTCTAACAAAAAAAAAAATACAACAATTTTCTACGAGCGGTTAACCAAAGGCACTGCGCTCGCGTCCCATACAAAGATACCCAGGTAAAGTATTTTTTCAAGATTAAAAAAAAAAAAAAAACTTTGTTTTTGTCGATATATTTAGATCTAGTTTCACCCACTTTTGGATGTGCACTTGTACGAGGGACACACTGTATATATTTAACAGTTTACGGTAGGTTGGCTACTTGAAGTTGACTGCAATGCAAGGATGCGGAAGGGCAGCAACATAACATAATGTAATAATGGTGGGTGTTACCATGGTAACATATTATGGGGGGGTATTACGTATACGAGCTTGGAGTGAGGAGGGAATATGGAGTCAATAGTGTTCATGATTTGAACCTATTTACTTTCGGAGTTCTCGGAACTGATGTTAACGCATATTTGTTACGCGTCGCATTGGGTGGGTAGATCGTTACGCTTCCTACTAGCCTGTCGTCATAGCTTCACTGACCAGCCACCCCACGACCATAGCTGCACTGACCAGCCACCCCACGACCATAGCTGCACTGACCAGCCACCCCACGACCATGGCAGATGTAAATCTGCCGAAAATTCGGAAAAATATAAAAACCAAACACGGTGAGTCCCGTACTCCTAATAATGTTTATTATGACCATGTAAATTTAAAATCTTATAATTTTTTAATAATTGTTTTATAGAGGTGATATAGTGATTGTCAATGACGGATTACATTGTATCTATTACATCATCACATCGTGGGAAAGAATTATATGACGATGTCTCCGTTTATTAACGTACAGCCATAGGGCAGAACATTATACACATAATGTATGTACATATACGTATATATATATGTAATGCTTGGGTCGAAGCAACAGTTTTATCTTGCTTATTATGCTACGAACTTTAGAAGTTACACTGAAATAGGGTCAGATGGTAGCCGGAAGGAAGACATGTCCACCTTTTTCACAAATTGTTCTCCCGTCCTCTTTCGCTTATACAGTATATTCTCATTTTCCAAAAAATCACGCACTACACCGATTCCGCTTAACTATATTACATTGAAAATATATTCAAATATCAGCTTAAACCTATTGCGGTAAAGTTCATTTTCAAGTTTTCTAACAACGTAACTTTTATAGTTGACTATAACGTAGCTAATTCTGAAAAACATTCTTTATTCTTTATTGTACACAGATACATTACATAGAATTATTTACAATCAAATACATGTACAGAGGGGAGCTTATCTCTGAAAAGAGATTTACTCCAGCAAACCTTAGTGGGAGAGGACACTATAATAATAAAAATAAGTAATCATACATACGTGTACTACAAATAAAGACATTAACATACAAATAAAATAATAATATATAAATATATACTTCTATAGATAATCTAAACATCTGAATTTAAAACAGCGTAAGTAAATTATTTTTTTCGTTTATTCACGAATGTTCTCCTTTCTTTTTCTAAAATAGTCATATTTTCCCTAATTTTTTGCAAACTGCTTTCTTTTCTATTTATCTATCCAGCAACTTTGCACTGAAAGCAATCGCGATATTTTAGGAAAACTCTTTACATATGTATCGGCTCAATAAGACCTTTGAGTTACAAACTCAAATAGATTCCTAATCTACTAAGCACTATATGTGTACTTGCTTAAAAGGTATTTTTCGCTGAGTTTATAGTCCATGTCTATGGAATAGGTAAGCATAATTAATTTAATTAATTATCGAATTGAATTAAACTTGATGATAAAACATGATTATTGCGAAACGGTTCACTTGAACCGTTTCGCAATAAACATTTGAATTAATCATATTTTTAAGGAAACGAAAACTGTTGAGTATGCTCATCCACATAAATAACGTTAAATAAATAACCAATCCTAATATGCAAAAAAAATATCGACTATTCCATATATAACTTTAAACTCTCGCGTTTTGTACACATTATAATATATATAATCGGGTCTACCGCGATCAATTTTTACCTTTTTACGAAAAGGGGGACGCCCCTTTCGTAAAAAGGTAAAAATTGATCGCGGTAGACCCGATTATATATATTATAATGACTATTCCATAGTTGAACAGTTGACTAAATAAATTTTTGATTTTCAGCGACTAAAAATTGAAAGTGAATTTTTTTTTGTACCTTATGTTTCCAAATTTGAACCCATTTGTAAAAACTTGTAATTGGCTTTTCTGTTACTAAGTTTGTATGTTTTATACGAGTATATATATTATAGCTGTAAGTTTTCCTTCTCTCTTCTCTTCTCTTCGAGCTTCTCTCGTTCGCCTGCGCCAGTGCATCACATAACATAACAGTACACGATGGATACGGTATCTCCATCAGCCGCGTGTCCGAGGTGCGCGACCTGGGCGTGCTCTTCGACCCGGAGCTCACGTTCCGGCAGCATGTGCAGAAGGTCACCAACGCCGCGCTTCAGCGACTAGGTTTCGTGCTCCGAACTGCTGCGCCGCTGACCGCCGCTGCCGCGGAGGCACTCTACGTCGTCCTTGTACGTAGCATAGTGGAAACGAACGCTGTGGTGTGGGCCCCACATGAGAAAAAGTACACTCTCATGCTGGAGCAGGTCCAAAAAATATTTTTAAGGTTTCTTTACAAAAAAAGGTATAATTACTACCCATTTTTATATCCGACACTGTTTCTGCAGGGACGCTTGGGTTTCGATTCTCTGGAGCTTAGAAGGAATTTGGCTTTGGCTAAGTTTGTACTTAATATTATAAGAAACAAGATTGATACCATTGATTTAGTCGAGAACGTGGTAAAACTGTTTGTACCTGATAGGTACCTCAGGGCGCGGAGTCACAAGCTATTCGCGGAGACAAGATCTCGTACCAACCTGTACCGGTACTCGCCCGTCGCACGAGCACTCGATATGCTCTGCTCCCTGCTCGCTAAAGCACCAGAGTGTGATGTGTTTGTAGATGGGATAGGATGTGTGATGAGTGTGTGTAAGAGAATGCTAGAAGAAAGTATGTTAGTTAGTTCTTAACATAAAATTATGTATACATACAATATTGTAACGATTTGGTCTGTAATTACTGTAATGTTATAATATTTGGAATAATAAATAAATGTCTAAATAAATCAAAAAAAAAAAAAATCAAAAGGTATTTATTGCCACAAGATGTAAGATGTACATAGAAATACAAAAAAATACATGTTAAATTAGAATACTTAACTAAATAATAGTATTCCTCTGCACTTATGTGGCAAAAGGAACAGTCTCAGACATGTTGCGTGTTGTGTAACAACAACACAACGCTGGTTTTCAGACTGCCCCTTTTACTATGCTAAACTTAAAAATATATATATTTACTTTTTAATTAAATTAAAGTGGAGATCATCTTACAATTTCTATAACGTGTGGATTCATCGATATATGGGCGCTTTACACAATTAATTTACAATTATCAATCAGAAAGACAGCTTGTAATGTTTGAAACCCAAAAAAAATATTTTTTTTTGTATTTTAGGTTTGTATAGTGTTAGATAAATCTTAAACAAAATATCATATTTATATACTTATAATATATACATGTTTTCATAAAAATATCTATATGCTTCATAAAAAAAAAGAAAGAAAAAAATTATAGGTATGCAGAATCTTGCTGTTGCTTCAGTAGTAACAAAGAACGCAATTTAGTTTTGAATGTATTTGGGGATTTTATTTCTCTTAGGGGCGGAGGTAAATCGTTCCATATTTTGGATGCTGCGTAACTGAAGCTTCCTCTATATCCGACAGTTTTATATATGGGTATTTTCATTTTATTATTGAATCTGTTTCTTGTATTATACGTGAGGATATCCCTTTTCCAAATTATTTTTTGATTTAGGTATTCTGGTACTTGCTTATGGACGACTTTACGTACAAGATTAGCTAAATGCAATTGTCGACGTGCTGCCATTTTAAGGATACCTTTTTTATTGAGGAATGGTGTGATATGAGCTCGACTGTGTATTGAAAAACAGAAGCGAGCGCATAAATGTATAAATGTCTTAAATAAATAAAATAAAATAAAAGTTCAACCCTCAAAAGAAGTTATACTGAAGAGAGTAAGAAGGCAGCTCTCAAATAGGCACAACCAGGTGGTCCACCATGCCTGGGACCGATTTATGGTGGTATATACATCCCTAATTACCGGCCTTTTATAAAACATACTGGTGTTGGGTCACTGGCACCGCGCTCACCAACCCGCCTGCCCAGCGTGTGTGAGTATGGGCAATTCTTACAGGATAACCGCCGGGAGTGGTAAAATCCTGGAAAGGCTTATGTCCAGCAGTGGACGAACTAGGCTGATGGATGGATGGATGTAACCCTTTGCACTTGGGGTCCAATTGTAATTATCTAGGCATACTTGCTACTCTTCTGCAAATAACTTGAAATTTATAATATCTTTTACATTGATATTTGAGTATGGGCATTTCTTCCGAGGCCAGATCTTTGAGAGGCCTATGTACGCCAGTGGACGAACCCGGATAATGGATCGATGACTAAAAATCAAGCTTGTAGAAGAGGTTTTCGCGCAGCTTTCATCAAACCCTAAGGCTGATGATTGTCATCTAATGACAGATCAGTTTAAATGATATATTGCGTACTTCATACCTACAACTTTCAACTGCATCAACTATTGGAAACTCATCTTTATTGCAAACAAATAAGAGCTAAGATATGTCTTTACAACTTGCAATAGTAATAGTTCCGCGACCGTTTAAACAACTTTAAGCTCTGCTAATAAAACTTATAAGCTTTAGATTACATCTGATGTAAGAAAGAGAAATATTGAGTTTTATTTTTGGTTCCGTAAATGTATGTATATGTATGCAAAAACGTCATATAGTCAAGATGCTATATAACGGTTTAGGTTAATAAGGGTTTCATAACAGTTTAGTAACAACCGAACAGCGAGCCTATTATGTATCTCTAGTTGCCTTCTGGACTGGGTGTCTATCATCAAAAACATAGATATACTATCGAATTCCGATGTCCTAAGGATATTTTCGCACTTCAAGTGACGACACAGATTGTTAATAGTTCAATACCCAATAAAGACAATTTTGAAATTTCAGTTTTTATCTATGTTTTTGATGATAGGCACCTCGTACAGTTGGCAACTAAAGATACAGAATAGGGGGGCAGTTCTATAGAAGTTTATTATAAAATATTTTAGTTTTTGTAACCATTAAGTAGTCCCCATTAAGGGTCTCCGGATATCGCAAATTTGAAGATAATAATACATTTCACATGGACATGCACATGGAAAAATTCCATAAATCATTTTTCTAAGCAATATTTTCCTTGTATTTTAGTGCAATACAATAAAATAGAAGACCTATACAAATACCATTAGTGATTTGAAATAAACAAACAAACAGCTTGACTTTGAACAATATTTTCATACTGCGTATAAACGCGAGAGTAATTTCCTTAAATGAAGTTGTTTTTTTTTTAGTTTACAATATATGTATATTTTTTTCATACATTTTAAACATATCGTATAAGAGAAATAACTTTATCAATAGAGACATTTTCGGATGACGCTGGAAAGCAGTTCACCTAATAGTCAACAATAATCACACATATTTAATAATAAATAAATATTACGCACTTAACCTACAATGGAATAATAGTTTGTGCATTCATATTTAAGAAAAATTGGTCCGTCCGTTTTCAAATTACGCCACGGCCAGTTGGTAAGGCTTTAAGGGTTTCAATATTATGACGGATCTTTAAGAACACCATTTATCAGATGTTACGGTGAAACTCGTCACTGAAATTAAGATTTATGAGTGTTGACTATCGAAGTGACCACTTATACTCGGGAAACAACTCTGACACCCTTTGAAGATATGTAAGTAAAAACAATTTTTCAATTAATTAAGGAATTTTGGATTGTAGAGCTGATGCCGGGCTCGACTGTGGAGGTACCACCATCTTACTTGGAGATCCACTCGAAGTAATTCGGGGGAGAGTAAGAGGAGGCCCACCATCCCTGGAACCGATGGATGGCGGTATATCCATCCCTAATAGCCGGGCCTTAAATGGAACAAACTGGTGACGGGCAACGGCGTCACTGGTGCGAGGGTTCCGGCACCGCGCTCACCAACCCGCCTGCCCAGCGTGTGTGAGTATGGGCAATTCTTCCAGGGTGACCGCCGGGAGTGGTAAAGTCCTGGAAAAGCTTATGTCTAGCAAAGGACGAACTAGGCTGATGGATGGAGGAATTTTGGAACCTCTACGCATGTTCACATGACAGACAGACAGACCTATTCACATAAAATATGTAGTTTTCCATTACTGGAACGGAAATGTAAGTAAAATAGTAGTTTATGCTACAAGGGCGCAAAGGAATAAATTACGAGGACGATTTAAAACACGAGCGTAGCGAGTGTTTTAAACGTAACCGAGTAATTTATTGCTTTTACGCCCGTGTAGCATACTACGTTTTTCAATGCATAGTGTGAGGAAATGAAAACAAATATAATCTTGTGAACTTTAAATTATAATTGGCTCAAAAGGACTGTATCCAGAGCCGTTAAACAGTGGAAAAAAAAGTATAACGTCTATGGTACACAGGAAAGGCTGCAGGTTAGCCAACCATTGTAAACAAATAAAAAAAAAATAATAATAAAGCCCTAGGGCAAAATAATCGACTTTTTGTTCGGTTTTGATGCCTAAAAAGTGGGCCTTTACGAGCACATGCATTGAAAAAATATTTTCCCCATCATCAATTATTTAAGAGCCATGCTCATCTTCCTTTCTTGTTCTTGCCTTAAAAAGGCCACCAGAGATCCTTGGTCTGCCTTTTCCTTTTCTCTCTTCTATTTTTCCTTCGACTATAACTTTTCCTTCATATCAGGAATATTCAGATCTTGTTGAAAACTATAAAAATTAAGAGAAAATAAAGTCAATATCCGACTAAAATAGTTTCAACCACATAATGTTATAAAAAGTAGGTAGGTACAATTCTCAAGCCCCAGTTACCCCCTCCCCCGGTAGTGCGGGGTGCGGGGGGGCTGCGGTGAGCGGAGGCTCGCGACTGAGTGACGCAATGCCCCGGCGCACAGCATAGTCGAGTTGGTGTGAATTGGCCACTTCATGAAAATCACGAAAGGAGATTTGAAAAGAATATAATCTTTTAAACTAGGGTTTTGATCTAAGGAACATTTTCAAATCATGCATTCATATATCTTTCAGCCAACCTTTAAGTATATTAATGCGCGTTTCTTGTGAAATTTCTATAGGTAATTGACAGGAGTCCACAGTCAAAGTACTAAATGTCGGAATCTACCTTACTAATAAATACCTAAGTCTTTTGTAACATTCACAGCAGTTATTTATTGATAATGTAACTCGTGTTATTACCAGCTTAGCGTAGATATACAAAAAAAAAACGTGAATTTTGATTAACCTTGCATTTTATTAATTATTCAGCCTTCATTAGAATAGATATTCCCGCTACAGTGACAGGAAAATTACAGAGGCCCTACTCCGAAGTGACAAAATTCGATCGAATATCGTTCGGTCGTATATCCATCTCTATCACACTCTCTATGCGTGCGGCAGAGATGGACGTATGCTCGAACGATAAAAGATCGACCGAATCTTCTTGGGAGTGCTGGGCCAGTTTTGTTACAACAAGCCTTAGGTTTGGTAAAATTATTTGTAAATTTAACTGTAAAAAATTTGTAAAATTTTCATTTACATGCATTTGCATGACTATAGCTTGTTTGATTGTTTATTTAATATAAATATGCATAATTATTTAAATTAAAAATATATTTCATTTCTTGCTTGTAAGGTGTCATCAGTTGAAATAATAGACATTTACAATGACATACCTACATGAATGACAATAAAAAACAATAAACAGAAAATCACTATTTTTTTAAATTGATTTTATATCAACCGATTGAAAAGATTTTTGAACTTATCATTATGTATTAAGCAAAACCTAATTTTAATACTTTGTAAAATAAGATCCGTAGAAAGAGCGGGTCTCCCTTAGAACAGGTTGTAAAACTTAAAAGGGGAGTCCCACCCCCTCAAAACCTACATTTTGTTATGGAAATAAAGAACTTTTTTTAAGAATTTTTGAATTTTTTTTAACCGATGAAGCCTCAAGAGGCGAAATATAATTTTTACAAAAGTAAATTAAAAACAACAATTTGCACAGTGACGGGCCAATCCACACCGAACCATCGTACACATTGAGTGGGTAAGTAGGCGAACGACAGCAGAAAGTGGTAACTGTGACGCAACCGCGCTGGTAACCCACTACCACCACCAGAGCCGTGCGGTACCGGCGCCGGCGCAGGCCCCCATCTTGCACTTTGTACCGACCACTACTGACTACCAGGACATCCTTGGACTATGCTTTTCTTTTTCAGCCATTTGACGGCTGAAAGGGATATCATATCAATATATTGTTCAGGATATTTATGTTTCTTAAATATAGCCACACTTATTGTTAGATGTTTTGTAGACTGGTAACTTCGCTCTCTTGTCTTGTCATCGAAGTCTCAGATGAATAAGCACTGTTCTTGTAACTACATATTTAATCTAGCTTTGTTTGGGATATTGTCATTTTGTATATTCAATTGAGAGGGAGTAAGAGCGCCTATAGTGTTTGTTTCTGAAAAAAAAAAAATCATGTTTCCTGTAGGCCACGCGGGCCAAGTATAATAAATAAATAAATAAATACTTTACACAAGATAATATTGTTTTAAATAACAACAATATACACATACATACATATACTCTCGCCTTTCCCCCAGAAGGGTAGGCAGAAACTACAGATTTCCATCTGCTGCGATCCTGACATACCTCTTTCGCCTCTTCATATTGTCATGACGCAATTTAAGGGGGTGTCGGATGTGCTTCTGTGTAACTAATAACATTTTCAATAACTCATTAATACCCTTTGCACCGTTTAATTAACGTTTAATTAACACCGCACTTCGGGCATACATACGCGCTTTTTGTATGAATTATGCCAATATGATGTAATTAATTTGAAAATACGATTCATTCTTTAAATACTTTATTTATATACTTTATACCAAAATGCAGGCATATATATGACGAGCTTTTCTTTTAAAAGAGTTTTCTTAGAACAAACCGTTATTTGATAGGATTAAAAACAGCAAAAAAAAACATTTATATAAGAAATAATCAAACAAACATGTATACAAAGAAAAATATATACTAATTAATACTTACTACACATATGATATATTAATTCTTTATATTATTGATACATACAAATACGTTTTACTTACACACAAACACACGCCCTTTACGTAGACACATACACACACCCTCCCTCATAATTATATATCTAAATTTTTCCATATTTTCTCGTGATTATATAGGTAGATTAACACTTATATGCCAAAACTACGATAGAAATAAATTTCTATGTTTGAACACTTGGCGATTTATCCATTAAATAATTGCAGTATAGAAACGCAGATTTACTTTTCTTTCTGCGTTTCGATACTGCAATATAATGTTAACATATATGCCAAGTTTCAACTCTGGTTGCCCAGCCATTCCCGAGTTATACGGAATTCGACAATCGGGTGCGAATCTTTATTATTTGCCAAGTATTCTCGTAACAAAGTCACTCTACTCTAGTATGAAGAAAAGACATAAACGCGCGCAACAGGTTTGCGCGAATTGCTAATATTAGGGGTCGTAGTTGTAACACATGATTCGAACAGCATACGTGCACCCACATTTAAATGAAAAATGGAAATGAAAATGAAAACAATTAAAAATTAAAAAATGTTTAATGAAAAATAAATGTTACATTTGTTGGTTCCTGGCTCCCAAGCTATTTCACCGAGGTATTCGTCCGAACTTCAGCCTTTTAAGATATGCAGGTTTCACCAAAAAATCTCCCTTCACCTTTCAACTAGTGGTGATTGATTATACAAATGCTATACCTTAACTACCTATAAGTTTCAAAAGACAATTGCTCACATGATCGACAAGCAAGATATAATTCTGGATCCCACGTTTAAGAAACCGAGTCATATTGACTGATTTCACTCATAAAAAACGTAAAAGCATGTGTATAAAAATCTATTTCTTCCTAAAAGACGCAATCTTTTTTTATTGCATTTTTTTCTCACACCAATTCCAAAAGGATATCCGGACACGGAAGTAGTCCATTTTTCTCTCTCCAAGAATAGCCAAGTAACAAGTCTGAATCTAGGCTGCACGAGGTACTAAGGTGGCATGGGTCGGCTGGTTACGCAACGCCACTCTCACTCTCTAGCCGCGACCGGTTGAGTCTTGAGTCTAGTCGACCTACTGCGGAACGCTGCTTGCCTGGTACTTCAGAAGAAGTGTTGATACGACAATCGTGATGGATTCTGAGAAGAATTTGTTCTTTTATTGGAATACATTTTTAAATAAAATAAAAACTGTTAAAAGCTTATCATCAATTAATCGAGAGTTATTTTACATATTATGCTAGACAGAGCTAGACAAAAAACTAATAATTGGTACTAATTGGTTTCGTTAAAGAATTGAAATATGGTAATTTAAATTAATAACAACACTTTTCATTTCCAGAATATACGAAAAAAAAAAAATTTAGGTAACATAAATTATCGTGTAAAATTCGACAATATATTAATTTATATAGTTTATTAATTTACTTTGTAAAATAAGTACATAAAATACACGTCTAATCATAAAAGCGGTTCATAGGCGGTTAAGAGTATTTCATATCCTAGCAAAAAAATCACTACCCATCCTACACAAAAAGGCCAATAGCAAAGACTTTATTAGCTTTAAATAGAAGCGATCATTGCTAGCACAAACGCCCCCGTAGTTATGAAATTGAAATAACAAATTCCCGGAATTTATTTGGAGGAGAGTCAGAGAACAGCTCTCAGGCATCACCAGGTGCCTGGGACCTGGGGATTGATGGCAGTATATCCATCCCCAATTGCCGGCCTTTTTGGTGACGGACAGCGGCGTCACTGGTGCGAGGGTTTCAGCACCGCGCTCACCAACCCGCCTGCCCAGCGTGTGTGAGTTTGGGCATTTCTTCCAGGAGGACCGCCAAAAGTGGCGAAATCTTAGAAAGGCCTATGTCTAGCTGCGGACGAAGACAGGCTGATGGATGGACCATTGGTTGGCTCATTGGCCTATTTGTCTTCAACGGGTAATACTAATAAATCATTCAGCGAATCAACAGAATTTAGGGTTTTTAGTTTATACTGATAATAAATATTTTTACTTAATTAAAGCTTTTTTTAATTGTTTTATTATATATAAATATACAGACTATTATGAATATTGTAGTATAAATTAAATAAAAAAAGAAAACTTTCGATATATATTTCGACTCACTTGGGATCGTCGTCAGTCGAATATGAAATATATCATAAACAAAATAGAATTAACATTAAAATGACACCCTTACCTCTTTTCTTAACCTATTTAATTTACCTTTTTGCTCTCAGTTTATACAGAAAAATACTATAGGCAAAATTACTTGGATTTTGGTAGATTCCTTTCATATTTGTATTGCTTCTTTTATGAAAAATAATTAAGTCGATCCCGTAACCGCGCTCTTACCGGGACATATAAAAAACTAGGGTTGAAATATATTTTGTTAAGATAATATATTAAGTATCATAATCATTTTTTTATTAGTACGTTCTCTTAATAAAATACTAACAAATCAAATATATTTTTTCAATGTAAAGAGAGTCATAATTTCTTCAAACGAAGCCTCGAAAATCTCGCGTTGTAGGCTCAGGTACAAAACTGATTTTTCTGACACATCGTCCATCTTAGTCAAGCCCGAATCTACAGCAGCCATCTCCATCTCAAACCACGAGCTGGACCCACGTAATAATGCAAATAGTATGTTTTAACATTAACTTTATAATGATAAATATTATAAGTCAACAATAAAGCCGAGACGTGATTCGCCATTCGAAAGCGAAAGTATGTCAGCGGCCCACGCCGCGTGCGCAGCCTGCCTGTACTATAGTCTGCCTGACATTTTATTTCAAATATGAAAAGTTACCGCCTTTGTGGACTAGTGGTTTGAACATTTCGACCATTGATCCGGAGGTCGCCGGTTCAAATCCTGTAGAGGCATATTTTCGGTTCGGTCTGCGTGGTTCGGAAGGCACGTTTAGAGGATGGCATATAATAAGCCAATAAGTCCAGCATTAGCCATTAGCCAATAAGCCTAATGGGAAAGACCTTAGTTGCTTTTCATAGAGGCGATTATGTGTTGGCTCTTTGGCCTCTTTTTCTTGGCCTCTTTTTAGTGACCACGCAGCGAAACAACAAATTGGTGCGTTTTTAGCTAATACTGAAATATTTTATAGGGAAAAAATTTTGGATTTAGGTAACATCCTTTCATATTCCTATTGTCTATTTTATAAAAAAAATCAAGTTGATTTCTTAACCGCGTCTTTGAAACGAACGTTTGAAAACCAAAAAAAAGAGAGTGGAAAACTTTTTTTTTTGACAAAAGTATAAATCTTAATACAGGTGGAATCCTTAGATAAAAGATCGATAAATCAAATATATTTTCTTCAATATGAGGAGAGACCTAGTTTATTTCAATGAACCCTTGAAAAACTGGTGTTGTTGATGTTCTAGCGTCAGGTGTCCCGTTAAGCTGTGGGTACACATTTCTGTCTGAAGTATGGGGATTAGGCTCAACACGGTGGGATGTTAATAATTGTCGGGGATCCCTACTCGGATCTCTAACACGCTCAGATGACCTCGTGTGAAAAGCTAATTTTGGACGCAGTATTATAAATAATATACATATATAGCGACGGTAGCTCAGGGGTAGAACGCTGGCCTCTTAATTTTGCGATCCAGGTTCAATCCCCGGTCAGGCATGCAACAATGAGTTTTTAGGAATTTATGTTCATAGTATTTGTTCTTACTTACTACTTGCTGAACGGTGAAGGAAAACATCGTAAGGAAACCTGCATGCACTAAAAAGCGTGTATTTGTGCCCGAAGTACGGCGACAGGGCTCAATCGTTGGTGAAACGTTGGTTTACCGAGTGTGAACTGTGACTTGCATTTCACAGTTCACACTCGGAACATCTCTGACACCCCCTCGGGGATTCATGTCATGGAGATATATTTTATATATATGTTTATATTTGTAATAGTTTGTCGTTGGTCGGAGTATAGCGACTTCATATAGTGGAGGGGTATGTTGGTATTCCCAATATGGGCACCGGAAATTATTTTATCGTTAAATCATAATCTGAACTAAGTGCCAGCTTACTTGAACAAATTATGAAAACTTCAGTACAATTCGCGTCATTTAAATTGACGGCTGAATTTACTAAAAAAAGAAAACCGGTCGTTATTTTATTCCGTTCTTTAGTATTTGTTGTAATAGCGGCAACATAAATACATCATCTGTGAAAATTTCAACTGTCTAACTATCACAGTTCATGAGATACAGCCTGGTGACAGACGGATAGACAGACAGACAGACGGACAGCGGAGTCTTAGTAATAGAGTCCCGATCTTTACCTTTTGGGTACGAAACCCTAAAAATGCCGTCACAATTGCGTATTTTAGCAGCATCGGTGACGGAAAGGTTCGCGGGTGATACAGCGCAATGACAGCTTAACCTAAACCCGCCAACTTTGTTGACCTGAATTGTTTATTTTTAAAGACTAAAAGAAATAACTAAATTTTATTTAAACAAAAACACAAATATAGTGGTTCTATAATGGAATTATCGTTTAAACAGAAGCCTTTCGATACTCCAGATCATAGACAATACAGCCCAGAAAGACGTCTATTGTTCAACATCTTGCGTGCAAATAATTCTGTCAACAATCGAAACGGGATACTGCAATCCTATTGGCTCTTCCAATCTTACGTATAGCGTCACAAACTTATCTTTCCCGAAAACGAAGACTCTAAAGTAACGAATATAGAAGCCATTTTGGTTTGGCCTACCGAAACATATGATTTTGGAGTGGCGAATTGTATCTGCTGGTTCAGTCAGATGTGTTGGCAGAAATCGGTCGCCTGTTATGAGGAGTATGTAGGCTGTATTCGTCTATGCTCCATACATATGTATCTGCTACTCACAATACTTAAGAGGACAACTATCGCTGGTGAACTTGAAAAGCCGATAAAGTCCGGCTTAATTCAGATGATATGTCAGTAAAAAAATTAAAAAGTTAAAGATAACCTACAGAATATCTGAAATGAAATAGGTTGATTCAAATTTTATCAAAGTATCAGGTTACGCCTCGATAGCTAAACGCAAAATGAACAAATCAACAAAAAACATTTTATTGGGTTAATAATTTATCATTATTTTATTAACACACGTGTTTCATTTGGTGAGCAAGTTACTTTGTTTGGGTTACCTGTATTAGAGAATATAAAGTATTGCTACGTCCTGTATTGTTTATTTTAATTTTCAAAGATTCGTCGTTTTAAAAATGTATAATCTTCCAAAAATCTACTTTGAATTCAGCTCCCAAATTTTTGTTTTAAGTTTAGGTGATTTATTTTAAAATAACATTAAATTTTCTTAATTTTTAGTTAATGTAATTTGAAATAAACGTATCTTTATTTTGAAGATACACGAATAACACACAATAAACCCGATACTGAAGGCTTTAATTTTAGTTTTAGTGCTGTCAAAACGTAAATTTTTCCAAAGCAATTTAGCTTCTAGTGCTTTCATTAAAGGACTATTTTGCAATGAAGAAAATTTAGTTTTGACAGCACTAAAACTAAAATTAAAGCCTTCAGAATCGGCTATATTATTAAGCTAAACTTAATCTAAATTACAATATTGGAGATATTAAATTATCTTAATTACTTAATAAAACTAAGCTAAATCTAAATTAAAATTACCAATTATGAAATTATATTAATAAAAACAAACAAGTATCGTTTGCCCGAATAAACACAATAAACACAATAAACACAATAAAAAACACAAGAAAACATAAAGAAGCTTTATTTGCCTCCCATTAAATTTTGCTTTCCATTAAATTAACCATTTTTAAACGTAGCTATATTTATGAACAAATTGAAATTAAAGCAAACAAATCTTGAGGTCTACAGACTGCTACATCGTAGCAATTTGCTACAAGATTCGTAGACCCTTGCAAACTATTATCGCAAAATATTTTTAGTTTTAAATAAATATAAAAAAAAACATCGTCATACATCCTAGAGTTCAAAGTGAAATGTAAGTTCCTATCCACACTTACTTATCCAGCGGGCCTATTGTGTATCTCTAGTTGCCTTCTGGAATGGGTGTCTATCATCAAAAACATAGATATACTATCGAATTCCGATGTCCTAAGGATATTTTCGCACTTCAAGTGACGACACAGATTGTTAATAGTTCAATACCCACTAAAGGCAATTTTGAAATTTCAGTTTTTAGCTATGTTTTTGATGATAGGCACCTCGTGCAGTTGGCAACTAAAGATACACAATAGGGGGGCTGTACACCCAAGCTGCAGTCCACACTTGTACAGTATACCCAAGTTGCAGTCTACGCTTGTACAGTACACCCAAGCTTCATCGACTTCCCAGCGTGATGGGTGGTGAGCCCTATCGCCATACTTCCCAGCGTGATGGGTGGTGAGCCCTATCGCCATACTTCCCAGCGTGATGGGTGGTGAGCCCTATCGCCATACTTCCCAGCGTGATGGGTGGTGAGCCCTATCGCCATACTTCCCAGCGTGATGGGTGGTGAGCCCTATCGCCATACTTCCCAGTGTGATGGGTGGTGAGCCCTATCGCCATACTTCCCAGCGTGATGGGTGGTGAGCCCTATCGCCATACTTCCCAGCGTGATGGGTGGTGAGCCCTATCGCCATACTTCCCAGCGTGATGGGTGGTGAGCCCTATCGCCATACTTCCCAGTGTGATGGGTGGTGAGCCCTATCGCCATACTTCGAGCACAAACCAAAGTTAAATAAGTTTTTGGTAGTATGCACGACATATTGGAATGTGTGAGTCTTTATATCCATCCATATTTGTAATGATTTGTTTCATAGTCGTAACAAATAAACAAAGGGAGTAACGGGTGTTTCAATATCTCGGTTGTTAGCTAGACCACGTCTCAGCGCCACTTCATTGCACAAAATAATTTAAAATGCACAAAGATGAACTTAATACTAATTAGCATTCTCTGCCAGTTAACTTTTGGTGATTTTTAAAGTGTTTAAGGGTATTGCCAGATAATTCGACTAAGAAATCTTATTGTCATAGATACTATTATATATTACATATAAATAGAGTTAAGTAATTATGGTATATACATATATAATCTACTCACAAATATAATAATATACGAGTACATACATATATTATGCATAACAATACATCGGTAATTACGAGGAGGACAATGACTCAGAGGGATATGTAAAAATTACAAGTTTTATGACTGATTCTGTAGCTGTAGATAGTGTTGATAGACTCTGGTTTTGAAGTTAGGGATAGAGGGAGACTGGCGAATGGATACGCCAACTGCAATTTGGACCTGTCTTTGAAGGCCTACTCCTCCCACATGAGTGGTCAAAAAACTTTCATAAAAATATATGATAGGCAATATAGAGTCAAAAATAAATTTTAAGTTTCATAAACTGTTTTTCTATTGTAAGTTTTGACAAAAAAAATCGGAAGTCATCGAAAGTTTCATATGATTAACACAAGAATTCTCTTACTCCTTCCAAACGCCTAAAGCGATTTTAATTATTATTTCACCAAATTATAGGAAGTTTTTTAAGTTCAAAATTTTTTTTTCGTTCATGTCGTCCATGTGAAAAGTATTATTTTCTCCTATTTTGCGCTAGCCGGAGACGCAGTGGTTGTCGTAACAGCCACTTTTCAAGGCACGCTGAAATGAACATTATTTCAATGTCGTTTCCGTTGATATTTGTACCGACACATATCGAGTTGCTTATTTAGCGTGGTCATACGCCTTAAGAGGGAGACTATTCCACAGGTGGATTGCTGACACTATAAAAGAATTTGTGTATACTGTATTTTAAAGTATTACATTTGGTAAGGTGTGTAGACACGTTCAAATTTCCTAATCAAATACAAAAACAATCGCGTGATAATATTACGTTATGTCACGTTTTATTTTAAAACTTCACTTTTTACCCAATCTTTAGACTTTTTAATCTCGTTTCTGGTAAACACTGATCATTAGATGATAAAGCATGTATAATTACACTCGATTCGTGTGTGTTCTTGAGTATTGTAATCGAATTTTTCGAAAATCGATACGTTAGATAGCGCGCTTTCAGTTCGTGACGATATGAGGAGAAATTATAATTTAGACATTTTAAAACACGTGCTGAAAACATACGGGTAAAAGTGTTTATTTATTTTATTGTGAAAACAAACAGTCACACAAAAACATAATACAGTAAGTTATCTTAACAATTAAATTGACCTACAGAATTCACATAAGTGTGGTATAAATTTTAAAACTAAAATAATCTAAATTAAGTAAAGGGAAATAATAATAATAAAGTAACTTATATTAAAGCCCGAAACATTTTCTTTTTGATTATATTCAATGTGTTACAGAAAATATCTACACCAACTAGCCTATTATAATAAAGTTTACATGCACGTCTGAAAAAGCGATTCTGACCATAAGATGTGCGGTTAGTGGATTAGGAAAATAGCTCTTTTTTGCGTGATGCCCCACGAGGAATTTTAAAGTTAATTTTACCCAACAATGATGAGAAATCAACGTGATTATTGAGAATTTTGTAAAGGAAAATTATGTCAATAAAATTAGTACCCCAATATTTTATTCAAAAAGCTACAAGATTTAGTTTCTTCCAAAACACTGTCATGTTTCAAAAATTGCGTTCCGACGACCTGTTTACTGGTAAATGTAATTTTAATCAAAGAATATTGTACAATTCATGCGCATACACTTATTAGAAGTGATCGCTCCTAAATAGATACATAAATAGTTCAGCAAACTGTACAGTGAATGAGCCCTTATCGGACAATTACCAAAGAAAAAAGTTATCAGAATACAATATAGATTCAAAAAAGATGATTCAACATCATTAACAGTAAATAGCTTCAAAACTGTAACAAGTATGCATGAAAAAGCTGTCGAAGCGAGACAGACTAAAAGCTACGCGAAACGAACTTTCAAGCCAAAGTTTCAGTGCGGAAAACTTACAGCGCTCAGAACGAAGCTCTTCCTTCCGGACAACCTTGCGGAGATGAGCGATAGCGGCCGGTGAACAACCGCGGCGCAGTCAGTCCTCCGACGACCGCCGTAGTGCGCGCACGCGTCCCTCCCGCGACTTGTGTACCAACGTGCGCTAAGTGCTTGTGCTTCGGTGCCTCAGTGCCGTGAAGTGGAGACTAGGACAGGCGCCGCTGGGCCCCTGTTAGGCCCGGGCGGCATGGAGTCCCCGCAAATGTACGACGCGGCCGGCGCGCCGCCGCCACCGCCGCAACCCGAGCTGAAAAAGACGACGGAAGACAAACGCGCCCCTTTCCCGCCTCCGGATCTCGACGAGCTCAATGGACAGGAGATCAGCTTGGATCTGCAGCACCTCATCGAGGATCAGTTCCGTGGGGAGGAGACCATGGCTCTGTTCCAGGAGATCCTCCCCGGGGGACGGTCTCCGCAGCCCAGACCTTCTTTTGCGAGGACGACGCTGGCGTATATGCCGCAGCCTGTGCATTCAGGAGCGTCGTACGCCGCTCCCGTCCCAGCGAACCAGGGGCACGAACAGGCGCCACCTATTAAAGAGGAGCCTCCAGAGCCACACGACTTCCGTCGAAATGTGACATCCTGCGCTCAGTACACTAACCAATATAACCCGCAGCCCCCGGTCGGGGTCAGCAATCCTTACGGAGGAGGTTTCACACCACTGCCTCCTCTAGGAGGGCCGCTGCTTGCTCCTCTCCTAAAACACAAGCAGCCTCCTTCCAGACGTTCCTCCGGGAAGTCCATAGACAAAGGAACAGATGAGTACCGAAGGCGACGTGAACGCAATAACATAGCTGTTAGAAAATCGCGCGAGAAAGCTAAAGTTCGTTCGAGGGAAGTTGAAGAAAAGGTGAAGTCGCTGTTGAGGGAGAAGGATGCTCTATTGAAGAGGTTGGAGGCGGTGTCGGGAGAGTTAAGTCTCCACAAGCAGATGTACGTCCATCTCATCAACCTGAACCACCCGGAGATCACGGAGTTGTGTAGATCGATGCTGCAGTTAGGTGCTCCCCATGGGAATGAGCATTCGCTTTGACCGTAGGTGAGTGTGCGTGTTCTATTTACCGTTTGTGTGCGTTTGGGACCAATGTGTGAGTGTTTTGTCATAGTGTGACATCATTAGTATTGAAGATGTGTCTGTGATGGTAATAGTGACGGTGTTTTCGTTGATCACATGCTCGGATGTATTGTGTATGTAACGGGTAACACATAATATGTCACATGGTCGGAGAAATTTTTCTTACGATTTGGATGTTCTTTTTGTGGTTTTTGTCACACTTTGATGGAATGAAAGGCTTTCGTGTTTTGTAGCTTTAAAATGTGATATTTGGATAAATTTGCTTATTGCATGGGCTTGGTCTGAATTGTAATTTGCGTGAAATGGGACAGTCGCAAGTAAAAGTGTCTATTAAATAAATCACGCTTAAACTAAATAGATGATCAAATTATTCAAAAGTCAAATATGTGGGACACGTCATTGACTTGTAAACTTAGATTTAAATTCACAAACGACAATAGACATATTGTATCATTATTAGATTACAGCCGATTATCATTAAGACTTTCTTTTTCTAATCATCTGCTTGTTCATTATCAATCATTATTCACCATTAGGTTCACGTTTTTCATGACCAACCACGTGAATATCTTTGTTATTAATTTAATTTTCCATAGTATAACAAGGAACAATAATAAAGGATCGAATAAAAATATAATAGTATTATCACGTGATTCAACCGTACTAGTAATTTCAATAAAATGTTGATCGGAAAATATAATATAATTTTATGCTACTAAAACATTTCCGTCAATAACATTTGTAATAAAATTATCGGATATTGATTTGTTTTACAAGAATTTTTATAGGTTTCCATCTAGTTTTACAAACTAGGTATGCTTTTCTAGCATGCTCCAACATTATTTAATATTCACTGCAGTAAATAATAGTAATCTAACACGAATCTAGGTCGTATCTCTTGATCACATTAACAAAAATATAACATATTAATGCTGATGACTTTCGAGAAAATACTCAAACGATTTCTTAAAACACGAAAATGTCTGATTGATAATAAGACCTGTACGAAAGCTCTATTAAGTTTTTTTGCGAAATTAATTAAGTTAGATAATTCTCAAAATGTAATCTGACAAATTAATACTACGGATCAATATTGGTTCAATTAATAATAAACCTCTATAGGTTCTTACCCACAATAATGGTACACGAGTGGTAAGCAAATATGTTCGTTCACTGTCGCTTTCGAATTACGTGGGGTTTGAATCGAACAATGAATTTAAATGAGCATCGTGATTTTGATGAACTAAATAATCTGTTTGTTAAACTAATTTTTCTGGTAATTCACTGTTTTGTGAATTTTCTTTCTCTATATTTAAAATAACTAATTCAATTATCCGTGTTATTACGTATATAGGTATATTTATAAATTCACCAGCCACGCACATTTCTCCGTTTACATTTTTATTACTATTTGTTAAAAGCGTAAAAATTTAAACAACATTTTGAGTAACCAAAGCAATGGGTTTCACTTCAAAAATCAAAGATAACAATATTGTTAATTTCCTTCCGTTAACTAACTGTTCTGAAATTACTAAAAGCTGTTTTGTATCACAATTATTTCCAGAATTACATTTAATCTCATTTACAAACTCACTGCCCTCTACCTTTTTTAAATGTTCGTTTATTCTTGTAGAAGGGAAAAATGTGAAAGAGGCATCCAATTACCATTTAACAGTACCATTTATCACTATGAATAAGAACAAAGTTAATAGACCTTAATATCTATTTACTATTTCTAGGTCAGCATTGCCCACGTGTTTTGATCCTTCTCCTTCAAGTAGGCTGTTAAGTAAGCCACCAAGTTCCGATTTTTCACCCCCATCAACTTTACGTCCATTTACTTCATCTGTGTTAGAAAGCTTTGCGTCTTCTCCTAGATTATTTAGGTCAACACAGCTGGCATTGTCACGTTTCTGCAGAACATAAAAACCTGGACATAATGATACCGGATCAAGAATTCAGTAGGTATATTCAAATTCGTTTGTGTTGTTAAATGTTCGCAACTTTCGTTTTCACTGTGCAGCTGTGCCAGTTGAGTTCGACCTCTATGTTCTACTTCGTAAGTTACATTGTTGTGTGACGCAGCCGAAATTTTCGCTGCCCGCGTCCTACTTAAGTTTCCGTTGCTTTGACTCGGTGATTTTAGATATTTTGTGTGCTGAATGAAATTTAGCTTACTATAGAAATGCAACAAAATTTCACAAAGTATAGTCTTTCTCTGATGTTTTATCATCAAAACTTTAGCTGCAATAATTTAATTATCCTTATCTCTTTTTACAGTTTAGAGCGGATATAGGACGTACTTTTTTAAGACTTCAATAAAAACTAGTTTGTCCTAATTATTTATTTGGCTGAAAAAACGTCAATAGCTCAATCGGTGGGATCGGTCTCTCAACTTTGAGACCCGAGTTCAAACCTTGCCAGTCGGGCATCCACCAATAAGTTTTTCTGAGCTTATATATTTAGTGTATTTCCCACTTGTGGAACGGTGGAGAAAAACACCGTGAGGTAAACTAAACCTGCATACCCTAAAAAGCGTGTATTTGTGCCCGAAGTACGGCGATATGGCTCAAACTGGCTCAACCTTTTATTACGTTGGGGCGTCGCGCGTCTGTAAAGAGAAGGTGTACGAGGGTTTACTGTTTTGGAGCAGTCTGAACTCGGAAAAACCTCTGATATGCTGGATCACCGAAAGTCAATCGCTAGAGACTTGTCGTTTAGCGGTTTCTGTTTCACACCCCTAGAATTCAGCAAACATTTTGAGGCCTCCAGGGCCTGACCTGCTGACCTTCATATCTTCAGTGCTTAGGATCGCTACCCTATAGGTCATCAAACTATCTACTAGTACCATGTAGTGCACTGCCTGTTACTTATTTTTCCAGCATTGACTTGAAAAGCTGTTCTGCGCTTTGTGCCTGCAAAAATAATTGGTAAATTCGTCGACAAACCGTCTTCATTGCGAATAAACAAAAACACCAAAAACGAATGGAAATGTAAAGCGAAGTTCTAAAGCTGAAGATGTATGACTCGGTTCAGAACAATTAGTTCTCCAACTTGTCAAATAATAATTGCAAATAAATCTTTTCTAAGCAAGGACGTGAGGTAGGGACGTGTCGAAAACGGATATATCTGTAGGCTTTTCCGAATATCAATAAAATCCTTTTTGAACCTTTTTCTTTTTTTTGTTCTTATACCTGGAACGTTGACAAATAATACACTATTGCATAGAATTGGTTTAATATGCGATAAAGAGTTAAGAATTTATGTGCCAGTTTCTGATTTAAGAAAATTTCGCAAAGCCCAAGTTAATATGAAGAGTTAAGAAGTCAATATGAAAATTCCCATAAAAAAAAAATAGCAGACACGATCGTTGAATCCATTTTACGGGCTAACGGAATCTTTGAAATTGAAATTGAAAAAATTAAAATCGTTGTGGGCAGTATTCGGTTCATAAAGTTTGTGCTTTATACTTAAAAACTTATCGAATATCACTTTAAATCCCTTCCGTATTGATGAGTAATGGTGACGTATTGTACAACTTTGAATGAAAAATGAGCTTCGTTTCAGAAAAAAACACTACCCCGTTCCAAGTTTAATTACCTACAGCTACATTTTTGTAGGAAGATTTTATGTTCATTGCCATAATTTCAAAAATTATAAAACAAGTTGTTTAGTATGATCAGTACAACTTTTGCAGCTCTATACCTTATCTTTTAACTGAGGTAACCTAGATTATGATGGTTTATGATGATATTAGATTTTGTGTTAATGTTTTTTTATTGGTTAATTTCATATGATTTCATGCTTTTTTCGTTTTTGATTTTTTAAATATTTGAAGGTTCTATTAGGTACAAAACAGCATGAACAACTTCTATGTGTTACATATAATTTTGCGTATTATTTTATAAAATCTAAGTAGTTTTTTCCATTTCGAATACTTAAATGATATCCGGATTCGAGATACTCTTCAATTTGTCTTCGTATAAATAAACCGCCTCCGATCATCGTCAGATGATTCAGCGGCCAATATTTACATGTTGAAGTGCCAGGGTGTGTGAGTGTGTTTGTGTGTATGGATTTTGCTCTGTATGGGTGCGCGCGCGCCTCGGGCGCACTTTCACTTTTTCGTTAATATGCCTTTTGTGTTTTTTTGGATGGTGTCATGTTGTAGGGATTAAGTGATTTTTTTACAATTTGAAAATTAATTTTTATTGCATTTTTAACCTTTATGAATTGACATGCCAAAAATATCCTTATCATATTTAAACTTAGTAGCATTTTTAATCATGTCTCAATTATAGGAAATACTTAAGAAATATTTCCATGAAACTGCTTAAAAATAATGTAAAAAATTTATTTGTGACGAAAAATCTCGTCACTACTAACCCTTTTTGTATTGTTTTCAATTAAACTCCATAAAAATCCAGCTGCCGTCAAATTACTAGAAAGCTCCAAATTCCTAACCACAGTCTAATTTACCTGGTACGCGGCGGTCACCGTGCCAGACGGCGCAAGTCTGTCGCAACGCGGCGCAGGCGCAGGGTATGTGTGTCAACGCACGGCCGCTTATGTCAGAGAGAACGTCGTTTTTATAGCATATTTTATTGATTTCTGGATGAACAATACGATGGACTCGAAAAGGTTGAGAATAAATTTGACAGATTGCGAGTTTTGTGATTGACATTTCATATGTTGTAGTTTTGTTGTAGGAATTAGCAAACGTGGTTTCGTAATACAACATGATATTCAAGCAATTATGATATTGCGCTTGCATCAATCAATATTACTCCATGCGGAAAAACCTGCAGTGCGAGAGGGACGGATTCTGAAAAAATAGCAAAATGTCGATTAGCTTCACTAATTTTATTATTGAAAAAAAAAAAGCTAAACGTGGTACGAAATATCTGTTTGTTTCATAGTTTACACAGGCTTCAATTTTCATTAATATTAAGAACGGGTTTTTGCTCAAATAATCTTAAACCTCACATGAAAACTGTTTTTAGTCATATTTGATTTTTTATTTCTCAATATTAGAATGACTTATGAAAATTCTGTTACGATAACAGTATGTATTATATCTTTGGCAGAAGCACTTTTTTTTTATAGTTAGTATTGCTAGATTCTTCAAACAAGGAAGAATAAATTATGGTTTTGCGGAAACTATTCTCTTAACTCGTAAAACAGATTCGAGCCACGATCTGGACTATAAATTATTGTTTTAGAGATAATAACAGTTAAGAATAAAGCTATTGTTTTGGCGGTAATTAGAACTTAACAGATTTACACGTAAGCCGTGTTTAAATTGATGACCAAAATAAATAATCTTTTGTTTAACTACTAATAACTTGAAAAACTACTTTTGTTTGTCGGAAATAGCGGTGTACCTATCAAAAATATTTTGCGACTAACTAAAATGCTTTTTTTTTACCATAAAACGCAAAAGTAGAAAAAAAACGAAGTTCCCGTCATTTTATACATTTATTATTTTGTGGTCGCTTGGAAATGCCATAACTTTGTCAAACTATTACATCACTTGTTATCGCCACAAATCCCTATAAGTGTAGTGACATAATCTGTAACTTAACTTGGTGGGCTAAATGAAAATTCAGTATTTTTTTCTTGGTTCTGTGTTGCATAACCAGCGGTCGAAGGAGTTGGAAAGTTTTTTTTCGATGCTTTGTGTCCGGGGAAATCTGTGACGACACTCGCTATGAAAATGGTCACATCGCATAAACTTTTGTAATTGACTGTACTATACAGCTTTAAATTTCAAAAGAAAAAATCTGAACGCTTGTTCTGACGTGGACAATTTTGGCGCGAAAATCTGTAATCAATAATAAATAACTGCCTTGAATAAAATAAAAACAATTTATCAATTAAGTTATATTGCAATAAAGCCGATTCCGAAGGCTTGAATTTTAGTTATAGTGCTGTCAAAACTTAAAATGTTCCAAAGTAAGGACTGGGAGAAAATGCTTCTAGCATTAACCCTTAACTACTCGCATGGGGTCAGCGCACTTTTGCGCGCCAAAAAAATATACTTTGGTTGTGGGTACGTGGTCGTCCCGTTCAGTAGCTTTCTCATTCGCGCCAAAGATGTCATTTTAGTGTTTGACAGGACGTTGGAGCATACGCACGCGTCGCTGCTCTCTTGAGTGTGACCCCATGCGAGCAGTTACGTAACTTTTCGTAACGGATCGGAAAGTATCCACGAAATACATAAAATGCACGAAATTTGTTTGCAATTACCACTCTAAGGTCTATTGTCAAACTTGTGATAATATAAAATGATAATAGACTTTTCTTGTCTTTTCGATTAAAGAAATTATATATATATATATACGAAAACACAAAAAAATATAATTATATGTGAGCAGTACCATGCACAACCTAACAGCACATGCAAAACATCCAACTGCATTTACATACTAGAATGCAGGCACTGTCCTGCATTCTACATCGGCGAAACAAAAAACGCTCTCCACATCCGAATCAACCAACACCGACACACATGCGACTCTATTACAAACAACACTCTGCCAATCCCCACCCACGCTCGACTTCATAACCATCCATTCAATAATTGCTTCACCGCACGAATAATCAAATCATTTTCACCTCCACTGACAGACACTCAACTACGGACATGGGAAGGATCCTATATTTGGTCACTTGGTGCCCACTACGGTCCGGGCCTGAACAAGCAGCATTGATATTTACGAGGAGTCAGCACAAGAAACAATGCAAACTTCTTAATAAGACCTTCTTCCATTTCCTATCAATCACTGCTACTGTCATCATTACAAAAATAAAATATTTAGTATCATAAGTATCTATAATTTATAATTATTAATTTTTAAGTTTTATTTAAATTGTGTAACTGATGCCGACCACAATTAGTGGTCGAAATATATTTTACTGCTCACATATAATTATATTTTTTTGTGTTTTCGTATATATATATATATATAATTTCTTTAATCGAAAAGACAAGAAAAGTCTATTATCATTTTATGTTGTTTCTCGCAAAAGCGATATATATAATTATAAAAAATAACACAACGAAGAGTGTTTAAATAATTTATTACGAAAAAGTATCTCCTACTGACTACCTAGCAAGCGAACAGAAAGAAACTACACTCGCATGAATCGCATGATAAGGAACTTTACAACGAAAGCTTTACAAACACTTCTTGCCTATAACCGAGACAATCCATCGGCTGACATTGGTGAACCGATAAATCCACTGCCAGTGATCTTGAAAAAAGATATTTTGAACTTGATATCACACTCATCTCAGACGGATGCATAACTGGAGCCGACGTTCGTTCTATTTCAAGCCGTTCTTGCCAAACACGACATTGATTTTCTTCGCACATCTTCTAAATATAATTTTTCTCCATCAATTTATTCGAAAGAACGTAAATCATATGCATATTTAACGGAGAAACAAGGAACTATAGTGATACACTGGATCTGATCTACAAGACTTCCTGATCCTTGCAACGCAGAAATAACATATTTAACAACAATATTTCTACATAAACTTCGTCTTGAATACCGAGCAAATACCATTTTCGTCTCCACCGGCAACAGATAAACAACTCTGTCACAAAATTATTAATCTTTAGTATTTTATAAAACCATAAATCAATTGTGCTTTCTCCTCAAAGAGTATTCATATCATGAAAGAAATTATAAACAAAATTAAAGTAACCATCAATAAACTACTACAATATTATAAGCATGTTCAGTTTTTAGGTAAATGTTTGGAAGTGGGCGCAGCGCCAAAAGGGCTGATCCCTAAAATACCAATTCACACAATGCCGTCGATAATTAGAAAACATATGATATGAGTAAATCTTGTTAACGCTCTACACACCACACATATGCTCTATATACAGTATTTCTATCTATGTACACATGAAAAAAACAACCTGGACAACATATTAAAAATAACCTTGATAGCATACCCCCACTTATTCCTCGAAGTTCAAAATATTACATCAAATGCTGCCTGCAGACTTGAACATGAACATATCAGACTTTCTCGAAAATTAAAGAACCTTTTTACTTATTACCACGATAAACATATAACTTTACCCATACAATACCAACATTCCAATGAATTCTCCAATCTAAATCTGACTCCAACAAATCTTTCACACCCGTTTAGCATTCCAGGACCACCAGAAATAAATATAAATAATAATAAAAAAACAAACGAAAATACCATTGTTAATCTATCATCATTACACCTAACCAGAACTGATCAAGAACTCATTAACAAAGGCTTAAGCTTTTGCCCCACAAAAAAACTTGACCGAATTAAATTGCTAAATGATTTCATTGACTTCGGTAGAAATTTACGATGGAAGCTATATTGGAAATCACGCACCGCATCTTCAGAAGACAACATACATGCCGCATTAAAAACCTTTAAACCACCATCATCGAATGAACCACCCCCACTGCCTACTAATCATCCCATTGAAACTTTCATGACCAGCATCCTATCTAAATTATCGGATGACAGATTCATCAACAACCTTCAAGACTCCTCAGATAATTTATCAAAAGAAGAACGATTATCCCTCAAAAAACTTCAAACCAATGAAAACATAATTATACTTCCAGCAGATAAGGGATCAGCCACAGTAATTCTTAATAAAAGCGATTACATAGAAGAAGGGCTGCGCCAGCTTACGGACACGACCTTTTATAGTGTAGCACCGGGTGACCCATGTGACCAGGTCATGAGTATTGTTGAGGATATTGTCCAGGCCAAGGGAACAGCTGAGGGCCTCTCAGAAAAAGACAAGTTACTGATGCTTCCGAGTCATCCGAGAACCCCACACTTTTATATGCTACCTAAAATCCACAAACTAAATCACCCTGGCCGTCCAATAGTTGCTTCATACGATTCACCAACTGAACGCATATCAGCATTTGTGGACCATCATCTCCAACCACTCGTTAAAAATCTTCGATCACACATTAAAGACACGAATCATTTCATCGATATCATTGGAACTCTTCATCTACCCACAAACACACCATTAATACTAGTAACAATAGATGTCACATCATTATACACAAACATCCCACATGCCGCTGGCCTCGACGCGCTACGCGATCATCTAAATAACCGACCACCACCCCACCAACCATCCTCTGACTTTATTACAGAACTTGCCGAAATTATACTAAAACATAACTATTTTACATTCGAAAATGAATTTTATCACCAGAAAAAAGGAACGGCAATGGGTACTCGGATGGCTCCCAGTTATGCCAACATATATATGGCTTCTATCGAAAATAGCTTTTTAGCGACGGAACCTCAGCAGCCCTTGGTCTGGAAAAGATTCATAGATGACATATTCATGATTTGGCCACATGATCAATACTCTCTCGACAACTTTTTGACAAGACTAAACAACCATAGCTCACTCAAATTCACCCATGAAACATCCACTAAGACCATTACATTTTTGGATGTTGACATAACTTTAGAGGCAAACAATAATATCACTACATCTGTTCATTTCAAACCGACCAACAACCTTCAGTATTTACATTTCAATAGCTGCCATCCTCCTCATTTAAAAAAGTCCATACCATATTCATTATCACTCCGTGGCCGTCGGATCTGCAATACACAAAATGCTCTAGATTCCTATCAAAACAAAATACATACTGGTTTACTCAACAGAAACTACCCAAATAACTTCCTGACAAAACACATACATAACCGGCCCAGATTTCACAACCAAAACAACAGAACAAAACGAAACACACAAAATCAACCACGTCTGATCACAACTTACTTCCATGGCAGCTACAAACTACAAAAACTGATCAAAGACTTCCTTCCAATCTTAACACACAATGACGAAACAAAAGATCTCCTACCACGCAACACCCAAATATGCTACAGACAAAACCCAAACATCAAATCTCTACTCACTCACACAAAAAGCATCCCTTCTCAAAACACATACATATCTCCTGGCACTTCACCATGCCGACGGCCACGATGCAAAACATGCGCAATTATTAACACAGCCACAGCCATCAACACACACCACACCAGAAACACATACCATGCACAACCTAACAGCACATGCAAAACATCCAACTGCATTTACATACTAGAATGCAGGCACTGTCCTGCATTCTACATCGGCGAAACAAAAAACGCTCTCCACATCCGAATCAACCAACACCGACACACATGCGACTCTATTACAAACAACACTCTGCCAATCCCCACCCACGCTCGACTTCATAACCATCCATTCAATAATTGCTTCACCGCACGAATAATCAAATCATTTTCACCTCCACTGACAGACACTCAACTACGGACATGGGAAGGATCCTATATTTGGTCACTTGGTGCCCACTACGGTCCGGGCCTGAACAAGCAGCATTGATATTTACGAGGAGTCAGCACAAGAAACAATGCAAACTTCTTAATAAGACCTTCTTCCATTTCCTATCAATCACTGCTACTGTCATCATTACAAAAATAAAATATTTAGTATCATAAGTATCTATAATTTATAATTATTAATTTTTAAGTTTTATTTAAATTGTGTAACTGATGCCGACCACAATTAGTGGTCGAAATATATTTTACTGCTCACTTGTGATAATAGTGATTCAAATTAGTTCGTAAGAATAAAAAATAATTCAGTTTTGATCTCAAGATACGCCGTAACTGTTTTGTAAGAGAAAATTTTATGCTTGGGTTTTTTTTTTGAGTTCTTGCTAGTTTATGATTAAATACTTTATTTTAGGCTTTAATATGAATAAAGAAGAAATATAATTTCTAAGCAGTTATTTTATATTATTAATACTTTATTAGAAATTCACAAAACCAAATTGGGGTCACTGAGGACCCCATGCGAGCAGTTATGTGATTTTCTTTATGCGAGTAGTTAAGGCTTAAGTCCACCTGTTGTACATTAAACTGTGTTTTGTGCAATAAAGAATTAAGAAAGAAAGAAAGAAGTAATTTAACTTCTGTTCCTTAAATATAAGGACTATTTTGCGATGAAGAAAATTAATTTTGACAGCACTTAAACTAAAATGAAAGCCTTCAGAATCGGCTATATTGTGTAGGTAATTAAAATGTTTCTATACTTGTAAAGAAAAATTGGACTGGGTGCAACCTGGAACATTTTCTACAGTCAGCATAAACAAAATACTCCAGGTTGCGCTGAACCCACCATATTTATTTTGATGTCGTTTTTTTCTCTACTCAACTACAAATTGGTTCCATCTTGTTACTCGATACATAGTGTTACCGACTGTACGCTACTGATAGACGACTAGTCTATCAGGCGTTAGCATCCGTGATCGTTCAGGAACTCAGTATAAGCCCTTTGGAGGGATTACATAATAAATATTACATTCTGTACGCCATTGCGACGACGTACCCGTGTGGCTCAGAGATGTTCCAGGTGTCACCTACTCTGCCTTTACAGTTAGACACTCAAACATTCACTTTTCACTCATCACTTTTCCTTCCAACGTGTTAAGATGATATATCGTCCGTGCAAAGGTCCTGTTACTCCAAGCGGAAAGTCGCGCAGTGCGAGAGGGACTGAATCGGGGAAAATTGACAAAAAGTTTGTTTTAAATTAATACAAAATTAACTAAAATAGCTATGGAAATTTCCATTACCAGTAATTTAGGTATTGTTATATCCCATCTAAATAAATATTTTTAAAGTCTGTTTGCTATCCCGATTTGTCAGAATATCAAAAAAAGTGTTAATTTAGACCTCCTTTCATTAATTATTTCTATCGAGTGAAATTCCTCCAATCGCGTTTCTGATAGTCCAGAATCTAGAAAAAGGTCCCAAAATTATTATACTAATTTATTTAACTTAGGACTTGGTTTGAACAGCAGATAAATAACTTAAAAAAGTGTCGATTTTAACGATTAATACTTAAATATTTACATATTTGAGAGCACGTGACTAGGCGTATATACAAATGACCTCTATATACAATAAACGTACATAGTAACTAGTAAGTGATCATGTTATTCTCGACTATGAATGAATGAGCGAATAATATGATAAAATCCCGTTCAAACATTATCACAGGAAAGCCTTGGAAGATAATATTTGTACTACATTATTTTATGTACTTCTGAATTTTATTGTAGCCTTACCATGAGTTTTGGACTCGGTGCACGATAACGACTGCGTAATAATAACACATAATAAAATCGATTCTGAAGGCTTTCATTTTAGTTTAAGTGCTGTCAAAACTTAAATTTTTCCAAAGTAATTTAGTTTTTATTCCTAACACTTAAGGTGATATGTAAATGTTTTAGCGTCTCTGTTACTCTATATGCGAAAAAACCTTCAGTGCGAGAGGGACGGATTCGAGGAAAAGTAGCAAAATGTCGGTTTTTTAATATTAAACGTACTCAAGTTGCTATCAAAATTTCGTTTAACCAGGTCCTAGATACTGTTAAAACCCATCTAATAAAGTATAATTGTGGTCCATATATCATTTCAAATTATCAAACCAGGAGAAATGGTGTTGAAAAGGACCTCATTTAAATAAATATTTCTATCGAGCCGAATTTCTTCAATTGCGTTTCTGTTTATCAGATCCCTAGAAAAAGATTCCAAAATTAATATTCTATGTTATCAAAAAAATACCTTATTGACTGAAGTAGATATGCAAGTTCTAAAAGTGTCGTTTTTTTTTTCCGTAGCGCCTTAAGGAACATTTTATAATAAAGAACATTTAGTTTTGACGATTAAAAAACGTAATAATATATCATCAATCAAGTTATCCTTCGTACCGGAAGTGACGTAAAAGTTCTGAACAGGCCTCCCCACGGATATCTATGGGCCTCCCTTTACGAGATGAGAACAAAAAAGTATCCACTTCAAAACCCAGTGATAGGTGTTAAAATGTTAATGATTGTTCCGGAACTTTTGGCCGCGTCCTGGCCCGACGCTTGTCACGTGACCCAAGAATAAAAATACGAAAAAGAGTTCTGAATTGCAAAACTTTTTTCTATTGTGTTTTGTTTCTGCTTTTCCTTCAAGCACGTTCATTTCAACGGGACTGGAAACCAGCACGTGGCATCAGCCGTGGTTAAATCTGACGCAAGTTTATTCGAAGTTCAAGTGCCTGTGTCAGAGAGGGGTAGATAGAGACTACAGATTTTACTACACACCTCTTTCGCCTATTCCACATCCATCAACTTATGCCGGGTAGGTAGTTTTATTTTGACATGGCTCTTATTCAGTACGTTACCAATTTCATCAGCATCATTACATCATCAAAAAAAATGTTTTCCAACCTCTTTTTTTTGGTTTTCAAACGTTCGTTTCTAGAACGTGCTCAAGAGAACAACTTGATTTTTTTTTCAGAAAATAGGTAATAGAAATATAATAAGGTTTTCTGCTTAAATCCAAAAATATTTTTGAGAATAAAATATTTTCAGTATTACCTAAAAAAACACACTAATTTGTTGTTTCGCCGCGTGATCTATTACGCGTCCAAAAAAAGAGACCAATGAGTTAACATACTATAATCGTCTCTATTGAAAGTAAATAAGATCTTTGCCATTGGAATCATTGTGTTGGACGGGTAATAAAAAAAGGTGCTATAATAGGCCATCCTCTTAAGGCACTACGGAAAAAAAATCAACACTTTAAGAACTTGCATATCTACTTCGGTAAATAATATAATGATATCTGTCATTTTAACCAAGCTATAATACTGGGTGTTAAGATGATGTTGCGGAAGCCGAAAACTAGCGATAGTGATGTCGATTCGGTGCAACACAACTTAACTAATTTGACAGGACTAACCTTATTTTAAGCGTTCTGTCATTGTCTTTTCGATACTGAAAGAAAAAGACAACACTCAAATTAAGTTTAGTCCTGTCAAATAAGTTAAGTCGTGTTGCGCCGAATCAACACAATTACTCGTCAATACGAACGAACGTTTCACGAAAAGAAGTTCGTATTAAAGAGTATTATCGCCAGTTTCCGGCTTCCGTAACTTCATATTAACACCCTGTATTATAGCTTGGTTAAAATGACAGATATCGTCAGTTCATCGATTTACAATTTGGAACTTAAGGCGATATGAAAAAGTTTTAGCGTCCCTGTTACTCCATATGCGAAAAAACCCTCAGTGCGAGAGGGACGTATTAGTGGAAAAGTAGCAGAAAGTCGGTTTTTTATTAATATAAAATGTACTATAAATGCTATTAAAATTTCGTTTAACCAGGTCCTAGATACCGTTAAAACCCATCTAATAAAATATAATTACAGTCCATATGTCATTCTAAATTGTCAAACCAGGAGAATTGGTGTCGAAAAAGACCTCATTTCAATAAATATTTGTATCGAGCCGAAAGTCTCTAATCGCGTTTCTGTTTTAACAGGTCCCTAGAGGAAGATTCCAAATATACTATTTTTTCAAAATTATACATTATTTACTGAAGTAGATATTGAAATTCTGAAATTGTCGATTTTTTTCCGTAGCGCCTTAAGGTGGTTCTTACAGCTGGTGACCGAGAAAGCCACAGTTAAGGTCGTGTTTTACTCAGATGTAACTTGAGTAAAAAATAAAAAATATATAGGTATATGATATACAACAAAATATATGGAATGATGTGCATTGATTAGAGTTTGAAATTTTTATCTATAATTTAACAAAATAAATAGCAAAACAGGATCCAATTTAATACTACGGTCCGAATTAATTAATTAAGTAGGTATGAAAAGAAACAATTTGAAATTTGGTTAAATTGACAATATTATAACAAAAAATTTGTTCCTTTGATTAGTTTTTAAGTTTTTCAGCTACATTTTTTTTATACATTTTTCAATTATTTTTCAAGGCCCATATTTTTCGCTGTCCCGAGACCCAGCGACGTAATGCAGTGCGCGCTAATATGAACGTTATTTCAATATAGTTTCTGTCGATATTTGTACCGACACAGGTCGACTCAAGAACAGCCTTACAAGAGCCTTAAAACCACAAAGTTGGATTAAAAAGCGTAAAAAATTCAAGAGAGCCAATACGCTATTTTTATCCCTTTTAAAGCGGGAGGCAACTGCTTTTGTTTATGTGAAAAAATTATGTTTCCGCAACGGCGATTAGATGTAAAAATAATTTGAATTTCCATAGAATAATAGGAGGTGTTTTTAAGGTTTCTTGTAGAAGTTTTTGTTTCTGGATGGCTTTTTTTCGAAGCTCTTGGAAGTTTTTTCTCACTCACGTGTAGAAAAAGGCGTTTTACCCACGCTTTTTATTTGCTTCCTATTGCGAAATGGAATCTATGCTTAATTGTTTTTCTGTCTGTCTGTCTGCAGCTTAAATTACATATAAACTGACTTTGATTGATACAGCCAAATTCATACTGAAGACTTTGCAATTGATCAGTAACATAGGTTTAATGACCCTTTTTGTGAAATACGCAAAATAAAATTTAGGCCTCCTATGCCAATTGAGTCGAGATTGTTCTTGAACAATTTGGTATAGGGGCACAAAGTTATATAATTCGTAATTCGCAAAAAAGGTAATTGAGCCTTGGTCCTGTCAACTTACCGAGTCTCCAGTATGAACTTGGCTACATCAATCAACGTCACCTTATATTATAAACTATAGGGAGTACAATTTTGAAGGACATTTTAAACGCCTGTGATTACGCCTGTAGTTCGAATAAACGCGGAGGTCGGGGTTCAAACCTGTAGGGACGCATTTTGGAAGACACAATAAGACGGCCATACCACGTTTCACTGATGATTATTGCATCTTAGCATGATGGGTGGTGAGTACTTCGGGTACACATTGGACCCGCAGTATACCGTGCCTTCCAAAGTACGCAGTCTGAACACAAACGTGCCCCTACGGGATTTGAACCCGCGACCTCCAGATCAGAAGTCGATCAAATTTTATTAACATGGCAAAAATTGGAATTTTGAAAATGATAATAATTATTTCTCTGACGGTACAGATTCGTACTTGATAAATAGGTGGTGTATGTCGTAGAGCTGATGCCGGGCTCGATTGTGGAGGTACCACCAACTTACTCGCAAGAAGTTATTCGAGGGAGAGTAAGAAGACATCTCTCAAATAGGCCCACGCCAGCTGGGACCGATTTATTGGCGGTAAATCCATCCCCAATTGCCGGCTCTTATAAAACAGACTGGTGACAGACAACGGCGTCACTGGTGCGAGTGTTTCGGCACCGCGTTCACAAATCCGCCTGCCCAGCGTGTGTGAGTATGGGCATCACTTCCAAGAGGCCCACTTAAATTGGGAAAATCTTGGAAAGGCCTATGTCCAGCATCGGACGAATACAGGCTGCTGGATGAATGGATGGGAATGTAAAAAGGTTGTATTACGCCAATAGGCAAAGTTGGCGAAGAATGTTTTGTGGCGGCCATTTTTAAATACAGTTACGTCGCCTTATTTTCGCAACAGTTATTGATTTTTCGGAGAAATATAGGTAGAGTTATAAATTATGTTAACCTGCAACTTACTTTTTCAATATCTTATACTTTCGTCTGCACGCTCTGATACGCTAACACAAAAGTAATGATAGTTTTCGTGTTAATATTTAACTAGTGAATGTTTTTATGGTGTTAATTTTCTGCCGCGTATTTGGGGCACAAATCGATAGCAGTGACACATATCCCTTATCTACTTAGACAATTTATCTATAACAAAATAGGAGTAAACAAACAAACATGATATCAATACCATCGACGTCTAGTGCTGTTGATAAGAACGTGTTTCTTTTCATATTTTTTATTGTACTTATTATTAAGTACAATAAAGTAAGAAACCTTGATATGCGTAAAACCTGCTTGAGTTGACATCAATTTGAACAGCTTCCCATTTATAGATCTTTTTTTTATTAACAAGAAACTTAAATAACATAAATAATACTGAAAATGTACACTAACTACAAAGAATATAAAATTTAAAAAAGACTAAATTAAATAAAAAATATTGTTTAAATCGCTGCCGCAGGGGAGGGTCCCCAGCAGGCTGCTGGCGTTACCTCGTTGGATTGCGAGGCTTCTCCTGTGTCCAAGGTAGGCCCCAGCCCACCGATCACCAGAAGCGTCGACTACTTAGGCGCGAGGAAATTTCTTGGAAAAGTTGTCGCGCTTCTGGTCCCCATGGCCCAAGAGTTTCTATAAGGCACAAATATGCAGCCATCCCCTAAAGCTGCTTCTAAGCTTATTCGTCCAAGCTTCTAAGCTAATATTTTTTTCTGAACTTAATTAGTTTTTATATTGCTAGTCACAATGTAAACTACCTAAATAAAACTGTGCCTCTACAAGGGGACATCCTGACTGGCTGATCTATCAATCATATCTATCAATTCATAGCTTAGCAATGGCACGTAAAGTGGTAGCGGAGGCGTGGCCGCTTATGTTCGGCTGATCGTACTAATTACTTTTATTTAAGTAGGTACTAATTTTATTAAAATTGTATCAGAGACTCACGGATCCCACAGTCAAACTGTACATGCAGTTTTGTGGGTCATATTTAGCTATAAGATAATCTACCTTTTGATAAATAAAAGTATTCATTCATTCATTCATTCATCAACGCTTAGAACAAATGGCTGGACCTTGTAACATGAACCTTTAGACCACAGGTTCCTTGTTTGACGTAGACATCTACTATGACGGGGTAGGAAACATGCTGCAAAAATGATTTTATAATTTTATTGCATATAGAGTAATTTTATAATAGAATTTAAAATTTTTATTGCATATGTAATTTTAAAATTTTATTGCTTTTAATCTTATATTCAAATTGCATGTCGGTCGGTAGTTGGACGGCCGGACTCTCAACCTTGACACCCGGGTTCAAAACTTGCCGATGGATGCACCAATGAGTTTTTTGGAATTTATTTGTATACTTACCACTTGCTGAAAACAATGCGATCTCTGACACTCCCTCGGAGATTTGACATGTGTCTTTTTTAAATTTGCCTTGAAACTTTTCTATAAATTTATATATCATCGACTGCTGAAATTACTTTTACATGAATCATCATATTATTATTTTCTTTATCTGTAACATATTCCCGTGTCGTATCTTCAAGTGCTTAGTAAACTATAGATGAGAGAAAAAAGTAAACAATTTGACACTTTGTTACATTAAACGGCTGAACCGAATAAAAAATTGTTTGTAGAAAACTAAAGTATGGTATACTAATAGTAGAAGTGGCGTGCACAGAACTTTTTGCTGGTAAAGCTTTTGGAAGGTCATTTATAACAATAAAAAAAAATGACAAAAAAAAAAAAACATAAAAGTAGTTTATGTTACTAGGGCGAAAAGGAATAAATTACGAGGACGATTTAAAACACGAGCGTAGCGAGTGTTTTAAACGTAACCGAGTAATTTATTGCTTTTACGCCCGTGTATCATACTACGTTTTTCAATGCATAGTGTGAGGAAATGAAAATAAATATAATCTTGTGAACTTTAAATTATAATTGGTTCAAAAGGACTGTATCCAGAGCCGTTAAACAATGGAAAAAAAAGTATAACATCTATGGTACACAGGAAAGGCTGCAGGTTAGCCAACCATTATAAATAATTTAAAAAAAATAATAATAATAAAGCCCTAGGGCAAAATAATCGACTTTTTGTTCGGTTTTGATGCATAAAAAGTGGGCCTTTACGAGCACATGCATTGAAAACCAATAAGTGCCGCCTTTGTACACAATGTCTGTCTTTTATGTGAAAATGTGTTGTAAATTATGTTTGTAAAGGTACAAAAAGTGTAATAAATAAATAAAATAAATAAATGAACTTAAAAAAAAAAATCATGGCGCCAGGTTAGACAATGTCTATCTGAGAGTGAAAATTTTCATAAAAAGCTTTTTTTCTCACAGTGATATTTAAATTTTTTTCATAATTTTTTTATTGTAAAGCTTGACCTTCTCATTGGTTTTCTGGAAAAAAGTTATATATACGCCACTGAGTAGTAGTATATCTTGATGAATTTTTTTAATAACTATCTCTTAAAAAAATTTATAAATCATTTTGATCCTGACATTGAGCACCTCATTTTGCATCAAGTAGAACTGAACTCTATGATATTTTATTATAGTTTAAAATAGCGCGCTTTGAGCCGTGGCTGTTACGACAACTGAAACATCGCGCGCTCTTAAAAAACACGTTTTTTGCTCAAAAACATTTTTACGGTGAAATTTTCAGAAAACTATCCACAAAAGTACTTACTAAATTACATTTTCCATAATTTCCTGTAATTTCCCTACGATTTGGTGAAGTTAATTTTATATAAAACGAAAAAAACATGAAAAATCGGAGTTTCGAAAAGTTTCGATTTTTTTTTTGATCAAGCAAAGGTCAACGTATCGCGTTTTGAACCGTAAATAAATCTGCAGAACGAATGTATCTAAGATAAAAAGAAATAGACACAAATTATCACAATTTCATTGTTTAAAATGAATCAGAAAAGAGACAAAATTGGGATAAGCCCAATTCCAGTCCCAGTCTTAATTTCTTGAAACGAATCCTCAAAAATATTGAGGGTATACTTTGACAAAACAAAGCTTACTTTATGAAGACGCCTTTGCTGCAAAGTAAAGTCACGACTGTGAATCTGGCTCTAAGATGTGGATGTTCTAGGCCCGGCCTTAAATCGCGTGTGCGAGAACTCGGCAGTACCCTGCATATAAGGTGACTTTTGAATTAGCCAAATTCATGCTGTAGACTCGGTAAACGAGAAAATACGAGAAAAGTAATGTGCCCCTATACTAATTTACAAACAACTAGGAGTCAATTACTTAAATAGGAGTACTAAATTTTATTTTGCGTTTTTTACGGAAAGGGCCATTGAACCTTGGTCATGACCACTTACCGAGTCTCCAGTATGAATTTTGATATACAAACAAAATTCACCTTATACAACTTAAATAGTTTACTTACATGATACATGATATCTTTATGTAATTCTGTATTGTGTGCATCTAACTGCCTTTAAATATAAAATATCATTTGTATATCAGTTACTTATTTTAGTATGTAAAACTATTGTTAGAGTATAAAATAAGAACTGAATCACCCACACAGATAAGGTAACTGATCTCGGACATGACTCATACTTGTTATGAAAAACCCGTAGTATTACTGTAATATATTCCAACAAGTAGTTTAATAGTTCTTAAATTAACTCTTTTTCATACTATCTAATCATAAAATGAAAGAATTCAACGCGCTATAAATAACCTCTTAGCATAATTAACTATTACGCTAAAATCTTATGTAATGAATACGTGAATTCTCACGCTTCAAGACACGGTTACCTAATGGCAATGACCTTACGAATATTGTTATTAAAAGCCGAATAGAGCTCTGCATGATCTCGGACGTCCGCTTTTGTTGGCGATTGCGGCATACATGAGATATTCCCGCGAGTGCGGCTGTGCGGCTGCGCCCGCGTCGATTTCCGACGCACTTTCACTGCGTCTCGGTGTGTGCGTGTGCGTGGTGCGGTTGTGGGCGTGACGTGTGTTTTTTTTATTAATTTGGCCCACATTCGGGATTCGGTTACGTCACGCGTGCATCGCACTTGCATTGTGATCTAGAGCTGGGAAGCGGTCACGCAAGCAAGAAACTTGTACTGTATGCATAATGCGCATGAGTGCAATGACGTTGATTTTGTATTGTATTTGCGTATGTGACTTTTTTGGTATGAAGTGTATTACATACTTACAGTAACCTCCTTAAAATGTTATAACTGCAGAGTGCAAGTCACAAATCTGTTTGATGGATAAAGATTTTGAAAATAATAATTTTATTGCATTGCAGTTCGTGAAACTGCCATATTTAATAGTAGTTTATGCTACAAGGGCGAAAAGGAATAAATTACGAGGACGATTTAAGACACCAACGTAGCGAGTGTTTTAAACGTAACCGAGTAATTTATTGCTTTTACGCCCGTGTATCATACTACGTTTTTCAATGCATAGTGTGGGGAAATTAAACAAATATAATCTTGTGAACTTTAAATTAACATTGGCTCAAAAGGACTTTATCCAGAGCCGTTAAACAGTGGAAAAATAAAGTATAACATTTATGGTACACAGGAAAGCCTGCAGGTTAGCCAACCTGCAACAAATTAAAAAAATATTATAATAATAAAGCCCTAGGGTAAAATAATCGGCTTTCTGTTCGGTTTTGATGCATAAAAAGTGGGCCTTTATGAGCACTTGCATTGAAAAGTATATTTGATGAATTTACTGTTTTATTTAATTGACGAGTGCCCAATATTTCAGCTAAATTGCATTCGCCAAAAACGCGGGTAGACTAATGCTGATTATTAATATAGGTATAATTGCATTGTTGGAAATGTATTAAAGTTATAAAGTAAATTTGTCAAGTAAACAAATTTAAACAAAATAGTTTATAATATCCAAAATAAAATAACAGAACCCAAATGACCCTAAGCTTTACTTTCTTCTGACACAACTACAAAAACGACTTTTTTTTAGAAACCTGTGCCATAAAACCAGAGAGTAAAAATTGGACTTTCCCGCCTCTCCCGTGGGGTCACTGCACCCATTCCACTTTCGACACTCGAAAACTGAGGCGGTGCGACGGCGGCGCAAGCGCAGTATCTCTCCCGGGCTTTTACTTAATAAGGTCAACTTACTACTTCTTAGACAAAAATATCTACTTAACTAAATGTCCTTTGAAATTCAATTTGGGTGATGCTTTTTGTTGCTCAAGAGGATCACTTATATGGACCTTCAATAACAATTATTGAAGATCAATAGATATCGCGATTACCTTGTGAAATAAGACGAGTTAAATCAGTTTCTTTTCCTTAATATAACAGATAAAATTATACTGATTTTGAAAACAAACTTCCAACTAAAAACAACCAAATAAACTGACACAAAATGTTTTACGAACATAAAATTATAATTTTCTATATATGTATATAAAATAAAACCACTCCGACTAACTGACTGCCTGATCTGTCAACTATCAACCTCCAGATTCAAGCGAGCAACGCTGCGCGGTATCGGCTAGTTCACTTAAATTCCTTTATAAAAAGTACAACACATTATATTTAATGCAATTAAACGGGTTCTTAACACGTTTCTAAATGAATAATAAGTTTCCCATATTTCTAAATTAATAATAAGTTTCCCATATTTCTATACTAATAATAAGTTTCCCATATTTCTAAATGAATAATAAGTTTTCCATATTTCTATACTAATAATAAGTTTTCCATATTTCTAAACAAATAATAAGTTTCCCAAATTTCTAAACAAATAATAAGTTTCCCATATTTCTAAATTAATAATAAGTTTCCCATATTTCTATACTAATAATAAGTTTCCCATATTTCTAAATGAATAATAAGTTTTCCATATTTCTATACTAATAATAAGTTTCCCATATTTCTAAATGAATAATAAGTTTCCCATATTTCTATACTAATAATAAGTTTCCCATATTTCTAAATGAATAATAAGTTTTCCATATTTCTAAACAAATAATAAGTTTCCCAAATTTCTAAACAAATAATAAGTTTCCCATATTTCTAAATTAATAATAAGTTTTCCATATTTCTAAATTAATAATATTGCAGTTGAGTAATATTCGGTATTCCAAGCGACCTAACAAGATATAGCGCATTGACCTTTTTGACATTCGTTATAGTAAAAAATATAAATCGCATTTCCAAAGATATATATGCAAACATTTACCGACGACGCGCATTACTTATTTCGTACTACAGTATTTTTATAGACGGGTATAAAGTTTTAATAGACCTTTAGTGTCCTTTACTTGCTCCCTTACAGGCGATAAGGCCCTGTTCTCAGTTAAAAACCAACGGGCATCCAGATCGAAATGCAACTAAATGATTACCTATCCACGATCTGACCCTACCAAATGCTGCTTAGTCGCGGATCGTTACCGCACGGCGAGGCAGTGAAACTAATTTTTGTGTTAAAAAATGAGATAATAACACCAAAACCGGGTCACAGTAATTGACTTTGCACCGACATACTTTCAAATTGACATTCAAGTTTGATATTATAATAATCGTGACGTAACTTTTTTTTTCATCTCAGTGGGACATTGGGTCTTTGGGGCGATTGCGCAATCCGAATTCGGCACTGCTTGCATAACGGACACCGCGAAAGTCGGCCGCCAAGCTTCCGTGGTACTGCTGACGCAACGGACATTAAGTGGAGTGACATAGATTGAAGTTAGCTAGACAGGCATACAGACATAATAGTCCAATCAACGAAGGGATTTGGTGTACAAACATTCGTCTGTTAGAGTTTAGTGTATGATAAAGTAAATAGATAATTCAATACAGAAAATACCGCAAAAAAAATCCAAGTTCATTCATTAAACTAAGTAAAAACAAATGGCTGGATCCAGAAGCTGATATTCAGAATCCCAAAGTTCGAACTCCAATCGAACTAAGCCGAGCTATTTACATACTACTTGACACTTGGGAGTGCTAAACTCTAGCTCGAAGGGAACTAAGAACTAACTACAAGTCTAAGAACATGAAATTTGGATCGTAGGTTATTTGTATAGCAAAGACATCCGCTACGATGGGATTTTAGGAAATAGCCACGGGTTTGAAAGAATCGGAATCCTTGCGAGCACTGCTAGAAGCTGTGCATGCGTATAAAAGCAAGAATACGTGCACCAATAAAAGGGATTCATATCAGACTTAGACTTTTTAATTTAATGTTTAAATATATTTCCTGTTATTGTACCAATAACACAAATAAACAAACGCTGCGAGGTGTCCGTAATTCTTACTAATTTATTTATTACGTTATAGATAGCTCTGCAATTATTAAACGAATCATGATTGAACTTTTGAAATGGGATAGATTGCGACCCGGACAAGGTTACTTTTTGTCCTGGAAAATTAAAAAAATAATAATTAAGGGATCATCTCTATATGTCTATGTCGTCTATGGCCTATCAGAAAGTGACAAGTGGTTCAGTATGATCATTAGATTGAGTGGTTTTATTTAAAGACACACGGTATACGAGATCTTAGTGGCCAACCGGTTTTCACAGTCTCTTTTTTTCACAGTGCATCTGATGTCTAGTTTTCTATGTAACAATAAACGTATATACAAGGTGTTACAGAAACGTGTAACCATATTTGAAGAGCTTATTCAGTTAATGGTATAGAACAACTTTTACTATGGAGCCAACCCTGAAAACACAAAAAAAAATCTGCCCTTCCATACATTTCAGCCAAGCGGCATTGCTCTTTCTATGAAAAAGTTTTTTTTTCGTAACACAGGGTTTGTTCCATAGTAAAAGTTGTTCTATACCATTGACTGAATAAGCTCTTCAAATATGGTTACACCTTTCTGTAACACGTTGTATAAAATATGTAGGCTAAACGCCGAGATTCATTTCGACCATAGCAGGGTCGGCTTCAGTCAAACTACAAGTTACTAAGTAGATGATTCTATGAAGTGAAAATTAAATTTGACAGCCATTTGAGTTGATAAACAGTTTGATGGATGAATAAATAAGGTATAAGTAAGTGATTAAAAAGTATAAATTAATTGCAAGGTCTTTTGTTCTGGCTCCCCTAGGCACGAAGGTGCCGTCCATAATATATTACGACATCAAAATTTGCCAATTTTCAACTCCCCCCCCCCCACTTTTGACAAAACTGACGTCATTTTCATTATTTGTATTACAAGATCAATATTGTTTTTTCTTTTGCCAAGACCAGACCCCCATTATTGTCATCAAATACGATGACAATAATTAATACTTAGCCTATGCAATAATGTATATTTCAAATCACGTAAATATGAACCGCCCCCAAGCGACCATATATTAGGGTGTATAACAGGGTGTTAAGATGAAGCTGCGAAAGCCGGAAACTGGCGATAATACTCGTCCATACGAAGTAATACGAACAAATTTTACTATGGAACCAACCCTCGAACCACAATAAAATAATCAGCTGTTATAAAGAAAAGTTACGTAGCTACCCGAACAAAATGTATCTGCTGTTTTTTCTCCATTTCTCAAATATTTTTTCACGAAAATAAGTTTGTATAGACGAGTACTTTTGTCAGTTTCCAGCTTCCGCAACTTTATGTTAAGATCCATAGCTTCCCAGGTCCAGAGGCGATACCAAAAAAAATTGGGGTTTTTTCGAATCCATTTACTCCACTATAACGTCATCTACGTATTTAACTTTTGGGTAAATGTTTATTGAGTATTTAATTAAGATTCTCACTGAAGGAAAATGCGATTGGATGAAATTTTCTCGATTGAATTTAATTCCGAAAAGACCTCTAATTTGACAAAATAGCTTAGTACATTTTTTATTAATAAGAAACCGACTTTTTGCTACTTTTCCACGAATCCGTCTCACTCGCACTGAGGGTTTTTTCACATATGGAGTAACAGGGACGCTAAAACTTTTTCAATGCATGTGCTTGTAAAAGCCCACTTTTTATGAATCAAAACCGAACAGAAAGTCGATTATTTTGCCCTAGGGCTTTATCATTATTATTTTTTTTAATTTATTATAATGGTTGGCTAACCTGCAGCCTTTCCTGTGTACCATAAATGTCATATTTTTTTTTCACTGTTTAACGGCTCTGGATACAGTCCTTTTGAGCCAGTTATAATTTAAAGTTCACGAAATTATATTTGTTTTATTTCCTCACACTATGCATTGAAAAACGTAGTATGATACACGGGCGTAAGAGCAATAAATTACTCGGTTACGTTTAAAACATTATTCCTTTGCGCCCTTGTAGCATAAACTACTATTACGTAGCACCTTAATTAATAATTTAATCTCTTGTTCCAGGCCCGAGTGTACACAGAGCTACAAAATAAAGAGGACCTCAACACAGCTCTAGTGATATAGTGCATTAACTAAGAGAAGTCTACTCTAGATGTAAGTTGCATAGTTAGCGAAATTATAATTTGTGATTTTTTGTAAAAATATGAATAATTTTGGTTATATCGTCAGAACCGAGCTTGTGTTTTGAGCTTTTCTTTTTTTTTATTTATAGTTTTTCATGAAAACACGGCGCCTTTGGGGTCAATACAAGCTTGGTTTTGATTTACTTTTTTTAATTATTAATAATTACTTACAATTGTTTTTTTTTTGTGAACCGCAATGATGTAAAATGGATCTCAAATGTTGGAGTGCGGTATCACTTAACAGCTCATGATTATGCTACGATCACTGCCAGCGTTTTAAAATATGTATTTTATTAAGTATTTATATGTAAATATAAATTAAACTTGCATAATTCATTGACGTTTACGTGGAATATCTGTTTTACAAATTGATAAATTTCTGAACCTGAATTATTTTGAGGCATATTCTTTTTTTTCATTTTATTTTTAAATCGTCCTAATTTTTTTGTTATACATAAATAGTCTACGCTAGCGTCATTTTTGTATGCATGTGTACTTTTTATAAAAAAAATATATGAAGAAATAGTACAAGTAAATAATAAAATAAATTATTTGCTTTGAGAATCAGTTTTTCAAAATTTGTAAATTAATATTTTTAAAAGAAATTCACCACAGAAAAAAAACGACTGAAAAATTCATGATCATTAAAAATCAATTCATTTTTCATAGTTCTATGTAATATATAGTTTTAGTCAACTATGATGTAAATTGGTTGTATATAGTTTTTGAGGAGTATATGGAATAAATGTTAAATAAACAAAAACTCCTGAAACTTTCGTGATTTTCACACATTATGAATATATGATTCGGGTCTTATCAAGCAAAAATATACAACATGCATTAACGGTTATGTATTTGACGTTTTGACACCTCTGTAGGGTGTCGTGGCCACAAGCTAGAGACCTCATATACTCATAAAACTAAAATTCACTTTAAAATCTGTGTAATTAAGGTACAATGTTGTGCCTTAGAACACAAATTATAAAGTTAGTTAATCCGTTTATTTAACATTTGCGATATTAACCCACTGTAATTTAAAGTATATGGAGTGTTAAAAGAAATAATTGTGTATTTTTTCGTCTTTTAAAAAGCTCTTCTACTGCCTTCGTAGGAATACTCTTATTGTTATTAAAAGATTAAGTACAATTCATTGAAATGAACGTAGAAATAAAAAGAAAGGTTTTTCAAAAATAGCAAAATGAAAAACATTTATTACGGCCAAACCAATGAGCAAAGTTATGTTTTTCTGTCTTTAAGTTGATAATTTTAGAAAGGAGCTACTTTTATTTTAATTACTTACTTATTTGTATGAAATTGTAAATATTAATTTTAATTTTAATTTTAAGCGACTCGGGATAAACGATGGGTTATTTTTAAATTTTAATTATTCTTGTTGACGTCTAAAAAATTTATTCCTAAAAAGTACCTTTTAATATATTATTTTGTTAATTTCTTGTCTTTGTAAGGAGAAACTTTGTTTTTAATGATAAAATCATTTTATCTTTAGGCTTTGCCGAAGGGAAGTAAGTACAAGGAGATATTTAAAGAACAGGTGTACATTTTGTTGCTACTTAATTTTTTATAGTAGCTAGAAGCACGGGTTTAAATGGCTGTTGAAGAGAAAAAAATTGCATAATCTTTGATCGCCAACCCTAGAGACTGAAACGCTTGCCGATGCTTTTAAAATGGCGGTATCATTTTCTTTTTATATATAAAATGGCAAGGAATGCAGTTAGGGTTGTCAACACGGGTCTTGAAACAAATAGTTACCACATCGAATACTACCACTTAAATAAACATAAACAAATACATAATAAATTGTAAATAAGAAGTACACAAAATAAAATAGTCGCTTCGCAACTCCGTCCCAATTTTACCTGCTTTTTTAAAGATAAAAATAGAATAAGAATAGAAACATAAAGTGTTAGAAATCTTAAAATAATATATTTTCTGTATTTACTGTTTTTATTACCTATTCAAGGATTGTGATTCTTGCATGTTTCACATGTTTTTTGTTAATGTTAAACCCTCAGCATTTTTAACGTATTTTTATTTACTTTTTAAAAGAAAAATAACTTTCTTGTGCTATGTCGTTTAGATGGTGCTATAAGATCAAATCTTTTTCTTTTTCTTGAGCCAAAGACTTTTAGGACTCCCGTATTGTATGTATTTTTTATTTTCACAAACAAATTTGAAACTAAAATTACTTAAAATTATATAATTATAATAATTGTTATTTGCAAAGCAGAAGGGTGTTCGAGGCCTTGAATATATTTTCTGACAATAAAATGTTAGTACATAAGATTATTAAATGAGAGCATAATTTTGATGTTATATACGTACATAGGTGCAATTAAATTTAATATATTATACATATTTAATATACAAAATATTATGGTGTAGTAATTTCTTTTACCTTTTCAGAACAAGCTGGCCCTTCAACTTTTATTTCTTAGTAGCTGAAAGCTGAACTACCGTCCGCCCCTTTATTTCCGATTTGTTAGACCGAAATTGTCACTGTTGTGCCCCCCTTAAATAGCACAATGAAACAAGCCTTTATTAGGGTGATATATGGTCCTTGCAAAGGTCTCCGTTACTCTAGGTGGAAAGATCCGCAGTGCGAGAGGGACAAAATGGAAAATTGACAAACAGTCAATTTTAAATGAATAAAAAATTTACTATAATAGCTATAAATTGTGACGTCACTTGAGAAAAGGCTGTTTAAAAATGCGTCCTTTGCTATCAAGATAAATTTATAGTAATTTGCTTCCGACTGATTTGACATATGGATGACAGATGAGAAGACAGACGGAGACAGACCACTTTTTATATAAGCAATCACACATCACAATCAGTATAATGCCTAAAATGACCCAAGTGACGTCATAGCTGAAAATTCCTTAAAAATCATAAAAAATAATGATCAAAAACCATAATAATGAAAACTATCATCCAAAACGGCGTATACCCTCTGAAAAAAAAGGAAAAAAAAATCTTAGGAATTAAGCTATGGGAATAGCTATTTGTGCTAGGCAGTTATGGGCAGTAGAAAAAAAACTAAATTTGGTTGTAATTGCCAAATTGAAGGGTAAACAAGACTTGGTTTCTACCCTAGAAAAATATTTTGAAGTGGGTACTTCTTTGTTCGCATCGCATCTCGTATAGACAGGTATTGTTCTGAACTTTTACGTCACTTCCGGTACACGAGTTTTTTAACGAAGGATAATTTTATTTCTTATTACTTTTTAAAGATAAAGAAAATAAGTTTTTATTTACCACAAAACATATATGTTATAATATATGAAACATATATTATAAACATTTATTATAACATAATGGTCCCCAAACTAAGTTAAATTTGTCTCGCAGGGTCCGTAGAACGATTTTTTTATCACTTTGTTGTCTGTCTGTCTGTCGAGACCCTTTCTTTTGCCATTGTTCAGTCTGCAGTATTTGTTGCTAAAAGTAACTTACCTATGGTAACAGTTGATTAAATTTAGCCATCAGTTAGCTACCAATTGCTCAAGCTTATTATGTTGAAGTTAGCAAAACAATAATTTAAGTATTACTATTTATTAATCACAGAAATCGTCGGTAAAAAGTGGGTGTACCGGACTGAACTGGACTGTCACACTTGGGAACACGATTTTCGGAAAATTAAGTTTTTTCCTATTTATCCAGCGACATATATATAAGGGTGTTAAGATGATGTACTGGAAAAAAAAATCGAAAAATAATGAAAAAGCAATAATTTGTTTCATACATTTTGGTCGAGTAGGTTCTATGGAACAGCAGATTTTCACGAATTGGGGGTTGATTCCATAGTAAAAGTTGTTCGTATGGAGAAGTACAGTCGTCAGTTTCCCGCTTCCGTAACATCACCTTAATAACCAGTATATGTATTCTATATTCACCATTTTAACCTACAAATTGTGCTCATCCATCAGCCTAGTTCGTCCACTGCTGGACATAAGCCTTTCCAGGACTTTGCCACTCCCGGCGGTCATCCTGGAAGAATTGCCCATACTCACACACGCTGGGCAGGCGGGTTGGTGAGCGCGGTGCCGGAACCCTCGCACCAGTGACACCGCTGCCCGTCACCAGTCTATTCTATATAAGGCCCAGCTATTAGGAATGGATATACCATCATCCCAGGCATGGTGGGCCTCTGGTTTTTTGCCTGTGAGCTGTCCTCTTACTCTCCCCCGAATTACTTCGAGGGGGTCTCCAAGTAAGATGGTGGTACCTCCACAGTCGAGCCCGGCATCAGCTCTACCACCTGTATTGCGCTATCTGCAGCCAATTAAAACAGCAATCGTTAGAATGTATTGATGTACGAGTATTTATAGATTTCCTTCAAGGTGATCGGGGAGACAATGCATTATTTTGGGCTCACTCCCTGATTGCCAGCTGGCACCTGATAGATATCTGCCATGCCTAGACTGAACACCCTTTCATGTCGTAGTACTTATTGTAAAGGGTTAACGTCGGAAATGCTCTGAGCAATGGGACTTCATAAGAATCGCTTACTCTAGGGCGAAATCAATCCAAGATAAACAATCATCATACTCGAATTGCACTTCTAGCACTCGGGATTTAGACGCCTGTGATTGGTCAAAGAACTACTAAAACCTCAAGCGCTAGAGCTGCATTTTCGCGTCAAGTGTTTGACAATATTTGTGATTTGTAGTCTAAAGTATCGAGAATGATCAAGAATATGTTACCGTAGGTCAATACAAATAATAGTTCGATATAAATCTTCATTACAATAATTTTAGGTCAGTGATTTTTATGTAAATATATTGTATATTGAGTATGGAAATGTATGTACGTAATCTATACAGAGTGCTTGGAAATTCGACTTATTCCTTGAAAGCAATTATACTAGAGATCATTTCCAACAAATAATGCCTATCAACTAGGGGTCGAAAATGATAAATTTTATTCAAATAAAACACGTCGATATTTTGCAAATTACAAAATAAACAAGGTCTTCTTTCCACTTAAGACTTTTTATTTCTGAGATCATGGGAATTCAGGGCATGTGTTTTTTTTTTATAAATCATCACTCATTTATCATTAATCAGAAAAGTAACAAATAAGTGCCGAGAGAGGAGTAGTAATTTTTAAATTATTTGTTTTTGGTTACCAGTCTGAAAGTTTGAAAAATATCTTAAAAACCTCCGTAACTCGGAGACCATTCATTTTCGACCCCTAGTTTATAGGGCTCAATTTGTTGGAAATGATCTCTAACTCCCTGCAAGGAATAGGTCTCAAATAGTGGCGTGCACAGAACTTTTTTCCGGAAAAGCAATCAGAAGGTCAAGTAAGACAATAAAAAAAAAATGAAAAAATTTAAATGACACTTTGAAAAAAAAAACTTTGTATGAAAATGTTCACTCTAGGAAAGGCAGTGCCTACCCTGGCGTCATACAAACTTTTTTTTTCAAAGTGTTATTAAAAAAAAATCATTTTTTTTTTATTGTCGTACTTAACCTTCTGTTTGCTTTTCCGGAAAAAAGTTCTGTGCACGCCACTGGGTACGCGAACCCCCAGGGGTTCGCCAGTTGATCGTTGGGGGACCGTGACAAGATTTACGTTAAGGCTGACTCTAGCTCACCATAACAAATTAAAAACATTACTTTGTGACTGTAATATCTCTTATATTTAAGTAAAAATCCTTTAGGCGAGTTTTTTTTTAAAGGGGTTCGCAGTCGGCTTGGAAATTTAATAGGGGTACGTGGGGCTATAAGTATGAGAAATCCTGGTCTAGACTAAACAGCTGGACCAAGGAACATGAAATTTGGACTGTAGTTTCCTTGTATGCACAAGACATCCACTGTGAAAGGATTTCAGGAAATAACCACGGCATCGGGTGTAAAGGGCAGGTACCAATAAATGAAAACACATACACTATTTATCACACTAAAGAACATGACCAAATAATGAAAAAAAAAAAAATGAGAACATATCAACTGTGAGTTTATTTTTTATTATGAAACAAGACAAAAATAACAAAACATATATATATTTTTCGAACAAAGAATAGTTTCCTTTAGCTAGTTTCCCAGTTAAGGTTTCTATCAACGCCAATGACCTTGAACTAAGAAACTTTGTAACCATTTTATACGGTAACTATAGCATTTTTCAACAGAAGAAAAAGACATAGTAATCTGCATGAGTAATCTCATTATAACATACAGAAGTAAAGCAAGAAAATTCTTAGTTTACCCTTATTTCTCGATTTTTGTTCACTTGTAACAACATAACTGCTGCAGTTTTTATCGAAACAGTATGAACATTTATAAACTTCGAGACAAAATTATATAAAATGATTTGGTTTTCTCAGTTCTTAGAAATTAATTTTATTTTAGATAAAATAAATTAAAAACACACTATTTTCGCACTTGTCAGCCTGACTGACAGACTGACGTAACAGTCATGTTTCAGTGCGAGCTGATAAGAACTTTATTTTAATATGATTTTGTTTGAAATTTCAACCACCACGAATCGAGTTGCTAATTATTCCGACGGAGCCACCTTAAAGAGGCTTAGCTTTAAAATTAATATTTTGCACCATAATATTAATACATACATACATATACTCACGCCTGTCTCCCAGTGGGGTAGGCAGAGACTACAGATTTTGATCGGTCACGATCCAGACACACCTCTTTGGCATTAATATTAATTAGACTCACCTCTTATTAATATTAATACTTTCCGTATAAATGAACTTTAAATATAATGTTTTCCACAATAAGCTTTTCAGCCAGCGCAGAAGAGAGCCGGCAGGTTAGATTAGAAGGTTAGGTATGGTGAGTCACGGAGCGACTGCCATAAAGAACCTTCGTGGTTATTTTTTATGACAACCCATAAAAAGTTATAGTGCGCAACATTAATTTTGCAGTGGAAAGTGTTATTTTTGAAGGGCGTAATATTTATTTATAGATGTATTATATTTTTGTCGTGCTTCACACTTATTTTAAAGTAAGTCTAAATGTGTCCCTTTTAAAATTATCTACGGAAGTGAAAATAAAATGGGATCTGTCTGCCTACCCCGCTGGGAGACAGCCGTGAGTATATGTATGTATGTATTAATATTACTATAATTAATATAACACGGTTAGTACAAGTACTAACAAAATTGTAAAAAATTCTTTTTAGAATTGAAGACAATGGGAAAGCCGCCTGTATTAAAGCTGGTACATCAAAACATACAAGGCGGCTTTCTCAGCAAAATACTTTCAATCGAGTTGTTCTTAGAGGAATCAAAAACAGATATTTTGTGTGTAACCGAACATCATCTACATGAACATAATATGCAGTTTAATGTTAATAATTTTAGTGTTCTTAGTTGCTACAATAGATTAAAAATACAAAAAGGTGGCTCCATGATTCTTGTAAAAAATAGTATAAAAGCAAAGGAAAGAAAAGACATTATAAAACTTTCTGTAGAACATCAACTAGAATTAGCTTGCATAGAAATGAGTACATATATTATTCTCTGTGTTTACCGACCCTCAGGACAAGATTACAACATTTTTGAAAAAGCAATGGAAGAGGTTTTAAAATTATTATTTGATACAAAGAAAAAAGTTATTATATGTGGAGATTTTAACGTAGATTTACTAGAAAAATCGATTATGCGCTCAAAATTATTACATTTATTCAAATCATTTAATTTGTCTAATGTGTTCTTAGAACCTACTCGAATTACTCGGGATACTGCGTCATGCCTCGACAATATATTCTGTGATTGTGAGTATTCAGACAATAAAGTAATCAACCGCTTGCAGTCCGATCACAGTGGCCAAACTATAACCATTAAACAAAGCGTAAAACAACTGCCCAAAGAAGTCTTTTGCAGACCTATTACAACTCTCAAAGTAGATTGTTTCAAAGCAAATCTAGAAGTTAAATTAGCACATTTTAATCTTCTCCAAGACGATCCAAACGCTCTCTTCACAGACCTTTTCAACATAGTCTCTAAAGAGTTCGAAAATACGTTTAAGATGCAAAAACTTTCTAACAAAAGTAAAATCACCTTCAGTGACTGGGCGACACCAGGTATTTATAAAAGCAGAAATCATTTATACGAATTATACGACATAAAGTCCTACAATAATAATGTTAATTTTACTGAATTCGTGAAAAATTACTCACGCATCTTTAAATTGGTGTGTTTAAAAGCAAAAAGTATCTACTTGAATAAAAAACTTAAAAGGTCCGATAACAAAGTAAAAACAGTATGGAACATCATAAATACTGAAACTGGGAAAAGTAAAAAACGAGATAACGAACTTAAGTTAAGTATTAACAATGAAGTCGTTACAGGAGATAAAGAAGTTGCGAATGCCTTTGAACAATTCTTTACTGAAATTCCTTCCTTAACAACTAAAGATTTAAATTCAAGCCCTGGGCTTGCGCAGGATCTTTTAATAGATCACGTACCTCAGTGTCTTTCTGTATTTGCTTTTAAACATATTAATTCATTAACTGTAATTAAAGCATTTAAATCGCTTAACTTGAAAAAAACCGAGGACTTATGGGGCCTATCTGTGAAAGTTATAAGTTCTGTTATTGATTTAATAGCTCCTTATTTGGCATTAATTTTTAATAAATGTGTAGATGATGGTATCTTTCCTGACTTAATGAAGTTTAGTAAATTGATCCCCCTTTTTAAATCAGGCGACAACGGGGACCCTTCAAACTATAGACCTGTGTCAGTTTTACCAGTATTGAGTAAGGTTTTTGAAAAAATAGTTTTTAATCAATTGTTATTTCATTTTAATTTAAATAAGTTACTTCACTGTGAACAATATGGATTCACTAGAGGGATGTCAACCACAGATGCAGGAGTTGCTTTAGTTAAGCACATTTTTGATGCTTGGGAAGAAAAGCAAGATGCATTTGGTGTATTTTGTGACCTCTCGAAAGCCTTTGATTGCGTTAATCATGAAACACTCTTATGTAAATTGGATCACTACGGAGTGAGGGGCAAATCTTTGGCGTTATTGAAGTCATATCTTAGTGATCGTATTCAAAAGGTAGACATTAACGGGGTAAAATCAAGTGGAGCATTAGTTAAAATGGGTGTCCCGCAGGGTTCCATATTAGGGCCCTTGCTGTTTTTAATTTACATAAATGACCTTCCATATTTAGTTAAAGACTTAACGAAGATAGTATTATTCGCAGACGACACGTCACTTATTTTTAAAGTTAATAGACGTAAAGATATCCTTGACGGCGCGAATACAACTTTATCACTGGTGCTTGATTGGTTTACTGTAAATAATTTAGTTTTAAACGCAAAAAAGACAAAGTGTATAAAATTTACGTTACCAAATGTAATTCAAGTGGATGGTAATTTGCTTTTGCAGGGGTCCAAGCTGGAGTTAGTTAACGAAACAAAGTTTTTAGGCATTACGGTAGACTCTCGTCTTCAGTGGGGTCCCCACATAGAAGCCCTATGTGGTAGACTTAGTTCGGCCGCATACGCTGTTAGACGCATAAGACAAATTACTGATGTAGATACTGCTAGACTAGTCTATTTTAGTTACTTTCACAGCATTATGTCATACGGCATGCTGTTATGGGGTAGAGCCGCGAATACAGACGCAGTCTTTGTTTTGCAGAAGAGAGCAATTCGGGCTATTTATAATATGAAGCACCGGGATTCATTAAGACAAAAGTTCAAAGAAATTAATATATTAACGGTTCCTTGTGAATATATTTACCAAGTCCTTAGATATGTCAGAAAAAATGTTGAGTCTTTCCCAAGGCTTGGTAAGCAACATTGTAAGGAGACCAGAAATAAGCATAAACTGGCTTTTCCAAAAATCAGACTCGCTAAGGTGAGTACCTCTTTTGTAGGACATGGTATAAGATTTTACAATAAACTTCCAAAGGAGGTCCTTACTTTGTCAGAGAATAAGTTTAAACTGTATATTAAGCAGGGCCTATTGAAAAAGGCATATTATAAAATAAATGAATATTTGGATGATGGTGAAGCATGGTGTTACAGTGATAATGATAGTTAAAATATATATATATACACTTAATAAAATAAAATTTAAGTTATTGTGAGATATATTTCGGGCCCTATCCTGGGTTCGGCATCAGTCACAATGAAATTGACAAAAATAAATGTAACTTATAATTTAATTAAATAGTATAATTTCTTAACTTATGATTCCTCTAAGGTGTAAACATTAATTGATTACAGACTGTAAAAGGAAAAAGACTATATGAGACATGTAGACAAAGATATATATGTTTTTCTTTTTTTCATTAACCTGAATTCCTGCTGTCTTGTATTTTCTTATCCCTTGGTTAAAGTAGATATAAGTCATCTATTGTATAGTATAAGTTTTATGTTTAAAAAAAAGACATGATCTTGCTAAGTTTCTTGCCCTTCTTCTTAGCAAGACTAATCGAATGGGCGGAGGTAGGCATGTATTTATATATGTAACCTATTAGTATGTAGTATATAGGATGGGATTTGGTCGGCCGCCTGGATTCGTGCTGGGGGCTCGGTTGGTGATCATTGAACCTTGTTCTTGGTCCCTGGCCGGGTCTCCGGTATGGGTTCGGGCGGCTGATTGGATTTTACCTTGTATAATATATATTTTACCTATCATTTTAATCGTAAATATATTGCTACATAAATTAAATAAACCTTTAAATTAGTTCATGTACATTTATTATTTTATTACATATATTTTCTTTATTAGATTAAATTTGACGTGTAAAAAGTGTATATATCTATACCTGCTTTGCAAAATAAACTATTTGAATTTGAATTTATTATAATGCAAAATATTAATTTTAAAGGTAAACTAGCTAAAGGAAACAATTCTATGTTCGAAAAAAAATATATATACTTTGTTATTTTTGTCTTGTTTCATAATAAAAAATAAAGATGTCGACCGTCTAAGTTGATCACGGAAGGGAGGGAGGATTGCGGGGGCGGGCGCCAAGGGCGTCGGGAATGTGATTCGTTGATGGCTGGGGGTGGGAGGCATGTTACGGGGAAGGCCCTACAGTCTATTGTTACCAAATTGTCACATGTTGCTTCGCGTACGTCAGCCATTTATTGAAACATCCTTGGAAAGCCTACAATGCTTAAGACTATACACCCTACTAATAATTCTATATCTGTATATACTAATTACCTTTTTTTTATTGTTTTTGTCTGGTTATACATTTTTGATTTTTGTTTTTATTTAATTTAATTTAATTATAAGCCATTTCTGCCAATTGTTATTGATTTTTCAATTTAGTAAATAAAATTGTTAGCGACTCGTAAATACCTTATCATGCAATTGTAACGGAGGTAGCTGAAAACCAGCGCCAACCAAAGCATGTTTTGGATGGCACATAGCTGAGCTACATTCTTTTGTCTTGTTGTTATTTTTATCTGTAGATTACTCCCTACTTAAGTAAAACTTTTCTACTGTGTTAGCTATAAGTTTTTTTTTTGTAAACGTGCCAGTAAATTTATTTTCTTTCCGTTTATTCGAAATTTGGAAAATATTACCGATAAAAAATATGGGAAATATTCTGTGTTCTACTAGTGATTCTGATTCATTTATTTCAATATAGCTAGGGGGATCATTTTCAATCTGTATATATACCAGAAGGGTACCAAGTGGGACCCTATTACTAAGCCTTCGCTGTCTGTTTGTCTGTCTATCCGTCCGTCTGTCCGTCTGTCAAAGGGTTCTACAGCTTCAGCCGTAATAGGAAGCCAGCTAAAAATTTCAGATAATACGTGTTACTATGCTCTGTAACAGCAATTAACAAAAATTAAAAACATCAGGCCAAGTGCGAGTGGGACACAAAGGGCTGCGACCAGTACACAACACGGGTACGAAAACCTAAAAACATTATGGTAAATAATAAGAAAAAGGATACCAAAAGAACATCAAGCCGACAAAAAGCAAGGCGCCAAAATGGTTAATTCTGCACTGTATATTACTATAGAGTATGTACTTGATATATAATATACAGGGTGGAAAAAATTTAAGGGCCCTGGAGGGGAGCTACCTTAAATCGTTTAGTTAGCTCATTTTACTGAAAGAAAGCATTCCTTTATTTTTTAAAAGAAACAAAACTGCATTCAAAGATATTCTGAAATTCGCTTGTCTCACCCGGGAATCGAACCAACTAAAAATTAAAAAAATAAACCCTCGCCATTTTATCATACGAATCGGTAGCATTATTGTTCAGAATAAAATTTGTCTAATAAACATTTGGTCTTACACTCATCTGTTGTACGAGATACTCATGAAATTAAACATTTATTACAAGTTCTTTGTTAACAATACCTAGTACTGTTCACTTGTAACAAGTAAATGAAACGTTCTAATTTTCTTATCTCTCTTACATCCAAAGACATCGTATGAAGTATAAGCTTGCTAATGTTATTTATCTTAAGTACCTTGTTGAAGACTTCAATAAGAAAATCGTTAAATGGTAATAATAAATGTATGCAGAGCACAATTACTTCTTGCACTAGGCGTACCGACGAAAAGTTTAAAAAAGGAACGTATTTTTTTTTGCAACGCATTTTTTGCAAATAAACAAATTTGAAGTTCGAACCATAAATTTCGTTCGAAATAAAAATTTTGTTTTGTTTTGCTTTCATTCTGTGCTGTCATTGTGTAATAATGGCGTATAATCATTACTTTACAAGTGAACAGTACTAGGTATTGTTAATAAAGAACTTGTAATAAATATTCAATTTTATGGGTATCTCGTACAACAGATGAGTGTAAGACTTTAGTTTAGTAGACAAATTTTATCCTGAACAATAATTCTACCGATTCGTATAATAAAATAGCGAGGGTTTATTTTTTAAATTTTTAGTTGGTTCAGTTCCCGGGTGAGACAAGCAAATTTTAGAAGATCTTTGAATGCAGTTTAGTTTCTTTTAAAAAATAAAGGAATGTTTCCTTTCAGTAAAATGAGCTAACTAAAGGATTTAAGGTAGTTCCCCTACAGGGCCCTTTCATTTTTTCCACCCTGTATACATTAATATAATCTGACTAAAATTACCGTCTAAATATTACCGTCTGTGAGATAGAGTTGAAACAAATTACGTAAAAAATGCAAATTTTTCGAGGATTTTGTATGGGGACCCCACTTGATCTTCAATTTTTTTTTTATTATTTCCTTCCATCCATCCATCCATCAGCCCGTATTCGTCCACTACTGGACATAAGCCTCCCCAATATTACGCCACTCTTGGCGGTCCTCAGTCATCCTCATCCAGCCGCCACCCGCAACGTCCTTCAGATCGTCAGTCCAGCGGGCATGAGGGTGGTCTACGCTGCGCTTTGTTGTACTAGGTCTCCATTCCAATGCCTTACGGCCCTAACGTTTTATTTTCTTATTCCTTATTTGGGAAATTTTTAATTTATACTGGCTACCCATAACAGCTGAAGCTGTAGACTCCTGTGACAAACGGACAGACATACTGCGGCGGCTTGGTAATAGCTATTAAATAAATAAATATCCTAAGGTCCCATTTGGCACTCTTCGGAAACGGAACCCTAAAAAGAATCAAAACTCTACAAACGAAAGTAATTATGTAAGCAGAACAACCATTTTCACTGATTAGCACTTGTTATTGCTTATCCGGAAAAAGAAATTCGATGCCACGACAATGTGTGGCCTGAATTATTCCTTTTAAGCTCATATTCTTTGTCATACGATGCAAAAATGATAAATATCAGCGAATTGTTGTATAACGATATGACGTCATTTCATAGGTATTTATTGTTTAAATCTAAATTAATCTAATATGAATTTTACGGTTTTGGCAAAAGCAGAGACCTTTTTAGGGTTACGTAACTGAAGGGTGGTAGAGCTGATGCCGGGCTCGACTGAGGAGGTACCACCATCTTACTTGGAGACCCCCTCGAAGTAATTCGGGGGAGAGTAAGAGGACAGCTCACAGGCAAAAAACCAGGAGGCCCACCATACCTTTATTTTTTATCCTTGGAGTTCTATTCCTGATTAAAAAGTAAACCCGATATTTTTTATTACTGATTTGCTACGCCGACAAATATAATACAACTGCCTAGATGTTAGATTCCATTAAGTACTAAGCTAACATGATTGTGAACCTATAAGTGAACATTTTTTTTAAATAAAGCTATTACTATTTTTTTTTTCTAAATAATTCCACAGGCATCCCGTTCTGACGGAAAAAATGAATGGTCACGTTAGTGCCAGGCATGGTGTGCCACCTGGTTGTGTCTGTTAGAGAGCTCTTACTCTGCCCCGAATAATTTCGGGGGATTTGCGAGTAAGATGGCGGTACCTCCACAGTCGAGCCCGGCATCAGCTGTACCACTTTATTTAATCATTATTATTATAAATAAGCCATCAATAGCGGAAACAGTATACTTACGTAGATGTCCTGATAATTTCATAATGAAACTTAGACCTAGGCCTTGTACATTTAATTACCAATAAATTATATTCATTGCCATGTAACAATGGCGGCCATGTTCCCTGTAACTTAGCACGCGATGGTGATGACGAGAGTTATTTGTAGAATGTTCCGTATTGATTGTGGATATATGAAGGGTACAAGGGAATAATGATATTAATTACGGATGTAATTTTTTTTTGTTGGTGATGGCATCATTTGAATGTACGTCGAATATAAGTAGTTTTAGAAAGGAAGAACAGCTGAAGTGACAGCTGGCATTTATTCTTAAATTTTTGTGTCGTAACATGACCGGACAAATGAAAATTAAATTGATATTTAAATATTATAAAAATAAAATTGGTAATAATTTCTTCTTGAGAAAAGTAGTATGCTAAAAAAGTATGCTTCGTGGACAAAACCCTTCAGAAGTCGTTATGTATCCGCAACTCAAAAACTACTGAACCGATTCAACCGTAATTCTAGAAGCCAGATTTTAAAAAAAATAATATAGACATTGTAAAAGATATCATAGATTTCAGGTTATTTGCAGGAGATAAGCAAGTATACCTAGATAATTACAAGTGGACCCCTAGTGCAAAGGGGTATATAATAAAATATATACATAACACAATCCCCCAGTGGCGTGCACAGAACTTTTTTCCGGAAAAGCAATCAGAAGGTCAAGTACGACAATAAAAAAAATATGAAATAATTTAAATATCAATAAAAAAAATATGATATAATTTAAATAACACTTTGAAAAAAAAAAGTTTGTATGACTGCCTACCCTAGAGTGGACATTTTCATACAAACTTTTTTTTTTCAAAGTGTTATTTAAATTATTTCATATTTTTTTATTGTCGTACTTGACCTTCTGATTGCTTTTAAGGAAAAAAGTTCTGTGCACGCCACTGAATCCCTCTATCAATTAATATGTGTTCGTCACTGCTAGACATAGGTCTCTCCAATATTTAGCCACTCTTGGCGGTTCTCCGTCAACCTCATCCAGCCGCTACCCGCAACGTCCTTCAGGTCGTCGGTCCAGCAGGCACGAGATTCACTGTAAGTGGTCTCCATTCTAACGCATTTTTGCTCCAACGGCCATCATGTCGGCGACAAACATGGGCAGCCAACTACCACTTCAGCTTCCTGATTCGGCAGGCTGTGTCAGTCACTTTCGATCTCCAACGGATCTCCTCATTTCGGATTTATCGATCAGAGTTATGTCAAGTTACAATATTTGTGTAAAGAAAATAATTTAAATTTATGTTACAAATGAAATGGCCCACACTTTCCGTTTTGAGACACTCCGGATGTTGTTTTCGTACACTGACGGAACCCTAAAAAGAAAACCCCATTTTCCCCCAAAGCTTCATGCTGTCTGGTACCAGGAACGTAGAGGCGGCGAGGAGGTGGGGTACGTGCGGGGCTGCCCCAGAAAACGCATCCCAGTTTAGAAATAGGACGTTATAAATACGCGCTGCACTTGCACCGATGCGTGTAGGGCTGTCACAGATCCCATTTCTAATTAACTAATTAATTATAATTAACATTTGGGGATCATGTTAAATTTTACTTGCTAAATCAGATCTGTCAGTTATTAATACATTTCTGTCAAATTAAACTTACAAGTTCTAGAACATCTAGATTTAGTATGTGTTGATGCAAGACAACCTATCAAGTTTACATCGTCGACAGAGAGTTCCGGATTTTCTTTAAAATATGAATATAAAATATATTGTCACGACATGAATCCCCGAAGGTGTTCCTAAGTGTGGACTGTGAAATGCCAGTCACAATCCACACCCAGTTCACTGCGTTTCACCGACGATTAGTACGTCCCAACGTGATGGGTGGTGAGCCCTATCGCCGTTCTTCGGGCACAAATACACGCTTTTAGGGCTTGCAGGTTTCCTCAACTTTCCTTCACCGTTCAGCAAGTGGTCAGTACTCGTATTAGGTAATGCAAACACGATGCATATAAATTCCAAAAAACTTGTTGGTGCATACCCGACCGGTGAATAAACCTGAGTCTCAAGACTGAGAGGCCAGCGCTCGCCGTTAAAAAAAATAAAAAATGCTACTAATTTGAAAACGAAACTATAATTTGAAATAAGAATGACATTTTGTTCTGCTTTTGTTTATGATACAATATATCATAAACAAATTTAAATATGATACAATAATAAAATCCTCACAACATATAATGTACGTTAATTTGATGACCTATTTCTTCAAACAGGATGTTCTACCCATGCAAACGGACAACTTTTATTCTTAAATCGCGAAAAAAATTTTGCTGTTTCATAAAAAAAGTTAAATACCCACTTCCTTGGGAAAGTTGATCAGTGCGATCAATTGTGGTTTCGGTGAAATTCCCACCTGTTTACACTAGGTATTCTGCTAATTTCTCCAGGTGGCAGCCCTAAACAAGTGAATCGGTATCACCGGACGTTTTCAGCGCATGCGGTAACCGGGCCGCTCGCATGTAAATAGCTGCCAGTACGTTACTATTTGCTGCTCACTGTCACTTTGTACTGGATTAAGGTCCCGTTTAAAAATATAAACAAAAAAAATTGTAGATACATTGTCACGAGCAGCGCTCTACATTATAACACTTGGGAAGGTATATTATAACACTTGGGAGGTATATTAAATACGAAAGTTTATACCCCGTTTCATCACCTTATGGGATTCGGAAGATGCTTTGTTAGTGTTATGTAGATTTAGATTTTTTACATTTATTTATTTGTTCAACCAACAGCATAACATACTTAAAGCAAAAAAACGAAATTATATAACATTTAGACTCGTATGTATACCAATTACAGGCGGAAACATCATTCTTGTTACACCTACATAAGTTATCTTGAGGTTTACAAAATTAGCAACTTAGTAACATTTTTATATTTAAAATTGTATGTTTCTCTCTTCAGTGGCTCAGGCTGCACGTTGTCTGTCGGTCAGTCATGGGAATGGTTTACAAATATGTAAGATATGATAAGATTGAGAGAAGAAAGAAAGAAGAAAGAAAGAAATTTATTTGGGGACAAAAAGAATACATGGAAAAGCAAAATATAGGTACATAATGTGTGTATTCCATTATTTTACGAATTTGTAGCAAAGCATTTCTATATCTTAAGGCATTATCAATATTTATTTAGACTACCTGTATATCTAATTTTCTATATTCTTGCATAAGACGGGAATGACGGTGTACGTAAAAACCCTTACAGGTTTCTGATACACCTTATTATTGTAAAATATGTATTTCTTTTTAGTTATCAAATAAATAAATAAAATAACCATTAACTTAAACTAGTACTTATAATTAACATATTAAACACAATAGTCACAGATTAGGATGAAGCTATGCCATGCATTCAACGTCACCAAATTGGCCATAACTCAGCATGGTGCTGTGACGCAATAATACATACATATACAAACATAATGTATGCATACTAAGCCACATCGCTGGTATTCTGTTACAGCCAGGTTGTGAGTGATATGCGATTGCGGACGCAAAAGTTCGGTTTGCCATAGGCAAAATTTAACATACCAATTTATTTTTCTTTGCAAATCGATTACTGCGCTGGTAATTCGTACATTTTACATACTTATCCACTCTGTCTGAAGAATTTCCAATCTGAACTTACAGGGCTAGCACAGAAGGCTCGTGTAACGGCTCCACCACGAGTTTAGGAGGTTAGAAACATGAAACTTGCGGCGGGCGTTGCGTTGCCATGCCACGACCGCGGCTGTATCGGCGGCGACTGCAACCGCATAAAAATCAAAGGTGGCACGATTATGTCTAGAATAAAATTTCTTTTTAGTTAAAGATATATTAAATTACGGTAAGTAGACAAGACAAGACAAATATTGTTTATTGTACACCAAAATAAATAAATAAGGTAAAAAAAAAATAAAAACTTATGAAAGAAGGTAACAATTGGCGGCCTTATCACTTATAGCGATTTCTTAGTAGTACAAGGAATAGAACTCAGGTTTGTAGATGATGTCCCAAAACCACCTAATAGCATTTCTCATTTTGTGTTGTAAATTCCTTAACATTTAAACGTCAACTCTTTGCAAAATTTCTGCTATAAACAGTTCAGTTTGCATGATAGCGCGCGGGAAAAATAAAATTATTTATTGAAGTCGCTCAGCACCATAAAATAGATACTCGGCACTGAGTTCGCACATCGCGTTTGAAATCGTGGCCGCCGCGCCGCTCCGTAATCTGCGGGCCTATTATGTATCTTTAGTTGCCATCTGGACATGGTGTCTATCATCAAAAACATAGATATACTATCGAATTCCGATTTTCCAAGGATATGTTCGCACTTGAAGTGACGACACAGTTCGTAAATAGTTCAATACCCACTAATGGCAATTTTGAAAGTTCCGTTTTTAGCTATGTTTTTCATGATAGGCACTTAGTCCAGTTGGCAACTAAAGATACAGAATAGAGGGGCTGGCGTACTTTTGTTTTCACCGCACGCTTCACCGCGCATCAGCCGCCGCGGGTGCTCGAGTGATTTCGCGTCTTTCGTCGCGCCGCGCCGCTGCCCGCTGCCATCGAGTATACAGCCTAAAATACTTCACCAAATAACTGTACCAGTCTTTCATCTTTATATTTTGCAGTCTATCTGCCAATAACTCATGAGTATGAGTCACTGAACCGAGATAAATGCGGTTTGCATCGCTAACAAGAGCCAAATAAACGGTTGCTACTATTTTCAGGGTTCCGCCAAAGAACGAAATCCACAGAGAAGCTGGTCTGTCTGTCTGTCTGTATGTATGTCTGTCTACGCTATATCTAAGTTAAACTTAGAACAGCTCAGCCAATTAATCTGAAATTTAGTGTGTAATAAAAAGTAGTGCCAGAGGCTTCCGGGTATGTGCTGTTAAATGTGAGTCACAGTACACAGTGATATACCCACGTTTCACCGACGATTATTGCGTCCCAGTGTGATGGGACAGCCTTACCGCCGTAAGTTGGGGACAAATTTTAGTTTTTAGTTTTCGAATATTTACCCTTGCGAAGCATTCAGACCGAACACAAGTGTGCCCCAACGGGATTCAAACCCGCGTCTTCTGGATTAGTGTTCTATACTTCAAACGACTAGACCATAACATACCATTCCCCCACCAATAAGACAGTCTCCTTCAATATAAACAATATTTTAGATAAACAAAAAGACAAATACATAACTTCCTAAGCATATTGTATTTTTATTTATTCAAATTCAAAATTCATATAGTTTATTTTGTAAAATACACTTTTTACGAGTCAAATTTAATCTTATAAAAACATATGTAATAAAAAAATAAATGTACATGAACTAAAATAAGGTTTATTTAATTTATATAGCAATATATATACGATTAAAATGATAGGTAAAATATTATTATACAAGGTGAAATACAATCAGCCGCCCGAACCCTAATAATTATTCTAGTAAGTAAATTATGTTTTTTTCTAAAGTGGCTGCACTTTTGCAGCATAAAGCGCCTTATGTTATATAACCAAGCTAAGCTAATCAAGGATTAACTTGTGATTTGGCTTGTTTCTATTCTATATTCTATTCTTATATTCTAGCTAGACTACAAAAGCGAGACAATGTAGGTATACGATGTAATAATATGTACACTATACAGCCTTTTTAAAATAAATTATAATTTGAAATTCAAATTTGAACGCGGGTTTACCGAGTGTGGACTTTGACTAGCATTTTACAGTTCACACTCGGAATACCTCTGACACCGCCTCGGTGATTCATGTCGTCACGATGTATTTCTACCACAAATCTCAACATATAACATATGCCTGTGTGCAACATATTTCGAAAACTTGGCTGATGGACGTAGCTGGTGTAGAATTTCTCGGTCATGTTTGAGGCTCCACTCGTAGGCTCGTCCCGCCCGCCCTCCACTAACCAATCGCAGAGTTCCAGGGCGAGCGGAGGGCGGGCGGGGGGCGGAAACGCCCTTATACCTTCCGTTTTATTTTGGTCGAAGCCTTATACCAAATAGTTTTATTCTAGGACTCCATTAACAATCAAAACCATTAAAGAAAAATAAAAATAAGAATCATTCATTAATCCACCACAAATCGACATTCAGCTAAGAACCTGGTCCTGGACTAAACAGACTACACTGACTTACAGACAAACTAGCTTATCCGAACTTTTGTATATACAAGGTGAATTTGTAAACATCGTCCAAATTCATACTTGAGCCTTGTTAAGTGATCAGCACCATGAACCAATAACGATTTTTGTAAAATTCACGAAATGAAATTTCGACTCCCCATGACTCACTCAGGACTGAGGATTCACTTACCAAGCCTCCAGTATGAATTTGGACGATGATCACAAATTCACCTGGTATCTATGTATTTTTTAATAGATTAATTATTGCATCCATCAGCCTAGTTCATCCACTGCTGGACATAAGCCTTTCCAGGACTTTGCCACTCCCGGCGGTCATCCTGGAAGAATTGCCCATACTCACACACGGTGAGTTGGTGAGTGAGTGAATCACTATGGGGAGTAGAAATTACACATTTTATGAATTTTACAAAAATCGTTATTGGTTCATGATGCTGATCACTTACCAAGGCTCAAGTATGAATTTGGACAAGATTCAAAATTCAAAATTCAAAAAGTTCAGTTTGCAAAGTAGGTATATATAATACATGTTTCACAAGTCAAATTTTAATCTTATAAAAATATATGTAATAAAATAATAAATGTACATGAACTAGATTAAATGTTTATTTAATTTATGAAGCAATATATTCGATTAAAATTATAGGTAAAATATTATTATACAAGGTGAAATCCAATCAACCGCCCGAACCCATACCGGAGACCCGGCCAGGGACCAGGAACAAGGTTCAATAATCACCAACCGAGCCCCCACGATGTTCACAAATTCACCTTGTACACCTACATTTAAAAAAAAGTACCTACATGATATCTATTGACTGTCCGAAAAGCTGACTTTTCTAAAGTTCTGAAACAGAACGCAGGAAAATTTTTAATTGTTTAGTGAAACAATGTTTCAGGAACAAGCAAGAATAGGTTGTTTTTAACTCGTCGTTCCATTTAACTGAAACCGTTAAAAATAACTGCTTACATGCTTGCCGCCCGGTTCTGTCCTACGCTTTTGCCAAACTTTTAATATAGAAGATTTGGTGTTGCCATCTAAATTCTGAATTCGAAGTGGGGGCGATTAATGGTCCTGCACGGACTCTCCGCTACCGTGAATATTGTGCACTTCCCCCCGGTGTTGCCATCATTTATGTGTTTATTTAGGGTTGCAACCACAATCATCAAATCATGTGTACAGGCTGTATTAAGGACCGGTTCCGTCAAACATACTTTCGCTTTCGGACAATTTAGCATATATTTTCAACAAATAAAATTTGTGTAATTAGTTAAGGCGCTACGGAAAAAAATCATCACTTTTAGAACTTCTATATCTACTTCGGTAAATAATGTATAATTTTGAAAAAATTGTATATTATTTTTTGGATTTTTTTCTAGGGATCTGTTAAAACAGAAACGCGATTGAAGAATTTCGGCTCGATAGAAATATTTATTGAAATGAGGTCTTTATCGACACCAAGGAACCTGGTTTGACAATTTAGAATGACATATGGACTGCAATTATATTTTATTAGATGGGTTTTAACAGTATCTAAGACCGGTCAAACGAAATTTTGATTGCATTTTAGTACATTTTATATTAATAAAAAACCGACTTTTTGCTACTTTTCTACGAATCCGTCCCACTTGCACTGAGGGTTTTTTCGCATATGGAGTAACAGGGACGCTAAAACTTTTACATATCGCCTTAAGAAGTTGAACTACATAATAATTTTTCAGAATTGACACAAGTATCACGGAAAACGTTAGCTGGCGTTACGATCAGTCTACTGATCTAACTACAAAATAAAATATTTTTTATAGAGTAAAGAAATAAAAGTAGCCTTTCCAGATTTTATTGTTTTTTATTTCCTTTCGTAATTTTAAAATAAATAGTCAAATATTCCACAATTTTCCTTTACAGAAGAATCACACAAAACTTTTGCACAAAGACCTACATGATTTTTTTTTGTTGTTGTCTCTTTCCCACTAGGAGGAAATGACGAGTAGGTATTAAAAAAATTATATGGGGAAGTGAATTTTTTTATTCATTTGTTTCAACAGTTTCTTATTAAAGGGCATTTATTATTTCATTATTATTATATCTATTTATTTCTATTAAGCCGTTAACGACCTTGAGTCAACCTGTCTCGGTACAAATATACTTATATTAAAATAAAAAACCTGCGGAAGCCGATAACGGACGAGAGACGAAGGAGCTACAAAAATAACTACGCATTTAAAATTAAAGTAAGAATTCGTTTCCATTTAAATAAATTGATAATTTTACGATAACGAGAACGAACAATTTATCGCTACAATTGTTATATTTTTATGTTTAGTTTTATCGTTCCTCTCCCATTATAATTTATTAGATGAAGTCACAAAAATTTCAACTGTTTTTATGTAATATCGAAGGGATTTTCTTGCTGCAGTACAAGTGAAAAGGAGGTCTGTGAATTTTTGATAAATACACTTCTCATCAAAAAAATCGAATCACTTTTCAAGTATAAACTTTACTTTACTTTGACTAATACCTTTGTCTACCTGTCCCATATAGTCCATCTGCTTTTACAGTCATTTCATCTATTAACTAATTAACGTTAATTATATAGTTAGTTATTCTTGTAGTAGAATCATCAGACACGTACGTAAATGACATATCAAATTTTAGTTCGAACTACGTGTTGAGTTTATGTGCGAAGCGAACCGAAAGACAAGCCCCGCTATGAAACTGAACTAGAAAATTCAAAGTCTTAGAGCTAACAAGAAGCACAACTTTCTTCCAGGAACCAAGCGGATACTAAATCAAACGCTAAACACACTTTCTCTCATTTACGAATGTGATAATTAAATTATCACTTCGAATATAACACCGTCTATCGACTGCTGCATTGGCTATCGGAAAAAATGGTTTCATGGAATAGCAATCTCTTTGATTAAGGCGATATGTAAAAGTTTTAGCGTCCCTGTTACTCCATATGCGAAAAAACCCTTAGGGACGAGAGGCCCCTGCGAGAGGGACGAATTCGTGGAAAAGTAGCAAAAAGTCAGTTTTTTATTGATATAAAATGTACTAAAGTTGCTATCAAAATTTCGTTTAACCAGAGGGCCTATTATGTACCTTTAGTTGCCATCTGGACTGGGATTCTATCATCAAAAACATAGATATACTATCGAATTTCGATTGTCTAAGGATATGTCCGCACTTGAAGTGACGATACAGTTCGTAAATAGTTCAATACCCACTAAAAGCAATTATGAAAGTTCAGTTTTTAGCTATGTTTTTGATGATAGGCACCTAGTACAGTTGGCAACTAAACATGCAAAATAGAGGGGCAGGTTCTAGATACCGTTAAAAACCATTAATAAAATATAATTGCAGTCATATGTCATTCTAAATTGTCCAACCAGGAGAATTGGTGTCGAAAAAGACCTCATTTCAATAAATATTTCTATCGAGCCGAATTTCTCCAATCACGTTTCTGTTTTAACAGATCCCTAGAAAAAGAATCCAAAAATAATATATAATTTTATCATACATTATTTACTGAAATAGATATGCACGTTCTTAAAGTGTCGATTTTTTTTCCGTAGCGCCTTAATATTGTTGAATTTAATACTAGAGACTTGGTCAGTGATGAAAAGAGGAGGAGCACAAAAACAGTGGCTTTTATTATAGAAACGGACTGACTTTAATAAAGTTGAAAAATGCGCATGAGATGATTCAGAATAAGTCTAATTTCAAGAATAAAATAAAATTAAATTACAATTTAGGTTTATTTTTAGGTTTCCGTACCCAAAGGGCAAATCGGAGCCCTGTTTATGTCACTCCACTATCCGTCAGTCTGTCTGTCCGTATGTCACGGGTATCTAGCTCTTAGACGGAATGAGATAGAAACCTGAAATTTTTATATGTCGTGTAAAATGTTGACCCGAAACCGAATTTGGAATTTAAAATCTAATTAAATTATTTTTAAGCCGAAAAAAAATTGGGGTGTCATTGGTCAATAGTCTAGCAGCGGCGTGCACAGAACTTTTTGCTGGAAAAGCAAGCAATTGGTCAAGAACAACAATAAAAAAATATGAAATAATTTAAATAACACTTTGAAAAAAAAAAATTGTATGACGCCAGGGTAGACAATGTCTACCCTAGAGTGAAAATTTCCTATACAAACTTTTTTTTTTCAAAGTGATATTTAAATTTTTTCATATTTTTTTTATTGTTATTCTTGACCAATTGCTTGCTTTTCCAGCAAAAAGTTCTGTGCACACCACTGTAGTCTAGACCTCATTAAGGTGGCTCCATCGGAAAAATTTGCTACTCGATTCATTGTGGTTGAAATTTCAAACAAAACCATATTAAAATAAAGTCCTTATCAGCTCGCACCGCTCGTAACATGGCTGTTACGACAGTTGCTGGTAGTAATACTTTATATTCTCTGGTTGCTGCGACTGACAAGTGCGGAAATAGTGTGGTTTTAATTTATTTTAGCTAAAATAAAATTAATTTCCAAAAACTGAGAAAACCATATCATTTAATATTATTTTGTCTAGAAGTTTATAAATTTGTATACTGTTTCGATAAAAACTGTAGCAGTTATATTGTTACAAGTGGACAAAAAATCGAGAAATAAGGGTAAATTTTCTTGCTTCACTTCTGTATATTAAAATAAAATTCAGGAAAAACCACATCACTTTTTATATCATTTAGATTACTATGTATTTTTCTTCTATTAAAAAATGCTATAGTTACCGTATAAAATGGTTATAAAGTTATTCAATTCAAGGTCGTTGGCGTTGGGAGAAACCTTAAGTAGAGTATAAATTTATTTTTGTTTATTTTTGTTATAAAAACTAAGAAGTGGGGGGCTATCAAAGTTGCCTATTGAGACCATTTTTGTAACTGGGTTTATCTCAAAGGCCAAACCAGTTAGGAATTTGAAATTTCTTTACTTATATATTTAAACAACAAATACCGAAAGCACCGATTTAAAATGTAGTTTTAGGATTACGTCCTCAAATACTCAACCAACTTAATTTTGCAGTTTTGCTTTTTACAAATTGTAGGTAGTTATCAGTTTGTGATTTCTGTTTACATAATTTAAACATATTACCTTATTTAAATGGTACGGAACCCTCAGGGCGCGAGTCCTACTCGCGCTTGACTCTATGAGTATTTCTCATACTTAACTTCTAAAAAGCATCTTGGTCATCTTAGTGGCAGGAATCGAATCTAGATACCAGATCTAAGACAATGTCCTACCGGCTTAGGTACAATTCCCATAGGTAGCTTAATTTTAAAAACATTGTTAATTTTTTTTTCAGAGAATAATATATAATATTATACGCTATTTTAGGACATAGTTTTCATTATTTTGGTAAATAAATTAACCATTCTTTTTTTATGATTTTTTTAAGGAATTTTCGGTTATGACGTCACTTGAGAATTTAAGACATTATTTATACTGATTGTTATGTGTGATTGCTTATAAAAAAAAGTGGTCATCCATCTGTCAAATCAGTCGGCAGCAAATTTTAATAAATGTTCTTGATAGCAAAGGACACATTTCTTAACAGCCATTTCTCAAGTGACGTCACACGAAGGTAAATGAAAGTTGCAGCTTTTTCGTAAAAATATTCATCATCATGAGGTTTTTTAGACCAAAAGTTCGAAAATATGGCTCATTAAACCCAAATCTCGAAATGGTTTTCGAATTAAAACCTAAAAATAATTTAATCTAAGCGAATTGAAATATTTAATAAAGCCAAAAGCAAGCAAATACGTGAAAAATGGTCGCGCCCACACGCATAGCTGTCATAAACATTAAACTGTAAGAATAACACTAGCACAATGAAAAACATTGTTTACTACAATAGAAAACTGTTTTACTATACCTCACCCACACACAGAAGACTCTTATCAAAGAAAACTCTCCCAAAAGTTACGCATACATACTCGTACCTACGTGGCGTGTGCGTGCATCGTCGTAAAAGCATAGGGCGCGTCTGTGTAAAACTCACGCGCATTCTGTGTGTTTTTGTACATTTTTCAGGTCGCTATTCGGGAAAAAATTACCTCTCTTAGATTATCAAAGGCTAATCGATCACATTGATTCTTGTTTCGTTATTTTTGTTCGAAACATTACCTTCTAATCAATTTTCTTGTTTGTATTGTACTAATTAATGAAATTCAAATATTTTTGCGTCTGTCGTTTCGAATTTAGTGATCAAAATTTGTTAGTTATCAGTACAGCATGTGGTTGAAGTTTTATAGCATATACCCACTAATCTTTATCTATTCCAAAGACGATTTTCTCCACCAATAATCTCTAAAGAACTCTAAAGATAAACCCTAAATAGCACGCACACACTCACAACTCAAGTATTCTCTACGTGACGGGGCCCACGCACCCACACTAAAGCACAAAAGGGCTCGGTGTTTGTTTGTGTGTGTATGTGTAAGTAGGTCACAGAGATACGAGCTACACGTGTCGTAGGACTGGGCCCTTTATTCATGTGCACTTGGGCGCAGTGCAGAGAAAAAAATGCGTTTTTTTTTCATAGTCAACTGATTTAATCTATACAAAGTGGAATTTAATCAACCGCATGAATTCATACTTGAGACTCGGTTGTGATCAGGAATAAGGTTCAATGATACATTTTTCAAATTCACAAAAAAAAATTTGCTGCCGTTCACACTGGACTATTTCAAATATTTTCTTAAAATTTCACCCGACGGGTCATTAAACATTGTTCCTGATCACTTACCGAGTCTCCAATATGAATTCAGGTGGTTGATTAAATTACACCATTATTTCGATGATTACACCTTATATGATAGATCCAACTCACTGTTTGACGAAGTATATGTCAACTGCCATGGTACATGCTGAAAACCAGCGCTGTTTGTAATTTTTTACATTTCACGGACAGCAATTGTTGAGCATGCATCCATTTAAACTGTATATATATATATGTATATTAAGTTATGTTATAGTAAAATGTTATTATAAAATGTTCTAAGTTTAGTTTAAGTTTACCTTTTTTGTTTACCTTTTAATGTGTTTTGGCAATCATTTTCCATTTTCTTTCTTTCTTTCAATCTATTGTTTTAGCGATAATAAAAATTAAGGGGTTAAGTTCAGCTATTTAGTCAATTTTACACGCAAATGTGTATTAATGAAACTTACATAGCAAGATGGAGATATTGTACACAACATTAAGTAATTGTATTAAACTTTTCTGCATCGAAATTATTTTTAAAATCTTTCTGTAATGTAATGTAAAAACGTACTTCCCTAGTCACGAAACATAATCAAATATTTATAATAAACGGGCATCAAAATCATATTATTATACGCACTGTCTATGACTTACTATGATTTAAATTTAAATAAAACTTAACCAAACAATTTTTGTGCTAGGACTTCCATTATAAAATCACCTTTTTTCCAGTATTCACCAGATTACAGGGTATAACAAAAAAAGTTAAAAAAAATAGTAGAACATGTGCTATTCATTTTTACATCACAGATACACGTGGTATAAATAAACGATACATTTTCGACATCGGCCGTCCCTTCCCGCACACTAATAAAGGGCTGCGCGAGCGCATCGCGGAATACGCTGGAGATCGTTCACCTTCCCCTCGCGCCGCACACCGCCCCGCAACACGCCCGCCGGGAAAACTTGTCTATTTCCTTTACATACTTAGATTATTTACACCTTTGCACACTTTTTGGAGTGTGGACTCTTAATAACGTGTTTTATGTGAGTCTATGGAATCTATTCTACTGATGTCAACTTCATTATTATTAGTCTATATACCTATAAATACAAATACAGTAAATTACAAGCTATATACCTACATGCACAGTTTTAATAGTAGTTTATGCTACAAGGGCGCAAAGGAATAAATTACGAGGACGATTTAAAACACGAGCGTAGCGATTTTATGATTTTATGCATCAAAACCGAACAAAAAGTCGATTATTTTGCCCTAGGGCTTTATTATTATTTTTTTTTAATTTGTTTGCAATGGTTGGCTAACCTGCAGCCTTTCCTGTGTACCATAGATGTTATCCTTTTTTTTGCACTGTTTAACGGCTCTGGATACAATCCTTTTGAGCCAATCATAATTTAAAGTTCACAAGATTATATCTGTTTTCATTTCCTCCCACTATGCATTGAAAAACTTAGTATGATACACGGGCGTAAGAGTAATAAATTACTCGGTTACGTTTAAAACACTCGCTACGCTCGTGTTTTAAATCGTCCTCGTAATTTATTCCTTTTCGCCCTTGTAGCATAAACTACTATTATGCTTTGATTAATAGATAAACTTGATAGCTATAAACATAACATAGGATTATTCAATCGAACAATCACGTGCATGTGAAAAGTATAATTTTCTCTTATTTCGCCCTATTAAGGACGCAGCGAGAGTCGTAACAGCTAGGGATTGCAGTCCCGGTATACCGGGACCCCGGGATACTATTACCGGGGAACAGCAACATTTTCCAGTCCCGATCCCACTGCGGTTTCCGAGCGGGAATCGCGGAATTTGCGGGACTACACTAGAGGCAATAATATAAAAAAATACTCTTTACGAATCAAGAGGATCTAAGTAAAGAAATAACTTCACTTCGCCTCAGTTCTTTAAAATCTTTAATACCAACTAGTATGAAGTCAGAGTAGCATTCTCAGCTGCTGACTATTTATTCAGTAAAATAACAAGTAAGCTCGCTGACAGCAGCGTAGAAATGCAGTGCTTTTTGCGTCCTCATTAAAAAAAAAATGTATCAAATTAACTTTGGACTTTTATATTTATTTGGATTATTATACGACTAAAATACATAATTATTCAGTTACTAAAATACAAATTATTTTCGTGGAATTTTATTCAGATATCGACTCGAGATACATATCTATATTATCTAACTTAGCTATACTTTTAATATGATTTTGTTACATGACTCCGGTATCCCGCTGATACCGGGATACTGGGGGATTAATAATCTTTGTCCCGCAAATACCAGGATCGCAAAAAAGCACCGGGATTGCAATCCCTAACAACCGGTATGCAATGCGCGCTGATACCATAGTGCTGATACGAACGTTATTTCAATGTCATTTCACCAATAAACATCGAGCTGCTAACTTGACGACAGAGCCTATCACTGTACTCCGTGCTTGACAATAGGCTATTTGACAACATTGAAAATACATTACAAATTGTGGTCATCCTATCAGATAATAACCTAAAAAAGACATATTTCACGTTATTTAAACTAAATTACGCATATTTTTTGCAAATTACGCGAAATAAAATATAATATTTTAAAATATCTTATCTGTGACGGCAATGTGCCGCGAACGCTCTGTGATTGGTGGCAACTCATGGTGACGTCACATGCAAGTAAACATGGATTCCTAGACTGATTGTTGTTTGCATTTTATGTTTTCTGAGTGTTAAATTCGATCTGTGAAGCACTTTTCGGTCAATTTTGGATAAATTTTGTAATGAGAATTCACTTAGGTGCACTGTTTTGTTGAGGTTATGTGAACTTGTTTACTAGCGTGTGACGTCACGCGTTTCACGTGACCAGCGCCATTACAGAAACATCGTTTTCGGAGCGATTTTTAAAACGTAAACTTAAATATTTATTTTATTAATAAAACAGTAAAATTTCTCGGAAATATCAAAGAAGTGTGCTTATTATGTTATAAATAATCATTTAAAATTACGTCCGAAATTAGTCAAATAGCCTATTTTCATCTCAAAACCGTTTCTTACCGCCGCGTTCAAAAATCCAATCAAGTAAAAGTATTCAATTCGCATCCTTTCAAAATAAGCGGTACATCATAATTAAAGCCGTCCATCCGTTCGTATATTTTTCACGCTCGGCGTCCGATGGCCCGAAGTGAAATTCGGCGGCAGTCCGTACCCGTCGACCTTCGCACCGCTTTCAACCTTCCCTTTCATGCTAGCCTGGTAGTTTCGGTGCGAAGCGCTACAAAAAAATACCGAGTGATAGGCATAAACCGCATAATATACTGATCACACTGAACATCTTTACCAAAGAAACAAACGTGTGGAAACAAAAAGTATTTTCAAGTTTTCTTGCCTGCTCTCTGAAGAACTTCTGTTTTTGTTTCGACTACTACATGTTTTTTTGTGCAGTTTTGTTTTTTTGGTAAATTTGTTTTTAGGGTTCCGTACCCAAAGGGTAACCAAGGACCCTATTACTAAGACTCCGCTGTCCGTATTTCTGTCTATCCGTCTGTCACCAGGCTGTACCTCATGAACCGTGACAGTTAGACAGTTGAAATTTTCACAGATGATGTATTTCTGTTGCCGCTTTAACAACAAATACTAAAAAACAGAATAAAATAAATATTAAAGAGGCTTTCATACAACAGACATGTTTTTTTGCCGTTTTTATAGATAATGGTACGGAACCCTTTGTGCGCGAGTCCGACTCGCACTTGGCCGGTTTTTATAATCACACCTCTGCCACCCCCTCAGGGATTCATGTCGTGACGATATACTTTTATATTGTTTTCTATAATCAGTATTTTGAAGAGAACACTCTTGTACACAGTCCTTAGATATGTCAGAAAAAATGTTGAGTCTTTCCCAAGGCTTGGTAAGCAACATTGTAAGGAGACCAGAAATAAGCATAAACTGGCTTTTCCAAAAATCAGACTCGCTAAGGTGAGTACCTCTTTTGTAGGACATGGTATAAGATTTTACAATAAACTTCCAAAGGAGGTCCTTACTTTGTCAGAGAATAAGTTTAAACTGTATATTAAGCAGGGCCTATTGAAAAAGGCATATTATAAAATAAATGAATATTTGGATGATGGTGAAGCATGGTGTTACAGTGATAATGATACTCGTAGTAAGTTATAATTTAATTAAATAGTATAATTTCTTAACTTATGATTCCTCTAAGGTGTAAACATTAATTGATTATAGACTGTAAAAGGAAAAGGACTATATGAGACAGGTAGACAAAGATATATATGTTTTTCTTTTTTTCATTAACCTGAATTCCTACTGTCTTGTATTTTCTTATCCCTTGGTTAAAGTAGATATAAGTCATATATTGTATAGTATAAGTTTTATGTTGAAAAAAAGACATGATCTTGCTAAGTTTCTTGCCCTTCTTCTTAGCAAGACTAATCGAATGGGCGGAGGTAGGCATGTATTTATATATGTAACCTATTAGTATGTAGTATATAGGATGGGATTTGGTCGGCCGCCTGGATTCGTGCTGGGGGCTCGGTTGGTGATCACTGAACCTTGTTCCTGGTCCCTGGCCGGGTCTCCGGTATGGGTTCGGGCGGCTGATTGGATTTTACCTTGTATAATATATATTTTACCTATCATTTTAATCGTAAATATATTGCTACATAAATTAAATAAACCTTTAATTTAGTTCATGTACATTTATTATTCTATTACATATATTTTCTTTATTAGATTAAATTTGACGTGTAAAAAGTGTATATATCTATACCTGCTTTGCAAAATAAACTATTTGAATTTGAATTTGAATTTGAATTTGAATTTGAAACAGTTTCACCATTATTATTTATTTCCCACACTAAACCCAACCGGTTTCGAATATTAATTAATTTTCACGGGCTTTTTAGGTATTAAAAAAGCAAAGTACGTGCTGAAAACAACATTGTTTAGCACGTAGTTTGCGTTTTTAAGACCTAAAAAGTCCGTGAAAATTAATTAATATTCGAAACCGGTTGGGTGTGGTGTGGGGAAATAAAAAATAATAATGAAACTGTGAAAGAGTGTTTTCTTCAAGATGCTTGCCAAGTTTCAAAAAATGCCAACAATTGCAAGTAAAAAAGAATTGTAGGTTTCATTAAAGCTACTAGATCTTCCTCGTCGGTGAATATGGATTTAATACAAAAATAAAGCCGATTTTCATAATGTGACGTCATCGAAAAGAAATCTGAGAGTATCCTATTATAGTCATTTTCTCAGTCTAAGTACACGTGACTCAACTGAATGGACTAAATGCCGTTTTCAAGTTACCTTTGCGAACAGGCGAACAAACGGGTCGACACAAAAACTTCTTTTTTTGCGAATTCTGTTTTAGTTGGTCTAAATATGTGGTGTCGGATGTCGTGACCACGTCGTGAAATTATCCATACCATGAAGTATGAAAAAAGAAATTTACGATAGTCTCAACAAAAAGTAAAAAGTAGGTACGACGATAAGCGAAGCGAAGAGTGTTAGGTTGCTGGTGACCATAAATCTGGTAGCCGAGCGAAGTGGAGCGAAGCGGAGCGGAACGAGGCGACCCATTTAGCTCAAGAGCCGTTTTGCAGGCGGATTGTAAAAATACGTTTTTTGGTAATTAAAAAAAACTGAATACATAAATTTAAAATTTATTTGAGGAACTATTGAACAAATTTTTAATATAAATAAATAAAAAATAAATAAAATTCATTTATTTCAAGCTCTTATTAACAACTAATATAAGTGTTGTGTTTCGATTATTTAGAAAAAGACGGGTTTTTCACAATGCGCCTTCTAAACGCCTCTTAATATTTCAGGATATGACAAGTGGTCGATGAGCTGATGCTGGGCTCGACTGTGGAGGTACCACCATCTTACTTGGAAACCCCCTCGAAGTAATTTGAGGGAGAGTAAGAGGACAGCTCACAGGCAAAAAACCAGGAGGCCCAACATGCCTGGGACCGATGAATGGCGGTATATTCATCCCTAATAGCCAGGCCTTATATTCAACAGACTGGTGAAGGGCAGCGGCGTCACTGGTGCGAGGGTTCCGGCACCGCGCTCACAAACCCGCCTGCCCAGCGTGTGTGAGTATGGGCAATTCTTCCAGGATGACCGCCGGGAGTGGTAAAGTCCTGAAAAGGCTTATGTCCTGCAGTGGACGAACTAGGCTGATGGATGATGGCTAATCAGTGGGTCTACCGCGTAATTCTCATTTTCATCAACATCAACTTGAGATTGAAATTTGTCGTGCGTGCGACGACGCCCGCCTGACATGCCATCTCTTTTGCACGCGTTGAATTTCGCATGCATTTGCTTGAAGTTGATACAAATGAGAATTACGCGGTAGAGCCCCAGGTCATGAAATGGTCAATTCTACAATAAATATGGTCACGACATGGATACAATTAATCGTAAATCAATAATTATTTTCAAAATCTTGAGTTGTAATCCTCATGAATTCGGACTGTTTTAGTCCATAAATTGCAGTCTATTTCACGCTTTTCCATTTTCACGAGATGTATGCGTTAATCGCATAAATTGGGATTAGGCAAAGTGCATGTTTTTTTTTATTTTAAACTAAATGTTGCTATTAATTTGGATACAATGTTTAGAAAACTTACATATTGAAATATCTTTATAATCACCTCTTTGATTGCAACATCACCTTTTCTTTATTAATATAGCAGCAGAAGCCATCGATTATAAATTTAATAACTATTATTTGGATAAAAAAAGATACGATAATTTATTAATATGCATCAGCCGATGAATATGACAACATAACAAAACCAACTCAAAGCTCTTATCTCGGCAATATCCACATTAAAATCAACATAACACATGTAAATAAATCACATCCACACTAGCTAATTCCGATTTCTGTTCAGGCACTTTAAGGTTGCATGCGCAGTGTTCTCATTCAGTCAGGTTATCAAGTGTAACTTTATCGCCTTTTGTTTCAAAAAAATAACTGTTGCGATCTGTTTCACATAATTGTGATATAATATTCAAAAGATTTTCGTTCTTAATTCAAAAGATAAATACATGGAAGTAATTTTGTGTGTCAGTAGGCAAAATTTCGTAACGGTTTTTATTACATTTTTAACGGTCATTGAATAAGTTGTACCACTTCTGTATTAAATGGTTATATAAGGAATAGTATAATATCAAATTGACCGAGGTTCTGCCAAAATCTGAGTCATGGTTTCTCTTTGTTATTTAACTCATTTGAGGAAGTTATTTGGACTTTTTTGAGTGACTTAGTAATATTGACGCTTTGTTATTTGTATATTATTTAAGTAAACTATTTATGTAATTCTATTTAATAGTAGTTTATGCTACAAGGGCGCAAAGGAATAAATTACGAGGACGATTTAAAACACGAGCGTAGGGAGTTGCATTTGATGCATAAAAAGTGGGCCTTTACGAGCACATGCATTGAAAAAATAATTATGCAATTATGTAAGAAAGAGGGTCTGATTGAATAAAGATTAAATAAGTTGGATTATTTCTTTTATTTTCACTATCAAGTAGCTATACAAGGTGGGCATTAGATAATAAATAGGTACCTATATACAAGTTTTTCAGCAATAGCTATTTGTGGATATATTAATAATTTGCAATATTCCGCTAAATACTCGTACCTAATAGCACAAAATAAAGCAATCTTAAATAACAAGCAAGAAAAGTTATCGACACGTGTTTCGCCTCTAAACGAGGCATCCTCGGGATGTGTAGTCCGCCCAACTGCTTGACAGCAAAAATGTTATATATAGATAGCATAGATTTTTGCTGTCGAGCGGCTGGGCGGACTACACATCCCGAGGATGCCTCGTTTAGAGGCGAAATACGTGTCGATAAGTTTTCTTGCTTGTTATTTAAGATTGATTTATTTTGTGCTCGTACTGCTTGCTTTGCTTGTGCATGTTTTATGCGGGAGGGCGGGCGGTGCTTGAGTCTGCATTTTGAATAGCATGGTAAGAGTGTTTAGCGGAATATTGCAAATTATTAATATACCCACAAATTTATGATGGACTTCCGCAAAGTAACGCCTTTTTCAATAAATTTTAAATACATAGTATTTAAAGAACGGAAAAAATACATATAGTTCTTGAAGATATGAGAAATGTTTAAATTATTATGACATCATCATACTTTACTATGACAACATAATATTTTATTGTGACTAATACCGGGCCCGAATATATCACTGATATTTAATTTTAAAGGTTTTCTTTAGTTATATTTATTTAAAATTATAATAGAAAAGATGGTTAGAAATTTTCACTTCGTGAAAAAAATCCTTAAGAGACCTCTGAAATTGTTGTTTATAATGTCTGTATTGTCTGGTAGAGCTGATGCCGAGAGTTACGAAATCTTGGAAAGGTCTATGTCCAACAGTGGACGAAGACGACTGATGGATGGATGGATGGAATGTCTGTTATGTTTATATCGTAACCATCTTGTGACTACCAGATATTTTATACACAATATTTTCTAATAAGTTATGATTCAAAATGACTAACCCCCGGTTTCTTAAAGGCCAATCAAAGTTAACAATAGATTAAAAAAACTTTAACCGCAAATAACGGTGAAAATAAAGCATATATGAAGTCTGAATAGTGATGAATCAATAATTAACTTAGTTAATTTTTGATTTCAATGTAAAATTCCCACTTTTTCTTTTTTAATCTACTGTTAACATTGATTGGCCTTTCAGAAACCGGGGGTATGTCAATTATTTTGAATTTGATCCTTAAGACTGTACCTGAGCGTAGAGCATGACCAACTTCAGACTATCTAGGATTCGTTTGAATACATTCGGACTCTCCTTGTATTGAAAAAAATATATTCGGTTTATTCTAGGGATCTTACGTATAAACAATGTACTAAGATTTATACTTTTGTCAAAAAAAAGTTTTTGCAACCTCTTTTTTTTTGGTTTTCAAACGTTCGCTTCAAGAACGCGGTTAAGAGATCAACTTGATTGTTTTTTCATAATAATAGAAATATGAAGGTATATCACCTAAATTCAATATTTTTTCCCTACAAAATATTTCAGTATTAGCTAAAAACACACCAATTTGTTGTTTAGCTGCGTGATCACTAGTATTACGCGTCCAAGAAAAAGAGGCTAAAGAGCCAAAATATAATCGCCTCTATGAAAAGCAAATAAAGTCTTTGCCATTAGACTTATTGAGCTGGACGGGTAATAAAAAAAGTTGCTAGAGTATGCCATATCTTCTTAAACTATTTATATTTTGCTTACTTGCGCCTAACTCTAGATAAGTTTGTTGTGCACACACTTAGCTAAACCATATCGAATTACCTTGTATATTATGTTGAATTCTTGTAGATTTCATTTCACCTAAAGTTGTTAAAAAGTCGCGTCGTTAGAACGGCTGGCTTACTCGAAGCTGGTCCTAAGCTTTTTGTATGTAGCTCAATAATTTTTTACTCTTTAAGATTCCGTAGGGTAAAAACTACCCCTCTAAAACTAATATACAATACCCGCTACATTCGCGAGACGAAAAAAAAAGCTCATAGTCTGGCCCAAAGGAATGATTTTTTTTTACTTTTTGTAATAGTAGCTTGCTATTGGACTCTAGGACACGAAGGGGTCAATACTTTTCTTCAGTTTTTTGTTTTCATACTAAGAATCTGATAGATAAATGAAATATAAAACATAATTGCATGCCAAACGTCGTACATGAGAAAACTTGCATTTTCTGCAGTTAACCTTTCAAAAGACAAAACTTCTTTTGAGCTTTCGCATATGCTAATAAATTAACCGTAGTACCATAATTCGCAGACCAATAAATAGTCAGTGGGAAACGCAGCCCGCTGTGGAACAAAGAACTAGCCTGCAACCTACATTCCGCCCCTCTAGGAGGCTGGGCTGGCAAAGAGGTAGGCAGATGTGGATGTAGGTACACTTTTCAGATGCACTCACCATATGCACCTGTGGACGTTTGAATCATAGAATCATATCTTTATTCATGAACATAGGTAATTTTAGGTTGGTACAAATTTTTGAGCGCTATGTTCTACCGATAGGCGTACATTAATATTAAAAAAACACACACAAGCTTCATAATAACTTAATACAATCTACTTAATAACATACAAAAACTGATAAGAAAATATATTTATAAAGTAGAAAAAGTCATCTTAAAAAATAAAATAAAATAAAAAATAAATGCTCAAATGTCAGGAGGAAAAATAAATTTGAAATTGAATGAAGTCCATATAATCAACATCAATCATTGTATCGAGTTAAGTGTTTTTATTATTTTTGTTCTTTCCTAGAACTACCTAATTTTTATTTTTATATATTAGAACTAAGTACTTTTTACAAGAATAGCCTACTTGCCCAGAACTACAAATTTTTAGGGATTTTAAGAAGTTTATTATTAAAATGCATTTTTTTACTTTTAACAACAAAAGACTCTGGGAGTAAAACTGGGGTCAGTTTCATGCATCTTCGTCGAATATATAAAGATTATATATCTGAAGGATATAACAATCTAGAAGTCAGCGTATTCCCTACGATATAGCAACACAAAAACCAACATGAAAGCGCCGACTTCTAGAGAACATATATGTTTCAGGAAGAAAGAAGTCGGCAAAAGTGTTATTTCGTTACCATCGGCCACTGTATAATTATTTTAAACTTTTTAATGAATGAATGCTGTTACATTTGAAGTCGATTAGGTACTAAATTTTTATTAAAAGTTAATTTTATTAGTTCCCAGTTTTAAGGTAGAACTGTTTTGTTTTAGTACATATATAAGCTAATTTCCTCTGCCCAAACTAGCCACCAGAAAATTTTAATTTATACCTCCGGGGACTCTCGGGCTGGGACTTACCTCGGCCAGAGAATCAGTCTGGCCATACAACGAGGTAACGCTGCCAGCCTGCTAGGTACTCTCCCGCACGACGGCAGCGACCTTGATAGAATTTTTTATTTAGTTTAATTTATAATATTATTAAGTTTTAATTTTAGGTATTAATTTTATTATTTTTTGTTATATATTTGATTTGTTGAGTAATAAATTGCAATTTATGTAATTAATAATATATACATTAAGGATTGCAAGTTTATAAAAGGTAAAATATTCTATATAATGACTATAAAAAAATATATATATATCTTTATCTACCTAATATCATTTTGTTAACTAATTTCTCTCCGAGCCTTTGAAATTAATCCTTCAAACAAAAAAAGATCTCATTATTTTTTACAAACGTCAATTTTTAACAAAGTATTAATTTGTTTATTTATACGTACGTGGTGATTAGCATATTTTTATCATAATTTGTCGACTCTGTCGCGTTTTTACCGCCTAAGGCATTTGCGCGGCCAGCGAATTCCCGTTCTTTTTCACCTTTCTTAAAAGTTGTTGCTTAGAGGACAATGCTCAAGGGCATTGACGATTGTTCCAGCCTTAATGGGCGACCATAGACAAAGCGCAAGAGCCTGTCGTGTCTCCTCTACCTACTCTCTGGTATGGCGCAAGCTCATCTCGTCCCCTTCTCCGAGCAGCTCTTATGCAACCTTTCTCTGTTGCGCAAGCGCTGCCAGTCGGCTATGTTCGCGTTTCGGGTTTTGCGATGTTATGTAACCCCCATTATGGCTTTTTGTGCCGGTAGGTTATGGAGGGAAAGGTCTGCTAACCGACTTTGGTTTGGATCCGATTTTTAATTGAAAATGGCACGTGATCTTGCCGAGAACGAGGCATAGACAAAGCTCTTAAAACAAATTTTTACGTGATATATCATTGAGAGGGTTTCAGAGCCTCTTTTTACCGACGATTTTACGTCCCAACGTACTTTGGACGTAAATAAAATGAACCCTTTTTGGGGCATGCAGGTTTACTTCTCAGTGTTTTGCTTCCGTTCACCAAGTGGTAAGTACCCAAATTCTATACACATAAACCTCCAATAACGCATTAGTAATGGTGACATTGAAATAAGAGTAAATGTGGGAAATAAAATAAACGGAGCCCTGCCATTCCTTATGGGCAGCCAGAGTGTGACTGCAAAGGCACGATTGGCAGTTCGTAATGAAGTATTCACTCCTACACTTATGTATGGTAGTAAATTGTTGCATATCGCAAGATGAGCATGCCAATGCAGTAAAAATGCGTTCCTTACGTAGTATGTGGGGTTTGACATTGAATCATAGAGTGAAAAATATCGACATACAGGATAGTAGCGGTCTGAAAGAAGATGTACTTATTGACAAAGATTTCAAAAGTTTAGATGAGCCCTGGCACCTTAAACCTATTGCATTGTTTTTGAATGCGTGCGTTAACCTAATGCCGACGCGCGCACACATATGAGTGCGCAATCTGTCTACGTACGGTCAGCAAACTGTTCAGACTACTAAAGTTGTTAAAATGATTAATTTTAAGTGCACTTAAGGCGTCCAACTATCACTGTGTTCAGATGAGCACTGATTCCAAACGTGTGAGTGTCACCCGTTTAAAGGTGGAAACATTTTGGTGCTGTCATAGTACGGTAAGGGCTTATCTTTACTTTTGAAGTCTTTGCATATAGGATCGTTACGGCCTGAAAGAAGATGTAGTGACTTAGAATGTAGAGAACGAATGAAAGAAGAGTGACGACAGAAATTTATGGTGCACAAGTGGAAGGAAAAGCTCGAACGGGCAGCCCTAGAAGGACGTATGCCGAGCAAATTGGCGACATACTTCAGAAGGGCGAAGTCAAAAATACCAGGAATATAAGAGCTTGTATGACTAGATTGATTGTAGCAGATGCAAATCTGTAGTCTCTACCTGCTCCTCTAGGAGACAGGCGTGAGTATATGTATATATATGTTTAAGGTATCACATCAATCATAAAATTTATCAACACAAATCATTAAATCTTTTTCACCACCACTCACAGACATCCAACTCAGGACATGGGAGGAGTCCTATATTTGGTCGCTTGGTGCCCATTACGGTCCGGGTCTTAACAGACAAAGATAAGTGATCATCTACCCATCTCCACACTTAAATTTAGAGACCTGCCTACTTAGCACATTATAATGTATACATATATATATATATATATATATATATAATTATATATATATAATGTATATTATGATGTGTTGAGTGGGTAGGTTTTTGAATTGGAGTGTGGAGATGGGTGGATGATTATTTATCTTTGTTATTGATTGATTATTAATTTTTATATTTGTTTATTTATATATATATACTTTTTATTTTTCATGATAAAATTTTTTTTTCTTTTGTCTCTCATTTGTCTGTCAATCATTCACTTCATTTTATGACATTTTAAAATAATATATAAATTGTATCAAATTCCACTGAAGCCGACTATATGTCGAAATATATCTGGAAACTATTATTTTAATAAGTGTTTTTATATACATATACAATATAAACTGAATTAAATTTTCAGAACTCATTCTAGTAAGATGATGCATATTCAACTACGTCATTCTTGGATAAAAACGTGTTGACCTGAAAACGTGGAACAAGTTCCAACGTGTATAACAACACGTACAGACGGAAACAGGATCGGACTCATCTTGTTTTGATGTTTTTGAAGAAAGTGAGGATAAAAACAAGAGGAAACACTTGCATCCTGGACGGTGCTGCGCCATTCTGCAATGTCATGTCATCAGTGGAATAAATACACTATTTAGTTAGTAGTACTTAAGGAAAGAGAGGAAGGAGAAGACCCAGGAAAAGTTCATACATCAGCCTAGTTCGTCCACTGCTGGACATAAGCCTTTCCAGGACATTGCCACTCCCGGCGGTCATCCTGGAAGAATTGCCCATATTCACACACGCTGAGCAGGCAGGTTGGTGAGCGCGGTGCCGGAACCCTCGCACCAGTGACGCCTCTGCCCGTCACCAGTCTGTTCAATATAAGGTCCGGCTATTAAGGATGGATATACTGCCATCCATCGGTCCAAGGCTTCCTGGTTTTTGCCTGTGAGCTGTCCTCTTACTCTTCCCCGAATGACTTCGAGGGGTCTCCAAGTAAGATGGTGGTACAGTGGAGACCGCATCAAGTAAGACACATTGGACTTTGTACCTATCTTATATTCTTCTCTGTAGGGGCTAATGTCGTACTGCAAGTGTATAGCTTGATGTGGTCTCCACTGTACCTCCACAGTCGAGCCCGGCATCAGCTCTATTACCTGGTTAATGAAAATTAGATCAGTAGGTAAGTAATACAAAAAATTAAAAAAGAAAACTGAGATTCATATCGATAAAATGATTATGCAATAATTAAATCATCTATGCAACCTAGAATGATATAGTTTTTTTTATCCCGGAAAATCTGTCTTTACTAATCTAATGAAAAGTTAATTAACCGTCATATTTATCTAAGTTTTGTGGAAGATTTTTCATGTTAATTGCTAGAGTATGAGATAATAATTCATAGGGAGTATACACAAATAATTTAGACCTAAGTATTTAGTAATACGCTTTATCGGAAACTCGAAATAAACATATAAATATACCGTCACGACATAAATCCCCGAGGGGATATCAGAGGTGTTCCGAGTGTGAACTGTGAAATGCAAGTCACAGTCGAAACTCGGTACACCCGCGTTTCACCGACGATTATTACGTCCAAACGTGATGAGTGGTGAGCCCGATCGCCGTTTTTCGGGCACAAATAGACGCTTTTTTAGGGCATGCAGGTTTCCTTATGATGTTTTCGTCTACCGTTCAGCAAGTACAATACTAATACAAACACTAAAGCAGATTCTGAAGGCTTTAATTTTAGTTTTAGTCCTGTCAAAACTTAAATTTTTCCAAAGTAATTTAGCTTCTAAGTCTAACACTTGAGGTTTTTTTTGCGATGAAGAAAATTTAGTTTTGGTAGCACTAAAACTAAAATTAAAGCCTTCAGAATCGGCTATATTATGCACATAAATTCCGAAAAACTCCTTTGTGCATGCCCGACCGGGGATCGAACCTGGGTCTCAAGATTGAGACGCCAGCGTTCTACTTCTGAGCTACATGTGATCTTCAAATATTTTCCCGGGGTCCCTATCCCCAAGTTTAAGCTACATCCAGCGTTTATTGGGCATCTCATGCTGCGGCCAGACGATGAGCACAAGTTCTGTTTAAATTCGTTTTTAAGGAACCCTAAAAACTAGTTCGTTGTGGAACTACATTCCAAAGTCATACATTACATTACAGAGAGCATGAAACTCAAGAATGGCCCACACACAGTACCCGCCCGCATGTCCGCGAAATTTAGCATTTAAAAATGGCGGAACGGATGTTTGTGAATCACCCGGTTTTCGGTGACCACTCTCTCAAGTAGCCCATCTCCGTTTTCCTCTTAAGACTGTACATGACCCTAGAGCATGAACAACGCCAGACTTTCGAGGATTCGTTTGAAGAAATTCGGACTCTCCTTGTATTGAAAAAAAAAATATGTTTAATTTATTGATCTCTTATGTAGGGATTCTACTTATAAACAATGTCTTGAGATTTCTAATTTAGTCAAAAAAAATGTTTTCTACCCTTTTTTTTTTTCTTTCAGAACATGGTTAAGAGCGCACCGATCTTTTTATACACACAAACACGTTTTTATAACCCTTGTTTGAAGTAGTAAACAATTAAATTAAAATCTAGGGAAATATATTGGTATTATTGGATATATACATATATATATACTAGACAGTATACACAATGGAAACACGATTTGATAAAGTTGGCTCGATAGAATAAATTCGCAAAGTTACCTCATTTCGAGTAACTTTTTCCTCTTTTTCCCTACTTTTTATATAAATAAGTAATTTAATATGATGATACATTTACTAAAATAAAGGTCATAGATAACTGGAGCGTTCCTACACGATAGTTTTTTATTGAAAAACAATATGATAAAAATAACAAACAAAAAACATGGAAAAAATGCAAACGTTTCTTTATTTTCTTTACTCTTCACACACAAAGAAAAAGATAGAGATAAAGGCAAACGGTCGGTGCGCCCTTAAGAGATTAACTTGTTTTTTTTCTTAAATAGGCAATTGAAATGTAAAGCGAGTCTAGTTAAATCCAATAATCCCTACAAAATATATCAGTATTAGCTAAAAACACACAAATTTGTTGTTCCGCTGCGAGATCATTAGTATTACGCGTCCAAGAAAAAGAGGCCAATGAGCCAACATATATTATAATCGCCTTTATCAAAAGCAAATAAGGTCTTTGCCATTGGACTTATTGTGCTGGACGGGAAATAAAAAAGTTACTAGGGTAAGCCATCCTCTTAAGAGACCAAAAAAAATATGACACATGTTCAAGGTCAAAATTTTTAGGTCATAATAAAAAGTGAAAATTGACGCAAATCCGTGACTCGTCATGAAACACTCAAAAACTTTATATATTTTTGAATCGCATTGGATTACAATACAAATAATGACGAATATGTGTTTACTAAAACATAGTATTGACCATAAATAACTTAAAAACAAGCCAATATCCGCTGTAGCCATGAAAAAAACATTTCCATTGAAATATAAATATCAAATTTGGCACAATTCTATGTTATTTGGAACTGTATAACTGTATAATACTTTTTTAGATATTAGAATTACTTTTCTAGTGACTATTTCTTCACCACCCAAAGGTTGGCTGGAAGAAATCGCTTTAAGTGATAAGTCCGTCTTTGTACAAAATTATGTTTTCAATACTCTGTTTTCTTTTATATGTCTTTTGTGTACAATAAAGTGTCGATTCATTCATTCATTCATTCATTCATTCAATTCATTCATTCATTCATTTAATAAGTAGGACAAGACATGAAAACAAAATGAAAACTTCATAATGATTATGTTGGTAAAGTTAGTCTATGTAGTTACAGTAATGTGGACAGGACATAAGGAACACAGACATAACTTAACCAGGATAATTTGGGCATGCTTATTAATCCGCTATCATCAAATCTACTAAGACCAAAAAATCATAGTCATTCAAGACCAAACCCCAATTCCCCTTATCTCGACTTTTGACTTTCATCTGCCCTCTCGAATTATGATGACAAGCGATCAAACGTGCCATGGATCATGAATCGTCCAAAATCCGCATTTTGCATGCAAAACGAATCCTGCGCACCTCTCCCCGCACTCTGCCCCGCACCGCCCGCGCCTTAGACGTCAGTGGGTACCATACTTTCACTTTTCATTCAGTAGGGCAAACTTTGCACTGTGACTTAGCCTTACTTAAAAACGGTTGTATAAATGAATTTGAACTGTACTTCTACAAATTTAGGGTTGATTTTAGGGTGTTAAGTTTTTGTTATTTGGAACTATATCGCATTAAAGTTTTCACACGACAATAGTCGAAAGTGAGAGCGATTTGCAATGCAAAAACGTTCTCTTTCTTTTACATTGAAAGTTGAATTTTCTTTATGTTTTGGGTGGACTTGTGATGTTTTTTGGACTTAATCGTTTTCGGTTGTTCCGCTAAGAGAGATTCGGAGCCTTATGACGAGTTCACGTTTAGGAATGTTATGAAATAGTATTTATTTATTTAGATGGTCTCCAGTTGAGTTGGAAACTACTAGATAATAGTTGAATAGATCGTTCACCATAAGAAGTCCCCTGATTAGTACATGGCCAGTACTTAGCCAGAGGACTCTTATGGTGAACGATCTGTAGTTGCTGTTTTGGGTCAATGGAATAAATAATTAAAGCGAAAGCTTGTAGTTTTTGTTCAGTACTTTTGGTATTTTGCCTGTAAAATGAAAAATAAAAACCAGCCAAGAGTGAGTGGAGCTCTTTAATTAACTGTCATTTTGTATTACTAGACCATAGAGAATACTCTATGTACTAGACTGACGACGATTCACTTAGGTCCGAAATATATTTCGAGATTTAATATTCTTTTACTTATGTATAGGTGGTAGAGCTGATGCCGGGCTCGACTGTGGAGGTACCACCATCTTACTTGGAGACCCCCTCGAAGTAATTCGGGAGAGAGTAAGAGGACAGCTCACAGAAATAAAACCAGGAGGCCCACCATGCCTGGGACCGATGGAAGGCGGTATATCCATTCCTAATAGCCGGACCTTATATGGAATAGACTGGTGACGGGCAGCGACGTTACTTGTGCGAGGGTTCCGGCACCGCGCTAACCAACCCGCCTGCCCAGCGTGTGTGAGTATGGGCAATTCTTCCAGGATGACCGCCGGAGGTGGCAAAGTCCTGGAAAGGCTTATGTCCAGCAGTGAACGAACTAAGCTGATGGATGGATGTATATTTAAAATTATCAATAGATATAGGTAGAATAGTACTTAAACGAGCGAATATTAAATACAAATTTAAGGTGTCAAAAGTACTGAATAAGGCGTACTAAAATACTACGTGGGCGCAAGACTGGGCGAATAAAATTGTTGAAAACGGTGGCATGAAATACAAATTTGAGTTGAGTTGAGTAATTCTCAGGCGAACAATTTTCTATTTTAGTGACAATTTAAGACGCCACGCTCCGCTCCGCTTCGCTCGGCTCCTTATTTTATCGTACATGTAAACCTAACACGCTCCTCCTGTCTTCGCTCGCCGTTGCACCTTAATTTTGACTTTTGGTGAAGTATTTTCTATTTCATACTTTAAATTCGCCCACTCAATATTTTTAGTCGCACGCTTTGTTATTTCGGACACATGAAGTCGCTTGTTATATTTTTATTCGACCGATTAATAATAATCTATAAATATATTTATAAGCACATAATATGATATAACATTGTATACAATAAAAAATAAAAAGCTTATCAAAGCAATTAATACGTGAGTATATTTAACCAAAACCAAAATTTATAATAAAACCATTTTTAAATCCATAATCAAATGATACCAGACGCAATAATTTAATCAAATTTTTTTTTCTTTGAATCGAACTGAACCTCCTTTGTAAATTGTTATACATTTTTTTTTCTTCTAAGTATTCGTTTAGTTAACTGCCAATGTAATATGTACGCGTAATTTTAAATGCCAAAACTCAAATTCGCACTCTACATAAAGTAGAGCCACTGAGTGATGGCACTTATGACGGCTGCATTTAGTGATGAGGTACATTTAAAATTTCGGTTAAAAATAAAAATCAAGTGTGAGTTTACTCAACATTCATTCAACATTCAACATAATGATACAAAAGGAAAATGTGCCAAAACCAGTGGCGTAGTTATCGGAGGGCTATGCGGTGTAGTGCTCCGGGGCCCCCAAGAGATGTTTAAATATCTAAATCGAAAAAAGTATTTTACTATCATCTATTTTCGTTTAGTTTAACTTCGTCATTGTTTTGTTTTTCATTAAATATTATTGCGTAACTTGGCGACCTTAAACACGACCTATAAAAAACTAGAAACGTTAAAAAAAATCTTTGTTTCTATACGAATTCTATTGCACAATAAAGCAACATTCAAATCGAAAAATAATAACCGAAACAAGTAGTACATCACTATCAACAATGAAATATTAAATTTTTTTAATTCACACTTACTTATAAATAATTACGATACTTTGTAGGCATTTAAACGTCATAGGCGCCATCACTCAATGGCTCTACTGTAGTGATTGAGAAACCCCTCTACGACAACTCTAGAAAAAATTGTATACATAGTTTTTTTTTACACAGGGGCACCGATCAAAAACAGAGATATTCAATAGTTTTAATTTTTAATTTATTTATTAAATCAATTAAATTATTCAAATATACCTACATAATCTTAAAATAGTTTGCTGGAGAAACAATTAAATATAGTCAAAAAATTATTATCTTGAAATTGTTTTTTAAGGCGATATGCGAAAAAAATACGGGTGTTTCTTTTCTGTGTATTTAATGAAATACACGGAAAATTTTGATAAATTTCTGGTATATGCATTTTGACTATATAATCAAGGGTTTTGAAATTGGAAAACATGTTTGGATAAATTTTCCTCGATAGAAATAATTGTTGAAATGAGGTCTTCAAACACACTTTTTCTCCTCGTTTGACGAATAGGAACCATATACAGAACTCAAACATATTTTATTAGGTGTGTTTCAACAATATCCAGAGATATAAAATTTTGCTAGCTATGTTAGTTAGTATTTGAAATTTTGCTAGCTATGTTAGTTTTTTAATAGAAATATAAAACCAACCTTTTTCCCTTTTGCCCTGAATCCGCCCCTCCGGCACTGCGCGATTTTTCGCTTGGATTGACAGTGACAAAAATAAAATTCGCATAGCCTCTAAATCAGCATACCCTCTTCATACGAGTACCTCATTGAACTTACAAAACGACATCCTTTCATACCTACCAGGGCTTTAGCCACCTACTAGCGCTTCACTTCAACCACATTCCCTCGTCTATGTGTACTTTAAACTAATCTAGCTAAAGGCAATTTCATGTCGTCCTAGTATCATTAGCTCGCAGACGAGAAGGAAACCAAGAGGTTTACCTAAACTTGGCGGAGCTCTGGCGTATTTCCCTGGGGAGTTGGGATGTATCGGGTGTAAATAGACAGAGAAGTAAAATCAAAGCACATATTCCACTGAGAAATAAACATAATCGCCCCAATAAAATTATTACGTTCGCACAATTTTTAATGGTTTTTCAATTTTGTACGGCCAAGACCTTTTTTTGCATTTTAGTATGTTTTTTTTTGAGAAAGTTGATGAAAGTATGATGAACAGATTTTGTAGTTTTGTTTACTAATGTAACCAGCAGGATACAGGATGACGACAGCCTGACAGCTGGATGGCATATACAGATTCAACTCGTGCAAAAGAATTGTAATGATCGCTGGGCGGGCGTCGGCGGGCGATTAAATAACACCCACCCGTAGCCTAGCATGAAGACGCGCGACTTAAGGCGATTACCATCGCCAAATTAGCAGCTCGATATTTGTCACTACAAATATCAACGAAAACGACATTGAAATAACGTTCATATCAGCGCGCAATGCATAGTGGCTGTTACGACGCTCGCTGCGTCCTTGATAGAGCGAAATAGGAGAAAATTATACTTTTCTCTTGGACGTGATTACTCGATTGAATAATCTTATGTTATGTTTATAGCTATAAAGTTTATCTATTTATCAAAGCATAGATGAATTCAATCGGCCAAGCCACTCAGGAGCAGTAGGGAATTTGAGGTCAAAAAACACCATTCAGTAAAAAAAAAATCATGTAGAATTTTTGGTGGTATGAAAAAGAAAAATGTTGCATATGTTGTCTAAGAGTTGATTATTCAAAATACATTTTTTCATTATTTTTGGTTTGGCCATAAACGAGGAGTAGGCTTTAGATAGTACCCATTTGGCAATAGTAAGGGCCTTAAGGTGGCTCCGTCGGAATAATTAGCAACTCGATTCGTGGTGGTTGAAATTTCGAACAAAAGCATATTAAAATAAAGTCCTTATCAGCTCGCACTGCAACATGGCTGTTACGTCAGTCGCTGTGGCTGACAAGTGCGAAAATAGTGTGTTTTTAATTTATTTTATCCAAAATAAAATAAATTTCCAAGAACTGAGATAACCAAATCATTTTATATTATTTTGTCTAGAAGTTTATAAATTTTCATACTGTTTCGATAAAAACTGCAGCAGTTATGTTGTTACAAGTGAACAAAAAATCTAGAAATAAGGGTAAACTTTGAATTTTCTTGCTTCACTTCTGTATGTTATAATGAAATTCAGGAAAAACCACATCACTATTTGTATCATGCAAATTACTATTTTTTTTTTTTTGTTGAAAAATGCTATAGTTAACGTATATAATGGTTACAAAGTTACTTAGTTCAAGGTCGTTGGCGTTGGTAAAAACCTTAATAATTTATTTATAAGAGTGCGTGCAAAAATGCAATAGATTTTAGGTGCCAGGGCTCATCTGAACTTTTGAAAATCTTTGCACTGAGCTAAATCAATCCGTAGATGCTTTTAATTAAATGATCTATGTAGAATTATTGTAGAAAAGTCATGACACGAAGCATCACAATGCTGTTATGTTTATTATTATTTCTCAACAAGATTTATAGTTACATATTTATATATTTCATTTTTATCTTGGGATTATACAAGTTTATCACAATTAATTCGATTGTTGGCATGCTGAGCATACTAGGCATTTTAAATAAATTAAATATACATAATGTATTTAGTTACGCTCATAGCTTACTATGTACTATGTATATGCTTATTTATGTAATAGTAGAAATTGATAATTATCGCCGTCGGATTATCTTTTGCGTGGCGACTGGTTGTCATGGCAACATCCTCTCATTTTTAAATAAAAAGTTGTCGGTGTACGCGGACATCTTGCGATAGGTAAAAGTTATAGCGTCCCTGTTACTCCGTATACGAAAAAACACTCAGTGCGAGAGGGATGGATTCGAGAAAAAGTAGCAAAAGGTCGGTTTTTTATTAATATAAAATGTACTAAAGTTGCTATCAAAATCTCGTTTAACCAGATCCTAGATACTATTAAACCCATCTAATAAAATATAATTGCAATTCATATGTCATTCAAAACTGTCAAACTAGGAGAATCGGTATCGAAAAAGACCTCATTTCAATAAATATTTGTATCGACCCGAATTGCTATAATCGCGTTTCTGTTTACCAGGTCCCTAAAAAAAGATTTCAAAAATAATATAATATTTTATCAAAATAATACATTATTTACTGAAGTAGATATGCAAGTTCTACAAGTGCCGATGTTTTTTCCTTAGCGCCTTAAGTACTTGTGTATATTTAAAATCTTGACGGTAGAAATAAATTCCTTACTTCTGAAAATAATGTTCATATTTAATTGTTAAAGCGGTCGTCGTAGTGAGTTGGATGAAAAGTGCGATTTTGGTTTCACTACGTAGAATTTACGACAATGCCTACATTCTAGAAGGTTAAAGCAGTATTCTATCTATGACCTTTTTGGTTGTGCATGGTAAGAGTTTTTGGAATGTTGGGTGTTGATGGCTATAGTTATGTTGATGGCTGTGTTTGTGTTGACGGCTATGGTTGTGTTGATGGCTATGGGTGTGTTGATGGCTGTGGTTGTGTTGATAGCTGTGGTTGTGTTGATAACTTGCATAACGGTCGTAGACATGGTCAGTAGATGTAAATGTATTTTGAAGTGGAAGCTTTTTGTGTTAGAAGGGAAGAAGTGGATTTTCGGATTTCGTATGTTGAATGCCTTGACGAATGCCTTTGGTTTCGTCATTCTGTGCTACGAAAAGTAGGTAAACGAATTATTTTCACAGTCAGTACTCGGAAACACGTCTGACTGTGAGACTGACCTTTGACTACCCCTCCGGGATTCATGTCGTGACGATATATGTATACAAAGTAAAATAAATGTATATCGACTCGGGCTGGGCTTGTGTTTGTAGGGAATAGGATAAAATAACGAACTTCCCAAAAAGGATCCTCGAACCTTGATAGCGAGTACTTACCGAGTCTCCAGTATGAATTTGGCTATATAAACCGAAAGTCTCCTTATACACCGCCACCAGTCGGTCACCATTCAAGTTACAATTAACAAGTACAACACACGCTCCGAGTTACCTGAGAACTCTCCCACGCGACCGAGCGAGCCCTGTATTGTATCTAGTGGTGAGACGTCTAGGTGTACTGTGTACAGGGTGGCTGGTTTATTGCATTAAATTACATTGCATATTTAATTCACTCTTCAATCCCCGTAGCTTAATTTAAAAAAAAAAAAAATTCCGAGCATATACGCCATCTTAGGAGATAGTTTTCATTATTTTGGTATATAAATTAACTTTATTTTTTTAATGATTTCTTAACATTATACATTATACATTATACCGATTGTGATGTGTGATTGCTTATAAAAAAGTGGCCTGTCTCTGTCTGTCTAGTTATCTGTCATCCATCTATCAAATCAGTCAGCAGCAAATTTTTATAAATTTATGTTGATAGCAAAGGACATATTTCTAAACAGCCATTTCTCTAGTGCCGTCACACGAAGGCAAATGGAAGTTGCAGCTTTTTCGTAAAAATATTCATCATCATGAGGTTTTTTAGACCACAAGTTCTAAAATACGGCTTATTAAACCTATTAAATTAATGGTTTTCGCAATTACAGGATTGCGTTCAGTTTGATTGCCCGCTGACAGCAGGATAGCATATACAAATTCAACGCGTGCAAAAGAGATGTCATGATCGCCGGGCGTCGGCGGCCGATCAAAAATTATACTATATAAATAATACAATATATAAAATTCTTTATTGTACAAAAAAGTTTACAGAATAATAATGTTGACTCTGAACCCCAAACTCTTCAAAACTTATCAATTCCCATAGCTTAATTTTTAAAAGCTTTTTTAAATATTTTTCAGAGAATTTACGTCATTGTCGAACATAGTTTTCATTATTTCGGTATATAAATTAACCATCACATTTTATTGATTTTTTAAAGAATTGTCCGATATGACGTCACTTGAGAATTTTAGACATTATACTGATTGTGATGTGTGATTGCTTATAAAAAATAGTGGTCTGTCTTTGTTTGTCTACTCATCTGTCACCCAGCTGTCAAATCAGTCGGAAGCAAATTATTATAAATTTATCTTGTTAGCAAAGGACACATTTCTCAAAAGACGTCAAAGGCAAATGGAAGTTGCAGCTTTTTCGTAAAAATATCCATCATCATGAGGTTTTTTAGACCACAAGTTCTAAAATACGGCTAATTAAACCTAAGTCTCGAAATGGTTTCCGAATCAACACACCTTAACATAATTTAATCTAAGTGAATTCTCGTGCTGCATGTCACATAAGGATATTTTTTCTTAATAATGCACAATTTTATCAGCAGCCTGTATAAGCTCTGGGTTTTTAGTTGAATTTAAAAAGTTGTGTCTGATGTTAACGAGGACATTATATTGTCACTTGTACTGCTACATTATTTATTTATCGTATTTATTTGAAAAACAGATTATAAATATAAATGAAAAACTATTAAATACTATCGATATACAAGGTGACTTTTTGACCATAGTCCAAATTCATACTAGAGGCTTGGTAAGTGATCGGCATCATGAACCGATAACGATTTTTGTGAAATTTGTATAACGAAATTTTGACTTCCTACAGTAATTCACTCCCAGTCCTAAGTCTATACACATACATTATATTATGAAGCCAATGTTGAAATTACTAAAATATGTTTTCCAAGTGCGAGTCGGACTCGCACACAAAGAGTTCCACCACCACCGCCAAGCCGGCAAAATGGTAGCGCATTTTAATTTGTTTTCACGGAAATCAGTTTATTTGTTTGTAACCCTCAAAACCTCCAGAGTAAAAGGTGACGACACACAGTTTGAAAATCACTGATCTATATGACCAATGCAGTTAAGATAAACTAGTAAGGAATTACCTATTGACGTCCTCAGGAAGTAAAACCTGGCTATAATTAGGTCCAGCCTTCAGTTGATAAATAAGAAGCCTATTGTCTAATGCGGAAAAATACTATTTTTAATTATTTTGCAATAAAAACAGATTGTGAGTTATCTTCCTTCGTCTAGACAACGTGGCTTAGGTTTTTAGGGTTATATGTAAATACGAACCTCTTACAAACCTCTCGAAATACGAACAGGTGTTAGAGCCAGTCTCGACTGTGGAGGTACCACCATCTTACTTGGAGACCCCCTCGAAGTAATTCGGGGGAGAGTAAGAGGATAGCTCACAGGTAAAAAACCAGGAGGCCCACCATGCCTGGGACCGATGGATGACGGTATATCCATCCCTAATAGCCGTCATATGGAACAGACTGGTGACGGGCAGCGGCGTCACGGGTGCGAGGGTTCCGGCACCGCGCTCAACAACCCGCCTGCCCAGCGTGTGTGAGTATGGGCAATTCTTCCAGGATGACCGCCGGGAGTGGCAAAGTCCTGGAAAGGCTTATGTCCAGTAGTGGACGAACTAGGCTGATGGATGGATGGATGGACGAACCTCTTTGAGGTTAGGGCAGGGGTCGGCAACCTTATGATACAGGAGGGCCACAAACTACCAGGGGACCAGCGAGGGCCGCATTTTGTGCAGTATTGCGTCTTAATGAGCATCAATTGCTCGCTTTTTAAATAGTTCAGAATGGAAAATGTCTGCTCACACAAATAGTTATCATGCAGTGGTTGCGAACCTTGCGGGCCACACCTAAGTGGTTTACTTGCCGCACGCGGCCCTCGGGCCGCCGGTTGCTGACCCCTGGGTTAGGGGATTCTTCATCAGTACCTCAAATCCGGGCTTGAGGCAAATATCACGACCATGGAGATCTCTGTTTGGAGATTTTATCTCCATACCTAAAGACCAGTTGAAATATCTCGCTTATTTGCGACCAAAAATCTATGAATGGAGATCGTTAGAATAGCATTCTGTTTGTTTTACGACGGAGATAAGCAGTTTCTCGCCTGATATTTAGACCATGGAGATCATTTTCATACCACCAGCGCCCGTAGCACAGTGTTTAATCGCACGCGATGCGTCTAGTAGTTGAATCACAGGTGGATATCGCCTTATGATTTATTCCATTATGTAGGTTCAAAGCGTCAAATATCAACCACCCAAGTATTCAAGAAACTTTGATTACAAGAATGACTCATTCTAATTCAGAATAAACTTCAATGATCGTTCACACCCATTCATAAGCCACCACGTGCAAATTTCATTTGAACAGGCCGCGGTAGGTAGCTTAAGGCGATATGTAAAAGTTTTATCGTCCCTGTTACTCCATATGCGAAAAAACCCTCAGTGCGAGAGGGACGGATTCGAGGAAAAGTAGCAAAAAGTCGGTTTTTTTATTAATATAAAATTTGTTTAAATAGGTCCTAGATATTATTAAAACCCATCTATTAAAATATGATTGCAGTCCATATGTCATCCCAAATTGTCAAACCAGGAGAATTGGTGTCGAAGAGTACCTCATTTCAATAAAAATTTATTCGAGCCGAATTGCTCCAATCGCGTTTCTGTTTAACATATCCCTAGAAAAAGATTCCAAAAATAATATACAATTTTATCAAAATAATACATTATTTACTGAAGTAGATATGCAAGTTCTTAAAGTGTCGATTTTTTTTCCGTAGCGCCTTAACGATTGATCATTAATTAATTGATATAGTTCATACCTGACATTTTCATACTTTGTAAAATAAATCTATATTTGATATTTTTTTTAGGGTTCCGTACCCGAAGGGTGCTAAAACAGAATCCTATTACCCTAGATAATATAATACTAGCTATTACTAAGCCTCCGTCTGTATGTCCGTCTGTCACAGGTCTACAGCTTCAACCGCAATAGGTAGTCAGTTGAAATTGTCACAGACTACTCAGAGTTGAGTCGCTCCCTATGAAAACTAAATATTTTTACAAGTGTTCAACTCAGCCCGCGGGCTAAGGTTGTTGCGGGCTGAGTCGCCCTCTATAAAAACTAAATATTTTTACAAGTGGTCAACTCAGCCCGCGGGCTAACTTTGTTGCAGGCTGAGTCGCCCCCTATAAAAACTAAATATTTTTACAAGTGGTCAACTCAGCCCGCGGGCTAAGGTTGTTGCGGGCTGAGTCGCCCCCTATAAAAACTAAATATTTTTACAAGTGGTCTACTCAGCCCGCGGGCTAACTTTGTTGCAGGCTGAGTCGCCTTCTATGAAAACTCAATATTTTTACACGTGGTCAACTCAGCCCGTGGGCTAACTTTGTTGCAGGCTGAGTCGCCTTCTATGAAAACTCAATATTTTTGCAAGTGGTCAACTCAGCCCGCGGGCTAAGTTTGTTGCGGGCTGAGTCGCCCCCTATGAAAACTCAATATTTTTACAAGTGGTCAACTCAGCGCGCGGGCTAAGGTTGTTGCGGGCTGAGTCGCCCCCTATGAAAACTCAATATTTTTGCAAGTAGTCAACTCAGCCCGCGGGCTAACTTTGTTGCAAGCTGAGTCACCCCCTATGAAAACTCAATATTTTTACAAGTGTTCAACTCAGCCCGCCGGCTAAGTTTGTTGCGGGCTGAGTAGCCCCCTTTGAAAACTCAATATTTTTGCAAGTGGTCAACTCAGCCCGCGGGCTAAGTTTGTTGCGGGCTGAGTTGCCCCTGAGGTGCTCTATCACGACAAATGAAAAAATATATATTAAACCAGATATTCCCCATAACCCTCAATAAAGTATTTGTTTTTTTTTTATAATTTTTTTCTATTAAACTTTTGCACATTTACATAAAAAGTATTAAACTAAGAAAAAATAAATAAAACTACTTAATTATAATATAAAACATTGTGTGCAAGGCGGCACTTATTGTTTAAAGCAATATCTTCCAGGCAACCTTAGAATGAAAAAAAAGATATACTGATGAAATTATGTGAGGGTAATGTAAATGCTAATTGATAATAAATAATGATATATATATTTATTTAAATATGTAAAATTATAGTAAATACTTATACTAAATTGTTTTTCCATAGATATACTTAGTAAAAAATACATAAACTTAAATAGTACAAACATACATAATTGGATATTTAAATTATGTTTAAAGTAGCATTTTTTTGAAGACGATTTCAAATTTGGTCTGATTATAGTGCATACTTTAAAAAATACAAAAATTATTAAAAATTAAGATTCCATACTCAAGGGTGCTGAATTGTTTGTCAGGCGCTACCATTTTAGCGAATTGTTTTTTGTCGCCTGATCTTGCTATGGAATCTATTGTTGTTAATATATTAATAAAATTGTTATTAATAACCATAATGTTTTTAGGGTTCCGTGTCCGTATTGTATGGTGGTACGGAACCCTTCGTGCGCGAGTCCGAAGTCATTTAATTCAACCTCAAATCTTTTATTTACTGGACTACTGGCCGGCCCATGGACTACTGGCCGGCCCATGGACTACCGGCCGGCCCATGGACTACTGGCTGGCCCATGGACTACTGGCCGGCCCATGGACTACCGGCCGGCCCATGGACTACTGGCTGGCCCATGGACTACTGGCCGGCCCATGGACTACTGGCTGGCCCATGGACTACTGGCCGGCCCATGGACTACCGGCCGGCCCATGGACTACCGGCCGGCCCATGGACTAATGGCCGGCCCATGGACTACTGGCCGGCCCATGGACTACCGGCCGGCCCATGGACTACTGGCTGGCCCATGGACTACTGGCCGGCCCATGGACTACCGGCCGGCCCATGGACTACTGGCTGGCCCATGGACTACCGGCCGGCCCATGGACCACTGGCTGGCCCATGGACTACTGGCCAGCCCATGGACTACCGGCCGGCCCATGGACTACTGGCTGGCCCACGGACTACCGGCCGGCCCATGGACTACCGGCCGGCCCATGGACTACTGGCTGGCCCATGGACTACTGGCCGGCCCATGGACTACCGGCCGGCCCATGGACTACATAGATCGTTAGTTTTATAACACGGTCTCCATGATCGCTTCATATACTCTCCTAGATATAAATTTAATGTAGGTATCGCGTGATATTGCCCATTAATTTATTCTTTTAAAAATCACAACTGTAATTAACCATAGACAATACATAATCCTAGAGCTAAGTAGGTAGTTTATTATTTACTGCAATTGTATACTTTTTGCGTCACTCGGGAGTAGGAAGTGCATATTTGCATAAATAGATGCTCTAGATTTTAGAGTTGGACAGTGAAAATATTCATAAACTTAAAGTATCCAAATATTCGATGGATTCAACATGGATTCAATTCTTTAACAAATTATATAGCAAAGTCCAATGTGTATGGCTTTATGTGATCTCAACTGTACAGATTACGAATCAAAAAAGAAATCTGTCAGATACTGCTCATACTAAATAACTTATATTTTTTGACTTCTAATATTTCGCGTAAAAATATTGGGATATCTCTGATGGATAAAATCCGAAACGAATATATCTGTCAGAGATCGAAGGTGACCGACATAGCCTGCCGAATCAGTAAGTTGAAGTGGCAGTGGACTGGCCATATTTGTCGCCGACGTGATAACCGTTGGAATTGGCATTGGAATGGAGATCACGTACAGCAAAGCGCAGCGTAGGCCGCCCTCGTGCCCGCTGGACTGACGATCTGAAGGACGTTGCGGGTGGCGGCTGGATGAGGATGACTGAGGACCGCCAAGAGTGGCGTAATATTCCGGAGGCCTATGTCCAGCAGTGTACGAATACGGGATGATGGATGAAATACATGGGTATATATCAACTAAAATGTTTACGATATGCGTCATTACCTGAAATTTTCAACTGGTTATACACCGAAAAATTCGTATCGCTTTCAGTCTCTCTGTCAACAAGTTAAATCGGCTTCGTTAGTCTCGGCCCATAACTTAAAGTTAAGCTCAGGCTTAATGTTACTTACACTTAAGTGAAAGTACTTTAAATTAAGATGATCGATGAGCATCATATCACTTTCAAACAACCTCCGATATGGGTGCTGGACATTTGGGATCATCAAGCCAGAGATGTTCCGGCTGCCAACTGTCTTGGTGAACAGACAATGACTACTTGCCTAGCTATGTAACAGCTACCCTCTCTTGCTGGATAAAAACAAATTAAAAATAAGCACTATTAAACCAAAACTCAAAAGTATATTGTTAAAATAAAAATTATAAACAAGGTATAAACAGGTAGATAAATGTACTCGTAGATTGTAAATATCGATTTTGCTGTATTCGTAGTTACATTAGTTAGACATAAGTAAATACCCGGAATTATATAAGCGCTTCGCCAACAAACTGTATTGCAGTTTGGCGATATTTGTAAAATTTTATAAAATGTATTATTGTAAAAAAAAAACTGCTTATTTATGGCTTAAATATATTTGACACAATTTTTTTTTTTAAAGAATGAAAATTTTATGTTTACGTAAATTTCAAGACATCCAGAAAAAAAACGCGCGGTATCCTTATACTAAAAAGATTTCACAAGTAAGGAGAATTTTCGGTAAGTCATTTGACAGGATTAACCTTATTTTAAGCGTCCTGTCTTTGTCTTTTCGATACAGAAGGAAAAAGACAGAACACTTAAATTAAGTTTAGCCCTGTCAGATAGCTTAAAACGTGTCAAACTGAATCGACACAAATATCATACTTAAAAAAAAAAACTGTTCCTGCAATAGAAACATATACAATAATGTGTTACATACCCATATAAATAAAAAATACATATATCAAATACCTTTTCTTATGTGTAAAGGAACTTTATTTTCATTTCCGTGTTATTTTTTTAAACATAGGTTGATTTTTAAAAAACAAAATTAATTCCCCAAATCCAGATCCAGAAACAAGTAGATCTTCCTGGGAGAAAGCGGGGGAGGTGCAGTAGGGAAAACTGCGGGGGGGTTGCGCCGGCGCCGGGCATTCCACTGTCGCTTTCCGACCGAGCTTTCTTCCACCGCTCCTCTAGCCTTGAGAGTTCGGGACACAGGGCGCGGTAGAGCCGCTGTAACACTTTATATTCTTAAAAGCTTTTTAAGTATCATTTTTTGTTTTGTTCCCTTTAAAGCTTGAAACAATATATTTATTTTTAATTATAATATATGTTTTTATGTTTTCTTTCTGGAATAAAACTCAAGTTACATTATTAATAACACTATTTAAAAAAGAAAGAAAAGCTACTAAATTGAAAAATTATTGATCTTAAAAAAAAACTAAAAAAGATAAAAACCTTGCAAAATTATTAACATTAGAATATTTTATCAAATTTTAATCTTATTTGTATAATGCGCATTTCAAGACGATTTAATTACAAGTAATTACATTAACCTGTATATATGATTATTGATTCTGTTGTTTTAAAAATAATGCTTACAGCATTCATTATCACAACTGCTCACACTGATTAGAGGAAAAGTCATAATTTTTTTTCATAGTTGCTCTTTGTTTTTATTTGTTAATAAAAAATTAAATAAAAGTTAATTAAAAAGTTAAATAAAGTTAAAATAAAAAGGTAAATAAAAAGTTCATTATTTGTTAAGAAATTTTGGTTTCTTACGTTAAGAAATCACCATAAGAAGCCACAATTTCGTTGGGAATAAGGAAGTTTTATCTGTTTTTTTTAAATAAACCAAAACATCTAACCTACAAAACATTTTGAACCAACGACGTTAACTTTTCATGAACGAATCCACTCCATACCTTTTTCTATTCACTGAGATGTGAATGAACCAAAAAAAGGCTGTACCGTCAAGATGGTACTTTCTCTGGAGGTGAAGGGCCGAGCCTCGTGGCTGCAGGCCCTTGGCCCTACATTCGGACGATGCACTTTTATCTGCAGCCAAGAAAAAAAAAGATTTTTGTTTTGTTTACGTCCGTTTTGTTTTTGTCTACGGATTACGGAAGTGCTGGGGCCTTATTGTCTAACTTTAACATCTATAGCTATCGCTTTCAAAGGTACGCGTGATTGGCTAGACGTAATCAATCACGACACCTTTGATAGCGATAGATGATAAAATTAGATAATGAGACCCCTGGTTATTGTTTTAATTGAACTCAAGTCCGTATACGATAGATAGCGGCGTTGACTCAGGTGGTTGGACGCTACACTCTCATTCTTGTGCACCTGGTTCAAATCCTGCCCGTCGAGGATGCACCAATAAAACCACCAAAGTCCGTGGGTAAAAGCTAGAATTTTATACATTTCAAAGTAAATTAACATTATATCATTGCAGTATAGAAACGCAGAAAGAAAAGAAAATCTGGATGTGAGGAGCTCTGAACCGGGATTCGAACCCGGGACCTCTCGCTTACCGGGCGATTGCTTTAATCCCGGTTCAGAGCTCCTCACATCCAGATTTACTTTTCTTTCTGCGTTTCTATACTGCAATGATATAATGTTAATTTATATCTCCTTGCTATGGATAAATCGCCAAGTGTTCAAACATAGAAATTTATTTCTGTCATACATTTCAAAGTATTTATCTATTTTAAAACGAGAAAAATATTAAACTACAGCTATTTTTTTCGATTACATGTAGTTTTTTATGTATTTGTCCTATTAATTACATGTGTATATTGTGCACTTACATGCAGAATTTATTTTTGACTTTATGTAAGTAAGTAGGATATAGACAGACAATTACATAAAGATTTATATACGAAGATGCCTGTCTTTTTGCAGAAATTTAAACTATCAGCGATTGTAATAGATGATATGTTCATGCCGCTAATATAAACATATGTTTGTTCCGTCTTAACTCAAAAACCACTCAACGGATTTGAATGCGGTTTTTTTATTATAGCGATATATAGAAAACAGCAACGTATAGGTTACAAGGTGTAGTGGTAAAATAAACGCCAAGCCGAAAACTATCTATAATAGTTTTTATCTTACGCGGATATAAAAGATACCTTGATTAAAGCTAGCAAAGCCGCGGGCAGAATCCAGTACAAAATAGAAATGCTGCTTTTGTCTATGAATTATATTGTAAGGCTTGAAAATTACAATTGTGCATGCTTATAATTAACATGGCGTCCACAAACAATTTTTCACATTTCTAGTAACCAACTTCGTTAGAATAACCATAAAGTTATTCTAAAACCCATGTTAACTGCATCACCGGTACAGTACTGCATTGAATTACCCAAAACGCATAGATGAGTGTCAACGCACGGGTCGGCGCCCGCGCAGGTACAACCGGCAGCTATGCTAGATACCTCGTGGTTGTCTAAAAACATATCGTTTATAAAATTTATTATAGAAAACTAAACGATATAACAGTTCTGTTGCTTTTTAATTTGTGGTTTATTTTGTAGTTAACTTAAACATTATATTTTACAACGTATTTTATAAAACAAAATAAACATCACCTATCGAAGTCTGTATCTCGTCGAGGGGATAATGATACTGTGACCCTAAGATTCAGGATTACCTAAACTAGGGAACAGGATAACTCCCTGGGTACTTAAGATAATTACTAAAGAAATACATAGAATTGTACCTAATTTTAAGGATATCTCTGAAACAAAATAAAGAATAATTATTATATTATTATAAGTAGCAGATGGAGATCTGTGTTCTTTGCTTATTCCTCTGGGAGATAAGCGTGAGTATTATGTATGTGTTTATGGCGGCATGGCAATAACAGGCACTGAGTAGGCTGCCGTGCTTACGACTGTACAATCCGGACACAAGGCCGCAAGTTCGATGCCCGACTCTGACAGACAGACTCTGTTGCAGTTCCACTAAAGAAAAAAAAACTGTTTATGATTTGATTAGGGATCGAGAGGTTATATATAATAAGAAAAAGTCGTTCAAATATACCTAGTGAGTTTTGTTTAACAACATGTGACTTTGATTGATATAGCCAAATTCATACTGAAGACTTTATAAGTAACCAGTCACAAGGTCCAATGACCCTTTCTGTGAAAAACGCAAACTAAAATTTAGGCTTACTATACTAAGTGACCCGGGGTTGTTTTTAACAAGTATAGGGGCACAAATAATAATTTTCGTATTTTGCAAAACCTTGGTCCTGACCACTTACCGAGCCTGCAGTTTGAATTTGGCTACATGAATTAAAGTTATGTTATATAATTTGTCAGGTGGTAGAGCTGATGCCGGGCTCGACTGTGGAGGTACCACTATCTTACTTGGAGACCCCCTCGAAGTAATTCGGGGGAGAGTAAGAGGACAGCTCACAGGCAAAAAACCAGGAGGCCCACCACGCATGGGACCAATGGATGGCGGTATATGCATCCCTAATAACCGGGACTTATATGAAACAGACTGGTGATGGGCAGTGGCGTCACTGGTGCGAGGGTTCCGGCACCGCGCTCACCAACCCGCCTGCCCAGCGTGTGTGAGTATGGGCAATTCTTCCAGGATGACCACCGGGAGTGGCAAAGTCCTGGAAAGGCTTATGTCCAGCAGTGGACGAACTAGGCTGATGGATGAACCGACGGGTGCCAAATGGGACCCTATTACTAAGCCTCCGCTCTCTTCTCATCTGTCCGTCTGTCACAGGGTGGTCTACGGCTTCAGCCGTTATAGGTAGCCATCGCCGGGATATATAACGTGACCATTCGTCTCGCTTTGGGCGGGACAGTCCCGAATTTAGGCTGTCTGTCCCGCTGTCCTCAGCACGTGTAAAAATGTCCCGCTTTCGCAAACAGACCAAATAATTATTTAAAGTAAAAAAAAGTTGTAATTTTAAAGACATGTCAGATAGTTCAATCAGCCTTTTAGGAAGTAAACCGGACAAAAGACACTAAAAGAACTGAAAATATAACGTTTTTACTCCTTAAAGTCCCCTAAAACCATTTCATTTTAATAATAAAAGCGGAATACTACTCATGGCTGAAATTTGGCTAAAAAGAATATTTCTAAAAGATGTTCAAACAGTTACTTGTTCGCGCAGGCGGCGCTGTGAGAAGAGGCTAGAGACCAAATACTGAAGGAATGATAATATAATATAATAATAATTCTTTATTTTCGTTACAAAAATATTCTTAAAATTAGGTACAAGACTGATATATTTTATTCTATGTCTTAGTAATTATCTTAAGTACCCAGGTAGTTATCCTGTTCCCTAGTTTAGGTAATCCTGAATCTTAGGGTCACAGTGTCATATCCCCTCGACGAGATACAGACTTCGATAGGTGATGTTTATTTTGTTTTATAAAATATGCTGTAAAATATTATGTTTACATCTATATATACATTTAACATGCATGCAAAAGAAATAAAATTAAAACTAACTTAAAAGGGCTAATTTAAAATGTTGGTTGTGTGTATGAGAGTATGGATGTGTTGTAGTGGAATAGTGTCAGTGTGAGTAAGAGTGTGTTTGTGAAGAAATATGTGTAGTTTGTTGTCCTTTTATGACAATTTGCGGCACATCCTATTAACAAATTTTCAACAATTCTTCATTGTTTCCATAGTTTTTTGTGAACACTCCCTTCTAGGTAGGTTTATTAATGTCAGATTCTTACTGAGATTATTGTAAATAAAAGGAGCTAGAGAAGTGTAGAAATTTTTACCAAAACAAGTGCGTGTTCTTGGTATCTCAAATATGCGGTCTTTTCTACGTTTAGCAATTTGTTTTAGTTTTATTGATTCAAAGTCTGCTGAAGAGTGTTGGAGAGTTATTATTGCCTTGATATACAATTGCCTTACAGTTAAAACAGCACAGTCTTGGTATAGATCTTCTTTAGAATATCGCCGTGATTTGAACTTCATCACCTTGAGTAGAGCACGTTGTGCACGCTCAAGGGGGAGAAGGTGCGTCTGAGCTGCTGCACCCAATGATGGCTCAAGAATACTAGAAAAAAATGGATACAAATGGCATAAAGCTACGTTCTAACCCCATTACATGAATTCAAATAAATCTGCTTACTTGTGGAAAGACATGAAATGGCATCGACCTTAAAACTAAGGCCACCTTACACAGCAAATACCATTTGTTCTGAGCGAGTCGGTTGTTCATCAAACAATTTTGATTGTGTTAATAACAATCGCTTTCTGCGAAAAAGAGTTCAAGTGAAAATATGTCAGTTCATACGAGGTTTCGGTAAAACTTAGCCTTAATGCCGGCCACCCACAATTCAGCCTTAATGCTGGCCACCCACAATTTACCAGAGTTTTGTTAAATTGAATTATTCGTGAGAAAGAATGGCAACTAACTATATCTGTGAATTGCTTAGCTTTGTTATTAATTCCGAAGAAGCAGTGGCGTGCCTAGAACTTTTTGCTGAAGAAGCAAAATACAATCAAAAGATTATGTGATTTTATTTAAAGGTAACTGTCCATTAGGTGGTAGAGCTGATGCCGGGCTCGACTGTGGAGGTATTACCATCTCACTCGCAAACCCCCGAGGTTATTCGGGGGAGATGAAGAGGACAGCTCTCAGGCACAACCAGGTGGCCCACCATGCCTGGGACCGATCGATGGCACTATATCCATCCTCCTTTGCCGCGGCCTTTTATAAAAACAGATTGGTGATGGGCAGCAGCGTCATTGGTGCGAGGGTTTCGGCACCGCGCTCACCAACCCGCCTGCCCAGCTTGAGTGATGGCTAGCAGTGGACGAACACAGACTGATGGATGGATAGATGTTCATTTATATCCGATATAAATCACCACAGTAGGTACCGAACTGACCAAATTACTGAATGAATAGGTATATTCTAAAATTAAAAACCTTACGAAAATGACACCACTAAACCTAAAAATAGAATTGAAAATGCAAGCTAACAATTTCATTGGTCTTTTCAATCATTGTCAAGAAAGAAACTGTACAAAGTGAACGTACAACATCTTTAAAAAAAATTGCACCTCCTTAGAAGTGCTTCTCTACCACTAAAGGCAAAATATAAAATCATCCCAGCTTATAGAAAAGGCACGGGGAGAAAGTTATCGTTTTTACAGATTGTACCGAAGACAGCCATTCAGCATCCAAGACATTTAAAACATATTGTCACGACATAAAACCCCGAGGGGGTGTCACAAATGATTCCGAGTGTGGATTGTCACAGAACCAGTCAACAATCGCAACACTCTCTTTTAAGGTAGTTCCGTCGGAATAATTAGCAACTCGATTCGTGGTGGTTGAAATTTCTAACAAAACCATATTAAAATAAAGTCCTTATCAGCTCGCACTGTAACATGGCTGTTACGTCAGTCGCTGCGGCTGACAAGTGTGAAAATAGTGTGTTTTGAATTTATTTTATCCAAAATAAAATAAATTTTTAAGAACCGAGAAAACCAAATCATTTTATATTATTTTGTCTAGAAGTTTATAAATTTTCATACTGTTTCGATAAAAACTGCAGCAGTTATGTTGTTACAAGTGAACAAAAAATCGAGAAATAAGGGTAAACTTGAAATTTTTTTGCTTCACTTCTGTATGTTATAGTGTAATTCAGGAAAAACCACATCACTGTTTGTATCATGCAGATTACTATGTATTTTTCTTCTGTTGAAAAATGCTATAGTTACCGTATAAAATGGTTACAAAGTTACTTAGTTCAAGGTCGTTGGCGTTGGTAGAAACCTTATCTGACGATTTAAATGTCTCATCATGATCGGGACCTCATCGCCGTACTAAGGACGCAAACACGATTTTTAGGGCATGCAGGTTTTCCTAACAGTGTTTTCTTTCACCATTCAGTAAATGATACAAGCATATGTTGTCGATCAGCTTCGTTACCTATCCAGCTAGGTTGTTAATTAAATGCTTCGCCTAATAGTTGAATGCAACGTTAAACCAGAGGGCTAAACTATATAATATATTAATAATAAACTACTTTATTTCAGACTACAAAGTCCATACTAAAAATATCTTAACCAAACAATACTAGTAAATACATTAAAAGCTTAAAAAACTAACAATCTGTCTAGCCTATTTTTGAGGTACTTTCTTCCATGTCGCTTCCCTAAAGCAACGAAACACGATCTCCTCTGGCATCAGGTATCATCATATGCAAAGTTTCATTTACATCAAACCTTAGACCAGATACATTTTATTTGGTCCAAGGGTTAAACTTATCAATACTTCACAAACGTCTAAGGCTTTTTCTATGACCCACCTTACGCCTATATTTACAAGTCCTAAAAGGCTGTCCCTATCTGGACGTCACGGTCTAGATTCAGGCGGTGTCCAGTAAGTAAAGCGTTGCGAGGTGTTACATCATGCGCCGGCGCAAGTAGAGCGGAGCGCGCACGAGACCTACAGGGTGGGACATTTGTCGGGGAAAGTGAGGTGACGTTGGCGTGATGGTTGAAAAAGTTGGGATTGTTTTTGGGTGTAAAAATATATATAGATATAGGGAATAATATTCGTTAATTTTTATTACATGCGGCTTGAACACTCACGTGTGATTGTTGTTGACTATATGCCAACCGTTTCACTGATACAATTTCGGCATTATCAAGGCGAGTGTCGTTCTTAGGACGACGACGCGGCGTTCACCGTCGTTGTTTAACTGCCACTGGCAGGCGCCGATCGGTATTAAATAACAAGCATAATGAAATTATTAACAACTTCAAAATATGTATTAACAAATGTGATTAAAACTACAATAAAATTAAATTTTATAATTATACAAAACTATAAGTAAAAAATTCGATGGTTGTTTTCTAATAATGAACTGGGTCGAATGGGTGTAGGAAGAAAAAAGTGGGAGCATAAAAAGATTTAAAGTTGTAATAGCATTTTAAATTATGAAAAATACATTACTCACTTTGTAATTAATGTATTTTTCATAATTTAAAGAAGAAAAAAAACACATATTTTTACATTATGGCGTTATCATTTAGTAAGTCTGTTTTCATAAGATGAGTAGGTACACACAGTACACAAACTTTTAAATTTATTTTGTTCGAACCAGAAATGTAAAAGCTACTTGTATAGAATTAATATATATTTTTTGTAAGTAGCCAGAGGTTAACCTTTTTGATTAGATTTCTCAACAGACATTAAAAAAGCAATTCTAGAATAAACGTCAGAAAGACGCGCCAAATAAGAAAAAAAAAAATTGCTACATTTTTAGTAAAATCTGTACAAAAGGATGAAAATGAAATTTTATCGAATTTTCATCACAATATAATTAAATCTAATCAATTACAAAACTAAATCCCCCTGTAGCACTAGAGCAGCGTCTCAAAATCGCGCCGCTTGCGCAACCCGTGCAAAATGAGAAGAATCAAACCATTGTGATGATCGCTTCCTGGTCATTATGTCACGAGTGGCCCACTTGCCAACTCTCTGATTAACAGATAATGTAGATAATTAATTTGCCAGCCACTGTTTTAGGGGCTTCATAATGTAAACCCAAAAAGCGAAGATGTTTTGGTTCTGTCCTGTTTTTGAACGATATTCCATAACGCACGCTACTCTCCAGCCATTTGGCGAATGAAAATAAGGCCGAAAAAAGTGTAAGACTTCGACCGTCACGACACTTTTGCTATAGTATTTATTTATTTATTTAAAAAAGGTACACCAACAGCACAAGTATTGTTACACTTAAAAGAGCTTACATTTTTATAAATATTCTGATACTTGCGCCACTTATAGGTATACACAACATTTGCCAAGTAATTATAAACAAAAAGGGGTAAATCATCACACTACAAATAGGAAAATTACATAGATACAAACAATTAAAAAAAAAAAACTACAAACTAAAATTACTTAACTAAACACTAAATATACTAAATTAAACCTAAACCTAAGGAAGCTAATTAAATATTAACAAATTGAAAACTACTACCTACTGATTACAAAAATACATTATTATATGATATTTAAACACAGAGAAAGATTGATGGAATACATCTAGATCTGGGGCTCTACCGCGTAATTCTCATTTGTATCAACTTCAAGCAAATGCATGCGAAATTCAACGCGTGCAAAAGAGATGGCATGTTAGGCGGGCGTCGTCGCACGCACGACAAATTTCAATCTCAAGTTGATGTTGATGAAAATGAGAATTACGCGGTAGACCCACTGTTATGGTTACGTTCAAACTATTGTATTCTCTCATACTTCTTGTCATAGGCGAGTTAAGACCAAGGTTTGATTTACAAGCTGGATAGGAAAACAACTTTGAAATGGCTTTTCTTGGCATATTGTACTTGTACTTGTATGTGTACTTGTGTGTTTATAAACGTATGTCTATGTATAGGTTTATTGCCGCAGTATCTATAGACGTGTGACGAACGCATCAGTAGCGAAAGGAACACACCTCTCGTGTTTTTTTTATTTATCTTTTAATAATATAATAATATCTATAAAAAAACCGGCCAAGTGGGTGTTGGGCCACGCGCAGTGTAGGGTTCCGTAGTTACCCTGCACAATATGCGCACTTCTTCTTCAAGTACATTTTATAAGTTTGTCGACTAATACAGATCGCGCCAAACTTCTAGTACGCTCGGAAGTTACTCTTCCCAAGAACGGTCCATACATTTTGTTCGTGCCGATGCAAATCACCCCGTGTTTAGAGGGGACTAAAAGTTTGGCGCGATCTGTACTCGTTAACTTATAAAGCCTACTTAGCTCTGATAGTTTTCCTTTTAACTTCATTATACATACTACTATCGCAGAACCAGCAAAACATAGTTAAAAATACATAGTAAATATTTTAAGCCTAAATTTCATTTTGCGTTTTTCTCAAAAGCGGTCCTGACCACTTACCGAGACTCCACTATGAATTTGGCTGCATAAACAAAAGTCAGGGAACAGAAGAGGTAATACCACTGTAAAGTTTACTGAACTGTTTACGATATATCGCGCTAATAAAGCCGATTCTGAAGGCTTTATTTTAGTTTTAGTGCTGTCAAAACTAAATTTCTTTAGTCTTTGAACGTTAGGAAAACAATCTAAAATTCATCCATCAGCCTAGTTCGTCCACTGCTGGACATAAACCTTTCCAGGACTTTGCCACTCCCGGCGGTCGTCCTGGAAGAATTGCCCATACTCACACACGCTGGGCAGGCGGGTTGGTGAGCGCGGTGCCGGAACCCTCGCACCAGTGACGCCGCCCGTCACCAGTCTGTTCCATATAAGGCCCGGGTATCAGGGATGGATATACCGTCATCCATCGGTCCCAGGCATGGTGGGCTTCCTGTTTTTTGCCTGTGAGCTGTCCTCTTACTCTCCCCCGAATTACTACGGGGGGTCTCCATGTAAGGTCTCCATCTAAATTACTTTGGAACAATTTTATGTTTGACAGCACTAAAACTAAAATTAAAGCCTTCAGAATCGGCTACACTATTACTATTGTGTATCCACAAATAATTTTAGCGTGCAATTTTACTATAGATAAGATAAAAATGTCATCTTTATTGACAGATACTGATGGGTACTGAGCCAACGACCATGAATCTGATGTCGTTACACCGACCATACCAGGTGAATGAAATGAGGTAGCACGTGTGCAATTTCGCTGAATGTGGAGTTAAATACACACATATACTCACGCCTGTGTCCCAGAGGGGTAGACAGAGACCACACATTTCCATCTACTACGTTCCCGAAACACCTCTTTCGCTTCTTCCACATCCATCAATCTAGTCATACAAGATCTTCTATTCCGGATGCTTTTGACTTTGTTTTCTTATCTTTCCAGTCATGAAATTTTACTTTTGAGAAAAATGCAGTCCTTGATTTAGTTATATGCAGAACATTGGGGCTATGACCCCTGTTTTCATTATCTACGTACAAGGTGACAATTAATGACAAGTAATTCGGAGGAGAGTAAGAGGATAGCTCATAGGCAAAAAACCAGGTGGCCCACCATGCCTGGGACCGATGGATGGCGGTATATCCATCCCTAATAGCCGGGCCTTATATGGAACAGACTAGTGACAGGCAGCGGCGTCACTGGTGCGAGGGTTCCGGCACCGCGCTCACCAACCCGCCTGCCCAGCGTGTGTGAGTATGGGCAATTTTTCCAGGATGACCGCCGGCAGTGGCAAAGTCCTGGAAAGGCTTATGTCCAGCAGTGGACGAACTAGGCTGATGGATGGATGAAGGTGACAATTACAAATGTATGTATAATAATTTCGCTTAGCAAAGAGTTCCGTAGTTATGACCACAGGCTTCGTGAAACGCAGAGTGAAACATGTTTTTGTTCTAAAATATGTTTTTTTTTGCACGTAGAAGGAAACTGATAGATCGTTATATAGTGGGAAATGCGCTTTTAACTCCTATGTTGCATGAGCCATTTCACATTGTCAGCGAACTTTTGAATGTTGTAATGTGAAATGGCTCATGGCTTTTTACATTTAGTTGTTGTAAATGAAAAAAAAGACATGATCTTGGTAAGTTTCTTGCCCTTCTTCTTAGCAAGAGTGGAGTTAGGAATATATTTATAACATGTATTGCATATATTTATAATATCATTGATTCCTTATTCCTATATTTTTGTTTTATTCGGTGTATTTTTTTAAATTATTAAAAAATATTGATTAAACCCAACCTTTATTATTTCCCTGTGTATTTCCCCATATTATTATTTATCACATAAAACTATTACCTATACACATATATTATTTAATTACTTATATTACATTAAAACCGACCTGTAATAAGTGTATCTGTTATACCTACATTACATAAATAAATATATTTCATTTCATTCACCATAGTAGTTAAAAGCGCATTTCCCACTATATCACGAACTGTCAGTTTCCTCCTTCGTGGAAAAAAATTACTTTTTTTTAATTTTTTTTTTTTTCATTGAGAGCACAATCAGTCACACATAAATCTTAATTCATTTAACAATAGTAAAGAATAGAACTGGAGGTTCCTGAAGTTAACAATCAAAATAAATATACTTCATTTAGAAGCAAAGTTAGAAAAATTCGTATACAAAGAGGCACAGGATTATTATAAGTGGATTTTGAATACTAAATATTATGACAAAGTGAATATTGTAGTTTTAAGAAAGATTAACAAATTATAGTTTATTCAAAAATATACACTATAACAGCTTTTAAAGTTTTTTAAAAATATATAAATATACTGATAAATAAGATATTTATAATCATCATCATCATCATTATTATTAATGACAATTTATAATAAGTTAATATTAAGATAGATTGTAAATAGGTAGTCTAGGTCATAACCTGTCATGTCATGTACTTTTATATTATATATGTCAATGTCTATTTATTTTAATTAAGATACTCAACTGATGCCGGGTCCAGGTCGGACCCGAAATATATCTTGAGATTTCCTTGTATTTGTTTATCTTATTTATCAGTAAATTATAGTTTAGATATTGCTTTATGAGCATTTATTTTAAAACATTGGTGGCTAAATTAGGTGTCTAGAGATTTAGGTGTCCCCTGAAATTCGTGAAACCGGACATAAGTTATTTGATGTTGTGCTTTCGTAAAAGCTTTTTACTGCTAAACTATGAGAGAAATAAATTTCTATGTTTGAACACTTGGCGATTTATCCATCGCAAGGAGACATAAATTAACGTTATATCATTGCAGTATAGAAACGCAGAAAGAAAAGTAAATCTGGATGTGAGGAGCTCAGAGCAGATATAATGTTAACTTTTTACTGCCGTTAGCGTATACCACTTATTGTTCAAACTTTTTAAGCAAGTAATTTCAGTATTTTTTTTATACAAAGTGTAACAAAAAGGTGTAACCATATTTGAAGAGCTTATTCAGTCAATGGTATAAAACAACTTTTACTATGGAGCCAACCCAAAAATCTCAAAAAAAAAATCTGTCCTTCCGTACATTTCGGCCGAGCGGCATTGCATTTTTCTATGAAATTGTCGATTTTTTTTCGAGATACAGGGTTTGTTCCATAGTAAAAGTTGTTCTATACCATTGACTGAATAAGCTCTTCAAATATGGTTATACCTTTCTGTTACACGTTGTATATATATTTTATTGAATTTGGTATCAGCTACATAACAAATACACACTGAAATACGAATGACGTGGTGTTGACTTTAGAGTATTATCCTGATAAAGCTAGTTTTGAATCGCCAGTATCTACAGCTTATATAAAAATGTTATGAACTAAAAATAAAAAACGGCATTACCTACTGTAATACTTAGTTTGTTAAAGTCCACTGAACCGAGTTGTGTCACCTCGCGCGGTGTTGCATTTTTTTTTATCAGTCGTTGCAATTTTATCGTCCAGTGATCTTCACTGTTTTTTCCTGAATATTCTTTTATAATCAGTCAAGTAGGCATTTTATCGTGTTTACTTGACTGCAGTTGAATGAGGAATCATGATGCATTTGAATAGTTTTGTGCAGGTTTTGCTTTTTTTAAGTTAACTAGTAAGTTGACACATGTTTTATGTCCCAAAGTTTATAACCTGCTTCCAAGTGACGTATTACAATATTATTAAAACTCGCGTGAGCTGACATACTAAATTATTATTACGTGTGATTGTTGTTGACTTAATGCCAACCGATCGGCGGCTGCCAGTGCCCATTTGACAACGACGGTGAACGCCGCGTCGTCATCCTAAGAACGACACTCGCCTTGATAATGCCGAAATTGTATCGGTGAAACGGTTGGCATATAGTCAACAACAATCAAACGTGAGTGTTCAAGCCGTATGTAATAATAATGACGTATTACAGTCCCCTAATTCAGTAATATTTAAAACCAGGCTTAAGTGCTGGCTTATCCAGCAGGCGTTTTACTGTCTGCAGGACTTTTTAGATAATACTAAAAGTAATTAGCTGGTAGGGTAGAATGACTTACCTGCCTGTTGATTAAAATGTTTGACATCCATTCAATGTATAATTAATTTAATTATTATGTATGGCTGTACTTAGGTACATATTTTTTATTATGTGACTGTGTAAATTTTTGACATCTAATATCTCTAATTATATTGACATGTAATGAAACTTATGAATAAAATGATTATGATTATGATTACCTAAATGTTTTACTTGGATAATTAATGTTTCATAAGTTAGAATAATTCGTTAGACATTTTTGCTTGTATTTAGCTCCACTAATAATCCATCCACGCACACCGGTAACCGACATCCATAATCCCTACGTCCCACATATTTAGTGTAAGACGCCATGAAAACACACACAGATTATTTTCCTTTTTAGGGTTCCGTAGCTAAATGGTACAAATGGACTCCGTTGTCCGTCCGTATGTCACAGCCTCACAACTTTCTGTCCGTCCGTCTGTCAGTCTGTCCGTCTGTCACCAGGCTATACCTCATGAACCGTGATAGACAGTTGAAATTTTCACAGATAATGTATTTCTGTTGCCGCTATAACAACAAATACTAAACAGCAGAATAAAATAAGTATTTAAGGGGGCTCCCATACAAGAGACATGTTTTTTTTGCCGTTTTTATAGATAATGGTACGGAACCCTTCGAGCGCGAGTCCGACTCGCACTTGGCCACTACCGTGACTGATGGAAATCGTAGTTGAGGTCTAGAAGTCGCTCCCCCACAAAGTGCCTATTTACCCTTTATTTAAAGGAATCTGTGTTATAATCACCCCGGACGCCGGCATCCTCATCAGTTTTACGGATGATGAACGAAGATTTGAAATGTTGCATTCGAACGAACGAAATAAGAGTATTGTCAATATAAGGGTGAAACTTGTCTGCGCACCAAGTACCCCGGTTTCACCGTTCGTTCACTTGAAATTAGTGTGCCTTTGTCTATTAAACACAAGTACAAGGAAGACGAATTATTTAAAGTCATAAATGTTTTCAAGACAAAGGATCACACATAGTTTCCATTATTTGTGAGGAATATGACAAAGTTAATCGACTACAAACAAAGAAAACAAGACCTTTTGCTTTTTTGTTGACCAAGTTGCTTTTTTGTTAGCATTAACGCTACCCTTTTTATCGTTAACATCTTTTTCATTCCACCCAAAGGTTACCTGGAAGATATTGCTATTAGCAATAAGTGCCGCCTTTGTACACAATGTCTGTCTTTTATGTGAAAATGTGTTGTAAATTATGTTTGTAAAGGTACAAAAAGTGTGATAAAAAATAAAAAAGACCAAATCAACTTCGTAAATTGACATACCTACTTAACTACATACAAACTACCCTCTTTTAATAATAACTACGGAACCCGTACCTGGGAGAACATGCTCCCAAATATATTAAATGAACTACCAAGTAAAATTATAATTAAGTAATACGCACACAATCAAAACTATTTTAAACTCTTATTATCTCAAGAGGATGGCATACCCTAGCAACTTTTTTTATTACCCGTCCAGTACAATAAGTCTAATGGCAAAGACCTTATTTGCTTTTCATAGAGGCGATTATATGTTGGCTCTTTGGCCTCTTGTTCTTGGACGCGTAATACTAGTGATCACGCAGCGAAACAACAAATTGGTGTGTTTTTCGCTAATAATGAAATATTTTATAAGGAAAAAAATATTGGATTTAGGTAACATACCTTTATATTTCTATTGCCTATTTTATAAAAAAAATCAAGTTGATCTCTAAACCGCGTCTTTGAAACGAACGTTTGAAAACCAAAAAAAAGAGGGTGGAAAACACTTTTTTTTTGACAAAAGTATAAATCTTAAAACATTGTTTATAGGTGGAATCCCTAGATAAAATATCGATAAATCAAATATATTTTCTTCAATATGAGAAGAGACCTAGTTTGTTCCAATGAACCCTTGAAAACCTGGTGTTGTTGATGTTCTAGCGTCAGGTGTCCCGTTAATAAAGCCGATTCTAAAGGCTTTAATTTTAGTTTTAGTGCTGCCAAATTGTTTTTCAAATTAATTTCGATTCTAAGTCTAACACATCAAATATATTTTCTTCAATATGAGGAGAGACCTAGTTTCTTCCAATGAACCCTTGAAAACCTGGTGTTGTTGATGTTCTAGCGTCAGGTGTCCCGTTAATAAAGCCGATTCTAAAGGCTTTAATTTTAGTTTTAGTGCTGCCAAATTGTTTTTCAAATTAATTTCGATTCTAAGTCTAACACTTTTTTTTTGGATTTTTTTGCGATGGAGAAAATTTAGTTTTGGTAGCACTAAAACTAAAATTAAAGCCTTCAGAATCGTCTTTATTATTAACATAAATATAATTAAATAAGTATCATTAAGTTGGTGAGCGCTTACAGCGACACATAAACCTCTTTTGGTGTCCGTCAGCTCTTTCAGTTTAAAAATTGTAAAATTACATTGTATTTAATCAATAAACGCATGAAAGTACATATATAAAATGTGTAAAATCAAGTTATTATGAGTTTTCAGGTTTTCTAGTCCATTGCCCTAATTGTATTTCAAGGTTCGATTGTGTTTTTGTTCAATTCACAAAATAGGGCTGGGGTCAGTATGTCCCGGTCTGCGACCCTATTGTTGGAGTTAGAATTAGTTATGTTAATTATTTGGACTAATAAGGAATGAGAGTATGAGTTTGTATTTTTAACGTATTTACGCCAGTCGGTAAGATGCTGGACTCTCAATTTTTAGACACGAGTTCGAATCCTACCTGCCCCAGTTAGGTTGCAGCAGTTTTTAGGTTTCCGTACCCAAAGGGTAACCAACGGAACCCTATTACTAAGACTCCGCTGTCCGTCTGTCTGTCTGTCCGTCTGTCCGTCCGTCTGGCCGTCTGTCCGTCTGTCACCAGGCTGTATCTCATGAACCGTGATAGTTAGACAGTTGAAATTTTCACAGATGATGTATTTCTGTTGCCGCTATAACAACAAATACTAAAAAACAGAATAAAATGTATTTTATTTATTTATTTATTCGTAATTTTACACTATTTTATTACGTGGTCCGTATTAAACGACCATTTTTTTACTTGTCAAAATGACATCGGAAATTGGTATCGGCATCGAAATTTATTTGCGATGCTCGATACTTGTCAAAGTCATGTGAAATAGTCGTTTATAAGTCTTCCCTGCGGCGATGCATGCATGTTAAACGCTACAAATTAGAATATTAAACCACATGCTATACTGATCATACCGAACCACTTCCATAGTTGAAGATTCAATCTTTTTGAACATCATCATACCAGTTGAAGATTTTCCATATTTTTTGCATTTTTTCCTGGTTCCCGACGGTTTCCGTTTCTTAATAGAAAACTAGAAAAATATTATTTTTCTTTCATCGCAACTATATTATTTTCTTGATTTGATTTAAACCTAATTATATTAATATTGGAAATTTACAAAACATACAGTACCCGCCATCTAGCGGTGAATAGCAAGACTATTTGTTTATTTACGCCATCTCGTGTTAAAATTCACCTTAGAGATAGTTCAAAGTTTGTACGCTAGGTGAAACTATCCGCCTATATTATTATAATATAAAATAATATTATTTTAACATGTCAATGCTCTCTGCTAATTACAATAAAATAAGTAAATAAATACATATTAATATGTAAAAGAAAATGAAAATGAAAATGAAAATGTAGGTAGGTATAATTGCCTTAATTTATATATAGTTTTTGACGATTGAAATTATAGAATTTTATACAGTAAAGAATATATTCCTATCTCAGTTGTCGTTAATTCAGTTGTTGTTTATACAATAACGATTTTCGATGTATTTCTTGAAAAAGAACAAAACATCGTTTTTAAACAAAAAAAGATACTGTTTCCGCCCGGGATCGAACCGGGGGCCTTCTGCGTGTTAGGCAGATGTGATAACCGCTACACCACGGAAACCGATGTTAGTGCATGCGAAATATACCTTTTATTCGTATATACATATAAGATATTTTGTATGTCATCTTTTATCACATCATCATCAATTTGTTAGCAAAATTGTAGGTACCACAGAAATGCGTGGAATCTACCAATAGATCAGGTAACAATATAAATATCGAGATTGCCATGACACAGCTTGTTTGCGTAAAACTTTTCTTATCATAAGGAGTTATATACAGTGCTACAGTGCTATAAGGATTTGATGGCGGTGACAGTCACAGGGGAGGGGGGGCGCAGCTGTAAAACAAGGAGTATGTAGCTGCGTTAGTTCCGATTTTGGACACAACCAATCCACGCGCCATAATATCTAAACTGCTGCCGTTAATTCGAGAGGATGATGACAGATGGAGTGTGGCGATATCTCGAAAAAATACTACAAGTCAACAAGAGCTTCTTCACGACAAAAATAAACAAATGGGTACAACAAATGGGACGAAATAAATCCAAATCATGATTATTTAAACTTTTTTTATAAATAAAAACCCTGGAATAGAATATATATACGATCTTATTATTTGGTAAGGTATATCAGTTTTATAATACGACAACACTGCCTTACACCGCAGATATTATAAACCTTTTTCTGAAATGTCGATTCAAAAAGTCGAGGATTCATACTGCAGGCATTATGATTGCTGATTTGACAGAAATAACTTGACAGTATCGCTAATAGACAACTTTTCGCCAAAAATAATATTTTTTGCGCTTTTTTTTAACTTTTACGTAGAAATTGAGTCAGCTGATTCATTAAGTTTTGTACTAGGAAGTGGAAAATATATACGACAAAAATACTTTTTATTATCAAATGGGACCTTTTAACGATATATAATCTACCCTAAAATCATCATGATAAATATAAAATATTGAAATGCAAAACAGTAAAAAAAAGGTTTTATCCCCTGACATTTGCAAACGTCACCATTCTCTCGAATGAACGGCCGGAGTTTATGTAGCATTGCTGTAGATGTATTGAAAATATAGAAATTGTTATTATCAATCATGTCATGTTGGATAATATAAAGTCCCATACAAATTGAAGACCACCTCTGTGGTCTAGCGGTTGGAGGACTTGACCAGTAATCCGGAGATCACCGGTCCGAATCCCGCAGGGGCACCTTAATAATTGTGTTGCGTGCTTCGGACGGCTCGGGGAACTGTGAGTTCATGTTATATGTGCCCATCACGCCACTGGGACGTAATAATCGTCAGTGAAACGCGGGTGTACGAGGGTGGACTGGAAATTTCACAGTGCATACCCGTAAACACCTTTGGCACTCTCTCGGAGATTCATGTCGTCATGATGTAATGAATATTCAAAAACGCAGAACGTAAAACAGCGATTCCCAACTTGGGTTCCTTACTTACCCCCGTGGATAATATTGAGACTGGGCTATCCAAATTATGGATAATGTAAAGCGATTCCTACATTCATATAGACTGGAATTAAAATTAGCAGGTGTCTTCTTTTAAGAATATAAAACGTTTTTATGCTATTTGTTATATTATTAATTAATTAGCTGATAAGAAAAATAAATATCGTGGTGAGATTCCGGTAACCCATAAAATTATGTTTGATAATAACCGCACTAGTTTTTAGAACACGAATTTCGATAATTGTAGGTTTTAACCTCTATTTTAAGGAAGTTGGTAAAGCCACAGTACAGAAAAGTAACAGCTAGTATTATGTCTTCATATAAAACGGCATCAAATGCCAAATCTCGGCATACTTTGGTAGTAAGGGTGCACCGCAGTTAAGGGGTTCCACAATGCTAAACATCAGTTTTGTATTGGATTCAGCTCCGTCAATGTAGATCATGGATGCACAGACCACGGCCCGCGGGCAGCATGCGGCCCGCCGGTTGAATACTGGTGGCCCGCCGGTCGAATACTGGTGGCCCGCGGGTCGAATACTGGTGGCCCGCCGGTCGAATACTGGTGGCCCGCGGGTCGAATACTGGTGGCCCGCGGGTCGAATACTGGTGGCCCGCCGCGCCGACAGCAAAAATAATACTCTCGTACATTCGAAAAATATTGAATTCTATTCCAGAATAAAACCAAAAAAAATATGTTCGAAAAGTAATTCGTAAGATTTACGCAACAAATTCAACGAAGGAGACTTGCTGAACTTTTACCGCTGCATTGATAAAAATACGTACAAAGAGTTGCGCATAAATGCTCTGAAATGTGCCAGCTTATTTGGTTCTACATATATAATATGTGAACAAACCTTTTCAATACTAAATAATAATAAAACAAAAAATCGAAACCGCCTTGCAAACGAAAGTTTGGAAGCAGTTTTACGTGTTGCTACAAGTAAATTTGAGCCAAATATAAAAAAGATTATAAGCACTATGCAGTGCCACGCTTCCAATTAATAAATTCTTTTTCAATTGTAATACATCTTTATTGTCTTTAATTACCTATACTTCTGGCGGCCCGCCATCAGTTCATAATTTGCCCGAGTGGCCCCTAGTCTTAATAAGTTTGTGCATCCCTGATGTAGATGGTAAAAATTTGAAAAAAATATGGCGTATTTTGTGAATCAAAGCAATTATTAATTACACTTTATAAATAAACATACTTTCAATCTTATATTACTTATATTACTTTTAAAAAAGCATAAATTTCACGAAAAAAGCGATTCAGTCTCTTACATAAATTGTCATCTCTAGCAAAATTTTATCCGTCATAAAACAAAATATGTAAAGGATATTTTTATTTGCAAATCAAAAATACTATTTTGCGCACTAAATTTGGCAACAGAAATCCTTCAGCGCAGAAGAGAGTCATTGGGCTTGGTTAGAAGGTTTTAGGTACGGCGAGTCGCGGAACTAGTATCGCGACCGCCATACCTAACCGTCATGCCTATCTTTTCTTTCGACGCATAAAATCATAAACGCAAAACACCAACTCTTTGTTTTGTGGTCTTTTGCAGCTTAGTTGAAATAATTACATCAAATACCAGCTACGGACAACTCAGAAATCCTATAAGAGTACAATTAGGCTTTTTTAGTGTGCAAGTCAGTATTTTTTTCATGTGCAAATTTTAGTGTGCTAAATAGTATTTTTTATGTGCAATTATACAAGTTGACTTTTTGATCATCGTCCAAATTCATACTGGAGGCTTGATAAGTGATCAGTATCTTGGATCAGTAACAATTTTTGTGAAATTCGTAAAATGAAATTTCGGCTTCCCATAGAAATTCAGTTCCAGTCCCGAGATGCCGTCTCTTTTGAAAAAACTCTGACTCTATCATACTTTCAAATAATTTTATGATTCACCCGAGTCGGTCTTTTTAGATCCCCTGATCAGAATTTTCAATAATTTTTTGATATTCCTCAAACTTCCTTTGTTATCATATCAGTCTAAAAGATTAGGTAACTCATGTGGCCTTGTTCTACTGCAGATGCGTCAGTCTTTGTCCCTGCATAAGATATTATGCATCTTGCATTTGATATACATATGACGTCATATTCTGATGACGCACTGCAGTGACTTGCGCGCGCGCCGATGAGCTGCTGTTAACAAATGCAGTTATTTTTTTTTCTATTGGGGTATAAATACGATAATAAAGCCAATTCTGAAGGCTTTAATTTTAGTTTTAGTGCTGTCAAAGCTTGAAATTTTCCAAAGAAATTTAGCTTCTAATCCTAACTCTTAAGGACTATTTTGTATCGAAGAAAATTTAGTTTTGACAGCACTAAAACTAAAATTAAAGCCTTCAGAATCGGCTACAATGTATATTATAATATGTTACAGGTATTGCTAGAGAAATGGGTAAAGAATTACCCAAGCTCCTTTTGAAAAGGCGTTTACATCTAGGTGTAACCAACCAGGGATCTCTCAGAGGGGTAGGCAGAGATTACAGATTTCCATCTGCTACGATCAAGACACACCTCTTTCACATCCATGAATCTAGTCATAGAAGCTCTTCTATTTCGGGTACTTTTGATGTTGCCCTTCTTCAATATGTTGCCGAATTTACTTGCGCACCAAAGTAAAATGGTACACCGACCATTTTATAAATATTTGTGTTAAGAGGATGGCATACCCTAGCAACTTTTTTTATTACCCATCCAGCACAATAAGTCTAATGGCAAAGACCTTATTTGCTTTTCATAGATGCGATTATATGTTGGCTCTTTGGCCTCTTGTTCTTGGACGTGTAATACTTGTGGTCACGCAGCGAAACAACAAATTGGTGTGTTTTTAGCTAATACTGAAATATTTTGTAGGGAAAAAAATATTGAATTTAGGTGATATACTTTCATAATTCTATTACATATTTTATGAAAAAAAAAAACAAGTTGATCTCTTAACCGCGTTCATGAAGCGAACGTTTGAAAACCAAAAAAAAAGAGGGTGCAAAACATTTTTTTTCGACAAAAGTATAAATCTTAGTACATTTTCTATACGTAAGATCCCTAGCGAAAAGATTAATAAAGCAAAATGTATTTTTTTCAATACAAGGAGAGGCCGAATTTCTTCAAACGAATCCTAGATAGCCTGGAGTTGGTCATGCTCTAGGCTCAGGTACAGTCTTAAATAAGTATCGTCTTGGGTACTATCAGAGAATATAAAGTATTACTACGTAAAGAAGCGACACTCACCTCCCCGCGCGAATTTAATGTCCCCCGCGGTCCCCCGCAAGTTAGTGGAAATCTGGAGTCAGGCAGAGTTCGATTACCACTCGTTTGCTGCGCGCGTGTTTTGTTACAAAGTTTTATCACGATACTGATTTTTAATGTATATGGTTCGTTTTTGTGGTGTTTATGGATGCATTGAAAACGGAGCAAAAAATAAAGAACGCAGATTTTTTTTATTTCCTGCCGATGAACTAAACCAAAGCATTTTCTTTTATGTATTGGTTTAGGACGTTAACTGCAACTCTCAAGCAGTTGTGTAACAGTTGGTAAGAATTTCAACATTAAGTTGAAATTTTAAAAATCGAATGTTTTTATGTCACCGTTCGAGCTGAGCAAATTTCAACATGTCCTAAAATTGTCTATTTGTGCCCGAAGTACGGCGATAGAGCTCACCACCCATCACGTTGGGACGTAATATTTGTAGGTGAAACGCGGGTGTACCGAGTGCGGACTGTGACATGCATTTCAAAGTTCACACTCGGAACACCTTTAACACCCCCTCGAGCATTTGATTCAAGTCGTGACGATGTATATATTTTTAATACAAAAATAATCCACGGGGAACCAAATTAGGACCTAGGGATTAACCACGCTAAAATTTAGGAAGAGAAATCATATAAGTTGCTGACTATAAATGTTGTCCCTCTCGATCGACGACGCTCACACGCTTGCTGCCAGCCCTAGACTAGCTCACGCACACACACAAGCGTGTGCGGACGAGCCAGATGCGCGCGTGAGAGTGTAGGTAAATAACTTGAGCGAGGACAAAGAAGTGTCGGGGGTGTGGTACTATGGTGCTTGCAGAATACCAGCGTTGTAGGTTTACCTGCAACATTTTGCTGAGCCAGAGCCAATGTCGTTTGTACGGTGCATGAGACAACAAAATAATGTGTATCTTTTGTCTTTGCATTGTGTTTGATTAGTTTTTATTTTTATTTGTCTGTTTTTTATGTATTTTTTTAATCTGTGGGTTATGTACTGTATGTGCTATGAATTAACGTTTTTATTTATCTTCTAGCTCTTTATATAATAATAAAGTAGTAAAAAAATCGTGTTTGTACATCCATCATCCATCAGCCCGTATTCGTCCTCTGCTGGACATAAGCCTCCCCAATATTACGCCACTCTTGGCGGTCCTCAGTCATCCTCATCCAGCCGCCACCCGAAACGTCCTTCAGATCGTCAGTCCAGCGGGCACGAGGGCGGCCTGCGCTGCGCTTTGCTGTACGTGGTCTCCATTCTAATGCCTTACGGCCCCAACGGTTATCACGTTGGCGACAAATATGGCCAGTCCACTGCCACTTCAACTTACTAATTCGGCAGGCGTGTTTGTACATTGAATATTTATTCCAAGTTTTAAACGAAATGGGTTATCATTATTAGTTAATAGTATTGTACTGAAGCAAAAACTACCATTTTTAGAATTTTCGTCTGTCTGTCTGTCTTTTTGTCTGTTCCGTTTTAACTCGAGAACTACTCAACGGATTTGGATACGGATTTCTTTATTATCATCGTACGTATAGGCTATAATATAGCGGTGTGAAGGCGATACCAAAAAAAGGGGTTTTTTCGAATCCATTTACTCCACTATAACGTCATCTACGTATTTAATTTTTGAGCAAATGTTTATTGAGTATTTGATTAAGATTCTCACTGAAGGAAAACGCGATTGGATGAAATTTTCTCGATAGAATTTAATTCCGAAAAAACCTCTAAATTGTTTTATTTTTTCCTGTAATTCTAAAATCCTAACTAATTTACTTGTGAAATTGCATTCAAAATGTGGATATTATGTATTTGTAAAGTCTCCTTGAAAATCTTTTTGACAAAATAGCTTAATAAAAAACCGACTTATTGCTACTTTTCCATGAATCCGTCCCACTCGCACTGAGGGTTTTCTTGCATATGGATGAGAAACTTTTACGTATCGCCTTAATAAAATAACGCCAATGCCGAAAACGGGGCAGAGATTGAATAAACGCGGGCGGACTCGAAAGCGAAATACTATAATTATGTTATTTGTAAAGTTACACTGGCAGAGTGGGTGTGTTCCATACCTACAAGTGAATGTAACTACCCATCTACGATATCCGTAATGTAGAACACATTACTATCTCGAGTTAGATCTCTCAATACGTTTATCTGTCTGTCTGTCTGAATGATTGATCGATAGAGTCAAGTGCCGACGTAGGAACATTACACAGACCCACTTTTAAAGTGGATACTATTTTGTTCGCATCTTGTATGGAGGGGCATGCTCAGACTCAGAACTTGTAGTTCAGGGACTTTTTGATTTCAGGTCATAGATTATTACCTTTTTAATCGTTCATTATTTGTTATTGTTTCGACATTTCGACTTAGTTAGTCCATGATAAATAACTTGTAGTACCGTCGTGTTACTACTAAGTTATTTTTCATTTACTTAGTTCTTCATGTAATTATAATTGAACTTCCCTTACAGGTAAGTTCGTTTAATTATTTAATTAGTTTTTGTTCATGATCATTTAATGTTTATTTGACAGGAATAGTACAATTTTCGAAATTATCTGTTGAGTTTAATTAACAACTGACATAATTATTATGATATATATGACCACCAATGGTTGTAAGAGGCGGCATGTAAAGCATCCACTTCAATAATTTATTCAAATTCAAATAGTTTATTTTGCAAGTGGGTATATATTATACACTTTTTACACGTCAAATTTAATCTAATAAAAAGATATGTAATAAAATAATAAATGTACATGGACTAGATTAAAGGTTTATTTAATTTATGTAGCAATATATATACGATTAAAATGATAGGTGAAATATATATTATACAAGGTGAAATCCAATCAACCGCTCGAACCCATGATGATGATGATGATGATGATGATGATGATGATGATGGTCTCCAAGCCGACACGGCTACGGCGACTGCTATTGGTGAGGGTGTGATGGGCTTCGCTGGTGTGCCCGAATGTGGCTGACGTAACCAATCTTGGCTTTCAATGTTCGTCCGCGTATACCACATTTGAGTATTCCATTCTCGTAGTTGTAGTCAATAGCCACATGTGGTCGGGCCTTGAGTTGGTCACGCTTGGAGTCGAGATCTGCTCGTCTTTGTGCTTCAAAGCTAAAAACATTTGTTTGCACAAGATGTCTCCACTCTGGTCTTTGAGCTGCGTGTTCCTCCCAGGTCTCATGGGGTATATCGCAACTCTTCATATGTCTCTTCAACACGTCCTGGAAACGAAGAAACGGACTCCCTGTTTGCGCTTGCCTTCTCGGAGCTCCGAGTAGAAGACACGCTTCGCCAGCCTCTCATTAGACATGCGCGAGACATGGCCACACCAGCGCAGTTGCCGTCGCATGATATCATACCGGAGACCCGGCCAGGGACCAGGAACAATCACCAACCGAGCCCCCAGCACGAATCCAGTATTAAATTTGTATAATGTGAGGGAATATTAGACCTTTAGAACTTTCTCCGAAAGTGCATAAGTATTTGGATCAATGTGTTCTTAGAAAGCAGATAGATGGTATATATTTAAATAATTTTTTTATTTTTATTTTATTTACCAAAATCTAACCAAAGTTTTCTTGTTTTGTCTTTTAATCAATCGTTCGTGACGTCTATAGGCATTCATCGCCAGGAATGATTATATTTACTATTATTAGTTCAAACATAGACATTTATTTCTATCATAACCCCCTTTCTATTTTGACTTTTATTATTTTTCAATGCAAGTGCTCCTAAAGGCCCACTTTTTATGGATCAAAACCGAACACAAAGTCGATTATTTTGCCCTAGGGCTTTATTGTTATTATTTTTTTTATTTATTTACAATGGTTGGCTAACCTGCAGCCTTTCCTGTGTACCATAAATGTTATACTTTTTTTTCCACTGTTTAACGGCTCTGGATACAGTCCTTTTGAGCCAATCATAATTTAAAGTTCACAAGATTATATTTGTTTTATTTCCTCACACTAGCATTGAAAAACGTAGTATGATACACGGGCGTAAGAGCAATAAATTACTCGGTTACGTTTAAAACATCGTCCTCGTAGTTTATTCCTTTTCGCCCTTGTAGCATAAACTACTATTATTTAACTTTTCTTCAATGTACAGACATACACCGGGTTCTACTTTTTATATATCTATGGTTTAACTAATTTAGTTTGTAAGATAGACAAAGTGTCAACGTCCCTCATATATATATATATATATTTATACTATATTCAATAAGCCTAGACAATGACATCCATCATGTCGGGGTAAGAAAAAGAAAAAAAAAATCAGTTCCTTTTCATATACCTCCTGAAAAATAATTTAATTGCATTTTAATTAATAATTCGGTTTTGAGTCTTCACTCTACACAAAATATCAAAATGTCAGGTCTGAAACTCATTCCCTCTATGAGTTAGAAACCCGTGACAAACGGACGGATGGAAGAACAGAGAGTGTCATGAATAGGGTTCCGTTTCGTCCATTGGGTACGGAATCAAAAAAATACAATAGCCCAATTTTTTTTCACCACTCTTATATCTACCCATGCAATTCCTGGTTACTCTTATCTTGATACCAGGAGGTCAGGAAGCGCCACTGATTGCAGCATTGTAGCCCTGAGATTGAAGCAACCTTCACAAATGTTTGATGCACAATTGCAGTCATTAGTCGCAGGACAATTATCGTGCCCTCTCCATCGATTGGTTAATAGCTGGTGACGTCACGACTTGCTGTTTTCATTGCGATCAGAACATGGTCGATCTAATAAACTAGGTTCCTGTCTAAAAAAGTCTGCCAAGAATTTAGGTCTCTAAAGTTGACAGATTCTTTTTTGACAAAATAGCGCTGCAAAAGTAACCGCGGCACAATAAAAGCATATGTCATTAGTTGATTATTATCATCGAAGAATTTCCGTATTTTTTTCTGTGTATTTCCACGACGAATGTTATGTTTATATGTAAATAAATTTGGAGAGCCGAGCGAAGCGAAGCGATGGAACGAGGAGACCCCTAGTTTTAACAGAAATATAATATGCCTAGGCATATAGTTTCTGTCGATATTTGTACCGACACCGGTCGACTCAAGGTCGGTGGCGGCTACCTGCCCCTTAAGGTGAGGCATCGAGTTTTCAACGGGCAGTATCACTCCAAGCGGAAAAACGCGTAGTGCGAGATAAAAGAAAAAAACATTGCTTTTTTTATTTATGACTAGATAATATTTACCTATAGATAGATAATTAGATAATAAAATTTACCAATTATCAAAATGTAGATATTGTTAACAACCATGTAATAAAATATGTTTGGTATTTGTCAAACTATAAGAAAGTGTGTTTGAAGACCTCATTTTAATATGTTTTAATAATTATTTCTATGTAGTGAAAGGTTTTCAATCGCGTTTCTGTATTACAGAATTCTAGAAAAAGGTTCCGAAAATGTTATATTAATTTATCAAACTAGCTTGTTACTGAACGTAGTAAAACGACTCCAAAAAGTGCCAATTCTTCGCGGCGTCGTCTTAAGAACCCGGTCCGCGACGACGACAGTTTTGATGCAACGCATTTTGTTAAACATTTTTCTGGTCTTTATCGCGATGTTTTTGGAAAAACCAAGGACATACACCACTTCATACTGGCCGTTTAAATGAATGCCTAAAATTATTTGATTGAATTGTTTTGCAAATTATTTTGGTTCTTTCGAGCACGTTCCAAATAGTTGTTCAAAATGTCTAAGTACCAAAATAATTCGCAAAGGAGAAACAATTCAATCAAATACATTTTAGGACTTCATTTAGACGGCCAATATAAATTGGTGTATGTCCCTGGTTTTTACAAAAACATCGCGGTAAAGATGAGAAAAATATTTAAAAAATACTTCGCATCAAACGGACGAAAAATACGGAGCGGGTTCTTAAGGGGCTGCACAATTCTAAAATTCAGTCCTGCTCTAACGATTTTGTTTTTTAACGGTCTATCCTGCTCTAATCAGATGCCACGTACGCAAAACTTCAGTTATTTTGAAACCACGGCTACATTAGGACATTAACGATAATTTCTTTATGTAATAAATATGTTTTTTCTAGTATCAGCCTGTGTTGGTTTAGTTTTAATCGGTTTTGAAATACGGAAACTGACTTTCCGGAAAAACTTTTTTCGTGAAATTCATGCTTTTTTAAAAGTATTATAATTAAAAGAAGATTAATTGTCGTGAATTAAAAAACACGTCTTATTTTTTTCAAATTTTTACCATCTACATTGACGGAAATGAATCCAATGTAAAACTGATTCCTAAGCACACAGACCAGATACAAATACGGGATTTAAACCCGCGACCATGACTATGGTCGAGACGAAGGTGCTCAAAAAATCGTTTGCCGTTTAAAATTACCAAAGAGGTTATATGATAATGACATACGTTGTACAAACTCGTACTGCATGGTGCCCGGCGAAGCGTGCGAGGCCGTCCTCTCGAAGCGTCGATCAAGCGTGTCGTATGCGCACTTCAACTAGACCAGTCGTACTCAAACTGTGGCCCACCTAAAGTGCATTCCAGAAAATGAAATATTTGAGGTTGAATTAAAGATGCACATGTACAATGGTCTGGAAATTGTAATGTTATTAGGGTTCCGTAGTACCTAAAAGGTATAAAAGAAATCTTTATGGTGCGACTCCGTTGTCTGTCCATCCTTCCGTCCGTCCTTCCTAATGTCTCAGCCTCATAACTTTAGCACCGTTAAAGATAAAGACTTGAAATTTGGCATTAAAATAGCATTAATTTTACCACAGTGTAAAAAAATTATGAAAAATTTTAAGTTGTTCAAAATATTTCCAAAACAAAAGTGAAAAATTAAAAATATTATTCTAAAAATACAATATGGGTATCAAATTGTAGATATTAAAGAGTTGATTGTAAAAATATATACGTTTACTATATTTACTGGCACTAGGTAGTTTCGAGAAATCTTTAAAAAACCATAAAAAATTGTATTATATCCCCCCTCTTATCTCTGGAACTGGTGCACCGGTAAATGAGAAAAAAAAATCGATTATATATCATAACTGGCCAATTACAGGAAAACTATAGCAATTGAAAAAAAGGTGAACACAAATGAGAAATATAAAAAAGAAGTAAAATAAAAAACTTTTTTTTTTTAGTAAAACACAATATTTTACAATATTAAATTTAATTGTAGGAATTAAAGAGCTGATTAAAAATAATATTTAGTTAACTATATTTAGTTCCATCTATTGTGAGAAATACTCAAAAAGCCACAAAAAATGTATGTCTCCCCCTTTTCTCCAAAACTGGTGGACCAAAAAATTTGAAAAAATCATAGTTATATTTGCGAAAAATATAGCGGTTGAGAAATTCACGAAAACAAAATGGTAACATTCCCAAAACTGTCTGATTTGCACTTGACCGGTTTTTTGTAATATTAAATGGTATTGTAATATTATGACAAATATTATGAAACCCCCCACTCGGAAATGCCTATTTCTTTCTTATATTTAACCAACATAATTAAACTCCTGATCTCACCAATATTGTTGATTATTGCTCTTAGCCATGATCAAAAATATATCACAGATTGTTGTGAGTTTTAATTTTTCAGTTATTCAACTGATTGATATGTTTTCAATTTTCACCTATGTAGTGTCCATTTAATTCAACCTAGTGAGTTGGTTGACCTACTCCATACAGACATTCATAGATTGACTGGACTAGTGTTGGAACACACGGGTTGCAACCTTCAGTTTTTGAACGGGTTTGGTCGTCTAGCGTCACTGCCTGTTGTCTTTGCGAACCTTGCAAACTTGATGTTGAAAAAGTCGACCTAGGTAGGCGACACAGCAATTTTTGAACGCTCGGTGTTGCGATGCGAATTGATTTTTGAACCGGTTGGAACCCGGATAGGAAACGAAACTGTGTGTGTATCATCACTATCACTATCACTACATAGTATAAAACAAAGTCGCTTCCCGCTGTCTGCCTGTCCCTATGTATGCTTAGATCTTTAAAACTACGCAACGGATTTTGATGCGGTTTTTTTTAATAGATAGAGTGATTCAAGAGGAAGGTTTATATGTATAAAATATGCCCGTGCAAAGCCGGCGCGGGTCGCTAATGAGTTTATAAACGGCTATCTGGTATATAAGCTTAATCTACATATTGGTACCGATTCGGTAAAGCACATCTTAACTTTTTTGACAGGACTAAACTTAATTTAAGCATTCTGTCCTTGTCTTTTCGATAAAGAAAGAAAAAGACAGGACGCTTAAAATAAGGTTAGTTCTGTCAAATAAGTTAAGACGTGGTATGCCGAATCGATACCACTATCTGTCTGTTCCAAGAATGCCGCTACCATTGGTCCAAGTGGACAACTGGCCTGTTTCGTGTATATGTGTGTTGTTGTGTGTGTCCTCCACTAGCCTGGTCCATCCACTGCTGGACATAGGCCTTTCCAAGATTATTCCACTCTTCGGCAGTCTTCCTGGGAGAAATGCCACGCTGGACAGGCGAGTTGGTGAGTTCGGCGCCGAAACCCTCGCACCAGTGACGCCGTTGCCGTCCCTATTGTCTATATGTATAAGTCTGTATATATAGTCTAACGTTTTATGTTTAAGAACTGGCAATTATGGAGGTGAATATACCGTGCCAGGTATGGTGGGCCACCTGGTTGTGCCTGTTCGAGAGCTGTCCTCTTACTCTCTCCCGAATAACTTGGAGGGGGGGATTTGCAAGTAAGACAGGTGGTACTTCCACAGTCAAGCCCGGCTCTACCAGTTGTAATACGTAGCCTAAGAAAAGTTTGAGAACCGCTGAGCGAGAGAGAGCGCCACAAAAAAGCTCCTAAAGCACTTATTGTAAAGGAATAATGTGGAAAATGCCTTAATCCGAGGGAGTTCTCTGTTGGCGTTCACTGTAATGCATGTCAAGTTTACAATTTATATTTAAATATTTATTTCTCTGATTTGGGAGCTAGTCTTGACATTTGGATAATTATTTCTGCAAACTGATCATGATCTGAGAGGTACACACTGTACATTAGGTTAAAGGTCACAAAATCGTGGGCAAAAGGACGCATTTTCAACAAGGGTATCATGTATTTAAATAAATCGCTGTTTTTCGGTACATTTTCTGTCAAATAAATCAAATTTCATTTAATGTTTACAGAACAAGGGAAAAATATTCCAAAAACTACTCTTCTTTACACAGTAAAATGATTTTCCCATATCTTCTTTCTATGAAAATAACGAAAACAGGGTAAGTTTCGGAACAAATATCTCAATAACCGGAGGATATTGATGATCAAAGACAAAAATATCCTCTTACGTACAGGAAAAATGTTGAATTTTGTATTGTCAGGGAGAGCGAAAACTAACAAACCTCAAAAAAATTATCTTCAGTATGTTTTCTGTACGACGAGAATCTTGTCTTGTACGGAATAAGGTTTAATTGATTAGTTGTCAACTTGCGATTGTCAACTACTTGTCGTGGTCATGAAAATGCGACTTTACGCCTGGATTTTTCTCGAGACAAAAGGTCAAAACTGAAATCTTTACGCCTGGATTTTTTACAAAAGGTAAAAACTGAATGTGAAGTCAACAGCTTATTTTCTTATTTTTTTTTATAAGTATTATCTAGCGACATCTAACTACGTCTCTATACAGCCCAAAAAACAAAATTTTATAAAACACAATCGTAATAGTTGTCAGGATATTGTCAATATTGCCTCGTTTTAATGCAAAGTTTAGCAAGTTGTTGAATTTTCATCTATACTGGAAATATAAAAGAGAGAAATTCAGGCGTCGTTCATGTAATGGCGCCGTCACACCCAAACCTTTATACAAACGCTGTCACCACATTGTGGAGTGTCTATGGAATGTTAGCTCATTAACATTATATATATATCTATGTTTAAGTCGCACTAAAAATCGTGAAATTTTAGTAATATCTGGTTTGTGCGTAACGACGCCTCTCAATAGGGCTTCGTTTTGCCCTATGGGAATGAAATGAAAAAAATATTGGCATATCTAATGCAGATTAATAAAAACAATTTTAAATTTTTTTGCGCTGACAACCCTAACTAAAAGCTTTGTATTTAATGTATTTGGCACAAAAGCGTCTGTCCACTGACTGACAGAAACTAAATATTGACTCACAGTTGTCTGTAAAATAGATACGCTTGGTATAACGAAATGATTTGCAGAGCTTCGAAAGAAAAATACGATGGCATCTCTAGAAAAATATTATATTTGAGGTTCATGAAAACTCCCCGGGTGTCGTACACTGATACAACCATTGATTACTGCAACTACGCTTGCACCCTGTACTCTTTATTTATTTTCAATGCAAGTGCTCGTAAAGGCCCACTTTTTATGCATCAAAACCGAACAGAAAGTCGATTATTTTGCCCTAGGGCTTTATTATTATTTTTTTTTTTATTTTTTTGCAATGGTTGGCTAACCTGCATCTTTTCTTGTGTACCATAGATGTTATACGTTTTTTCCACTGTTTAACGGCTCTGGATACAATCCTTTTGAGCCAATTATAATTTAAAGTTCACAAGATTATATTTGTTTTCATTTCTTCACACTATGCATTGAAAAACGTAGTATGATACACGGGCGTAAAAGCAATAAAATACTCGGTTACGTTTAAAACGTTTATTCCTTTTGGCCCTTGTAGCATAAACTACTATTATTAAAAATATTGCACAGTATTACAGACTAATCCAATTCACTGTACAATTAAAAAGGTAATAATAATTAATAATAACAATCTACATAAAATATCTACAGAAAGATACATATTTTGATCTAAAGCTTTGAATCTAAGGACATCGCCATTGAAGCTTCGCTCTCACAGATTTTCAAGCATCCCCGCACCACATCCGTCATTCTGTCAGAGAAAAGATCACGCAGTGGTTTTGATACCAAGAATGCGTTGAGTTTCATGGGTGCACTAGAGGGGACTCCCTCCGGGCCACGGAGCATGAAAAGGACGTTGCCAAGAGCCAAGACACAACTAACTGACACATCCTTTCACTTCAACTGGTGACAGGCTCCGGCCGTGGCTTGTCACCACCCTCATGATGAAACATGTCGTGATAATATGTACGTTTTGTGGTTTTACGTACAGTGGATTCTATAATGGATTTTGAAATAATTTGGCACCTGACACACAATATCGCGTATCACTAAAATGTCTAGCTTTAATGCCCATTTCACATGGGTAGAGTAACTGGTAGAGATTGGTAGAGATGTAAATTAGGCATAAAAACATTACGAGCTTGCTGTAAACAGTTAATAGTACAAAAGATATTAGCTGGGAAAGTAGAGTGGATAACGCATGTGTTAAAGTGGTTGGATAAATAGTACGCCAGTCACTCTACTTATAACTATCCAAAATGTAAACCCTGCTTAAGGCGATTACCGTCGCCAAATTAGCAGCTCGATGTTTGTCTGTATGAATATCGACGGAAACGACATTGAAATAGCGTTCAAATCAGTGCACAATGCGTGGTGGCTGTTACGACGCTCGCTGCGTCCTTGAAAGGGCAAAATAGGAGAAAATAATACTTTTCACAATATGGGCGTCATTGTTCGATTGAATAATTCTATGTTATATTTATAGCTATCAAGTTTATCTATTTATCAAAGCATAAATGAATTAAATCACCTAAGCCGCTTAGGAGCAGTAGGAAATTCAGGCCAAAAAAACACCATTCAGTTGAAACAATTTTTCATATAGAAGTTTTGGTGGTACGAAAAAGAAAAATGTTGCATATGTTGTCCTAGAGTTGATAATCCATAATACATTTTTTCAATATTTTTGGTTTGGCCATAAAAGAGGAGTAGGCTTTAGAAATTCCCCATTTGGCGGTATTAAGGGCCTTAAGGGACAGGTAGTCGCCAACGACCTTGAGTCCACCTATTTCGGTACAAATATCGACAGAAGCTGTATTGATATAACGTTCATACCAGCGCGCACTACATTACGACGTCGCTGTGTCTCCGGATAGCGCAAAATAGGAGAAAATAATACTTTTCAAATGGGCGCGATGGGCGAAAAAAATGTCCGTGATTAGTTATAAATGATTTTTCTAAGCAATATTTTCCTTATATTTTAGTGCAGGAACCATACAAATACTATTAATGGTTTAAAAGAAATAACCAATTTTACTTAATTTTAGTCTAAAAACAGCTTGACTTTGAACAATATTTTCATGCAGTTTCTTATAGGTACTTGAGTATAATTTCCTAAAATTAAGTTGTTTTTAGAGTCCCGTAGTACCTAAAAGTACAAAAGGAACCTTTATGGTGAGACTCCGTTGTCCGTCCGTCCGTATGTAACAGCCTCATCATAACTTTCGCACCGTTAAAGATAAAGACTTGAAATTTGGCGCGGAAATAGCATTAGTTAGCAACCGTAATGCCATTGCATTTTCAACATAAACATTTATTTAAAAATTACATTTTTCGTAAACAAGGTAGTCGACATTTTTCAAAAAAAAAATTTGAATAATTTTAAATAGTTCAAAAAATTTCCAAAACAAAAGAGAGTAAAATTAAAATTATTATATTGTAGTTTTTAAAAAGTAAAAATAGTTTGGCTTTTAAAAAAAGTTTTCGAGAAATCCTCAAAAAACCACAAAAAAATGTAGGTCCAAAGCTTATCTCCAAAACTGGTGGACCGAAAAATATGAAAAAATCGTGGTAGTATGTGTTTACGTAAAGATTACAGGAAAAATATAGCGGTTGACAAATTCACGAAAAAAAATGACAAAAGCAAATTTTTCATCCACAATAAGAAACCTTAGGTACGCGAGTCTAACTCGCGCTTGATAGAAAAATACCTGCGCAAACCTTCACAGAAAAAGATATTCAGCTGTAACTTAAGAGGATATACCGTGGCGAAATCAGTGTTTGATGGGCGTGGTTTCGCGCTCGCCGCGAGCAGAGAATATAAAGTATTACAGCGAGTCAGCGCGACAAACCGCAGCTGCAGGAGTATTGCCGTTGCAATATTCCACAATTTCCACATAACATACTAAATAACTAATCAATTCAAAAATAAATATTATATTATTAAATACAAATAAATTTAATTATCATACAGATACAGTTATCGAGTTTTCACTGTATTTTGAAATTTTAGAACAGAAGCAGTGGAGTCGCTATTATGGTTTTATTTTCATAAATATTGACCACAAAAAAATCGTGATGATAAGCTAATCGTTGGTATAGGAGCCCAGAGAATTTTTTACACGTCATTTTCAGGATAAATTGTAAAAAGAAAAGGACAATGGTTCTTTTAAAATATTTTAATCAGAAGAATTCAAAATCAACCACGTGGTTTACAATCTCCTCATTATTTTCTACTACTACGGCCTTTGGTCGCGAGTTTGTCTCTGGATAATTATTTCTTGGAGGGGCTTTCGGACACATGTTTTCTTTATCCTGTTCTTTCACATATTCTGGATCACGAATTTGTAAATTTAGTCTGTGTCTGGGATCAACCACTTCTGGTAAAAGACAATCATTGAAAAACGAAAGCAAATGTGGCTCCATTCTTTCATGCCAAAATAATAATTGGTCATGCTTTAGTATAATTTCGGTTTTTATCTGATTATTTCCGTACCATACGGCCAATGCACATTTTCCTTTTTGACAAATATATAATTGGCCTTGAGCTTGAATAAACCAATCAGATTTTTGGTTTACTTCTATCTGTCCAGTTTTCTTATTTTTACGCCAAGAATGCATCTTTATGAATTCATTTGAATACATTCTGTAACAAAAGTGAATATTGTAAACAAAAAGCTAAAAATATATTTACTTTTAAATATTTTGTCTTTATTTATTCATAAACTCACGAAACTCACAATCTTCGATGCCTATTTCGTATGGATGTTCTTGTTCATCATCATGAGTATGATCTTCTTAATGTCTGCGCTTCTTAGTCACATCCTTAGGTCTAGAATAAAAAGACAATATTATACGAATGTGACAGTGGAATACACGTAAGCAGACACAACCGGTATTTGCCGTATGGGCAGAGTTTGCTGGGTAGCTGGACTGCAGAGTTTATTCAAACAAAAGATTATCACAATTCACAGTTACATTTTCAACATTGTTGATAAAAGACTAAAAAATGACATATACATATTATATATATTTATTTATTTATTTATTTATTTATTTATTTTTATTTAGAACCTTAGCCTACTAACAGTGACTTTCACCAACTCGTAAGCTAAGTTATTAATACATTAATAAATTTTAACAAAGATTTTAACACAATTTTAACACTTATGAACTAACTAAATGCTTAAAAAAATTCTAACAAGAAGAACAAATTTTGGTAAACTAATATTAAAAATGTCAATTTCTGGGTATTTATTCAGGAGCAGATTTAGCAGGGTACACGCCTGGAATGTGGGCGCAAAACGAGCATGCTGTGTGCGTACCACACCCGTCGCAAAAAGCAGGCGTGACCGCAACATCGCGTACCTGTTCGGTGCCGCCAGCGCGCAGCCCGCGAGGGCAGCGGGGTCGTCCACTCGGTTGTGTAACAGCAGATAATAGTGCACTAATAGCGCTAGCTTACGTCTCAGCTCTAGGGTGTCTACCCCTACCATTCCGACCACGAAAATGGATGGGAATAAGTATGGATAATACCCATACATTTTTTTATATAGATAACGAGCAAATTTACGTTGGACTTTTTCCACCATGAGCTTGTATTTTTCCTCATGTGGGTCCCAAATGATTGCGTTGAACTCTAATTTACTTCTCACATAGGCATTGTATAACGCTACAATGGGTCTCGGATCTTTAAACCTTGCAGTTTGTCTCATTACAAAGCCTAGTGATTTATAGGCTTTTTTACAAGTAAGCACAATGTGGTCATTAAGAGTCAGTCCACTGTCAAGTGTCAGTCCTAGGTCTTGTATTTGTGAGACTCGTGCGAGCGGAGCTCCAGCTATGGTGTAGTCCCTTTCGGGCGGAGTGCGAGACCTGGTGTACGTCATGATTTTGCACTTGGAGCCATTGAACTCCAAGTTGTTACGTTCACTCCAGTCTACAACACTATCTATATCGCTCTGTAGCGCCTGCGCATCTTCTCTGTCACCTATACTCAAGTACAATTTCAGATCGTCCGCAAACATCAAGCATTTAGCCACCCTTACAACCTCTGGGAGATCATTAATCATGATCAAAAACTGTGTGGGCCCCAGAGTGCTTCCTTGACTGACACCAGAAAAAGTTTCATAGGAACGAGAACATATACCGGCCAACTGAACATATTGTTGGCGATTGCTAAAGTAGTTGGCAAATAGCTGTAATAGTTTTGGAGTAAACCCTATGGCTGCAAATTTTCGTAGGAGCACGTCATTATCGACGCGGTCAAATGCCTTTTTAAAATCAAAATAGGCCACATCAGTTGGCAGTGACCTATCCATAGATGTTGTTGCATAGTTGACGAAATTAATCAAGTTAGTAGTAGTTGATCTACCTGCGCGAAAACCGTGCTGGCAGTCAGAAAGGAAAATTCTTATCTGTTGCGTCACTCTGCGATTGATCATAGACTCATAAATCTTCCCAGGGACTGAGAGCACGGCTATAGGCCTATGGTGATCTACTTTAGATCGGAATTCATCCTTGGGTATAGGTGTAACTCTAGAGGTTTTCCATTTACGCGGATACACAGAGAGCTTTAAAGATACGTTGTAGATAAATAGAAGAGGCTCTTCCAGGTTCGCTAGGCAGTCCTTAACGACGTAAGGCGGTATTCCGTCTGGACCTGGAGAGGATCGAGCTTTTAATCGTCGGACAGCATACCGAAGATCGGCAGCAGTGAATCTGTCGATAGAGACGCGCGACGAGCTGACACCAGGGCCGGCGCTCCGCTCGGCGGCCTCAGCATCCAGTGTCGGTCGGTCGGGGAGGAATACTGATTGAAAGTATGCTGCAAAGGCATTTGTTGCATCAAATTCTGTTAACTGTTTACCTTCATACTCATATTTGTCACAAGTCAGTCTGGTAGTCCGTTGGTCTCTGATAAATTTCCAAAATTGGGTCGGGTCACTACTAATGTCTTTTTCAGTCCGTCTAATATAGTCGTTATAAGTCAAGTCTATAAGTTCTTTTACTCTAGCTCGGTAGTAACGAAACATCTCCCTATTAAATTCTTTGCCTTCCTTTTTATATCGTTTTAGATGAAAAAACTTATTTTTGATGTTGCGTATAATTGCAGGAGTAAACCACATAGGATAAGTATACCTCGTGGCTTTCCCATTGCGCGTTTTTCTAGGAACACAATCATCTATACACTGATACAACTTTTTGTAGAAAAAATCAACTGCTTCATCTACGTCGTCCATCTCATAGAGTCCAGTCCATGAAATAGACGCAATAGATGCGTATAATGCACTAAAATCTGCCTTACGAAAATTCCACTGGGGTGGAGAGTGACCGCTAACAAGGCGGTTGGGCGGGCGCGGTGGCGGCAGCGGGCGGGCGGGCGCACGGCGCGGGAACAAGGCACGCACCTCCAACGGCGGGTGATACGCGTCCGGACGCACCAGTGGCTCCACGTCCCCACTCACCTCCAAGCGTGCACTGCCAAGATCGCTCAGTACAAGGTCTAAAATACCATTAAAGCTATTTTTTATTTCATTGAATTGTTGAAACTTGCATAACTCTAATAAACAACTGTATTGCAGTGAAGGGTTTATACCGCAAGAATTCAGGTTAAAATCGCCGATAATAATTTTTACAAGTTTAGAATACTTATTTACAATGTTTTCAACTACTGTGAATAAATTTACATATATCCTATCATTAGATGAAGGACTTATGTATACAACCCCACATAAAAACTTAATATCTTTACGCGAGACTATAGCGAATAGCACTTCAAAGTCCCCGGAATCGCCCTCGATGTTGACAATCTGTTCGACGCTGTAATGGTCGCGCACGGCTAGCAGTGCCCCCCCGGCGCCCGCGTCCCCTCGCCGATCTCGGCGCAGCACGGTGTAGCCCGGCGGGAACACCTCGCCGTCTGACAAACTGCTAATAAGGTTGGTTTCGGTGATAGCCAAGATATCAGCATTCGAATTTAATACCGCTTTTTTAAATGTGTCTAATTTGGTCCTAAGCCCTCGAACATTTTGGTAAAAAATGGTGCATGCTCTAGGACGAGTTTTTTTGGGTTTCATCAAGTGGCTTTCGAAACCCATTTCGCCAGGATTTTATGTAAACATCCTTCGTCCAGTACTTGACATCTAGATATTTTTCCACATTTTGTGTCGGAACTCCCAGTTTAAACGATGCATATAAACCTCTCGATTTTAGGGTCTCCGCCGTACAGGTATCATCCGGGCAGATTGTTTTCAGATGCTCAATAACTTTCTCAGCTTTTGTACCAGCCTTGACATAATACAAATGTAAGAACGTTAATCTTTCGGCGGCCTCCAATCCAGTCGAGCCCGGCGCAGCGACTCCCCGTACTATGTTCGTCGTTGATCGTCGCTTTTGTTTAGATCGCACTTGCGTCCACCCATTTTCGTTGCTATCCATTGCCTCTTCCATATCAGATGTGTCATCATGATATATATATATATTATTTATATATTATATATATATTATTATATATATATATATTATTTCATTACCCCAATTCCAAGGTTTAAAATTATATTGAAAAGAGGCAAATTTGGGATAGTACCCCCTTAATGGAAATATATTAGTACTTAGTATTAAAATTATTTATAAACAGAATATTTTACTTTTTTACTTTGATATTATATTACTTTGACATTTTGATACATGTGATGCTAGATTATTATTGTTTAGATTAAATTTTTTGACATCTGTATTGAATTTATTCACTTTTTAAATTATTTATCCTCTTTTACTTTTTATTGTTTTAGATTGCAATTGTTTGTGTTAACTACATTGAGAAGTATAACTGGCGGTTATAAATAAATATAGGCTCGTCTCTTACAAGAGTATACGAACAAAGGTACCTTGATTTTTTTTTCCAGAATAGCTCTTGTTATTGTTATTAATCTCACGAAATTTCAGTTACCGGAAATCGATAGTTTCCTCAAAAAAAATGTTCAAGTTTCGTAAAATAACCTCAAAAATTGTCTTACGGTGCAATTTTAATTGATTTTATGACTTGATATTTTTTTTTTGGTTGTGTTCCGAAACTGCTGTGAGTTATGCATTAAAATTGACGTAATTTAATTTTTTTGTTGTTATAGTATAAAACCAATGCAGGCATTTTTTTTCTTTGTGATTTCATTCAAAGTTTATAAAGTTTATGCATGTCTTTTATTTAGCTTACCTAATAGGTTGCCTTTTTGTTGTATTTATGCTGATTAGTGATTTAATAGAAAAAATAGGTTGAATCTGTTGCAAAACCGAATCAGAGCACCTGACTCTATGCAAAAAATAGGTTGAATCTGTTCCAAAACAGAATCAGAGCACCCTGAATCTATACAGTCTTGTGGGTACTACCCCTAGAGTGTATATAAAAAGCCGTAGGCGTGGAGGAAGGGCAGCCCTCGCCTGCCGTGACAAAGCATAGGCACCCGTGCGAGCCGCAGAGGCTGAGGCTGGTCGCCGAAGGCGACCAACAAGCCGAAGCTCCGAAGGTGAGCATGGGTGACTGTGTTTTGTTACGCAAGGGCGAAGGGGCTGCACTTTCCGCAACGCCCAAGCAATTGCAAAAGTAATTTTGGGTCTTTAAAGTTAAAGAGACAAAAAAGTGAGGTTTTGTTTTGATTTTTTTTTTTTAAACTATTTTCATTTCCCCCCCCCCCTCCCACTATACGTACACTTAATATTCAAGTTATTTTATTCTACCTAAAATAACCTAGAAATTTTTAATTTTGAAAAAAATTTTTAAAAAAAACTATTGATTTCCGGTACCCCTCCTTCGGGGGAGGAATTATACCCCCCCCTCCCCCTCTAAACATATACATAGATAAATATACTTATATAAGAGTCCTTCCTAAACATATCTTATGTCTCATGTCTTATACCATCACCGGGTCCCTGAAAAACATAACCCTCCCTCGGGCGGGCGGTCGGATAAATGACGAATTCAAGTAAACAAATAAACTTTTTGTTTGAAACAAATTTTTGGTTACAAAATGCTCACCTTTCTTGATTTTGCTCGAAGTCGGTAGATGCATAACATGCCAGACGAGCTATTTTTGTCTGGAGATAGTAGTAGTAACTCCTGTCCTATAATTTTACAAGAATAATCTGTCCCTGAGTCTGATATTAATACATCATCAACTGATAAAGATCGATTAGACCTATAAAAATATAAAGAAAATGTGACAATGATAATGGTGAAAAAATAGATTTGGTATAATGAAATATATATGATGCATCATTTAAAAAAAATTAAATATTGGACATATTTCAATTTTTTATACTAGGTACGTAATATATATTTGTAGCTATTTTATCCAAATTTGTTTTGAGAAGAAAGAAAAAATAACAAATTACTACACTTAAATATTTCTAACATCATATTTTACTTAAAATTATAATATTCATAACATTTTGAAACCCTTACCCTCTTTTTGGAATCGACTGGGTGTTTAAAATTCTCTGCTCGTTTAAATTAAATATCATCAATGACGACTCCATAACTTTGCTTTGTTCTGTTGCTCCCGAACCACTTGCACTGTCATTGAACGTCTGTGCTGATGGGTTTATATAATCTATCTTATTTTCATGGTTATGTAAACATCTTTTAGCCCTGAAAAATATCACATAATATATAAGTAAAGCGTTTTACAGATACTACACTAGATTCCAGAAAAGTCCGTCCTTGCAAGTTGACATGTAACAAATAAAAATCATATGTAGGTACTTACATGATTTTTGCGACCATGTCGTGACCTCTAGCTTGCATGTACTTCTTATATTTTTTTTACGTATGATTGTTCTGTTTTTATTTATTCCCCATTTTGGGGTATTGTTTTACGATTACGATTTATATCAGTAAACAACAATCAGTTTTAACCCTAAAACGAATCTTAACGAGATAAAAACTATAATGCAATAATGAATATTAACTTAGCAATAGATTATGATTGATAACAAACTTAAAATTTGTGGAAACGGGGAAAAACAAAGAGGATCAAACGCAGCACAGGTCCTTCTCACGGTAGAGCTCAGCGAGCACTGAAGAAAGTGAACGAGTGTGACAGCGCTATAGCCCGAACGTACAGAGCAGCAGTAGCACACGCGATAACAATAGTGCGCGCAAATCTCGACCTTACCGTCACTTGACGCGCAATTCATGTAAAAAATCGTAAAAAAATAACTAGAGTACCCAACTGAAAAATGATAACAGGTAATTTAAAATAAAACGTTTCACATTCAGAGAAAAATCGTGGTTAGGATACGTTGAACCATTGAGGAGTAAAATTAAAAAAAGGGAAATATAAGACGTTACTTTGGAATTATTTTCTATCGAGAAAATTTTATCCAATTGCGTTTTCCATAACACATAATTTGAAGAATATGCCCAAGATTAATATAGTCTGAAACCAGATCTTTATATATTGTAGTTGTGTCATAAAATGAAATGAAAAACCCACTCCGATGTCGGTATATCCCCTTAAAGACTTTATCTCGCAAGATAGACATTCCTATTTTAGAACGCTGCGCGTGAACAGCTGTTTCACGAACGACTTTGCCTCAAAAAACGCCCGTATCTCGGTGCGTTAAGGTTCACGCATTTTTTTTTAAACTCAAATATTTCCCAAACTAATGGTTTATTGGGAAAAGTGGTTCAGTATAATCGGTAGAATATGTTAAAGGTAGGTCTTTTTTTACCCGGTATATATTTTTTTATAATTTTTAAACATACCGTTATGAGAAATAACTTTATCAATTGATTAATTTTCGGATGACGCTGGGGAGAAGCGCCTTAAAAGTCATTGACTTATTTTAAAATCCGTACAAATCACAAACAATTTCTTATCAAATCGTATCTATTATTTATTTACTTTATCATAAAGATATCTTAATTAAACACTCGTGTGTAGATAGACGATAATAAATTGTTACTGCTAAAGTGTAACGTCAAGTGAATGTTAACATTAGCTGGTGCAATTGTCAAAAAATTTTTAAATAATACACAACGATTTTAGAAAGTTTGTAAATTTCTTGTCGGATATACTTACTTGTTATAACAATATATAAGACATTAAGAATACAAATTAAATTAAGGCAATGTGATACATAAATAAAAAAAATATATAAATATACTTACTTATACATATGTATGTCTACCAATTCGCTTAGATTAAGTTATGTTAAGGTGTGTTAATTTGAAAACCATTCCGAGATTTAGGTTTAATAAGCCGTATTTTAGAACATTTGGTCTAAAAACCTTATGATGATGAATAGTTTTCGGCTTGGCGATTATTTTATCAACACCCCTTATAACATATATGTGGGCCACGCCCCTTAGCATAATGTTTAATCGCGCACGACGTGCCAGGAGCGTGACATAATGTCAGCATCGTGTCACGCTTCCTGCACCTGTGATTCAACTAAGTTGCGTCGCGCCCGACATTATACTACGGGGCCAGGTTCACTACGATGATAATAAAGAAAACCATATCCAAACCCGTTAAGTGGTTCTCGAGTTAAAAAGGAACACAGACAGACAAACATAAAAAGAAAATGCATTTTTGGCCTCAGTACAACATTAATGAATAAGCAATAACCCATTTCATTTAAAACAAAGTACGGGCACAACTTTCTTATTATTAGATACTTGTAGATATTATTCAATATTACAGTAACTTTAGAATACTTTAGATAACAATTTACTATCTCTTCAGTTATCATCACAATTGTTATTCATTTCAATTCAATATACCGTGATAAGAAGATCAATAAATAACTCGGGGACCTATTTCAAAAACTACTATCAACAGTTATAAATAACACGCATGGAAACAAACCACGGACATTATACTCGTATTGACTCGTGTGCGATAAAATAACACACAGTGAAAAATTGCACATTTATTGGCTTTACATTTATTAGCCCGAGAGCTATGCGAGGGCCTATCAAAAAACTGCAAGCCCATGTTCTAATATGTGGTAGTTTAAGGCCCTTAATACCGCCATATGGGTACTTTCTAAAGCCTACTCCTCTTTTATGGCCAAACCAAAAATATTGAAAAAATGTATTATGGATTATCAACTCCAGGACAATATATGCAACATTTTTCTTTTTCTTACCACCAAAACTTCTATATGGAAAATTGTTTCAACTGAATGGTGTTTTTTGGCTTGAATTTCCTACTGCTCCTAAGCGGCTTAGGTGATTTAATTCATTTATGATTTGATAAATAGATAAACTTGATAGCTATAAATATAACATAGAATTATTCAATCGAACAATGACGCCCATGTAAAAGTATTATTTTCTCCTATTTTGCCCTTTCAAGGACGCAGCGAGCGTCGTAACAGCCACCACGCATTGTGCACTGATTTGAACGTTATTTCAATGTCGTTTCCGTCGATATTCATACAGACAAACATCGAGCTGCTAATTTGGCGACGGTAATCGCCTTAAAGGGTGTACGCTGTACATGAGTCAGCACAGCACCCACTCCCAAGGTCAGGTAGTGGAGCACCTGTGCGGTGGTGGCGTACTTTGAAGTTTGTTAAACTATAAAATGTACTACAAAATTAATCCTGAATTCCCATAACTTAATTTTAAAAAGTTTTTTAATTTTTTTTAATTTACTTTTTTAGGACATAGTTTTCATTATTTTGGTATATAAATAAACCAATATTTTATGTTCTATTTTCTTCCATAACTATATTATACTTATGTTCTTCCATAACTATATAATATAAAAAATTGAAAATATGCTAAACATTAAATTATTAGAAACAAATAAAAAATACAATATAAAAAAAACTACAAAATTAATCCTGAATTCCTATAACTTAATTTTAAAAAGTTTTTTTTTTAATGTACTATTTTTGGACATAGTTTTCATTATTTTGGTATATAAATAAACCAATATTTTATTTTCTATTTTTTAGAGAATTGTTGGTTATTTATGACGTCACTTGAAAATTTTTAACATTGTACAGATTGTAATGTGTGATTGCTTATAAAAAAAAGGGGACTGTCTCTGTATATCTACTCATCTGTCATCCATCTGTCAAATCAGTCGGCATCAATTTTTTATAAATTTATCTTGATATCAAAGGACACATTTCTAAACAGCCATTTCTCAAGTGACGTCACACGAAGGCAAATGGAAGTTGCAGTTTTCATCATCATGAGGTATTTTAGACCAAATGTTCTAAAATACGCGGCGTATTAAACCTAAATCTCGAAATGGTTTTTGAATGAAGACACATAATTTAATCTAAGCGAATTAGTAGAACTAGTTTAAAGTACAAAAAACTTCACACATGATAGCATTATTAACGTCCATCCAGCGCAAAGGTCAAATAACTTATAAGTTTAACTTTATCGTTATAAGTAACTATTTCTTACAAATATTTCTTTAGCAAGAAATGTGTGATGTTTGTGAAATATTTATAAGAAATAGTTAGTATTTGGAAAGGATAATTTTAACTAAATATAGAGCATATTTGTCTATAAAATATTAAAATATTATTAATAAATAATATTTGGCTGATAGCTGATAGCCAAGCATAAACTGGCTTTTCCAAAAATCAGACTCGCCAAAGTGAGTACCTCTTTCGTAGTATAAGATTTTACAATAAACTTCCAAAAGAGGTCCTTACTTTGTCAGAGAATAAGTTTAAACAGTATATTAAGCAGGGCCTACTGAAAAAGGCATATTATAAAATAAATGAATATTTCGATGATGGTGAAGCATGGTGTTATAGTGATACTGATTGTGATGATAGTAGGTAATACGAGTAATTTAATTAATTAGTATAATTTCCTAACTATTGATTCCTCTAAAGAGTTAACATTAATTAATTACAGATGTAAAAGGAAATAGACTATATGAGACAGGTAGGCAAAGATATATATGTTTTTCTTTTTTCATTAACCTGAATTCCTGCTGTCTTGTATTTTCCTATCCCTTGGTTAAAGTAGATATAAGTAATTTGATGTATTGTATAGTATAAGTTAATGTTAAAAAAAATACATGATCTTGCCAAGTTTCTTGCCCGTTCTTCTTAGCAAGACTAATCGAATGGGCGGAGGTAAGCATGTATTTATATAATGTAACCTATTACTATGTAGTATATAGGATGGGATTTGGTCGGCCGCCTGGATTCGTGCTGGGGGCTCGGTTGGTGATCATTGAACCTTGTTCCTGGTCCCTGGCCGGGTCTCCGGTATGGGTTCGGGCGGTTGATTGGATTTCACCTTGTATAATAATATTTTACCTATAATTTTAATCGTATATATATTGCTACATAAATAAAATAAACATTTAATTAAATAAACACATAATAAAATAAATAAATAAACACATTAAATAAATAAACACACGGCATTGGAATGGAGACCACGTACAGCAAAGCGCAGCGTAGGCCACCCTCGTGCCCGCTGGACTGACGATCTGAAGGACGTTGCGGGTGGCGGCTGGATGAGGATGACTGAGGACCGCCAAGAGTGGCGTAATATTGGGGAGGCCTATGTCCAGCAGTGGACGAATACGGGCTGATGGATGGATGGATGGCTATAAAATCCCAAAAAGAAGAAGCAAAGAAGTAAGGTAAACAGAGCATCCAGAGTCGGGGGCAAAAGTTAGTTAGTAAATAAATTGCAATTTTATTGTAATTTTAATAAATTGCAATATTATTGTAATGAGTTTGGAAAAAATAAATATGCAAAGCCGAATTTCATACAAGAATAAGTCGCCGAGTATATCGTTCTAATCTGTAAATCACGATCTGACACCGATATTTTGTCTTTTTTTATATGTTACGGTACAATCTAACTTTCCGCAAGTCGGAATTCTGCCTGAGTATTTTTTTGAATTCTAGAGCATCATTGCCATAGAATTGATATTGCTGAATTTGGTTGACTTTTTTTGGGTGACTTTGGTTGATGTATCCAAATTAATACTGGAGACTTTGTAAGTGATAATTTGATCAGTAACAAGGTTTACAAATTTAAACTTCCTATCATATATTGACTCGGGATTGTTTTTAATTAAATTATTAAATTACTTCAGGTGTACAAATAATATTTTTCGTATTTTGAAAAAAGTGTCATTGTACCTTGGTCCTAACCTTTACCGAGTCTTCAGTATTAATTTCGTTATATCAATCAATGTCACCTTACGTAATACCAATCAAAACTAAAAAAATATATTTAAAATATATTTATATAAAATATACTTTTTGCTTAGCAACGACAATAGCCGTAGAGCTTTCGTGGTACAGCAGCTCCGGTAACTACCTATATATTTGTAAAAAACCTAGACACTTCAAGAGACGGTGGACCGCAATACTTCCCTGCAACACGAAACAAACCGGCTTCCATAAAGTAAACGTGTACTTCATAAATCAAGAATGAGTTTACATGACATTTTCAATCGGTAATATAATGTTCGCTTTCCGTTTTTATTCCCACGCAATAGAGTTTAAAATAGCACTCTAAGTATTTAGCAGAAATATACTAGTACATATAGTCATATACCTAAGGCAATGCTGTTGTTTTGTAATTGAAAAGGACAGACATAGATATAAAAATAAATAAATAAATAATAGCTTTATTTCCAAAAAAGTTACTAAAAATAAGCCACATAGTTTTTACATTAAAAATTTCAACCTAGTTTACAGTTAGACAAATACTTAGTCATTTCTTAGGTAAACTAAAATTATGAACTATGAAATATAAATCCTTGGTAACTAAGCGAAACCGAAGGATCTGTATTTCAGGTGCCAATTCTTAATCACCTCGAAATTATTGTCTTTGGTTATGCTTTGTGAGGAGTAACTAGTGCTACAATACTGGGATGTTGCTATACTGTGTTTTGTACTGCAGTAGTGATCTGAACTGTGTGACTAGTGGACGTTAAATATTGGTATCTTTTTCAATTAATCGATGTATTTCGAAGAAATTATTGTGTTGTGACAAGAAAAATATTTACCTTTATATTAATTCACAAATAACCCTTTAGAAAATGCTGTTTTTTTGTTAAAAAATAATATATGAGTTTTCAAAAAGACAGATTTCACGCAAGCGATGCATCGGTCAAACTTTATACCCAAAACCAAAACCAAGTATATGACAATTCGAAGTGAAGTGGATGTGAGATGACGTAGTATTTTTTTTCTTTTTTGTGGAAATGACGTCTTGGACTAAGGAACTGGATGAGGCCGCAATTTTAGCCACAAGGAGGGGCTACTGGCATGTGGTCTTATTTTATTTACTATGTGGTTTGGCTGCCATACCTACTTCGTTTTTGGTATTTTCTCAGGTAAGTTTATTTATTAAATCGTCCTAGCCATAAGGCTGTATGTACATGGCAAAGGACCGTTTGTATCTTTACACAAAGTTCACGTGAGCTAACTGGCAGGAGGCAATTGAACCTAATGATTGTACTGAAACATGAAAGATCTGGCTTTAGGAAAAATTTCAAGTACGCGGCTACAAAAAATTGGGAACAGCCTGCCTCCCCCTTTATGTGAGCAATGTATTAGACTTGTAATATGTGTCTATGATGTACATCCAATCCAATTCATCAGCCAATATCGGTCCACTGCTGGACATAGGGCACGCCACATTTTTCTATCCTCGGCCATCCTCATCCACCCACATACATTGAAAAAAAAAATTTTTTATTCTAATTCTCACACGTTTAAGCGAAACTTTAAAAAATTCTCTTGGAAAAAAAAAACAATAAAGCAGCTAAGTTTAAGATCATTGCAGTATAAAAACGCAGAAAGAAAACTAAATCTGGATGTGAGGAGCTCTGAACCGGGATTCGCACCCGGGACCTCTCGCTTATCAATCGCCCGGTAAGCGAGAGGTCCCGGGTTCGAATCCCGGTTCAGAGCTCCTCACATTCAGATTAACTTTTCTTTCTGCGTTTTTATACTGCAATGATCTTAAACTTAGCGGCTTTCTTGTTTTTTTTTTCTAAGAGAATTTTGTAAAGTTTCGCTTAAACGTGTGAGAATTAGAATAAATGTTTTTTTTTGCAATGTATGTGGCTGGATGAGGATGGCCGAGGATAGAAAAATGTGGCGTGCCCTTGGAGAGGCCTATGTCCAGCAGTGGACCGATATTGGCTGATGAATTGGATTGGATGTACATCATAGACATCAATCGCCCGGTAAGCGAGAGGTCCCGGGTTCGAATCCCGGTTCAGAGCTCCTCACATCCAGATTTACTTTTATTTCTGCGTTTCTATACTGTAATGAATGATATAATGTTAATTTATATCTCCTTGCGATGGATAAATCGCCAAGTGTTCAAACAATTTATTTCTATCATAGTTTCTTAAAGATTTAACATTTGACATTTTTAATTATGGTTTTTATATTTTTTTCCTTATATTAATTTCAATTTCTATTTTGTTTTAAATTTACTTGTGTTGCTTAAAAGTTGTTTGATCTACATATTTTCTTAATTAAGTTGTAATTATTTTATGTATCATCTATTTATTATGAATTTGTAATTTTGTATATTAAGTTCAGGATCAGCTGAAAATCAGCGCTGCGCAGATACGTTTTTAGAGTTCCGTACCTATATTGCAAAACGGATCATTATTAATGTCACTCGCTGTCCGTTTGTCCGTCCGTATGTCACAGTGTCTATCTCTGACACGGAATGAGGTAGAGACCTGAAAATTTTATATTTTGTGTAAAATGTTGACCCGAAATTTAATATTGTATTGACCATTAAATTAAATAATTTTTCAGGGGGCTCCCAGATATGAAAAACAAGCAGAAAAAGTTTTTTTTTTACAATTTTACAATTTATATTTTTTCATCTTCAAAAATAAAGAAATGGGGAGCGTCAAAGTTGTCAGTTTTGGACCATTTTGTTACGGTGTCTATCTCAAAAATTTATAATAAATATTTAGTGCTACGTACACAAACACTCGACCAACTTAATTTAGCAGTTTTGTTTCATGCATTTTGTAAGTTTGCTCAGGGCGTGAGTTCTACTCGCACTTGACTGTTCTTTCACAAGCTCACAGCACAAGCTGAGCTGTCTCCTTTTTGTTTAAATTACTTTTCGTGTTTTATTATGTATTATTTTAAATGCATTTTACTATATTTTAGAAATGTCTAGTGTTTGCATGGTACATAATTAATATGAACGTTTTCTGTAAATAGAGAGTGCTGATTTTTTTGAAAACATGTTTGGATAAATTTTCCTCGTTAGAAATAATTGTTGAAATGAGGTCTTCAAACACACTTTTTCTCCTCGTTTGACGAATAGGAACCATATACAGAACTCAAACATATTTTATTAGGTGTGTTTTAACAATATCTAGAGATATGATATTTGAAATTTTGCTAGCTATTTTAGTTTTTTTAATAAAAATATAAAACCAACTTTTTTTCCCTTCTGCCCTGGATCCACCCCTCTCGCACCACGCGATTTTTCGCTTGGAGTGACAATGACAAAAATAAAATTCGCATAGCCTCTTAACTAATGGGCCTTCCAAACACATAAGTAGGTATATACTATAAGTATATAAGTATCTACTTCATTCCAGACTAACATAACCTAAAATTAAAATGAAACTATATCATGAAATGTGTGTTTCTATAATAAATTAATTATTCGTAAAAAGTTTATATTATAAAAATTAATCAAAGGTGGCTAGAAGTTATGGGGCATAAATGAAAAAAAAACATCATTTTAGTTTTAGGTTATGTTTAGTCCATTGCTATCTGGAATATTTATCTCGATAGTACAAGCACGTTTCTCCACCTGGCAGCTGTCATCATAATTTAATAAAATCGAGGCTATTTGGGGTTCCGTTCAGCTACTGACCCCTCCGATCAATCAACTCCTAAACTAGGTTCCTTAGAATTGAGATTTATTGTCTCCTTTTAGAATAAAGATGAACTGTTGATATAGTCCAGTCGGTAGAACGATGGACTATCAACCTTGAGACCCGTATTCGAATGCTGCCGGTCTAGAATGCACCAATGAGCTTTTTGGAAATCATGTGCGTAGTATTCGCATAATATACTTACCACTATATGGGAAAGGTAGACAAAAGGTAGTAAGTAAGTATTTTTTCCTCCTTCAAAACATACATTTTTCTTGTCTTGTATTTTTTATCTCTTTATTCAAATAAAGTATAGGCTTACTATGTAACTTTGTGCACATTTGTTTGTTTATAATAAAAAAGAAGCATGATCTTGCAAAGTTTCTTGCCCTTCTTCTTAGCAAGATTGTTTTTAAGTTTTTGGTGAATGACAGCTGTAACATTTGATGTCGGTTACTATTTTTTGTTATAAGTTTATTTTATTTAACAATTTTTTGTATTGAGGGGGTAGATTATGAAATATGGGTACTTTTTGCAAACGCGCTGTTGATATGAGACGAATTTCAAGTGAAATAACCACGTTTAATTAGCTTCCCGCTATAAACACCCTAACACAAGCTGGTTGCCGCAATCTAAAGTTATGTGCTCTCATCCGTTGAGGAGTTCTATGGTGATGAAGCCAGGATCAAAATGTCAGGTAGAATAATATCGATTTTCAATTAATACCCTACAATCAACATCCTGGTACAAAGCGATTACAAAACTGTAACAAAGCCTATTTCTGAGGACCTTGATCAGATCTTGAAAGAGTACTCTTACAAACAAAAAATAATAATTTAAATCGGTTCAGAAATGACAGACCAAAAAAAGAATACAGTAGAATTGAGAAACTCCTCCTTTTTTGAAACCGGTTAAAAAGAGAGTGTTCACAGCTCTATTGACAACTTGGAAACACATTTGAAACCCAGGGTCGGATTTAGAGGACTGGAGGCCCTGGCGCAACAAGGGAGTAGAGAGTCCCTAATTATTTTTTGAATAGATTAAAAGGATCAAGTTTTACAATAATTTATTGCGAGATAAATCACTTTTCATACAGTTTTAGTTTTACTTTTATTTTTTTAGTTAATTTAAAATTATAATTTTTTTTATTTTATTTATTGCACTATTTGTACCTTTACAAACATAATTTACAACACATTTTCATATAAAAGACAGGCATTGTGTACAAATGCGGCACTTATTGCTAATAGCAATGTCTTCCAGGCAACCATCTTCTAAAATTATTTAGAATATTAGTCTTTTGTTTTTTAACAAGTTGCTTCGAGCGCTATTAAGGCAAGTGTCCCACAGGGGCCACAGGCATGCTGTGTTTGCTTATAATTGGAAAATACACTTGTACATATGTGTGTTTGTTTTTATATATTATCTTTTGTAAGTGTCATTTCTGTTGGCAGACCAATAAAAATAAATAAAAAATAAATAATTTAAAAAATATGCAAGCTGAAAGGTTGTTCTTGGATGTTATTTTTTTTATAATTCTGTGTGTATACCGGTTTTGGTAAAAAAAACTCAATTTCTATTATGGGGGCCCCCTCTCGTGTGGAAGCCCCGTGGCTGTAGCCCCGGTTGCATAAATCATAAATCTTTATTGCTGAATATGAGTATTAACAATGGTGTTAAAAATAAAAGGCACATACATATTCGACCTTGTCGATATTGCAAATAATTAGAACATGCATGACATTATTATCTATTTACAATTAAATCTAATATCACTTACAATGTAATGCAAATAAAATAAAATAGTACATAATGAAATAATTTAACAATTAATTGAATAAAATATCCTTATCATTTAAATATTCGACAACAGACTAGTAGCATTTTTAATCAAAAACATTTTGATTTTGTTTATGTACACACTATCGCTAATTATATTTTAAATGTTATTAGGTAGTTTGTTATACACTTTAATTGTCATCTGTTGGGTGTTATCACTGAGGGCCTTAAGTCCCCTAAATCCGGCCCGGACCCCTCGGGGATATTATAGAGGTATATTGTGTCGTGACGATACGTAATTTATTGATGTAGGTCTCCATTACCAAACTCTTTCGCTTCTTCCAAATTTATCAATTGATACAAGTTCTTGTATACTGAGTATACCCTCCTGCGGTGGTCAGTAGCCTAAGCATGAAAACATCTCCGATAGTCGTTCATAAACTCACACCGAGTTGGGTTTCCTACCCGGGTCGCAACACTAACCCGTTCAATAATGAACTCGCGTCTCAACACCGACCGTTCAAAAATGACAGTGTCGCTACACTGGTGTCGAATTTTCCAACATCAACTCTGAGCAGGGTTCGCAAGGTTCGTATAGGCTCCAAACGTCACCTAACATTCACGTAAATTTTCGTAAATGAAATGACGTTAATTTTTGTACCGAGGGGGTCCTCTCAACGTTATTATACTAAATATAATGCAAAAATGACAACTGACGTTTGGAGTGTCGCTACATGACGAAACCCGTTCAAAAACTCAGCGTTACAACCCCAGTGTTCCTACCCAGCCCTAGGTTATTTAATGAACGCACTTCCGTACAGTTGAGTTTGAAACTAAACTTAGGTTGCCATACGTAGCTGTTAGTTCCGCTACTGTCCGCTTGGAGCGGTATCCCAGATTACATACAATTTTGATGTAATTTGAAACGTAACTATACGGAGATGTTTTCATGCTTTGGTTGAGTCCAACGTCACTTCATATACTGGCAGGATTTTGTCGCTAAAAATCAGAATACTAGAGAATACCAGAACGAAAAACTTTAAACGAAAAATTACAAAAAAAAACAATAAAAAACCTACTTGACTAAAACGTATGAAACTAAGAAAAAAAAAATTATTAGGGATTTCATATTATAACTTATACAAGAGTTTTATGCTTTTCAATGATTCAAATCAAACCTGCCTTTTTTTCTCTAAAATAAGCTCTTTTTTAGGGTTTCGTACCTAAAGGGCAAAACGAAGTCATATTAATTTCACTCTATTGTTTGTCGTCCGTCTGTCTGTCCGTCCGTATGTCACGGGTCTATATGTCGTAGACGGAACGAGTTACAGACCGGAAATTTGAATATTTTGTGTAGGATGTTGACCCAAAACCAAAAATTTTATATAAAATTCAATTAAATTATTTTCCAAACATGAAATAGCAGCAAAAATCGTTCTTTACACCCTGGCTTATATGTTGTTTCTATTTAAACAAAAATACTGAAATGTGATTGTGGAAGAAAAAAATTAGTGATCAACTTAATTTTGCAGTTTTATTTCAGACATTTTGTCGGTTAATGTATGAAATAAATCTGCTAAATTAAGTTTGTAGCTTTAATTCACTTTATTCATGTCTATTAACTCATAATGTGCTAAGTTGTTAGTTTTACAATCTAAGAAAGAATCTGTTAATGTGTCGGAAGCCTGCTTTGGGTATTATTAGTCCCAATTTTTTTTTCTCTATTTTTGTATTTTACTAACCCTAGGATAGGCCTAATTAAGTTTTTCTGTAATACTAACCATTTATTTAAGTAAATAAATAAATAAATAATGCTACGGAACCCACAGGTCTCGCGACCTACTCGCACTTGACCGGTTTCAAGCTGCTGTCTGCCCCCGTAAACATGACTAGCTCCCATAAAGCTTGCGACCATGTGATACCTCATCAGTCATCACCATCATCAATCATTTAGGAGCCTATTGCTAAACTTATTGGTCTGAGGTTAATAATTATAGTCTATGGGTATCGAATCATAGTGTATCTTCGCTAACGAGTATCGAGATCGAAACTCATGCTGGGCCTACAGGTGAGATCTAATAAACATTTGTCGCATTAAAACATTAAGGCGAAATGTCAAAGTTTTTGCGTCCCTGTTACTCCATATGCGAAAAAACCCTAAATGCGAGAGGGATGGATTCGTGAAAAAGTAGCAAAATGTCGGTTTTTTTTAAATATGTACTAAAGTTGCTATCAAAATTTCGTTTAACCCCTAGATACTGTTAAAAATCCAGCAAATAAAATATAATCGCAATCCATATGTCATTCCAAATTGTTAAACCAGGAGACATGGTGTAGAAAAAGACTTTGTTTCAGTAAATATTTTTATCAAGTCGAATTTCTCCAATTACGTTTCTGTTTAACGGATCCCTAGAAAAATAATCCAAAATAATATACTATTTTACCGAAATAATATCTTCTTTACTGAAGTACATATGCAAGTTATAAAAGTGTAGATTTTTTTTCCGTAGCGCCTTAACACGCACGCATTGCCGCAGCGATGACGTGTGCAACGGGTTGCGAAGAGTTATAAATGACCATTTCTTATGACTTTGGCAAGCATCGAGCATCACAAATAATTTCCGAACCTCTCTGCATCGTATTCGTAAACAAACCTCAAACCTATCTGTTCCGGTGGCGAAGACTGTCACACAGTGATTATAGAAGCCATTTTAGTTTGGCCCACCGGTACATATAAGTTTGTGGCTCTGTATGTTATCTGTCATTTTGACAGGTAAACAATGGTCGTTTAACACACATCCATCGCCGCAACCCGCTGCACAGTTCATCGCTGCGGGCCATGCGTGGTGTTACACACGACGATTTGCATGACAATACACGAACGCACGAACATGCACGAACTGAAAGACGAAGCTTATATCATGCATTGAACTAACTGTGCAATAGTGAAGAAGATCAGGTTTTTGTGATGCAAATGTGGCCCTTATGTACTTACTGCGTTCTTTGGAAATGAGAGTATACCTTTGACGTAGGTAATAATGCATGCAGGCCAGATAGAATTCCATACAGGTTGCGGGCATTTAAAACCTATTGAGGCTCTTAATCACAATCAGGCTAAACTTAAAAAACATTCATCATGACGCGATCAACTCAGTTGTGGGCGTGGCCAAATGTCATGCTGTTTCATTTCGCTTAAGGCGATTACCGTCGCCAAATTAGCAGCTCGATGTTTGTCTGTATGAATATCGACGGAAACTACATTGAAATAACGTTCAAATCAGTGCACAATGCGTGGTGGCTGTTACGACGCTCGCTGCGTCCTTGAAAGGGCAAAATAGGAGAAAATAATACTTTTCACACGGGCGTCATTGTTCGATTGAATCATTCTATGTTATATTATAGCTATCAAGTTTATCTATTTATTAAAGCATAAATGAATTAAATCACCTAAGCCGCTTAGGAGCAGTAGGAAATTCAAGCCAAAAAACACCATTCAGTTGAAACAATTTTTCATATAGAAGTTTTGGTGGTACGAAAAAGAAAAATGTTGCATATGTTGTCCTAGAGTTGATAATCCATAATACATTTTTTCAATGTTTTTGGTTTGGCCATAAAAGGGGAGTAGGCTTTAGAAAGTACCCATTTGGCGATATTAAGGGCCTTAAGGTGCACGCTCCATGAAACTTGCGAGGACAATACAATCGTACCGATTTCGTCCCCGGCGCAAAATTGAAAACTTGTTTCAGGAAAAAACACATTTTATATTGTTTGGACGTTTTCAAACATTATTTTTGGTTATTAATAATCTAGATAACATTTTCAATGTGTAACCGGTATTAATTTTTTGATTTTATCTAAAACAATAAAAGTACATTCGGCTACAGTTTTGGTAAAAAACCGTTAAATTTCACGATTTTTAGTTTGACTTAAACATAGATCTAGATAATGATAATGGACTCAGCCTTAAATATTATAATAACATTCCATAGACACACCACAATGTGGTGACAACGTTTGTATGGAGGGTTAGGTGTGATGACGGTCAAAAACGGTCTTAAACGGTCAAAAAAAAGTGTGAATATAATTATAATAATAAAAATAAAATATAATTTTGTAACTTCAATGCGTAATCATGTAAACATATCTTTTGAAGGAATGGTGTGAATTTTAAATTATTTATTTACAATTGGCTTAACGCTTGGCTACCACAGGGTTGCCTTCTCTGTGGATGTAAGTAGACGTAAAACGGGTGTCCCAAGTGGATTTTTTACTTGCATTTCATAGTTCACGCTCTGGACCACCTCTAACAACCTCTCTCTCGGTGATTCATGTCGTGGCGATATGTTTTTTAAATGTTTTAAATATTATTATACCTAACAACACAAAAGAAACTACATAATTTAGATCTGTTAATCCCAAAAATAAAATGCAAAAATGTTAGTACTGAAAATTGTTTTCCCTTCAAATTCTCTATAGAAAACGGCAATTTCATATTATGTAAAGACCTAATATTTATTCTATAATGTATGAGAATTTTATTAGAACTCCAACTAAACGCAGAATAATCGCAAAATATTACGCAAAACGTGCTAAGGTGCGCCGCGGCCGACCTGGGGGTCGACTGTCCGCACAAAGTGGGTTTTTGCAACTAATTTGTGAGATAGGCTCGCTTGTAGCCGCCGCCCGGGTTAGTTGGATATCTAAATGGATACTATTGCAAATGAAAAAATGGACACAAAACTTTCATTCATTCATTCCAGGTGTTCACAAACGCGACCCCAGAGCACTGGTGCGCTCCACCTCCCGAGATCCAAGTGCTGGGCATCTCTGACGAAGATCTCCGAGCCCTCCTCATACCTCCAGCTCGAGACAATGGGACCTTCGAGTCGTGTGCTGCGTATGACGTGGAACCGAGAGCGCTCTATGCGGCGCTATCTGAGTATGTCGATGAAAGGTAACTCCAGGCCTCGTAGCACAGTGTTTAATCGCGCGCGATGCCACTGTTGAATCACAAGTGCGAGGAGCGCGACACGATGTTTTTGCGATTAAACAGTACGTCACCACAAAATAACCACTTACAGAATGTTTACTCCGCATAACTAGCGAAAACAGTCTCGGATCTCGGAGATATTCGGGTGAATGCTAATACGAAATTCTGCCGAAATCATCATACGTACGCGTTTATGCAAGTGTGCGTCTGTTTTCGCTCCGTCGTCGAGTCGGCCTTCTGGTCGTCACGCTTTCCGCACTTGTGATTCAACTAGTGGCTCCGCGCGCGATTAAACACTATGCTACGCCCGCAGGGGGCGTCTAGCATAGCAAACCATATCAAGCTTTAACTGCTCGATACCTCATGTCTATCTTTCTCGAGGTAGATCCACAGAGTGAGAGAGAGCACTGTATCACACGCTATCGAGCTCGATATGGTTTGCTATGCTAGACTAGCTGATAGAGTTTGCTACTCTACTACGTTTAGCGAGACGATGCAAAGCGACACCCGCGTCAACAGAAATGCCACCACGCCGTCGGCCGCCACGACTCTCGAAACAAAAGAAACCGCCGCCCTCTTACTGCTCGTGACCTGTCAATTTTTTTTAGAAGCAATAAATTATATCTGATTTCAGGGAAGGTAAATAAAAAGTGCAATCCTTTAAAAAAAAGTATCCTTTATTCAAGGGTGTTCAATTTTTTTTTGAAAATAATATCAATGCAGCAGACGGTAGGGACTAGGAAGGGCAGGCTTGAAATCCTTTTGTGAAACTGTATTTTTGTACTCTTTGCACAAACACAAACGCACATCTGCGTACAAGTCATACATTTTCCCTCAGACTTCTTTACGGCTGTGTTTTCGCTGGCTGATATTTTCAGTCTACGTCTAATTTTACGTAAAGATTGAAATAAAGTATTTTCACGTACTTTATTGGTATTCAAAAGCATAAATACAGAGACCCAAAATAACGCAAGATACTTTATTTTAAAGTACGGTTGGACACCCTACCTAAGCATGAAAATATCTCCGTATAGTTGCGTTTCAAATGACATCAAAATCTGGAATCTGGGAAACCGCTCCAAGCGGACATTAGCGGAACTAACAGCTACGTATGGCAACCTAACTTATACGGAGATGCTTTCATGCTTAGGCTACTGACTCTTGTACCATGATAATCATGTGTAGTTGAATTTTATAACAGAATCGGAAGTATCGTTTTCTAAAATTAAGTATCATAATACTGAGGGGTGAATGGAACGCTTTGCATCGTATCGCCAAATACAGTGTAGTATAAACGTGGTGAAGTGCCGCTCTCTTTTTGCATGTGTACTATTAGTTCGTTTATTGGTGTTGCTGCTAGGTTTTTAGTGCGTGAGAAATATGAGGATGTGCGCTGATTTATAGTTTCTTCGTTTGTGTTGGTGAGGAGACATCTGAACACGAAGTACTAGAATAGTAATGCAAATCTGCGTGACCGCTTTGAGTACCTCTATTCGAGGGACAAGCAACACAGATCTCACACTGTCTCACTTCTGAGGACCCCGTCGGACAATACTGGTGCCTTCGTCAACTCTTTCATGGTAGTGTCGATCACGCTCTGGAACTCACTACCACTCACAATTCGTAGTAGTCCAACTATTGGCATTTTCAAGAAGAGAATTAAGAAGTATTTCTTGTAATTATTTCCTTTTACTAATATTAGTATATGTATAATAATGTTACTATTCATATTATACTATTCACAATTATTTTGTTTTGTTATAACATTTATTATTTTTATGAAGTTTATTATATATATACACTAAATAAAATAAAATGCAATATATAAACTACATTTAAAGACAAACTAGTCAATTAATAACATTTATTTACATTTTTTTTTAAATTTTTAGTAAATAAATTCTTATATATTTTTTTATAAGTATTTATTTATTTTATTTGATATGTATTACAGTTAATTTATGTAGACTGGTATTTATTTCAGTTATTTTTTTTTTAGCTCACAGCTTTTAAACAGTTTTTTGTCTTTGTGCACTTATGAAATACTCACTTTTTGTTATATCGATTATATCACCAAGGGTTTGCTGATAGAAATCTGTTTCAGAGATAAGCTCGCCTTTTGCCTAAACTGTAAGATTACTGATACTTGTAATACGTTTTATTCTTGTGTGCAATAAGGGATTTTGAATTGAATTGAGACCCTTGATCTGAGGTCGTGTAACAAGCCTGCACGTTGGGCTAGTGTGCGTGCCTGTCGGAGCATGTCGTGCACACACACTCTTGCATGTTTTGTGGATAGTTCACACAAGCAAACCAGATAAGTCTGGTTTAAACTATATCTAACTAACCATGTACAATCTCCTTGTTGAAGATCAGAGGTGGTGAGAGAAGGTGGGTCCTTACGCCTGGTGCGGATCAGGCAACTTGTCGCTGCCACTGACAAGCAAGACCGACAGGAACAGGTATACTACTCTCTCTCTTTCCCTTCAGCCCTTGACTCCTCCACGGAGCCTAGAGCTACAAAATACTACCAGAAGGCCGACTCAACGATGAGACGGAGCGAAAACAAACGCACACATGCAAAGACGTATGATGATCTCGGCAGAATTTCGTATTGGCATTCGACCGACTTCATCCGAGATCGTCGTACGTACGCGTCTATGTATGCGTGCGCCTGTTTTCGCTAGTTATGCGGAGTAAACCTTCTGTAAGTGGCAAAATAAACTTGAGACCCCACTTTTCCTGTCTTGCCTGCAATCGCTCATACCACAGGTTATTTTTGCATCTCTCTCGTCGAGTCTCAAGTTGACTTGGCCGTATTGTACCTCAGTATAAAGACCCATGTAAAGATCTGCTAAATACGGTGAATAAAAAAAATATAGAGGACTCATTTCGAACAAAGTGTCATTTGAAAATGGCACGAGAGACTGAAAAGGGCAAAAGGCTCATGATTGGTTCGTACTGTTGTCATGTTTGAGACCCTAAGTCAGCCGTGATTGTCATTGGCCGACGCAAAGACAGTGAATGGTATTGGAGCCATCGCCATACAAAATTGGGTTCAATACACTTTATCGTGGGGTCATATGGCTGTGCGCATACAAATATTCACCACAGTTCGTATTCTTGAAAACAAGCCGAGTATTCATCCTCATCCATCATCCATCAGCCTAGTTCGTCCACTGCTGGACAAAAGCCTTTCCAGGACTTTGCCACTCCCGGCGGTCATCCTGGAAGAATTGCCCATACTCACACACGCTGGGCAGGCGGGTTGGTGAGCGCGGTGCCGGAAAACTCGCACCAGTGACGCCGCAGCCCATCACCAGTCTGTTCCATATAAGGCCCGGCTATTAGGGATGGATATACCTCCATCCATCGGTCCCAGGCATGGTGGGCCTCCTGGTTTTTACCTGTGAGCTGTCCTCTTACTCTCCCCAGAATTACTTCGAGGGGGTCTCCAAGTAAGATGGTGGTACCTGCACAGTTAAGCCCGGCATCAACTCTACCACCTTTTAAGTAAGTATTACTGTATGTATAAATTAGGGATGCATCCGATATCCGATATCGATATCGATACCGATATATCGGCATCGGCGATAATATTTTTATTAACATTATATCATGCCGTATAAAAACGCAGAAAGAAAAGTAAATCTGGATGTGAGGAGCTCTGATCCCGGTAGCGATAAATCTCTCACGGATTTTATAGAAAGCAGAAATAAGAATACGGATTAGTATACGATGTTTGCCGAAGAATACCGAAGAGTGGCGAAGATTCCTACGTGCATAATTTAAATTTACAAACTTATTTTTAACCAACTTTCACCCAAACTTTCATGATTAGAATTTACGCTGTTTGCTTTCAAAGGTTGGCTAGAAGATATAGCAATAAGTGCTGCCTTTGTACACCATGTTCGATTGTTTTATGTTTGTCTGTATTCTTTTTTGTGTAAATGTGCATAAATCGTTATAAATAAAATAAAATCAATTAATTTTGTACAAGTTTGTAAAAATTACAATATATTTTTAGCTAAAACGAGTGAAGGAAGCGATCTTGGATGTTCGGAGCCATGACCCTGTCTCCTGCAGCAACGGCTGGGTATTCCGAACTGAACATTACAGACGGACCCTCGTGACTGATGTAAGTACTCATTATCACGACATGAAACACCGAGGGGGTATCAGAGGTGTTTCGGGGTGTCAACTGTGAAATGCAAGTCACATTCCACAATTTTACTGACGATTATTTCCTTCCACCGTGACGGTTTGTGGATCCTTTCGGCAAAAATATGGAGCCACAGCATGAGGTGAGGCATCGAGTTTTCAACGGGAAGTGTCACTTTAAGCAGAAAAACTCGCAGTGCGAGAGGGACCGACTCAGAGCGAAAGACAAAAAAATAACTTTTTTATTTGTATAAAAATATTTTAGATACATCCTTTCTGCAGGTTTTTTAATGGTTCAATAGGCGATAACTTATACTTTGTACGATTGAAAAAAAAAACGTTCGATTTTTCATGTATTTTTCGTTTTAAATCAAATTTACATTACCAAATTGTATGAATTTGCGGGACATTAAAAAACAATTTAATGGTCACTTTCCTGAAAATTCCACCGTAAAATCGTAAAATATTTTTTTAGCGAAAAACGTACTAAAGTAGTCACAATGTAATAGGTCCGTTTTGACATATGTCATCGCAACGTATCTATGGATGTGAACCATGCAAATCGGTAACTATGTCAACCGATTCTCACGAGAAATCGATTCAAAATATTATGAGTTTGTTATCGTTTGAATTATTTTCATGTTTATTGGTTATAATTTCCAGAATAAACATAATTGCCAAAGTCAACGTGAAAGAAAATATAAACAGTTCAAAAGTAAAGCCTAAAGTCACAAGAAAAAAACACTAAAAACAAACGGGAGCACAACGACTTCCAATATGGTGATAGAAAGATATTTCGGGTGCTAAAACCAGCTTTTAATTTTTTTTCTCTACGAGAAGAATCTGAAATGGAAATTCTTACGTGCCAGTAATATTTTGTAATGTTGTACTTCACTGACCTCAAATTAGATAGAGGTCTGAGCGTTGATATATATAAAATACTGGCCAGTAAGAAAAATATGTAGGCTTCAAGATGAAAAAATTGCTCCATGCCTTATAAAAAAAAATACTGCCATATTTCTTACCAGCCAATCTGTCTATTGATAGGATGACTCATGGAAAACTGCCTGTAAACCAATTCATTAATAAAAAAAATGGGACTTTAAGCAATAAATGCATGTTTTTTATATATTTATTTTTTGTTTTTGTAAACTATAAGTTTAAAAGCTAAGTGGTATGTAACATTATTTAGCACAATTATTATATTATATTTTTCGGTATACGCGACACCGTTACAAATACATGCAAATGTTCAAATCTAAAAAGTTTGTATTTGCAAAAAAAAAGGAAATTTAAACTTGGCTTTTTGTGTACTGGTCTCACAAAAGCTAATTACAGATCATTACAATTATTTTATCAATATTAAAACAAGTTAATTATTTTCACGTGGAATCGAATTGAGTCCGTGAAATTAGGCGATTATCTGGTTACAACACTATTATTAAGAAAAAATTGACTGAGAATGTAACTGTTTTTGAGACATTGTGTAGTAATTCAAAATTGCATTTTATTTTGCAATATGCGTGAAAATTGTACTTGAAATATGTTCCGTGATAATTAAAAAACGTTTATTTATTTTCTTTAAACCCAATAAGTTAATAATTATTTGTTAACCGTTTCATTTATTACATGTAAAGTTATATTCTATGGTCGTTCTTATCTGTCAAAACGGGCCTCTTATTTTGTGGCAACTGTAGGTTTCGGTTATCGTAACAGCCACTTTTAAACAACAATGAAACGTCATAGAGGTCAGTTCTACCATAGAGTTCAGTTCTACGTCAGTTCTTCCATAGAGGTCAGTTCTACCAGGTCAGTTCCATAGAGGTCGGCTCTACCATAGAGGTCAGTTCTACCATAGAGGTCAATTCTACCATAGAGGTCAGTTCTTCCATAGAGGTCGGCTCTACCATAGAGATCAGTTCTACCATAGAGGTCAATTCTACCATAGAGGTCAGTTCTACCATAGACGTCAGTGCTACCATAGAGGTCAGTTCTACCATAGAGGTCAGTTCTACCATAGAGGTCAGTTCTACCATAGAGGTTAATTCTACCATAGAGGTCAGTTCTACCATAGAGGTCAGTTCAAAATTCAATTCAAAATTCAAACCGTATAGATCAGTTCTACCATAGAGGTCAGTTCTACCATAGAGGTCAGTTCTACCATAGAGATTAGTTCTACCACAGAGGTCAGTTCTACCATAGAGGTCAGTTCTACCATAGAGATTAGTTCTACCACAGAGGTCAGTTCTACCATAGAGGTCAGTTCTACCATAGAGATTACTTCTACCATAGAGGTCAGTTCTACCATAGAGATTAGTTCTACCATAGAGGTCAGTTCTACCATAGAGGTCAGTTCTACCATAGAGATTAGTTCTACCATAGAGGTCAGTTCTACAATAGATAAATTTATCTATGGTTATACTCACAGACTTTCATTAAATGTCTGTGGTTTGCTTAGTGTCAGGGATAAAGGGCTCTTAATTTTTAAGTTTGGGCTCTTGCTAATGTTAGTCGATTTAATCTTTAGCCGGCTAAAGTTAAGCACCGCTAACGACTAAAAAAGTAAAAGTAAAGATGAAATAATACAAAATTATTCAACTAAAAGTCAATAGTAGGTGCGACGATGAGTGAAGCAGATCGGAGCGAGGCGACCCCGTAGTTTTAACAGAGATCATATCTGGGGGCACGGCAGTGCCCCCGCCGAGTCTCGTGGAACGGCCGTACCATCCTTTTCTCGGAGCAACTCACGGCACTTTCAACCCCCCTGTATCTTCGTTGTGGGTAAAGCTAGAAGTCTGAAATTTCAGTTACCAAGTTATTAATATACGCAAAGATCCTTCTTGTTAATCGCTTTGCTCATTTGTCTTTTTGTTAAATTATTATTGAATTATTTCATATTTTTGTTTGCTCTTACATTTTAGCCGTTAGTTAGCGGTTACTCTTAAGTTTAGTCGGCTAAAGATAAAATAAACAAATTTCAAGAATTAGCTAATTCCTAAAACTAAGCATAACATTATAACCGGCTAATCTTAAGTTTATCATCAAACCTAACACTAGACAGATGGAAAGCTTTTATTTTTAGCTCGACAGTTGTGCCGATTCGGCTAACACAACTTATTTGACAGGACTAACCTTATTTTGAGCGTCTTGTCCTTGTCTTTTCGATACAGAAAGGAAAAGACAGACCGCTTAAATTAAGTTTAGTCCTGTCAAATAAGTTAAAACGTGTTACACTGAACCGATACCAATAAAGCCGATTCTGAAGGCTTTAATTTTAGTTATAGTGCTGTCAAAACTTAAAATTTTCCAAAGTAATTTAACTTCTGTTTTTGAAACCTAACAACTACTTTGCAATTAAGAAAATTTAGTTTTGACAGCACTAAAACTAAAATTGAAGCCTTCAGAATCAGCTTTAATGCGGGTTGGATTTTGTCTGGATAAAATACATTAAAGTGTGTCTGGAAAGAATACAGTTTTCTTGTTATCAAATAATTTGTTTTATGCATTAAAACAACAACACGTTTGCAAAGTTAATTTTTATCTCCGAACAATAACAAAATGTTAAATTCCTATTTGCTGTATGAATGGATCATAAAATATCTCCTCTCAAAATATAAATAGCATAATTTACAATTCTGCAGTGAAGATAACACAGAATACCTACGATATATGTATAAATAACACAGATAATATGTAACTAGTATATAGGTAAATACCATTTAATTTATCAAAGTTCTAAGACCAATATTAACTCGGGTGAAATTGTTTACTATCAATATACCTACTATAATTGATTAAATTATTTCATTGATATAGTAAAAACGGCACCAAACTTAAGGCGAAAGGATACGCCAACTGCAATTTGGACCTGTCTTTGAAGGCCTACTCCTCCCACACGGGTGGTCCAAAAACTTTCATAAAAATATATGATAGGCATTATTGAGTCAAAAATAAATTTTAAGTTTCATAAACTGTTTTTCTATTGTAAGTTTTGACAAAAAAATCGAAAGTCATCGAAAGTTATTCTCTTACTCCTTCCAAACGCCTAAAGCGATTTTAATTATTATTTCACCAAATTATAGGAAATTTTTAGATCTAAAAATTTAAGTTCAAAATTTTTTTTTCAGTTCATGGCATCCATGTGAAAAGTATTATTTTCTCTTATTTTACGCTAGCCGGAGACGCAGTGGTTGTCGTAACAGCCACTTTTCAAGGCACGCTGAAATGAACATTATTTCAATGTCGTTTTCGTTGATATTTGTACCGACACACATCGAGTTGCTTATTTAGCGTGGTCATACGCCTTAAGAGAATGGCATACCCTAGCAACTTTTTTCATTACCCGTCCAGCACAATTAGTCTAATGGCAAAGACCTTATTTGCTTTTCATAGAGGCGATTATATGTTGGCTCTTTGGCCTCTTGTTCTTGGACGCGTAATACTAGTGATCACGCAGCGAAACAACAAATTGGTGTGTTTTTTGCAAATACTGAAATATTTTGTAGGGAAAAAAATATTGGATTTAGGTAAAATCCCTTCATATTTAAGTATATTGCCTATGTTATAAAAAAAAATCAAGTTGATCCCTTAACCGCGTTTTTGAAACGAACGTTGGAAAACCAAAAAAAGAGGGTGGAAAACGTTTTTTTCTTGACAAAAGTATAAATCTTAATACATTGTTTATAGGTGGAATCCCTATATAAAAGATCGATAAATCAATTATATTTTCTTTAATATGAGGAGAGACCTAGTTTTTTCCAATAAGCCCTTGAAAACCTGGTGTTGTTGATGTTCTAGCGTCAGGTGTCCACTAAATGGGGCGCCGCGCCGCTGAAGTTTGTGTATCTTGAATCTCTGTCTGTCTCTCTCTTTCATGTATTTCTGTCATCTATTTCTCTCTATCTGTCTTGACGAAGCTTCACGCTGTTGTATATGTCGTAAGCTGTTGTATATTACATATTAAAAAAAAAACTTTATTTACATCTGAGTTAAACCGGCACTTAACTGTGGCTTTTATGGTCACCAGCTGTTATAACCACCTTAAGTTTGGCGCAAATATAGAGATACTAAAGCAGATTCTGAAGGGCTTAAATTTTGAACTGTCAAGACTTGAATTTTTCCAAAGTAATTAAGCTTCTGTTCCTAACACTTAAGAACAATTCTTCAATGAATAAAATTTAGTTTTAACAGCACGAAAATTAAAATTAAATAAAACCTTTGAAAAAAAAGTTGCAACGATCAAATAATGACACATTATACAAGTATTTCAATGAATATCTTATTTATTATCTTGGGGGTCATGTAACTTTTGGAACAAAATACAGGCCTACAGCCTACCATGATGTGAGTTTAGTCCTCGATAGTCGCTAGCGACTGTGTAAATTACATGAGACATTGTACAGCGCCCCTAGCGGTTTACGAGAGGAACTAGAATTTCTAATACAAAATAGATTCGTGCTGGGGGCTCGGTTGGTGATCATTGAACCTTGTTCCTAGTCCCTGGCCGGGTCTCCGGTATGGGTTCGGGCGGCTGATTGGATTTCACCTTGTATAATATATATTTTACCTATTATTTTAATGGTATATATACAAGGTGTAACAGAAAGGTGTAACCATATTTGAAGAGCTTATTCAGTCAATGGTATAGACTGAATAATTTTCGCGCGGCATTGCATTTTTCTATAAAAAGTAAAATGTTTTTTTTGAGATACAGTTTTTGTTCCATAGTAAAAGTTGTTCTATACCATTGACTGAATAAGCTCTTCAAATATGGTTACACCTTTCTGATACACGTTATATATATATATATATATATATATATATATATATATATATATATACATATATATATATATTTTAGAATAAATTTGACGTGTAAAACTGTAATATTATATATGTATACCTGCTTTGCAAAATAAACTATTTGAATTTGAAATATTTTACGCAATCACTAACGCGTATCGAGACCCGAACCCATGGTAGATAAGATGTATATTTTAAATTTAATTAACAATGAAATTTGTACTACAGTTAATATAATCTATTTTCCACAGTTCGGGTTGGTTTGCGACAACGACTGGTGGCCACGGATGAGCAACACCCTGTTCTGGGTCGGTTCCATATTCGGAAATCTGTTCTTCGGATGGATGTCGGACAGGTAAAACTTTACCGAGAACTTGTTCTGGGTCACTTTTGTATAACGCCTTCTATATGAAGGATAAAGATCGCGGGGAAAGGTGTTATGTATTATGTATGATATTTAATTAAATAAATTATTTATTTCGTGAAACCGTGACCACCTCTGTGGTGCAGTGGTTTGAAATTCACGAATACTAATCTGGAGGTCGCGGGTTCAAATCCCGAAATGGCAAATTTGTGTTCGGTCTGTCTGCTTAGAAAGGCACGTTATGGAGGGCTTATCCCAATTTTGTCTCTTTTCTAAATCATTTTAAACCATAAATTTGTGATATTTTGTGTCTAAAAAAATACATATTTTAGATACATTCTTTCTGCAGATTTTTTTCGGTTCAAAACACGATACGTTATACTTTGCCCGATCGAAAAAAAATTTGACACGTACTTAGTAAATTTTTCAGGTTTTCTTTTCGTTTTATATAAAATTTACATTGCCAAATCGTAGGAAAATTACTAGAAATTAAGGAAAATGTAATTTAGTAAGTACTTTTGTGGATAGGTTTTTAAATTTTCACTGTAAGAACGTTTTTTGCCCGGAAAACGTGTTTTTTTAAGAGCGCGCGATGTTTCGGTTGTCGTAACAGCCACGGCTCAGAGCGTGCTATTTTAAACTATAATAAAAGATCATAGAGTTCAGTTCCGCTTGATGCAAAATGAAGTTCTAAATGTCAGGGATAACGGGCTCTTAGGCTGTAGGTCCATATTTGTGCCGGCAATTTTGTACAGCAATACAACCCCTCACGCTGGGACGTGAACGTGATTGATAAAATGTGGGTGTACGCATGTGCACTGCAACTAGCATTTCACAGACTTTACATGGAAACCTCTCCGACACTCCCTTCGGGGATTCATGTCGCAACGATGTCGTGAAAATTAAATCCCCAAATGTTCCAGATATGGGCGTCGGCCCACCATCCTCCTGATGATCTTCCTGGAGGTCCCGCTGGCCATCGCAGCCTCGTTCCCCACCAGCTACTGGGGCTACACCGCGCTGCGGGTGGCGGGGGGACTGTTCTTCCCAGCTCTCTACCAGCAGCCCTTCATCCTGGCCCTCGAGCTGATGCCACCGGCCAGAAGGACTTATACTGGTAGCCAGTTTATCTTGACCGTTGTAATATATACCGGGCCTTATATGGAACAGACTAGTGATGGGCAGCGGCGTCACTGGTGCGAGGGTTCCGGCACCGCGCTCGGTGTTATATTTGTGTTCCATTTTTTTTTAATTTTTATTTTTTTTTTCTATTTTTAAGCAACTGTTTATGTGGGTATTTGCAAATAATAATAATGATTATAATTTTTTTAGATATACTTAATAAAAGTATGAGTGTGTGAATGAATGTATTACTTGCATGCATGGTACTTGAATTTTAAATTTTACTGTAAGCAATGTATAATTTTGTGTATTAATAACAATTATCTGGCTTAGCCGAGTTTGGGAACCCCTGGTAACTTAGTTAATTTGATTCTCTGCATGTACCTCAGAACATTTAAGTAGTTAGAAAGGCCTTGGAGCTGTATGCGTACCAGAACCTTTGTCGCCTCACACCCACAGGCACACACCTTGTCGTAATTGAAATACTATCAAAACTTTAATCCAAATGGTTGTTCTTTCTACGCACAACAAATGACTTATATCGAAAACTTATCAAATAAAAAAACTACCGTATCTCTGTGTAAAACGGTGTATTTTTCAAACAAACGATTTCATTTACGAAGTTTTAGTTTTGATACCATGTGACCATTATAAACCTACCGGCTTTAGGTGGTTGATAACTTGACCGGAGCGGTATTGCGAACTTAAATATTAAACACAGTCTGATTATGTGACGGGATGATTTATTGCTAGGGATGGTAACATATGTATCCCATCAAAAACATAAAATGTACAAAAATGGCAAGTCTCGCAACGCAATCCTTCCACCGTAAAAAGTTGTGAGATCTTATGTAAAGCCAAGTCTGCTATTTTAGTTTTTATGGAAGCACCTTTTCATTTAAGTTAGTATGGGAGCACCTATTTAACAAATTTATCATTAATTGTTTCCTATTTAGTTACCTACCAACATTAAGTGACTGTATTAATATTAGTCATCTTTATTTCTCTAATAAAATATAGTGACTTCGCAATCGCACAGCAACATATACAACATATCAGCTACCTAATACCAATTTATTTACGATTTGAGAAGATATTTCTACGCATCAGTGCTTTATTTGTGCTCTGCGATTGCAAAGTCACCATATTTTATTAGGAAATAAAGATGACTAATATTAATACAGTCACTTAATGTTGGTAGGTAACTAAATAGGAAACAATTAATGATAAATTTGTTAAATAGGTGCTCCCATACTAACTTAAATGAAAAGGTGCTTCCATAAAAACTAAAATAGCAGACTTGGCTTTACATAAGATCTCACAACTTTTTACGGTGGAAGGATTGCGTTGCGAGACTTGCCATTTTTGTACATTTTATGTTTTTGATGGGATCTCATTTCTTTTTGTAGGTAGTCGTCCTTTTTTTCTTCTCGGGTAATATTTCTTGCACGTCAGCTGCGGATTTTCTTAAAACCCACTCCCTTTAACTGATCATTAGGACATACTCCTGAGAAACTAGTATCGGGAAGGAGCATTTCATAATGACCACCTAAGAAACTACCAGAGAATCGTAAACGTTTCACTGGCATCCCAGGATCGCCACCGAATGATCCTCTCAAACGGCCATTTTCGTAAACCTCGAACATAAATGGATACAAAGCGGTGGCTGCCATAAGTTCGAATACGGAACCGTAGGTGGTAGTTTTCATCATTGCTGTCGAGTACATGTGTCTCTACGCTCGTCATACATATAAAGTTGCATTTCATCCCAATGCGCTACCACATACTCGACTACCGCACACCTAATGTCATATGACGACTTAATGTTTCCATACATAGAGAATGACAAAGAATGGAACAAACATGAACCATCTCCAGGTATAGGGACAACTAGGTGTGGACAAGGATTTTCATTTATGTACAATATTTCAGGTTCCATTGCAATATTAATTTTTACGGTAAGTTATTATTACTATTATCCACAATTAGATGCAACAGGCAGGTTAAAATTTCTTTTGACCATGAAGTGAAAGACAGACTTGTCAGTCTAAGCCACAGAGTACATTATTATGTCTAAACCTCTCAGAATAATGAGCTAAACCTGGTCTTTTTTGAATGACACACGAGTACATAGACATTTCAATATAACTACATCATAGAGGATGCATATACAAATAAAACAACATTAGCCGCTTTATTTTTCCTTTAATATATTTAAAACTTTACTTGATAAATAACCTTTTACCTTGATTTTTAGGGTTCCGTATCATTAGGTTCCGTGACCCTATTACTAATCCTCCGCTGTCTATCCATCTATCACATGGGTCTACAGCTTCAGCCGTTATAGGTAGCGCGTAAATATTTTCACATAATATATGTTACATCGTCTTCTATCACGGCAAATAATAATATGGCCCCTATCACAGCATAAAAAGTTCAATAAATGGAAATCCAAGGGGGGTCCAATTATTCGATGTTATTTGTTTCAGCTCTATCTTTATAAAACAACAATTTTGGGCATATAAATATTAGAGTTCCGTATTCAAAAGATGCTGATTTGTTTGTCAGGCGCTACCATTTTAGCGCCTTGTTTTTTGTTGCCTTGATGTTGCTATGTCATCTTTATTGTTGGTATTTACCATAATGATTTGGGGTTTCGTACCCATATTGTGTGATGGTAGTACGGAACCCTTCATGAGCGAGTCTGACTTGCACTTAGCCGGTTTAATAGCGACTTAATTACGAAATGTTGATATTTATCTTCTTAAATAGACTAAATGTGTTTTAGGGTTCCTTACCCAAAGCACAAATTATTATAACAAAGGCTCTATCGTTAGAACGGTTATACATACAAGTACCTACAAGTTGAAAATTTAGGCAGACTACTTTAAAGTAAAATAAGAAATAATAAAAATTAGGGTTCCTTCCTAAAAAGGTACCGAATTGTTTATCAGGCGCTACCGTTTTATCGCTTTGTTTTTTGTCGCCTTGATGGTGCTATGGCATCTATGTTGTTGCAATTTACTTTTAGGGTTCCATACCCGTATTGTGTAGGGGTACGGAACCCTTTATGCGCGAGTCGGATTCGCACACTACCGTTTTTTTAGTGACTTAATTACGAAATGTTGATATTTTCTTCTTAAATAGACTAATATTGTGAATATGTGGAACATTATAAGCTACCCTTTTAGGGTGCCTTACCCAAGGAACAGATTATTATAACAAAGGCTCTATCTTTAGAACGGTAATACAACATACAACATTAAAGTAAAATAATGAAAATTTGGGTCCCGTACTAAAAAGGTACCGAATTGTTTGTCAGGCGCTACCGTTTTATCGCTTTGTTTTTTGTCGCCTTAATGTTGCTATGGCATCTATATTGTTGTTATTTACTTTTAGAGTTCCATACCCGTATTGTGTAGGGGTACGGAACTCTTTATGGACGAGTCAGATTCGCACTTTACCGGTTTTCTTTTTTAGTTTTCGCACTTTAACTTAAACGTAGAATTTTTCGTTTTAGGCGTCTTTAATGCAAAGCAGCATACCAGCAACGTCATCTAGTGTCATACAAATTTATAGATGCAGCTGGAAACATACATTTTGTATAGAGTTTGTATGGAAATAATAAATTACCAACCGCAAATAACATTTTTATATTTTTTTGTTGCAATGTAAACTTAACACTTACCGCATACAAAATTTCAAGTTTGTAGGCCTGCTAGAACACCTTTAGACTTTTGATGATGTGTCAGTCAGTCAGTGACAAAATAAGGGAACTTTGACTTGAGATATTTCGTAATCAAATATAGGTACAAAGTTGTAATTTGGGGTCAGAAGTAGGATCAGTAAGTACTCTTGGTTCCTGAAATTTCAGACTTCTAGCTTCACCCACAACGAAGATACAGGGGGGTTGAAAGTGCCGTGAGTTGCTTCGAGAAAAGGATGGTACGGCCGTTCCGCGTTTTTTCTGCGAGACTTTGCGGGGGCACTGCCGTGCCCCCAGATTTTCTTAACGTAAAACTTCGACTAACTTTTTTTATAATCAATCGAGAAACCAATTTGCTCTGAGACAATTTGTGTGTTTTTTTTTCTATTTTTATTATCTTGTTTTACATATTTTAGTAAAATTGTTTTAACGTGTATTAGGTGTATATAAGGTGATTTCATTGATATAGCCAAATTCATACTTAAAACTTTGTAAGTGATTAGTAATAATGATAATATATGGTCACTAAATGAATCCCCGAGGGGGTATCAGAGGTATTCCGAGTGTGAACTGTGAAATGCAAGTTACAGTCCACACTCGGTACACCCGCGTTTCATCGACGAATATATCAAGATTTAACATATTTTAAATTATATTATGGTAGCTTCAAAATAATTGGATTTTTCATAAACACTCTTATGGAAAATCCCATTTCAAAGGAGAATGGGCGTTTTGGTCCATACCACCAATACACTTGTGTTAGGTGACATAAAATAGGTGTTATAATAACTTTCGAGAAACCGTTAACAGTTACTCCAAAATCGACCGGGTAACTGTACAATCAAGGAGAAAAGTTTTCATATAAAATCTACGGTGTAATTCTAAGCTATGCATAAGTATAAATACTTATTTTTCAATATCTATGATATATTTGTACAGTCGAGAACAAAAGTTTTCGGGTGAAATGTATGAAAAAACATTTGAAAGTGTAAAAGTGTATTTTATTTACTCTACAACGTAATTCTAAGCTATGCATATGTATGTCTAAAAAGTGTATAAGTGTCTGTTTATTTACTTTATATGGTAATTCTAAGCTATGCATATGATTAAATACTTACTTATCAACATATAAGGGGCATCTGCACAGTCAAGGAAGTGTGTGTTTATTTACTCTTCAGTGTAATTCCAAGCTCTTTTTTTCTATATATTGTGTAAAAACCTTTAGTATGTTATACCAACTCTCATACTGTAAATATATATAACTACTGTAAATATATATTCAAGATATGCATGCATAGCTTAAAATTACCCTGTTGGATAATTAAACACACATTTATATACTTTTAAATATTTTAGCAAAAACTTATTTCCTTGACTATACAGATTTCCTATATCTTGATAAATAATCAATTGGACATGTGCATAGCTTAGAATTACCCTATATATTAAATAATCACACACTCATACATTTTTAAATATTTTATCCCAAAGCTTTTGATCTCGACTGTACATTTTACCCTATATATTTTGATAAATGTTTTCAGACATACATATACGTAGCTTAGAATTACATTATAGAGTAATTAAAACACGCTTTACAACTTTATTTTTTTTTCATACATTTCACACGAATACTTTTGTTCTCGACTGTACAAATATCTCATGTATTTTGAAAAATATGTATTTATGCATAGCCAAGAATTACACCGTAGAGGAAATAAATGCACACTTATTCACTTTTAAATATTTTCTCATACATTTTATGTAAAAACTTTTCTCCTTGCTTGTACAGTTATCCGGTCGATTTTGGGGTAACTGACAACGGTTTCTCGAATGTTATAAAAGTTTTATCTTAAATCTTAATTTAACAATATCGCTTAAGGAATAAAAAACGTCTATCGATTGTGTGACACCACGATACGGCACAACACTAGCGAGCAAGTTTGACAAGTAGGGAGAGCATACATTACTTGTTTACTTTATCTTTACCAAAATTGTGAGCGTACATTGCATATTTTTGTATATGTATATTTTTGTAGTCACCATGAGTAAAGTAATTATTTATCTAAAATTCTCATATTATACAAAGTTTTTATAATTACAGGTGAAATGAAATATCTCAATTTGTCCGGTTTGCTTTCTTATTCGTTATTCTGCAAGTAATGATTGCACAAGACGGCATTTCTCTTTAGATTAGGCAGAGCTGTTCACAGAGTCACGGTTCGCGTGCGACTATGGGCAGCGATCGCGTGTTTCGGTCTAAGTATTGATGTTCAACAGTAGTTGTGGCGCGCGTGACACGCCCACTTAGCCTTTCTATTTGATTTAAATGTTCTGTGGCATGTACACGTCTCTAGTAATTAGTATAGTTGAATAGCAATTTTTGTAAAAATCGGGAGAGACGGGATACAGGCAAGCAACGCTGTGAGGCGTGCGGTAGTAACAAACAGTGAATGAAGAAGTATCCACTTCAAAAACATTATTAGTTAACTTATTTACTTAAAAATTACCTACATGTTTAAATATGATATTTTTGCTATGCATATGTAAAGTTATTGAATAAAGTTAACGATACTCGAACTGTTTTGTTTGTTCGTGCGTTACCTACTCGGGCTCGGACTGAAAATCAGCTCTGTAGGTTTTACTTTGTAAGACTACAGCATATGCTGTGTCTTTGGCCCTTTTTTCTGCTGCGACACATTAATTCTGTTAGTTTTAGTTACATTCGTTTATTATTCTGTTTTATTTCTTAAGTTTATTGCCTTTTGTATTTTCTCTATTATGTAATTTGTGTTGTGGCAGATAAATAAACGAATATTCTATTCTATTCTATTATATTCAAAATGAAAATGTGGTCTAGAGGTTTGAACATCTTGACCACTAAGTAATTTTATGGTCGCTTAGTAATTTAAAGATTTCGGAATGCATCATTTCGCGTGCGCTATAGAAAGAAAGAAACAATATTTATATCAGACATAGTTATCATTTATATATTAACAATATATGCATAAAAACTATTTTAGTATCCTACACAAAAATAAAAAACACAAAAACAAAACACAGAAAAGGCAGCAGAAGTCGCTGTTGCAGACATCACACAACTAAATAGAGTGATGCCTACAACAACATCCTCCTGGTGAAGCACTGTGACTCCACGTGAACCCTGTTACAGAATACCAGAACGGGACTGTCCCAACTATCAACAATGCCCTCCAAGATGCTGTTGGAGCTGCCCCTTAGGCGATATGCGAAAAAAATACGGGTGTTTCTTTTCTGTGTATTTCATGAAATACACGGAAAATTATAATCAGTTTCTGGTATATGCATTTTGACTATATAATCTAGGGTTTGAAATTGGAAAACATGTTTGGATAAATTTTCCTCGAAAGAAATAATTGTTGAAATTAGGTCTTCAAACACACTTTTACTCCTCGTTTGACGAATAGGAACCATATACATAACTCAAACGTATTTTATTAGGTGTCTTTTAACAATATCTAGAGATTTCATATTCTAAATTTTGCTAGCTATTTTAGTTTTTTAATCAAAATATAAAACCAACTTTTTTCCCTTTTGCCCTGAATCCGCCCCTCTCGCACTGCGCGATTTTTCGCTTGGAGTGACAGTGACAAAAATAAAATTCGCATAGCCTCTTAAACGACTCATAAGGGAAGCCACACGTTTTCGGACTATTGCTGTGAAGCTATCAGTCCCTCCGCGAACATTCCCGATGCGCTGCAGTATCGTGGCAGCCCCAACAGCACCCTGAACGCATTGTTGTATTGGACGCGGAGGATACTGAATGGTTTCTGCGTATATCTAAAGAGAGCTGAGAAGAAGAGAAAGAGAGAGCAAAGATCAATATATAGTGTACTCCTTCTGTTTTCAGGTATCGTGGTGGGCATGCTGTTTGCTAGTGGCATCTGTCTGCTGGCTTTACTGGCGTTTGCTCTACGAGACTGGTTCCTATTGTCATTGGCGACGAGTCTACCGTTCCTGCTGCTGTTTAGGTCAGCATTATTGTCTTCTACATATATCCGCAAAATCTACGGAAGTCGGTAACGGACGTAAAACTACACAACTGCCTGTAAGGCTTTAAGGCTGCTCCACATTATCGGCTAGACTCCTATATTGAAGGTGACAAATCTATATGAGTAAAGGAGTTAGCTTCTATTGCGTTTCGTCTTACTCGTATAGCTTTGTCGCCTTCACAGCAAATAATAAAATAAAATGAAAATAATCCAAAGGAGGGTCTCCATACAAAAAAAATAGAGAAAAAGAGGCATTTTTAACGTTAAGATGTCCCCCCTTTAGCTCGGAAACAAGAGGGTCTAAAACACCTATGTAAAGATTGCAGGAAAGATATAGCGGTTAAGATAGGGTTCCGTACACAGTAGGACCCGCGAAAAGTTTGCCAGGCTCAACCATTTAGCGGCTTGCTTTTTTCGCCTAAATATTGCTATGACATTTATATTATTATTATTTACCAAAATATGTTTAGGGTTCCGTGCTCGTATTGTGTGGTTGGTGATACCGAACCTTTTATGAGGCCGCCACGCAAATGTCCAAATTATTTAATTTTATACCTATCTATAGTGTCATATCATAAAGAAATGGTTTTATAGCCATAGATGATAGGCCGATGCTAATGAAGAGATCTCTTCATATTTCAGCTACTACTGGCTGATCCCCGAGTCTCCAAGGTGGCTGGTGGGTCGAGGTCGTATCGCTGAAGCGGAGAAGGTTCTGCGTAACTTGGCCAAGAGGAACAATATCGATCTTCCGCATGGATTCTTACTCGAACTACATGTAAGAATATTCGATGGATTCAATTGATAGTTCTTGGTGGGATACCATCTTCAACAAATTATACACGAATTGTTGTACTTTTATTCCACAAATATTTCACAATCCTTGACAGTTACTGCTCGTCCAGTCACCTATAATAGACAACCAAAATAATACCCTTAATTGCTTCCGGTTCTGATGTTTTGCACATGTTCTCAAATCATTTTGACTCAAATTTTCTCTCTAATAAGATTCCAAATGTTAGTGCAATGTTTAGGGCTCTTGGAATTTTTGATTTGGCTCTTTTCGAGAATACGAAAACTAACGAAGATTTCTATGCGCATTTTATCTGTAGCAAATCTGCAATTAATTATGTATTTGTTTATTCAATATGTATTGTATGCTTGGGATATCTCTGATGGATAAAATCCGAAACGAAGATATCCGTCAGAGATCGAAGGTGATCGACATAGGCTGCCGAATCAGTAAGTTCAAGTGGCAGTGGACTGGCCATATTTGTCGCTGACGTGATAACCGTTGAGGCCGTAAGGCATTGGAATGGAAACCACGTACAGCAAAGCGCAGCGTAGGCCACCCTCGTGCCCGCTGGACTGACGATCTGAAGGACGTTGCAGGTGGCGGCTGGATGAGGATGACTGAGGACCGCTAAGAGTGGCGTAATATGGGGGAGGCCTATGTCTAGCAGTGGACGAATACGGGCTGATGGATGGATGGATTGTTTCTTGTAAATAAAAATAATATATTAAAAATAATATTGGTTAATGATACCGTTACGAATTGGGTAGACATAATAATGACGATTTCTTGCTTCTCGTACTCCGGTCTGGTAAACAAAAAACAATTGTGATCTAAAGTTAGATTTACCTATTGTGACATTTGCCACAGACCTTTTATCGTACACAACCACAACATGTTTTTCTGTTTGAGCTTTGTTTGCTTCCCCATATCTTGTCTTATCCAATTTCTAGGTTTAAGGTCACCAACATAATTCGTTATCGTTTCGGAACTTAAACCTGGGGCTCTACCGCGTCATTCTCATTTGTATCAACTTCCAGCAAATGCATGCGAAATTCAACGCGTGCAAAAGAGATGGCATGTTAGGCGGTCGTCGTCGCACACACGTCAAATTTCAATCTCAAGTTGATGTTGATGAAAATGAGAATTACGCAGTAGACCCACTGTACAATTTGAGGAAGAAAGGTGTAATCATATTATTTGAAGAGCTTATTCAGTCAATGGTATAGAACAACTTTTACTATGGAGCCAACCGTAAAATCTCAAAAAAAAAAATGTGCCCTTACATACATTCCGGCCGAGCGGCAATGCATTATTCTACGAAACAGTTAATTTTTTTTTCAATATATAGGTTTTGTTCAATAGTAAAAGTTGTTCTATACCATTGACTGAATAAGCTCTTCAAATATAGTTACATATTTATGTTACACGTTGTGTATAAATAAAAATTCTATTTCAGAAAAAAGTAAAAGATGAAGAGGATGCAGAGGTAGAAGTTCAAGCAACGATGCTTTCTAATGTGAACGGACATATCACTGGCATCGCAGAACTTGATAAAGAAGAAACCCAGGACATTGACAGAAGAATTAGTAACATGCTCACTTTCAAACCAGATCTTAACTGTGTTTCTGAAGCCGAGGAATTAAATAAATCACAGGATTTAGAAAGAATCATAGCTTTAGAAGTAGCAGAGATTGTAAATAGAAAGTCAAGACAGAAGAAAGATAAGCGTATCAGTTTGCCTGAAGTTAGCAAGGAATTGACTATAGAAGTAAAAGAAGAAGAAAGTAACGAAGAATCTCATTTAAATTCAGAATCACAACAGAAAGCCACTCAAACCGATCTATTAACAAAATCACCAGCAAATACATTAAGAAGAAAGTCCATACAACTAGTAAACCGCATATTTAACAAGGAAAATGACGCTGAAAGTGATCTAGAGAATAAAAAAATGGATGATCAGAATTCAGTTGGCGATTGCAAGGCGTCCCCACTGGATATATTCAGATATCCTAATTTGAGGAAGAAATTCATAATTCTGACATTCGATTGGGTAGCTTTAGGAGTAGTTTACAACAGTTTAAGCTATAACACACCTAATCTAGGTGTAGATGATTATTTAGCTTTCTTTATTGGTGAGTAATATTGTAATGTACTCTAAAAATAAAGTTAATACTTGCGATTGTCGGTTCTTGGTGAAACATCATCATGGATGAAAACAAACACTTGTACTGTTTCACAATCTACTCGATAACACAATTAACCCAACTGGTTTCGCCTTATCGGCATTCTCAAGGGATTTTACATACCTAATAATTAAGTTCTTAACACTAGTTATCTATCACACACGCATTGTCTAAGAATCTTACACAATCTTAGACAATCTTAAACAAATCTTAGGCTCTAAAAATATTTGTAGTCACACACACAGCTTTAATATGTTTTTTTTTATAAGTTTGTTTTGTCAAAAAGATTTTCTAACAAATAATGAAAAATATAACCTTAATATCAATTAAAAGAGATCATATTTCAGGAGGGGCAGTGGAATTGCCCTCGTACTTTATAGCGTGGAAGTGCATGGACCGGTATGGAAGACGCTGGGTCCTTTGTGTCTTCTTGTGTGTCGGAGGACTGGCCTGTCTTAGCTGTGTGCTGGTGCCTGAAGGTACAGTAGTACCACATGTCCTCTAATCAATTTTGCGTATACCTATATGTCATAGTCAAAGCCCGAAGTCAATTAAAATCCGAAAACCGTCAAAAAATAGGTATTGGGTTGCCATGTAAAATAAGCACATATTAGGAGCCGAGCGAAGCGGAGCGGAGCGAGGCGACCCCCGAAGTTTTGTATAACATTGACTTGTTTGATTATGCTTCGGGCTTCGACTATAACATATACGTATTGTTGAGATCTTAGAAATTGTTGTATATTGTTGATCGAAGTAAGAAAAATTAAATACTTAACCAAAATAAATGAAAAAACTGGGATTTTTGTTGTGTTTTGGGGTTGGTACAACAAGTAAAAGTTGTGTATATTAAGTAAGTAAGTAAGTAAGTAAGTAAGTAAGTAAGTAAGTAAGTAAGTAAGTAAGTAAATCGTTTATTTGTGAGAATTCGGGTTTACAATGGATGTTACATATAATTACAGTCCCAACAAATTCAACCATGTCATGGCGTACAAATATTTGGTTGTATATTTAAATAATGCATTAACAAAAAACAAATTGAGAATAATTATAATTATAAAATATGTATGTCAATTGAATAAAAACAAATGTCATATAATATGTAACAAAAAAAAACTTGAAGTTGGAACAAAACAATCGTAGGAATATCAAACTAGTTACAATGAAAAAATGTCTGTGGTGTTATTTATATTATAAATGTCATAATCAAATAATATTTATATTTATTCGTATCCTAGGTATTCCTTGACCGTGTAAAAACATTTATCTAGTAGCATTAATCTTTAAGCTTTCTATGGAACAAGGGATATGGCAACATTTTAAAATCGTTTGGTAATTTATTATAGATTTTTACACACATATACATAACATTATTGCTAAAAATAGTTAATTTAGATTTAGGTGGGTATAAGTTGTTAAAATGGCGAGTACATTTGTATTGTGATATTTCACCTCTTGTTTTAAATAAATTGGGATGCTTTTTGACAAAAAGACATATTTCTTGGATGTAGAGGCAGAGGGTAGAGTTAAATGAACAACAAAAATGAATACCGACAAATAAAAAAAACACAAACATCCACTCAGTACCTGATCAAAGTCTAATGTATTGCAGCGATGCCCTGGGTGCTGGTTTGCCTGGTGATGTTGAGCCGGCTCTGTGCCGCAGCCGCCTTCGCTGTATTCTACGTGCTCATCGGGGAACTGCTACCGACGGTGCTGCGCGCGCAGGCCATGGGAATCGCCTCCTTCATATCAGGGCTGGGGCTGCTGGCGTGCCCTTATATCGTGCATTTGGTAAGTTCCATCGGTATTCTTTCAGTGTTGCCTTGGGTTATCCTCCCTTAGCAATGTTGTGGGAGCATAAAAGAGCTAATTTTGCCCTTATATTGCGCTTTGGCAAGTTTGATGGGTCTTCCCCCAGTGTTGCCTTGGGTGATCCTGGTGCTAAAGGTGCATATCAGGTATTTTTCTCCAGCGTACCCTAATATTGTCTTAAAAGTCAGGTAAAGGTGATAAAATGATAACCTCACCTACGCAATGTGCACGCTACCAACTAGCGATCGAACTAGAGGTAATAACCATCTGTTGGTGGTAGAGTTACCAACAAAAGAGTTACAAAACCAAAGTTTTAGAATTTCGCCAGACCAAAATGGAGATTTAAGTTAACCCAGCGCAGCGAACGAAAAAAACACATTCGCCAGGTAAACCCTATTATTTTCAGAAAAGCGTATAACTAGGAGTGGCCTTCTAATAGGCTGATGAAAGTATACATTTTTCAATGAAGTTGGGTTAGTCTGTACTATACTAAAGCTAAAGGAGAATGCTCAAAGGTCATAGAAAATTGACCTAGGCCCGGCGCAAAAGAAAAGTATCTCAGATTACCAGTCATATTAAATATTGTAATTCTAAATAGTTACAATTGTCGAAATTAGGGGTTAACATAGTAATATTGCTGTTTACTGTTATTGCAATTTATAGGATCGCATACAATTTTATCTTTCTCTGTTTGCCAAACGATCACGAAATGCACTGAGTTTTTCAAAATATTTTTAGTAATGATTATTATTAAAATAATCAGCGCCTTAGAAAATTAAACAGTGATATTTTACAGCTACTGATTTCGGTAACTGCAAATATTTAGAATTACAACCAGCGATATATCTTTAATTACAACACTTAATATGACTGATAATCTGAGATACACTTTTTTGCGCCGGGCCTAGGGTATTTTTGAGCATTCTCATTTATGTGTAAGTACATAAGTCTACAATTATATTCTGAGCCAAGACACTTGATGCCTTAAGAGGCGTCGCCGTTACGCGCAAACCTCCATACAAACGCTATCACCACATTGTGGGGTGTCTATGGAATGTTTTTATAATATTTTAAGCTGAATCCATTAACATTATCTAGATCTATGTTTATTTGAACTAAAAACCGTGAAATTTGAGTAAAATCTTAGAAACAAACCCCTAAAATACGTAAATTTAACGACTTTTTACCAAAAGTGTAGCCGAATGTTCTTCTATTGTTTTAGATAAAATCTAAAAATGAATACGGGTCAAACATAGAAAATGTTATGTAAATTAATAATAATCAAAAATAATGTTTGAAAACGTCCACAGTTTTGCCAAAATGTGGTTTCTCTTGAAACAAGTTTTCAATTTTGCGAAGGACGAAATCGGCACGACTGTATTGTTCTCGCAAGTTTCATGGAGCGTGCACCTTAAAGCCATTTCACCACGTCCACAACTGAGTTGGTCGCGTCACGACGACCATCCTTAAGACAAATACACAACTATGTTCATCATGGTTTTCAGGCGGTATACTCCAGAGTCCTGCCGCTGGTGATCACGGGCATTTTAAGCGTGATAGCAGGAGTCACGTCACTGTTCCTGCCAGAAACACTGCATCAGCCTCTACCGCAGACCCTCAATGATGGAGAGCATTTCGGACGGAACTTCAAAATATTTAGCTGTGTTCAAAAGCCTGGTGAAAAGTGAAATGAGAACCTTAATAAGAAATAAATTGGACCTATCAGTATCCCTTGTTGGGCTAGGAGTGTGAAACGTCAGATTGTGGTGCAACAAGGACCTTTTGGCGCGTGTATGACAGTGACAGGGGGGCGCAGCTGTGAAACTAGGGATAGGATAGCAGCGTTAGTTCAGATTTTGACCACGACCAATCCACGCGCCAAAAGAACCTTGTCGCACTGTAAAGCTACCAATCACACGTTTTATTTTTTAATAAAAGTCAAAGCACAATTTTAACTCTGGTAGTACATTTTTTTACCTCAGTCTAACCTTGAGACATATGAGCTGATAGTTTATTAGCTTATTAGCTAAACAACGTATACTAACAATAAGTTAATATGAGGGCCGAAAAATCTACACATATTTTGATCAAAGTATAACATTATACGTAATATTAGCCTGGATTTTGTTTAAAATGAAATCAGATTGCATCTTGATTTTGAACATAAACACTTGTACTAGTTGTTTCATAACATAATTATATTTGTTGCACACGTTCAAATGCACATGTTCAAAATCAAGATGCTTTCTATGTTTCATCAAGTGCCGACAATCCCAAGTATAAATCATGTGAAATCAGATTGCTTTCTTTTTACAATAAGCAAGGTGTGAATATACTGTCAGACTGTATATATTGTTTACTTAGGTATATGTACTAGGAAACACCACAGATTATATAGTAGTGGTAACAACCTGTCACAATTTTTCTGTGATGTGCGATGGATAAATGAAATATGATGATATAGAATACCTATATATATTATGTAATAATCAAGCACATATCCAAACTTTTGGTTCGGAGGGGGAGATATTTATTTAAAAAACTATGTGAAAGAAATATCTGTAATTACTGTGTCACATTATTTTGTACAGATACTTGGGTTATACAACGTGTAACAAAAAGGTGTAACCATATTTGAAGAGCTTATTCAGTCAATGGTATAGAACAACTTTTACTATGGAACAAGCCCTGTATTTCGAAAAAAAAAATTAACTGTTTCATAGAAAAATGCAATGCCGCTCGGCCGAAATGTATAGAAGGGCAGATTTCTTTTTTGAGATTTCAGGGTTGGCTCCATAGTAAAAGTTGTTCTACACCATTAACTGAATAAGCTCTTCAAATATGGTTACACCTTTCTGTTACACCTTGTATACTTTATAAGTTTTTCTTTTTCCACTGGCAGCCATTGCACCAAGTATAGTATCAGGATCTGGCGTCAATGCTGCATACTGGTTTCTTCTTCCATTTATCACAGATTACTTATTTCCCAAACTTTTTTGTCTCAATCATGCCGTCTTTAAATTTGTTCTGTCCCGTGCATGTTTCCCTACCCTAGATTTCGGGGGGGATACGTCCCAACTATCCCCCCCCCCAGGGCTGTAGCTAGAGTCAACATTGGTTACAGGTAGGGCGGAAGTAAAAAAATTCTCATAAATTTATCCAACGCGAAATCAATGAATATTCAATTTATAGCAATAAAAATAACAATTGTATCGATTTTTGACTAAAACACTTTTTACCATACACTTCACTAAACCAAACTACAAATAATCCAGCGTTGCCAGACGTCTTGTACGTTTCGGTACGTTCCGAAACGTAAAATACGCAAGGGTACGCACACAAAAAAAATGCTTTTTAAAAATATATTTTTCCGACATTCCTCGAAACTAGCGTAATTTTTGTCACCCGACGAACTAAATGAAGATATTTTACAAACCCTCTGTGGCTTAAGTGGCTTTGTGGTTTTTACACTCACACATTTATATCTGAACATAGGCCTTTTGGGTGTGTGAAATCGACGTAGAAATTAGCTGGTTTTCTATGAAAATATACACAGGAAAATTATTGCAGCACAAAAGTAACCTCTAAAAATTGAAGATTGTTGTTTTATTATGAAAATTTATGAGTTTTAAATAGTTTATTTCACAAAATATGAATTTTTAACGTAGGGCATTGTGATTTCAAGGTAGGGCATTGCCCCACAATGCCCCCCCCTAGCTACGGCCATGCCCCCCCCCCCCCCCCTTGGATACGTGCTTGGTAGTAATAAGTATGTAACCCACGATGATATTCATAAGATGCTTTGAAAAACATCAAGTATTGTATTATGTGTAATGAAAACTTCGTACTAAGCTACAGCTACAGCTAAGTTCGTACTGACGCTTGGTCAGTGATCTATGATTAACTAAATATTGCAAAAAAATATTGTTAATGGCAGATTAGACGGAGAGCTAGCGACCAAATCGGTCATGTGGCTTCAGCTGTATTGAAACTCCGTTAGCTACTTCCCTAAACAACTTTTTCCGATAATCTTCGTGCTGGCAGGCCGCGGGCTGTGGGTGCGGGTGTAGTGGGGTGGGGAAAAAAATTAAAAAAAATGTGGGCTCAGCGACTTTTATTATTATTTTGGTACTTTTCATTAACGCTGGCAATCCCTTCCCACCACCCGATCGATTTAAAATTTTTTTTGGGTGCACAAGGAGTACAGAGCAACTGTTTGAAAAAAAAAGTCGCTGAGCCCACATTTTTTTCATTTTTTTCCCCACCCCACTACACTCGCACCCACCGCCCGCGGCCTGCCAGCACGAAGATTATCGGAAAAGGTTGTTCAGGGAAGTAGCTAACGGAGTTTCAATACAGCTGAAGCCACATGACCGATTTGGTCCCTAGCACTTAGACTAGATACTTTGGGGAGCCAAAAGAAAAAAGAATAATTAAAACTTGTTTTTGACCATCGAGTCTGCAGAATTTGGCTGTATAAATCAAAGTGACCTCATATTTAACATGAAAAATATAAATAACAATGTAAATATTAAATAAGTATTATGACCTCAAGATATAAAATTCTTTCTAAACTATTATAATGAAACCACCTATTTATGTACATGTTGTTTTATTTAAAATCAATTTTGGGTAATTTTTTCTATAACTACTCGATGCTCCAGTTTGATGCACATATGAACGCTCACTTGGGCGTTTTATACATTTTACGCCTTGTTTGAACAGCTCCACATTGGATAAGTGTTGTTTTGTATGTCCCCCGACTGCACTGGGTGTCGTACTAAGTTCATTTTGAAATTATGGGAGTCGTGTTTTTAATATTTTTATTATTTATTTTCATTTGAGAAATTATTAATTGGGCGAATAAAAATATAATAAGCGACTTCAAGTGCCCGGGATAAATATCAAAGCGTGCGACTAAAAATTCCGAGTGGGCAAATTTAAAGTATGAAATCGAAAATGTTTCACCAAAAGTCAAAAAATAGGTGCAACGACGAGCGAAGCGAGGAGGAGCGTGTTAGGTTTACATGTAACATAAAATAAGGAGCCGAGCGAAGCGGAGCGGAGCGAGGCGACGTTTTTAGTCTTATTACATAAAATGAAATTTTCACTTAAATAGAAAATTGTTCACCTGAGAATTATTCAACTCAATTCAAATTTGTATTTTCAATTTCAAGTCGCCGTTTTCAACATTTTTATTCACCCACAGTCTTTCGCCCACTTAGTATAATAGGTATTTAGTATTTTTGACACCTTAAATAGAAATTTATATTCGCTCGTTTAAATACTGCCTTTTTATTTTATACCCAGGCCAGCACCAATCCGGATGGTATTCTAATGACACCTCATTCATCTAAATTGGTTAAAGCGTTCAGAAGTTATTATGGAATTAAGAAAAATACATGTGGTCCGGTTAGAAATACCGCACGGCCTTCGGCCTCGGCAAAGACACTTTAGCTGGAGATCAAAAAAGAAGTCGACAAATAAACTCCAAACCAGAGTTGAAAAAATTGGCAGATTCGATAGAAAGGCCTACATAAAAACGAAATCAACGCGGGCGAAGCTGCGGGCAAAAGCTAGTTTCAATATAGTTTCAGTCAATATTTGTACTGGCACAGGCCGACTTAAGTTCGTTGGCTGCTACCTGCCTCTTAAGGCGATTAGTGTCGCCAAATTAGTAGCACATTAAGGCGATATGCGAAAAAAATACGGGTTTTTCTTTTCTGTGTATTTCATGAAATACACGAAAACTTTTAATACATTTCTGGTTTATGCATTTTGACTATTATAATCTAGGGTATTGAAATTGGAAAACATGTTTGGATAAATTTTCCTCGATAGAAATAATTGTTGAAATGAGGTCTTCAAACACACTTTTTCTCCTCGTTTGACGAATAGGAACCATATACAGAACTCAAACATATTTTATTAGGTGTGTTTTAACAATATCTAGAGATATAATATTTGAAATTTTGCTAGCTATTTTAGTTTTTTTTTTTAAATATAAAACCAACTTTTTTCCCTTTTGCCCTGTATCCACCCCTCTCGCACTGCGCGATTTTTCGCTTGGAGTGACAGTGACAAAAATAAAGTTCGCATAGCCTCTTAAAATAACGTTCATATCAGCGCGCATTGCATGGTTAGTTTTACGACGCTCACTGCGTCCTTGATAGGGTGAAATAGGAACAAATAATACTTTTCACACATACGTGGTTCTTCGATTGAAAAATCCCATGTTGTGTTTATAGATATCAAATCTATCAACTATTCAATGTATAAATGAATTAAAACGATCAAGCCGCTTAGGAGCAGAAACAAATTTTGTTTCATATAGAAGTTTTGTTGATATGAAAAAGAAAATTTTTGCATATTATGTTGTCAGATTTGATAATTCATTTACATTTTTTTAAATATTTTTGGAGTAGGCTTTAGAACATACCCATTTGGCGATACATCTGTGTTTGACTTCGCACTCGCCTTCTGTAGGAATTTGTGTGTTTTGCAAATGTCGTGTCTACCAGTTTTAGGGTTCCGTACCCAAAGGATGCCAAACAGGACTCTATTACCAAGCCAGCCATTATAGGTAGCTAGTTGAAATTTTCACAAAATACGTGTTATAGAGGTGGCAAAAAAAAAAATAAGCCCATAGGGGTTCCCATACTAAAAGCCTCGAAGAAGTAATTTTTTTACGCTTATTGTTTTAGCTCTAGGTATCTTAAAGACGGTAACACCTATAAATACAGGTGGTAGATCTGATGCCGGGCTCGACTGTGGAGGTATCACCATCTTACTTGGAGACCCCCTCGAAGTAATTCGGGGGAGAGTAAGAGGATAGCTCACAGGCAAAAAACCAGGAGGCCCACCATGCCTGGGACCGATGGATGGCGGTATATCCATCCCTAATAGCCGGGCCTTATATGGAACAGACTGGTGACGGGCAGCGGCGTCAGTGGTGCGAGGGTTCCGGCACCGCGCTCACCAACCCGCCTGCCCAGCGTGTGTGAGTATGGGCAATTTATACAGGATGATCGCCGGGAGTGGCAAAGTCCTGGAAAGACTTATGTCCATCAGTGAACGAACTAGGCTGATGGATGGATGGATGACCTTTACAATTAATAGTCTAATATAAATAAATAAAAAAAAAACATGGGCTGACACGGGGACTGCCAACAGAAGTGAAAACTTTTCACTACTGGCTAGGCGCAACACGTCATTCCCGTACCAAAAATCGTACCACGAGCTTCAAAAATTTGGTTCCCATGATCAAATGACACCCCAAGGATCAACTTTTATAATGATATTCCCCTTGTATGGAAAAAACTTACTTACCTACGAACTTATTACAATTATAGATTGACGGGACCCACAATGTAAACGGTGACACTTACCGAACTCTTTAGATTTATTTATTTGAGTTGTCACAGCTGAATAATTTGGCAAATAGTATAGTATAAGAACGTAGACCTCGCGGTGGTTGCTCCGATTTGGCAGTGTTTTTCTTAATGTAAGTTAAGAACAAAACTTTTATATTAGATTTTATAGTAGTTTTAGTACCTTTTTGCCATATAACAATTATCATACAATGTGTAACAGAAAGGTGTAACCATATTTTAAGAGCTTATTCAGTCAATGATATAGAACAACTTTTACTATTGAACCAACACTGAAAACCCAAAAAAAAAATCTGCCCTTCCATACATTTCGGCCGAGCGGCATTGCATTTTTCTATGAAAAAGTTAAATTTTTTTTTCGAGATACAGGATTTGTTCCATAGTAAAAGTTGTTCTATACCATTGACTGAATAAGCTCTTCAAATATGGTTACACCTTTCTGTTACACGTTGTATAACAATTATTAAAATTTAATGCATTCTGTTTATTGTTTAAAACTAATGGTGTTCTTTATTATTATTTTTAATTGTGTGGCAAATTAAATATATTTTTGTTCTCTCTAGTTTATTTTTAAGTTGTAAATTTTGTTTTTTTCCTTTTTCTTACGTAAGTTACTTACGAAGCTTTTAAACTTAAACAATATAAATTTAGAGGGAAATAAATATCATTTCGCAACTGATTATCAGAAAATTAAACTAAGTTTAAGGCGCTCTTATCCCAAAATCAGTAATTTCAAAGTCAAATAGAACTTTGAAATATCGTCTAAAACTTCCAAAAAAAATGCGCAATATAGTTCGAACCTTTATCTAGGTCTTCCACGCATGTGTTACACGATCAGATAAACTTTGCTCGATAGAAATAGAACACAGCATGTAATAAGACCTTTCAAATCATGCCATTTTCATAATTCCACTCTTTTATTAACGAAACATATCTGGTAATATTCCTCTTTAAATTTTCTAGGTCGACCACGTAAGTGGATTTTAATAAACATATCCCTTATTTTTAAACAATTTAAAAACCGATAAAAACAACGAAAAAGTACAAAAGTGTGGTTATTTTCTTTACTCCTTACACGTAAAGAAAAAGACAGAGAGTCACTCTTCTGGAATAAGAGCGCCTTAAAGATAGGACCGCATTATTACAAAAAAAAATTATCCACATCCACACTTATCCACATATTCCACACTATTCTCATATATATACAACAAGTAACAGAAAGGTGTAACCATATTTGAAGAGCTTATTTAGTCAGTGGTACAAGCTGGTATATTTTACCAACACAAGTTTCTTGAATGCTATAAAGCTAGGTTTTGTATATTCACAAATCTATTTGGTAGTATATACACTAGTCAAGGTACATTCAATTTCCTTTATTGACTACAGCTTCAAAAGTAGATTCAATCGAATGCTCTTGTATTTCCTACAAAAAAACATTTTACCTTAATACTTTTGTAACTGTTTGTTGTGTTTTCGTCAGCTCTACAAAATAGGTCTTATGTTTTATATAAAACAGACTATGCAAACTTTACTAAATAGAGTTAGGTTATTCTATCAAATTTTTTACTTCTAATTAGTAGTTCGAAGGAAACCAAAGTGGCAATCAACCACTATTTCGGTGTTCATTTCAAAAATAAATTGCATCAGTCAGGATATACTACAACGTATAATCTTACTTGACTCGACAAACTTTTAGTAGATAAGTAAGACAAACTATGTTTTACACCAAACTTTGAAGTACATTATCAATACCTTAAAAACATCTTAAATTGAAGTAGAAAAAAAACGACACCTCAATGCAGCTTTAATTGCTCCGTCTGGTTTTACAATTAAGAATTACAATTTTCTTAAGAACTTGTTGTTTTCTTCAATTGTTATTTTTACAAAACAAATATATTGACTGCCAACCGTCACGGTTTTGTAAATTGGGTGAAATAATTTTGTAAATACAACTATTTGTCTGATAGTTGATGCTTATTCTATTGCTTGTGTAAAATTAACCATTAAGTTTTGTTAAAACAACGAAATTCAAGCTAAAATTTACAAGGAAAAAAGGTTAAAGTGTCAAAACACAATATTAGAACATTAAACATTTTGCTTTTGTAAAATCAACAATTGAGTTTTGCTATGATAACTTATTACATTTAAGGTTATTTTGACAGAATGGATTTCAACCTTCGGAGTTAAATTATTTTTGTCAGCGTTTTCACGCCTGAACCGCTGGGCAGATTTCGATAAAATATGGCATAGGCTAACTTTTGTCTTAAATGAAAAACCTGAAGGGGTGAAATAGGGGATGAAAATTTGTATGGGAAGCAAATCTTATCTCAAGTTAAATATATAAAACTTCAAATTTAGGCTTTTTGTAAGAAATAAAGAATTACGTGTTTCAGGTTTTTTGCAAAATCATCCCTCAAGGGTGTAAAGTAAGGGATGATTTCAAAATTCAAATGTTATTTTTAAATCTTTGGGTCCATAATTACCGTTGGTACATTTTCGATAAAATTTGGCAGAGAAAACTTGCATTGTGAGGAATGTTTTACGAAATAGAAATTTATTTCTTGCGTAAATGTAGTGAGTTGGGTGCACATCACTAAACGGAAGATACAGGGAGGGCCAGTTTCATACCGGCCGAAAATTTGAAAACGAGGTTGTCTGACCAATCAACAGATGGCACCACTTGCATCCTACATCACGATTTCGTTTTCTTCTCTAATAAGCGTTTTTTCTTATGTCAAATTTAGTGTTAAACAAGATTCCTAGATGGCACTGTCGTATTTTTTAGCAACAGAATCAAAGATAAAATTTGCACCGATTCCAAACAAACGAAAAATCACGTTGACATTGATTGCTACGAAACACATTTTATATGTGGTGACATGGACAGCGCCATCTAGGGAAAAGCTAAGAACTAAGAAAAAAAAAACAACCAGAAAACCGCTCATTAATAATTAGTAATTATACCTACTTCAAGTTTAGCGATACCGAAGAGACGAATTGTTATGCACTGAAACTAGAGATATAAACAATCTGATATTACACATATGTACGTATTTACGTCATAGATATCATTTTATTATTATTATTTATTCACCTGTAAAAACAAAACGCTTTGATAGTGTAGCCACTATGAAGGCCAAGGTGGTTTTGACCTGGGCATTTACACATTAAAATGAGTGTTACAACTATGTAGTACGGGGCTCAGTTTTAAAGTGTGAAGAAAGCTTTATCATACACCCAAATTAATACTGAAAACCCGGTAAGTAATCATGGATACATCGTGCCCGCTAGACCGACGACCTGAAGGACGTTGCGTGTAGCGGCTGGATCTTTTTTTAAATTTTACTATACCACTTTATTGACGTGATAAATATGTATAATAATCATGCCAAATTACAGCTTTCTAGTACTAATAGTCTCTAAGCTAAGCCGCGGACAGACAGACAGACAGACGGACATGGCGAAACTATAAGGGTTCCTTGTTGTTGACTACGGAACCCTAAAAATGGATTCGCCTCCGGGTGGCCGAAGACGACCCCGACTGCTACCATATTGGCGATATATCATTATAATATACAATTTGTGCGCCGTGTGGCCCGCGTCATATGACCGGGCCGACAACGGTCCGCACGAACATCTCCGTGTACTCGCCCCATAGACGAATACAGCCCACATAGACTCCTCATAACTGGCGACCGATTTCTGTCAACACATCTGACTGAACGAGCAGATAATATACAACGTGTAACAGAAAGGTGTCACCATATTTGAAGAGCTTATTCAGTCAATGGAATAGAACAACTTTTACTATGGGGTCAACCCTGAAATCTCAAAAAAAAAATCTGCCCTTCCATACATTTCGGCCGAGCGGCATTGCATTTTCCTATGAAGCGAGTAATTTTTTTTTCGATACACAGGATTTTATTTATTTATTTTTATTTATTAGCCAATTTATTTCTAGTTTTCTTAAATAACAAATTATAGTTTTACAAAATTTAAAGTATTATTAAAGAATGTATATGAATATTAGGATTAGTGTATCAAGTATAATACTAGCTTGAAAAAAAATAAAAAAAATAATAATAATAATAATAATAATAAAAAAAAACTAGAGGTCGTTCTGACCATGGCCTCCCTCATCGTAATGCTTAGTTTCCTTAAAAATATCTAGGTAGGACTTTTCTATTTCTTTCCATTTCTCTCTATCTTGAGCACACAGGATTTGTTCCATAGTAAAATTTGTTCTAAAACATTGACTAAATAGGCTCTTCAAATATGGTTACACCTTTCTGTTACACGTTGTATAATTCGCCACTCGAAAATTATCTGTTTCGGTAAGCCAAACTAAAATGGCTTCTATATTCATTACGTGAGAGTCTTCGTCTTCGGGAAAGATAAGTTTGTGGCGGTATACGTAAAATAAAATGACCTTGGAAGAGCCAATAGGATTGCAATACCCCGTTTCTCATGCCTCGGCTTGTTGACAGAATTTTTTGTACGCAAGATATTGAACAATAGACGTCTTTCTGTATTGTCTATGACTCGCCCCCGCATACGACCGATCGCCTACCGGACGTCTTTACCCTCGTGAGCAGCAGCGCGACCCACCAGCCAGCAGCTCTGAAGACGATGTCGGAGACTGAAGACGGAATAAACAGTCGGTGACGTTACCACCGGCAGTCATGAAGAGGGAGTGGAGCTGCCGGCCGGTCATGCAACAACGACCTAGTCTGTCTCCGACATGCCACCAACCGTCGTATTGGCGGCACCCCCGGACCCACGGGTTGTAGCCAGCGGAGATGAAGCCCGGGCAAACATGAAATAACATCACAAGGCCCGTACTCTACTACCCGTACTACCCGCGGGTCCACGGGGACGATATGATAGCAGTCGAGAAGAAGCCCGGGCAATTCTTTTTTTTTTTTCCTGTTTTTGGTCTACTTGCGATCGGTCTTTTGACCATAAACAGGTATTTTGTGGGTGAAGAGCTTGTGGGTTGCTTGATACTGTCAGATACACGACCGGCGGGTACCCGGTCTTTTCCACCGGTCATACAACTGCCAAGATAAAATTAAAAAGTGACCTAATTGTAACCTAATAGTTGGTAAAAGGTTCTGAAGAAAACTTCGAGGTACTTTACAATTAAGTGTATTTAACTTTATCACAAAATTGTCCAATTTCACAAGTTAAAAAAAAAAGGTGTTACGGAAAATATTACTTTGTTACAAACTTTTGGCCAAGACCTTCATTTGGCATATATTCTGCCAAGACATTACTAAGACCTTTAGAACCTCTAAATAGTTGTGTCAGGTTCCGCCTTAACATCAGGTAGTAATATTACATTGGAATTAGTTTTGCCAAGACATAAATAAAACATTTAAGTGAATAACTAGATGGGTTAGTTACCGCCTTAACCACAGGTAACTAAATTACATGGAATCTTGTGAAATTACATTAAAAAAAAAATTTAAGAGTAACAAAACTTGAAAACAAACAAGGGAAAATAATTTCCAAATAAAATCTAGCTCAGTGGAGCCGTAGATCCATTTAACAATACATATTTGTCGATCATTCTCTTTAAACCAAATCGTCTGGTACACCAATCCGTTTTACCAGGAAAAATTACGGAACTAATAAATTCTACATTTTAGGTTATTCAGTGAAACAGGAAGAAGAATTTACACTTGGTTAACAATAAGACACATAACTAAGTGTCCTGAAAACAACCGTCCAAGGCACCGTTAATATTTGAGGTTAAAAATAAAAATTCTAACACATACTTGAATTCTCCAACATTTCCAACAAAAAAATGGCACGCCGTCCGCTGCCCCACCTCAAGGTCAACGATCTCCGTCCTCGCAGACAAAGGAACTGCTTGACTGTGTACACCCCGCGGCGGTCATTTCCCAGCCAGCTGGATAAAATCACCAATGAAGCAAAACAGCAAAAACTCGAACTTGAAAATTGAAACCCTGGAATTAGAAGAGAATAACAATATTAAAACCTTTCCCACACGGAACGATGAGAACAAAATTCCGGTGACTCAAAATACAAAGAAAGCAATACGTACCATGATCTGACAATAGGTCAGATCTCCCACCAACCCGGCCAAAAAAACTCCAACAATCACCTCCAAAAGAATATGTATAATTTTCCTGAAATACAAAAACAATATTATAGAATTATTCCACACAAGATATACACACCAAATTTAACACGAAACCCACCTATTTTATTAAAGACACAACTCCTGTTGGCAGATCCGCCATTATAAAAAAATTATGATACACACAACACGAGTCGTCAGCAAAAGACCTGGCCGACAAATGACCGAGAAACAACCTCGGAAATCGCAACAGACAAGCGAGCGAACTTCATGTCTAGAACAGAGGGTAAACCGCAATTTACCGTCAAGCAAAACAACGACGCGAAAACTTTGTGATAACCACCTTACAAATTTGCTATGCTACAACCAACCAACCGTCAACTAGCTATCAACCAACCGTTATCGGTCTACTTCCTGTTATGCAACCCCAGGATTGTGTTCCTCTTCAGGCGTCCCACGTCAGTATTACTAGTAAGAAGATCTGTTGCTAGGTTGTTTACGTGAGACAAAAGGCGGGCTTTGTATTTCACATTGCGTTCCTGTATTTCTTCAATGATGAAGTATCATCGCAGGCCCTTACCTTCGCCCAGCCTCCGGGCGTGCGAAGGCAACCCCGACTGCTGATTGCTGCTGCTGATTGGTTATCTAGCGGTGTCATAATCACAGCGCAGAATTGTGTTAATATAACATCGGACACATAATGTAGGTACTTATAAAACCGATTTTGATGTTATAATTACCTTGTTGAAAAATTCTTTATGTTACAGGTTTTTTTAACAAGGGCTATGGACTCAATTTTTGATGCAACTTTGGGCTCACCTCCTTTGGATCATGTTATAAACAAGGCAGTTGACAGCAGCCTGCTACCATTTCACCATTGCAGCAATAACTTCATCCCTGAGTCTTCTATCTGACACCCTGAACGTTGCGTCACCTGTGTGGCCCAAGAATTCGGATGTGTCAGGTTGGTTATCAAGCTTTTCAGGATTCGTATAATGTCAAATACACAACAGCTTCAAATGACATTTTCACATTGACAATAAACTTAAATTACATAAATAAAACTAAATTTTAAATAATTCTTAAAATAAACACTAATTAAATATAAAATTATAAATAGACTAAATTAAATGAAAAATATTATTTAAATCGCTGCCACAGGGGAGGGTCCCTAGCAGGCTGGTGGCGTTACCTCGTTGGATTAAGACCAGAACCAGAAGCGTCGACCAGGCGCGAAGATATTTCTTGGAAAAGTCGTCGCGCTTCTGGTCCTGGGGGGGCCCAATTCACGTTGCGTAACTTGGTTAATCGGTTTGGTAAAAATATTTGAACGAGCGAGCGAAGTTCTCAGAGTCTAATTGAACAATCCAGCGTTTGTATGTATGTATTTGTCCGACGATAACTCGAGTATTGTTGATCGGAACGTCTTGAAATTTGCTAGGCGAGTACATGAAAAAAAGAGAATTTTCGAATTCGAACATGACCCAAATTGGTCAAGGGGTTACTGAGATATGGGGTTGTAAGAGGGGGTCTGCGAGTTCACATTTCGAGGTCAACTACTAGTTAAGATAGTAGTATATAAACGCAATAGCTCAATAGAAAAATAATACGCAGTTCCCTCCAAATTCTATGTTTTTCAAGTGTTAAATAATAATAAATAATAAAATTTATTTTTTGAGTAAAAGGAACTTAAGAGTAGTACATTCAAAATAACATCTTACGGCTAATGAAAGGTTATTGCCTAAACTAAACTACGAAAGTAACCTGTACTTTAGGCTTTAAAAATTTGTCAGAATATAAATCAGATTAAAGATAATAATTTGTATACTTAAGAATTAATTAAATGTTTCAGACAAAACCTTAAAAATAAATTAGAAAAACTATCTACTTAAACTAAACATAGCATCTTATATCTAATTTACCACAGTTTTCCGTCTCATCGTAGGACAGACTTTGTAATCATTCTGAAACTTTATTTTTGCATTTAAATATTATCTATAATGGCTACTCAGTATAACTATTCGGATTTTCTTTGTTCATTTTGTTATATCGTATAACTAACAGTATAACTAGGTGGCCCAACCCCTTTCTTATAATCATACAACTTAGAAATTTGTATTAAAAATGAACAAGTGACCTTTTAGATGTGTCTTAGAATATTTTACCCATTTTATCGAGAAGCTAAGTTAGGTTTTTTGTTACCGCGTGTTTCGTAGTGGTCGTAAAAGCCACGACTCAAAGCGCGCTATTTTAAACCAATAATGAGGTATTTTATCTGTGAACACAATTTATTATTCAGATGGCGACTGTTTCGACTTCATCATCATCGGAGCTGGGACAGCAGGCTGTGTGCTGGCGAACAGACTCACTGAGATCGAGAACTGGAATGTGCTGCTCATAGAAGCTGGTGGTGATCCACCGATCACCAGTGTAGTAAGTAGCAGCAGTAGGTGCAGAATTTATTCCAAATCAAATTTTCTGTTAAGGCTGAATATAAATCTAGACTGGGCACCTCATTTTGCTCTGAATAAATTTCTCATTTTGCTTCAACTGAATTCAATGACGTTTCCTTTTAGTTTAAAATAGCGCGCTCTGAGCCGTGTCTGTTACGATCACCAAGAAACATGCGCTTACTAGATTTATAATTAAATTATGTTTTAGTAATTTCATGCTATTCACTCTCAAACACATACCTATCTCACACACATTCACACACAATATACAAACTCTCTGTAATACAACATAATAGTAGTTTATGCTACAAGGGCCAAAAGGAATAAATTACGAGGACGATTTAAAACACGAGCGTAGCGAGTGTTTTAAACGTAACCGAGTAATTTATTGCTTTTACGCCCGTGTATCATACTACGTTTTTCAATGCATAGTGTGAGGAAATGAAAACAAATATAATCTTGTGAACTTTAAATTACGATTGGCTCAAAAGGATTGTATCCAGAGCCGTTAAACAGTGAAAAAAAAAGTATAACATCTATGGTACACAGGAAAAGCTGCAGGTTAGCCAACCATTGCAAACAAATAAAAAAAAAATAATAATAAAGCCCTAGGGCAAAATAATCGACTTTCTGTTCGGTTTTGATGCATAAAAAGTGGGCCTTTACGAGCACTTGCATTGAAAAATCATTAACAATAAGTATCCTTATGTCTTTATGTCACACTTTTATAAATAAGTAGGTTTTATTATATTAATATTATATACCTGTAAAGCTAGTTAAGACTGTAAATTAACGTCTAAATTTCTTTATGTTTAAATATATTTTGGGAGGAGCCTAGTTTCCACTACACAAGGAAACTTTCTGTGGGAACTAGTGTTTTTATAATTTATGTAACTTATTTTGAAATAAAGAAATTTTCAATATTTATTATTTAAGAAAATTTTTATTCACTGTTTATCGTTTGATATAATGTCACGAGTCGAACCTTTAGTATAAAATATGTGTTTACTAATCTTTATCCAAAACTTTTTAATTAATTTAGGTTTGAGATTAATTTATGAAACAAGATCACCAACCTTTATTATGTCAGCTATGCCATACGATAACAGGAATCGAACCTATAACCTATCTGTATTTAATTCAACTATTCAATGTTATGTATTTATCTTAATCTTGCAAGTAAATAATGTAAAATGTTAAACTAATACATTATTAAATCAGTGGGATGCCAAAGGCACAATAAAACAAGTAAATGAACCAAAAGAATACTCATATTTTATTATTCTGGGAGTTTTCTCTTTATACCAGCACCATGACTTTTTGCAACTTAAGAGGCTTCAAAAGCAAAACTGCCTTTAGAGACGTTTTTGAATTGCTTTAAACTTTCTATATGAATATTACAAAACATCGAAAAAAATATATGACATTTATTGACCCATGTCCCGTAATTATGATGTGTTAAAACCGTTAAAGCTTTAACCTACAACGGGTAAATAAATACCTACCATATGCTTTAAAATGGTTTAAAGAACTGATAAAATGTTTAATATTTTTAAATTCAAAACACAGACACGAGCAATACAAAAATCTAACATAATGACGTTTAAAACTTCTAAATATCAAATGTAACATGTGTGAAAAATATTATTTTCTCTATTTTGCGCTAACTGGCGACGCAGCGATCGTCGTAACAGCCACTTTGCAATGCACTCTGATATGAACGTTATTACTATTTTGTTTCTGTTGATATTTGTACCGACACATTTCGAGCTGCTAATTTATCTCACTGAAGCCCCTTAACCTTTAGACATTGTAAATATCTGCTCCGTTCGATAGTTTCTCCAAAAGCATATACATGTACGGGTCCCTCTCTGAATACGGAATTATATTTTGTTTACTAATAATATTACTTTTCTCTTTCATCACGATCTGACACGATTCCGTTCCACCATGACGGTCATTCTACCCGTCCCAGAACAATTTTTAGTGAAAACCCCACGTGGTTTCTTAACTTATTGGAAGTTATTCATTATTTATAATATTTACACATAATAATTCATATCATAATTTATGGTCTAAAGACCTTAGTACAATAAGTATTTCATAATAATCCAGCTTCCATATAACACCCTCGTTCAGTAACTACCTCAAGTCAAACACATTAATTGTCGCTGAAAACTATCACAATAATATTGATTATTTTTATAAGTAATATTTATTAACCTTAAAAACTATTACAGCCAACTCTACACACATAAATATTAAGGCGATTACCGTCGCCAAATTAGCAGCTCGATGTTTGTCTGTATGAATATCGACGGAAACGACATTGAAATAACGTTCAAATCAGTGCACAATGCGTGGTGGCCGTTACGACGCTCGCTGCGTCCTTGAGAGGGCAAAATAAGAGAAAATTATACTTTTCACATGGGCGTCATTGTTCGATTGAATAATTCTATGTTATATTTATAGCTACCAAGTTTATCTATTTATCAAAGCATAAATGAATTAAATCACATAAGCCACTTAGGAGCAGTAGGAAATTCAAGCCAAAAACACCATTCAGTTGAAACAATTTTTCATATAGAAGTTTTTGTGGTACGAAAAAGAAAAATGTTGCATATGTTGTCCTAGAGTTGATAATCCATAATACATTTTTTCAATATTTTTGGTTTGGCCATAAAACAGGAGTAGGCTTTAGAAAGTACCCAGGGGGGCTTATCCCAATTTTGTCTGTTTTCAAACTCATTTTAAAGCATCAAATAGTTATTTTTAAAATCTGAAAAAAATATATGTTTCAGATACATCTTTTGTGCAGTGTTTTTTGTGGTTCAATTTGCGAGACGTTACACTTTGCTCGATCGAAAAAAAATCCGAAACTTTGTCGATTTTTAAGATTTTTTTCGTTTTATGTAACGTGTACTTAACCAAATTGCATGAAAATTGCAGATAATTAAAGTAAAACTATTGTACTAATAACTTTTGTGGTTACTTTTTTTTTAATGAAAATCGTTTTTTTTCCCTTAATTTAAAAAGAAAAATTAATTCGCGACTACTCGGCGGGCGGCCGCCAGTTGCCCGCCAGCGGCTGTCGAGGCAAGACCTATGTCAGTTTTCTGAGCCCTGGTTCCCCCTCACTCGCCTCGAAGCTCTGATAGAGTGTACTATCATTATTTAAATAATCGTGTAAATATACATCAAACTATCAGTTGTGTGTACATGTAAATAAAAATCATTTAGTTGTATCTTGCTTGGATGTTTAAAAATAAAAATGGAAACTAGAAATAAGAAGAAAAAAACTGGCCAAGTGCGAGTCAGACTCGCGTACCTAGGGTTCCGTATTGTGGATGATAAATTTAATTTACTATTTTTTTTTCGTGAATTTCTCAACTGCTTTATTTTTCCTGTAATCTTTACGTAAACACTATTACCATGATTTTTTTCATAATGCTCGGTCTACCAGTTTTGGAGATAAAGACATACATTTTTTTTATATCAATGTATTTTTACAATCAGCTTTTTGATATCTATAATTTGATACCCATATTGTATTTTTAGGATAACATTTTTTAGTTTTGTTTTGCAAATATTTTGAATAATTTCGATCTTTTTTTACATCGTGATATGTGGGCAAATAAATGCTATTTTTGTGCCAAATTTCATGTCTTTATCTTTAAAGGTGCTAAAGTTATGAGGCTGTGACATACGGACGAACGGACAACGGAGTCTCACCATAAAGGTTCCTTTTGTACCTTTTAGGTACTACGGAACCATACAAATCATCAAATTTGAGAGTGCTGAAGATAAGAAAACAATTCTTTGAAACTGTAACGAGATGTTTTATTGATCGTACAGAACAAGCAACTTTTGAAATTACGCAAAAAATGTAAACAACTCTTGAGTCCGAGTATAACTGTACAACAGTAAAATGTAACAGTACTTACTCTTGCAGTCAGACAGAATGTATAGATATATAATGTACAATATTATGTAAATATATAATATATATATAGATATATATATAAAAGAATGCGATTGTATCTACGTATTATTATTTTTTTGTAAGCGTATGTATGAATCGTATGTAACTAAGTGATTAAATAAAATTTCTTAACTTCAGCTTATCAAATCTTCGTACTGAGCAGGGCACCTTCGCATGGAGACAATGTATAGAGGCAACAAGTACGACAAAACTCGATAAAAACAGTAATTGGTATTACCAGGTACAAGGACAGCTTTACCTGACAGAACGGCGATTATGTCTCTTTGGAATTTGGGTAGGAGATAATGAACTTGTACATATTGAACGCATTACAAGAGATAATGATTTTTGGATGACGAAAATGGAGAGGAAGCTAATACAATTTATATAAAATGTGTAATACCAGAGATAGTGAAAGTGATAGTGAAATGAGTTTATTTGCCACAGAACATATAAAAAAAGAAGACACAGTACAACACAAAACAAAATGGCAAAAAGGAGCAAGCTTATCAAATGCTACACGTTGAAGTAACTTGCAGCTCTGATTTTCAGTTTACCACATATGAACAAAACACAATAGCAAATAGAAGTAAAACATAATAATTAATAATTAAGAATTTTAACTAGTACAATTATACTATTGACTAAGAAAATAATGAATAATAATAATTTATTCATAAAAATAATATTGAATAATTGAAATAATATTGAAAACACACTAAAAAATAATTAATTTGACAAAGAATTACAAATAAAATAATTACAGTCTATTCCATTTACGAGGTTACATTTGACACTTCTGAGAACGTAACTCTGCACGTTTCACATAAATTGAAAAAATAAATAGTCTTTGTTTATGACAGTAAATCACCGTTTGAAAAAACCACAATCAATTCAAAACATTATACAATTAATTCACAAACATAATCAACGTATTTTTTTTAGATATCGTGCTCAAAATAAGTATAACTTTAAAATAAAATAATATTTTACTGCAAATACGCGTTTACGTTCTATGGTTTATTTTTTACTTTTAAACATAGTGACGTAGCTCAAAAATCTCATAAAATCGGTTAGTTAATCGATTATTCTCTTGTGTACCGAGGTCGTAGGAAATAAAAATCTACTAAAAATATGGTCCACCTCGCAATCACCATGGTTACCATGGCAATAACGATCAGCCATATTGTTTGTCTGTTCAGTACGGTGCAGAAGCCTTGTATACGTTGCGTGCGTGTGTTTTCTTCTTGCTTGACCACTAAAAGAACAGTGTTGGGCAGTCAAGCGCGGGAGTTTGTGGTACGCCTACAACATTACTTTGAATGTGAGTTTCAGAATGGTAGGCCACTCTTTCGTTATCAGTCGAAAAACTGTTTCCCAAATAAGTAAGGAAAAGCATGGTAAAGATATACCAGAAGATAATAAATTAAAATCGCCACTTAAGAAAAAAGTTAGAAGGTCGATAGTTACACTAACAAAATGCTGTCGTTGTTGCAAGAAGCATGCTATAACGTTACTGCTGCGAATTGGAATAGTGTGGTTTTACGAACATTAAATCTAAATTTCGCTGATTGGGACCGAGATGTGCATATCGATGCCCTAATAGATAACCAAATTATAATAAATACGGTGGATCCTACAGACGATGGTGAGGGTGATGACGACGATGGTGACAATGAATATGATGCAACGATTTTGAATAGCGAGCACGCATAAGTCGCATGCTGATAAAATTGAAAAATAATAGTATTTAATCAAATTAAAAAACTTGACTAAGTAAATTTACCTCGTAAATGGAATAGACTGTAATGGATGTCATGCAAAAAAAAATTAGAGAGAAAAGACATGTTAAGAAATGGAATGAATAAAAATAGAAATTTACAAATAAAATAATAAAATAAAACAACAACATGGTAATAGTAAACCCACGGTATACACGCGAGATGCCTATAAGAACTCTGACTTTGAATAATATTTAATAAGAAAACGTGGATCCTTCACCTATCTCAGAGCAACAATCAAGCTATGACACCTCGCAACCGGGTCCTAGCACTAGCACACATACAACTGAACAAATCGTGCGACTAAAAATACAGAGTGGGCGAATTTAAAGTATGAAATCGAAAATACTTCACCAAAAATCAAAAAATAGGTGCGACGAAGAGCGAAGCAAGAAGGAGAGAGTTAGGTTTACATGTAATATAAAATAAGGAGCCGAGCGAAGCGGAAAAAAATGGTTTTTTTTTTAATCCATTTACTCCACTATAACGTCATCTACGTATTTCATTTTTGGGTAAATGTTTATTGAGTATTTGATTAAAATTCTCACTGAAGGAAAACGCGATTGGATGAAATTTTCTTGATAGAATTTAATTCCGAAAAGACCTCTAAATTGTTTTATTTTTTCATGTAATTCTGAAATCCTAACTAATTTCATTGTCAAATTGCATTCAAAATGTGGATATTATGTATTTGTAAAGTCTCCTTGAAAAACGTTTTGACAAAATTGCTAAGTACATTTTATATTAATAAAAGACTGACTTTTTTACTACTTTTCCACGAATCCGTCCCACTCGCACTGAGGGTTTTTTCGCATATGGAGTAACAGGGACGCTAAAACTTTTACGTAGCGCCTTAAAATGAAATTGACACTAAAATAGAAAATTGTTCGCCTGAGAATTATCAACTCAACTCAAATTTGTAATTTCAAGTCGCCGTTTACAACATTTTTATTCGCTCACAATCTTTCGTCCACTTAGTATTTTAGTACGCTATATTCAGTATTTTTGACACCTTATATTTGAATTTATATTCGCTCATTTAAATACTACGCCTATAATTTTAGTTTTAGTGCCGTCGAAACCTAAATTATTCCAAAGTAATTTAGCTTCTATTTTTAATACTTATGAACTATTTTGTAATAAACTAAATTTTGTTTTGACAGCTCCTAGATTACAATGAAAGCCTTCAGAATCAGCTTTGTTAGCTCATATGGTTACCAAGTGTATTAAATATTTTTAGCTGTACTTCCAAATGTCTTACAAGAGCGTGCTTAGATATTGCTCATATGATCCAATGTAATAAACTCCCCTATTTGTACTAACTCGGTTTTTTAGTAGGAATAGTTTATGTTAGTTCATTTATCGGAATCAATTCTTATTAGTACGAAGTACAGTTACTGGCCCCGAACCTATTTTAATGTACGGCGGTCGGTGGCGAGTCACGTAAGGTCACGATTATAGCCGCTCAGTTGCATCGTAAATAAATACGTCGCGGTGAATTGGCGGGGGCTGAGGTAGCGATAAACACCTACAGGTCCCGGATAACCTGCCCTTAAGGGCCTTAATATTCTATCTCGCTCACGAAAAACTGCACCCGGTGGATTGCGACAAGCATTTTACAGTTCACACTCGGAAAACCTCTGACATCCACTGGTGGAATCATTTCGTGACGATATATACTTTAATAATATTTATTATTTATGGCAGGTGCCTGCTTTCATGATGTTACCTGCATACAGTTCTGCAGATTGGGCATTCAAGGCTGAAATAGACGAATCCTCTAGCCAGGCGCAGAAAAATAAATATCTAGTCTTAAATTCTGGAAAGGTGCTCGGAGGCAGCTCTTCAATCAGTTTCCTTGAACATCTCAGGTAAGAACAGGTATTTTTAGGGTTCCGTACCCAAAAGGAACCATTAGGTGAACCTCATTGGTGAGATGTCTGTTTGTCCGTATGTGTCATTCTCGTTCATTTCCATTTTCAAAAATCGCATTTACATTTAGTAGCATTCTACGATGTATGTTGTCTTAACTGCATAAATAATTATCTAAAAAAATCAAGCTAAATTTTAAGGACCCTGTCGCGGATTACCGCGAGCTCGGTCCTATGAAAACGTTTGGTGGTAAAATACAACTTGAACGCATCTTTATTTTGTGCTAGCAACACTTTTTCTTTTCTTTGGCTTACCCGCCTTTTTTTACCCGCCTGAATGTGAGTTGGACCACATTTTGCTTGCGCCCGTGAAGAGAGGACAGTCTCCGCATCTGCCTCGTGCGCACGAGCCAGGTTTCCTACGTGGCTGCGTGCGAATACTTTAATCAACAGTCACCCTGGTGAGTAATAGCACCTAATCATGTTGCTCATAACATTAGAAAGTGGTGGTGACTGGGAGGCGAGATGAATTGGTTATGTGCTGGTATCAGTGCGTCTTGGAGGCCACGATTCCGTCGTGGCTCTCTAGATGGGTAGTTGATACCAGCTGGTGGCATGGGTTGGACTGTAGGGGAGGTAGGAGGTCCATCTACGGAACATAAAGGTTCCGCGTGCTCAGTGTTCACTAGGAGGTAAACTTGTCCCTCGGAACATGGGAGCTCCGAGAGAGTTGGTACAGCTTGCTGTACGTCGACCATTGTCAACATCAGGCGAAGGCCTGATGCAATGGTGGCTCTCTCTCTTGTATTATAAATTGTAACAAAGATGAAAATGAGTGTTTCGCCTCCTAGTCGCTATAGCTTCTAGTAGACCTACTGTTTATAATATTATGTTGCGTGTAATATTTTTCTACCATTCCTAAAGGCCGCAACATAAAATGGTGGAGGAGCTGGGATCACTGTCGTATGTCGGGTCCTGCCGGATTATTGAGAGCAGGACTGTTTTATCTTCCAATGATTAATAGTAAATTTAGATGGGGTAGTTTAATATCCAATTAATATAAAGTTTTTTTGTTAATTTGCTGAGACCAGTGGGGATCTCAGGAATTTAGGCCGGAAGGGTGCAGACAAGCACCTAGGCATTAGTTTTTGATAATTTGCTGAGACCAGTGGGGATCTCAGGAATTTTGGCCGGAAGGGTGCAGACAAGCACCTAGGCATTAGTTTTGATAATTTGCTGAGACCAGTGGGGATCTCAGGAATTTTGGCCGGAAGGGTGCAGACAAGCACCTAGGCATTAGTTTTTGATAATTTGCTGAGACCAGTGGGGATCTCAGGAATTTTGGCCGGAAGGGTGCAGACAAGCACCTAGGCATTAGTTTTGATAATTTGCTGAGACCAGTGGGGATCTCAGGAATTTTGGCCGGAAGGGTGCAGACAAGCACCTAGGCATTAGTTTTGATAATTCGCTGAGACCAGTGGGGATCTCAGGAATTTAGGCCGGAAGGGTGCAGACAAGCACCTAGGCATTAGTTTTGATAATTTGCTGAGACCAGTGGGGATCTCAGGAATTTTGGCCGGAAGGGTGCAGACAAGCACCTAGGCATGAGTTTTGATAATTTGCTGAGACCAGTAGGGGTCTCAGGAATTTTGGCCGGAAGGGTGCAGACAAACACCTAGGCATGAGTTTTGATAATTTGCTGAGACCAGTAGGGATCTCAGGAATTTTGGCCGGAAGGGTGCAGACAAGCACCTAGGCATGAGTTTTGATAATTTGCTGAGACCAGTGGGGATCTCAGGAATTTTGGCCGGAAGGGTGCAGACAAGCACCTAGGCATTAGTTTTGATAATTTGCTGAGACCAGTGGGGATCTCAGGAATTTTGGCCGGAAGGGTGCAGACAAACACCTAGGCATGAGTTCTGATAATTTACTGATACCAGTGTGGATCGCAGGAATTTTGGCCGGAAGGGCGCAGACAAATGCCAAGGCATGAGTTTTGTTAATTTGCTGAGGCCAGTGGGGACCTCAGAAATTATATTTAAACCGGAAATGTGTCCACCTAGGCATATGATACCTTGGCATAATGGATTTTGATAGTTTATTGGGGCCAGTAGGGACCTCATAAAATATGTTTGTTAACTAAAGTCGTACATTTGCTGAAACCAGTGGAGAATTCAGAAATTACGAGATTAGCGCCCGAATGGTGTGAACACACATAGGCTTTGAACGTGTATGTGACTCATGACGAGAGTTGTTAATTTGTTCCACAGTTAAGTTGAAACCCCAAAAATTGTTTTTTTTTTTTTTCTTTTTTCTTTTACCCAAGAACACTACGTTTGAAAATTTTTCGGTTCCGATGGGTTTTTTTGGCTGCGGCAGTGATCAATTTATTCTATCAATCTATAATATCAACCTATAACAACGAATATCACTAAAATAAATCTGCTGTCATATTATTAAACGACAACAATAAGCTAGTAAATAAATGTTTTTTTTTTCCTTGTTATTAATGTTAGTGTCTCCTTTTTAAGACTTTATGTTAAAAATATTTAAAAATTCAATAAATCGATGCCGTATCGCAACTCGCAAGTTTATGTAAGAAATATGGTAAGCGAATATCATATTTACGATAATTATTACCTATAGATTATATAGGTTTCTATTTGTGTCATGTAAATTATGGTTGAAGATTTTGTTACATTTTCGTATTTATATTGATTTAGGTATTGTATTTTTACATTTTTAAACTTAACAATAATTATCGTACAACGTAAATGTTTTATGATCGTTATCATTTTTCGTAAAGAAGTCCCACGCCACGATCAACAACCGATGACGGTGGCGTAGTTGAATTCGTCGCCAGACTCGATGAGAGTTTAATTCGATTAAAATAACTCGACTGGGCATCACTACGAAAATATTTTCTTTCACTGAAATTGTATTGTTGTGAACTTGTAAAAGCAGAAATTCTCCTAAAAACTTGAATTACTACTTTTCCCGTGGTATTTTCATACTGTGTGGTTTAGCCATCGCTGTGTGTGTATTGTGTTATTCGATCCTTGTATGGTGCATTTATTGTTAAAACTTTTTGACCTGGAGTTCCTTAAATGCTTATTTAAAGTTGGTATAAATTTAATTAACAAAAACGAAACGGTACGGTACGGGTTTTTGTTTAACAACAAAGAAGATCATACGATTGTCTTCTTTGATAGTGCTGCCAGTGGCAGTAGTCAAGTGTACATGAGACAGCTCGAAAAACATATTCACGAGAAAATTAACATGTTGATCCAAAGATGTTATAAACATTTTGTTGATCGAATAATTTAGCGGTGATCCTGAAAAAGAAAAACATGCAATTAATAATTTGTAAGTAATATAACAACCAATTTAGAAATGTCTTTCAATAGCTACAACTTACGTTGTTAATTAATCAATTTATAAAAAGAACGTTATCATAACCTATTATTGAGATAAGCAGGATAGCGATTACAATTTTTGGCAAGTGCGATAGAGATGGTATTGGGACCGGTGTCGTGACCCCTAGTTTATGAATCCGCACCCTGGAGGTCGCGTCAGTTTGAGAGGCTACAAATAGTACTCTGTGGAGGCTACGTGGGTGATAGTAATACCACGTGGAAATTTGTTTGTATAGTTTAGACCGCGAAATAACTATGTAGATAGGTACCTGCTTATAAACAAAATCAAATTCTAGGCTACACCGCCCGGTATTCAGCCCACTCTAGTTCCTGTAAACAAAACCAAAGTTACTTAACAATAAAGTAGTAAATAGCTACATGAACTTCTTGAAGCTAATGTGCAGTGCACGGCACACATAATTATGTTTTACTTGTTGACTTGATACTTAGATGACAAATAATATAAAATTTAACTTGTTTCAGTTGCAAACACGACTTTGTTGTTGAATTACTGATTCCATAAATACTTATGGAATTAAAGCTACAATAAATACAATTTAACTTACCAAGTATTGTTAGCCTGCACAAGTCGATAACGGACAAGCCAATCACTTTGATGAAACAAATAAAACTCCATCCAAGATCCAACCAAAGTTGAATCACAGAGAATAAGTACCTATAGCTTTATACAAACAAAACACAAAACTATATTATACAAAACACAGACAAACTGAACTGAACTGATACGGACGCCACTACACTAGGCGCTTGCTCGCTCGCCTGAGTAAGCGAGATGGAAGCTTAGAGAATAAGGCTACGTTTCAAAACGTGTGATCTTCGTGCGAAATTTCACTCGTTTTTAAGAAAGAGACAAAGCTATATACTAGAAAGAAAGACCTGGTTTTGAAACGCTTGCGAGTGATTCCCGTGAGAAAAGCGTTTTGAAACGGTCTGGAGTGACACACGTCAAGTAAATACATAACCTTAAATCAAAATAAATAAATTAAGTAAAGTACCTAATAAAGAAGGAATTGAACCGATACCTATTGCTTTTAATATGGATGGCATTGCAACCTTTGCATTTACAAGCCATAATCCTGTCGAAGTAGTTTCGAAACATTTTCCCGTATTCGTATTTTCAAAAATTGTCCGAATCCCGAGAAAACTCCGAAATGACAACTGTCAGGCGAATTTTAACGGTACCCAAACAGAGTTAGAAATCGCACTTGTCAGTGCGATATTCACATTTCCCGAAAGCGTTTCTAAACACTTAGCGCAACTGTCAGGTAACAGTTCGTTTACCCTCGGTTTCACTCGGGTCGATTTTTGAACGATGCAGGGTAAAATTCGCATCGCTCCGAGTGATAATCACACGTTACGAAACGTACCCTTAATGAATATACGATACAATAAAGTGACAGATTTTCGCGCGGTCGTCGCGTCTGTCAATTTGTGTCAGGTCACAAAATCAAGTGCGCCAACACCTGAAGTGCGTTCATTAAATAATCCTGGGCTGGGTAGGAGCACTGGGGTTGTAGCGCTGAGTTTTTGAACGGGTTTTGTCGTGTAGTGACGCTCCAAACGTCAGTTGTCATGTTTGCATTATGTTTAGTATAATAACGTTGGGAGAGCCCCCTCTGTACGAAATTTAACGTAAATTTATCAACTGTAACGTTGAGAGGGCCCCCTCGGTGCGAAAATTAGCGTCATGTCATTTAAGAAAATTGACGTGAATGTCGGGTGACGTTTGGAGCCTGTACGAACCTTGCGAGCCCTGCTCGGAGTTGATGTTGAGGAGTTCGACACCAGTGTAGCGACGCTGTCATTTTTGGACGGTCGGTGTTGAGACGCGAGTTCATTTTTGAACGGGTTAGTGTTGCGACCCGGGTGGGAGGCTCAACTCGGTGTGAGTTCTTGAACGACTATCTGAGGCGAGGCCAACACGACCAACGAAAACATTCTTGGATGCGTTCTGTTTCACGATTAGTTTTTTTTGTTTGCTGGAAAATATTTAAATATTTTTTATTAAAAGTAACGTAAAGGTTCGGAATTGTTCCGAATCACGATATAATCGATTATATCGCGTCATTCCGAGCCACTGTGAGCCCAATAACGATTGATGGCCCTACTATGGTCGCTAAGACCTCATTAACGACGCCATGCTGTGCTATCATCGCCCATGCTTCACAACACTGTGAGCGATCTATTAAAAGTGACTACCAGCCGGAGGCAATTTTAAAATAGGTTATTCGGAGCATAAGATTTTGTTATTAAGCCATGATTCAATGATTATAATTGGAAGAAATTACTTCTTGGACCTAGTAAAGTGGTTTTCCTTTGTATTCAAGTATCATAAATTAATTTCTACAAATTCCGTAATTTTCAAGTGTCACAGTCCAGGTCGCGTTCAAAAGAGTTCCGAATGGATCATAAGTTTAAGGCGATATGTGGAAGTTTTGGCGTCCTTGTTACTCCATATGCGAGGGAACCCTCGGTGTGAGAGGGGCGGATTCGTGGAGGAGTGGCAGGAAGTCGTTTTTTTTTATTTTATTTCATTAATATAGAATGTACTAAGGTAGCTGTCAGAATTTCGCTTAACCAAGTCTTAGATACCGTTAAGACCCATCTAATAAAATGTTATTGCGGTCCATTATGTCATTCTAAATTGTCAAACCGGGAGGATAGGTGTCGATAGGGAGCTCATTTCAATAAATGTTTCTATCGAGCCGAATTTCTCCAGTCGTCCCTAGAAAGGGATTCCAAAAATGATACACTATTTTATCAAAGTGATACATTATTTACTGAAGTAGATACACAGGTGATGGACACCATTTTTTTTGTTCTTTCGGAATGACACGTGATGGGCGTGAGGAGTTTGATGGTAGTGTTGGCACTATTAGTATTAGCGCCATGCGGAACGCACTGTGTGAAAGATAGTTCTCAACAAAACATTTCTCAAGAATTAGACCCATGGTACTCAAACAAAATTTTAACAATTTTTTTTTTTCTTATATGTCGAAAGAGAAAGTGCAAAAATATCAACATAAATTACCTAATAATTGTTTATTATAATAGTTTGAAGAACGCCTAAAGAAAGTATTCTTGGCATAATTAGTTCTGCTCAGGCTTACAGAAAATGTCTTTCGTGGTCCCATAGATATCATAATACTATATTGTGTAATCCGCGAGACACGAAACCTTACTTTTTTTAAACAAAATGGTCGAGTCTATGTGATTGTTTACAATGTTGTAGAGAAATGAGGCATATTATTTCAAGAAAGGCAATGTTATGGCATTTGGCCGGGCTAACGTAACCGGTGAAATGTTGTCCAGTACGGAGATTGAGTGACTTCAAAATCCCAATTTGAGTTTTTTCAATGGGTGATATGAGCAGAATATTGAGGGCTCCACAATACACTACCAAATTCTAAGATGCTACCTACGCAAATATGCATAGAATAAAGTTTTTGAGGGTACTTGCGCGGTTAAATGGTTTAGATAGACGGAGAATTAAACCTAGTTGCTTGTATGCCTTTTTAGTAATTTTGTCTAAATGAGTTTTAAAATTTAACCGTTTCATGATTGTACCATTGAAGTTGTAGCTCTAAATAAACGTGTTGTGTCTACGCGAGAAGGTGATTGTGTAATATTTATCTGAGTTAGGCAAAAGTTGATTGTGAGCACAGACATCTGAAAAAACTATCTAAATAATTTTGAAGCCAAGAACAATCATCTTGGCATGAGATAAGCTTAAAAATCTTTTGTATCATCAGCATACAGTTAGTGACATGAAAAAGAGATCACTTACACTGTAGCAACATTATTAATGTAAAGGGTAAAAAATTAAAGGGTCTAAATGCGAACTCCGATACTTGATCGGAAGTAAGTATTTTAAAGGCATTTTAGATCTTGAAATTTCACGCCATGTTCTATGTCTGACTATTAATAAACTCTTACCTCCATTCGTCCAACGATGAGTGAACGAAATCAAGCTAAACAAAGAGTTAGAACTAAGCCATGTAAATATTAAAGCAAACACGGCCAGTGTTGCTACGAGGCCAGAAATTTGAACATATAAACAAGACATGTGGTTTTATGGCCCAGAGTTCCTGGACAGATAAAAATTGGCCAACAAGTTACTAAAGAGAGCATTTTTTTTTTGGTTGGGGAAGTCCTGGACGTTGGTGACGGTCCAGGTGTGCCTATGAATGAGAGCGAAGCCTATGGAGAGGAAAGTAGTGACGATCCAGATGTGCCTATGAAAGAAAGTGAAGCCTATGGAGAGGAAAGCATGGATGAAGATAGTCCAGTCCTCTGGTTTTCAATGCCAGTATCTCAGGTAGACTCTGTAAATGAAAATGTAAATAGTATAAAAAAAAATACAGTCTGAATTCTTTCCAGAAGAACACCTGTCAAGAAACCTCTGCCTATTTACAGACACAGATAGTATCCTCAGATGTGAAGGTCGTTTGGACAAATACGATGATAAAAATTATCAAATTCTGTTGCCGAAAGACCACACACTTACTTACTATACTTTTACATATCTAGGGAAATATATACATACATACACATATCTGTATGTCGACAGAAGGCGTGACAAGGAAAAGCGATGGATTTGCCTTTTTATTTGTCTGTTTACCTTGAGGTGGTGAATGACCTGACAGCAGAGGAAACTGGAAGGTTGGGAAAATAGGTATCTTCCCTTATCACAAGTTCAGATGGTCATTGGAGATCAGCAAGAGTAAAAGTTGTAAATACTGAACTTATCTGTTTCCATTCGTCACATGTGTACATTAGAAGTAGATCTCTCTAATATTAATAAAGATTTTGTTATGGAAGATGAGGAACCTGAGCAAGCCTCTCTTGGTGACTCACAGGCACCAGTTACGAGTAGTTGTATAGAGGAATCACGAGAGATGGTGACTGAAGTCGAAGACTATATAGCAGCTATTCGGACAAGAGACAAAATTACCGATTGGACGAGCCAGCTTGTTGCCTTATTATAACTTGTTTTCGCCTTGGGGAGTGTCGCGGATTACCGCGAGCTCGGTCCTATGAAAACGTTTGGTGGTAAAATACAACTTGAACGCATCTTTATTTTGTGCTAGCAACACTTTTTCTTTTCTTTGGCTTACCCACCTTTTTTTACCCGCCTGAATGTGAGTTGGACCACATTTTGCTTGCGCCCGTGAAGAGAGGACAGTCTCCGCATCTGCCTCGTGCGCACGAGCCAGGTTTCCTACGTGGCTGCGTGCGAATACTTTAATCAACAGTCACCCTGGTGAGTAATAGCACCTAATCATGTTGCTCATAACATTAGAAAGTGGTGGTGACTGGGAGGCGAGATGAATTGGTTATGTGCTGGTATCAGTGCGTCTTGGAGGCCACGATTCCGTCGTGGCTCTCTAGATGGGTAGTTGATACCAGCTGGTGGCATGGGTTGGACTGTAGGGGAGGTAGGAGGTCCATCTACGGAACATAAAGGTTCCGCGTGCTCAGTGTTCACTAGGAGGTAAACTTGTCCCTCGGAACATGGGAGCTCCGAGAGAGTTGGTACAGCTTGCTGTACGTCGACCATTGTCAACATCAGGCGAAGGCCTGATGCAATGGTGGCTCTCTCTCTTGTATTATAAATTGTAACAAAGATGAAAATGAGTGTTTCGCCTCCTAGTCGCTATAGCTTCTAGTAGACCTACTGTTTATAATATTATGTTGCGTGTAATATTTTTCTACCATTCCTAAAGGCCGCAACAGACCCCCTTAGTAAAAAAGCAGCAATAAATTTCGAACCATTTATTTTAGTTCTACAAATTACAAAAAATATATACTTTTTCATATAAAATACGTTAATGAGAAGGTTGGTGCTGCTTTTTTCAACTAAATTAGTGATATTTGGATTTATATTACTACTGAGTTGTATTCTCAAATCGGATTCCACATTTAATCTATTTCTGTACTTGTTTTTAGTATACACAAGAGCAGAGAATGCCTTTTCACAGAGGTATGTCGTTGAGAAAAGCAGTAAATGTTTCAGTCCATAGATTAGGCCGCGGACCCCCATACATATGCTCGCGGACCCCCATACATATGCTCGGGGACACCCAGGGGTCCGAAGACCACAGGTTAAGAAACGCAAATCTAATTCAAATACGATTTGAAAATTGTATAAGTACACATTAATTCTCACTTACGATTTAATAAATTGTTATGAAGTTGCAGGCTAGTTACGTTTTCAGAAAAAATAAACAGTATTGCTAAAGATAGAAAACAAACAACACGCTACCCATCCCAAATTCCCAATGCACAGACGACTTCACAACAAAACATTCAATAACTGCTTCACCGCAGGGATCATTAAATCTTTTTCACTACCACTCACAGATATCCAACTCGGAACATGGGAGGAGTCCTATATTTGGTCGCTTGATGCCCATTATGGTCCGGGTCTCAACAAACAGAGATAATTAATCATCTACCCATCTCCACACTTCAATTTCAAAACCTACCTACTAAGTTTTTTTTGTCTGTTAATCATCCACTTCATTCTACCATTTTATGACATTTTAGTAAATTATACAGTCCCTCGTACAAGTACACATCTGAAAAGGGGTGAAACTAGACCTTATTTTATCGACAAAAAAATGTTTTTTTTTTTTTTTAGAAAATCTTTTACGTTTAAATTTTTTTTTTGCCTACCATGGAGACTATGTATAAAATATGTCATAACTTTTGATCTTATGCGAGTAATGCAATGAAATAAAACTGTTATAATCCTTAAGAATAGATGTTACCATAAAAATAATATCCTAAAAGATTATTTCTTTAATTTTTCCGTTTTTTTTTCAGTAATAGTAAATTTTTTCAAAATAATGTCCCCGTTTCACTATACTTTTATTTCTATTTATCATTGCCTATTCCATTATTTTTGTAAAAAAAAAAATACAACGTTCTATCATAAATGCAATATTTTCTACGAGCGGCTAACCAAAGGCACTGCATTCGCGTCCCATACAAAGATACCCAGGTGGAGTATTTTTTCAAGATAATAAAAAAACGAATTTTTTTTTCTTTGCTATTGTCGATATATTTAGATCTAGTTTTACTCACTTTTGGATGTGCACTTGTACGAGGGACACACTGTATAAATTTTACTAAGTTGCACTGATGCCTACAAGAAGTCGAAATTTATCTGAAAATAATTGTTGTAATAAATTGTTTTTATAGAAATATATAATGTAAACAGAAAAAAAAACAAATAGGTTTTCTTTAATATTCATTTATTTAAAGATAATAAATAGATAAATAAATATTACGGTGGTCGCTCTTTTACAACTATGTATATAAAAAATGCAACTAATCATGCCGCCATAACCAGACCATAACTTAGGGTTATCCCGTTTTTTTCTATTTTCACATTAATTTTAAGCATAATTGTAACAATTAAATATTGAAAAAAAAACACATTTCACTCTTTGATTTTAATATTTCAGCTATTCGATACACGATCCAATATTTGCGTAATTGCGTATCCAATAAAATCGCAAAAATAGGCCTAAACTAAATATTATTTAATTTGATTATCTTACGTTTTGGATAATAGAACTTATACCACAATAAACGTCGTACAAAATGTGATACAAAACGGCTGTCATATTAAAAACCCATCCCTCTCACTCTAAAATAATTAATAAATACTCAAAATGACGAGTTTTCTGAGGGGCCCGCTTCCATTGAGCAGGATAGAAAACTGTAAAATAAAAGCATTGGAGCAGGAGAAATTTTTCTGAATACCGTCGCCTTACCTTTGATTTATTTAAGCTAGAGGCTTAAAGTTTAATTCAAAAGTCACATTTACAACGACGTAAGGAAAACTGTTCAGTAAACATAAAATATACTAGTTTTTTTCGTGGACTTGGAACTGAGGACATCAACAACGCTAGACTTTAAGTCTCTTTAAATAAAATAAAAAAATATACATGATTTTTTAAACTACTCATAAAAGAATAAACTTTTGTCTAAAAGAAATATATTCTGATCATGGTAAGAATCATTTATTTCCTAAAAAATCCTTCCTTTTCCTAAGCAGTTTATTTTAGCAGTCACAAACCACCTCACCATTACACATCTTATCATCCATGGAAAGGTGAGATTTTTTTCCGCCACTGCCGGGGTGTTGCGGGGTGATGCGGGGAGGGTACTAAACAAGGAAATAGAGATGGGATAGTATGGAATGACGTTTGTATATAAGTGAAATTGCACTGATGTGTTAGCAAAAAAGGTTTTCCCCTTCTTACGACGTCTAATGGCTTAGAGGTCTGTGTTAGCAGCTCTTAGGGCCATAGAAGTTTGTCCAAGTTACATTACATTTTTGTGTATTCTCATTTTATATTTGTTTGTTTACTTTAATTGTAACATTAAAGTTTAGCTTTAACATGTGTATATGTGGTACAAATAAATTATTCATTAATTATTCGTACTTAGAAAACATTTGAATAAATTTTACATTTTTTTTAATAATAACGATATTTTGTTTTTATAATAACATTATTATCATAATAATATCTATTGCCTTATCTTATCATTAACGCTTTAATTTTATTCCTTATGTAAAATCGTGTTTGAAAATTTCAGGGGCAAAAAAGAAACCTGCATTGATTGGAACGATCCCCTATGGAACTGGGAGACTTGTCTCAAGTATTACAAAAAATACGAAAACTTTCAGGTTCCTGCCATTCTTAATAGTACTTTTGATGCTAATAACCATGGCACAGATGGTCCATTTGTTATCACTAGCCACATCACTGATGATCCAAATCCTTTTAAAGACCTGGAAGATATGCTTATAGAATCGGTTAAAGAGTTTGGACATAACATTATTTTAGACATAAACAATCCAGATGAATTAGGGTTTGGACATGGCCAACACCCTATTAATAAAAAAGGTACACGGACAAGTACAGCAGAAGCATATCTACTTCCTATAAAAGGCAGAAAAAATTTCAGTCTCTTGAAGAATACTCTGGCAACAAAATTACTTATAGATGACTGTAACAAAGTAATTGGAGTAGAAGTACTTAGAGAATCTGGTGAAACTCAGAAGTTATATGCTCAAAAAGAAGTAATATCATCAGCTGGGTCATATAAATCTGCTCAGCTTCTAATGCTTTCTGGGATAGGTCCAAAAGATGATCTGGAGAAATTTGGTATAAAAGTGATAAATGATTTGCCGGTAGGAACACATGTCAAGGATTTGGCCCTAGTTCCTACATTCATCAGTGGAAGAGAAGGAATTATCAATGCTCTTGAAATCTCAACATCACTATTAAATACAGGAAATTTTCCTCTTCCTAATATTTTTGGTGAATTCAGTCTGACAGGCGATAAGCTGAAGCCCGACATAGAACAAGACTTATTTGTAGCTAGTGCCACTTCGCCATTTCTTTACCTTGGCCTTAACGTTAATTTTAATTACGCATTCAATCTTTGTAATTCAGTAGCTTTCAATAATTTGCGACATGATCTAATAGTAAGCTTTGTGAGTTTGAAAAATCCTAAATCATTTGGAAATGTCACTTTAAAAAGCAAAGATCCTAAAGATGATCCCAGAATTTTTACAGGGTTCTTTACGGATAAGAAAAATGAAGATCTTAAACGATTTACAGAGGGGGTAAGAAAGTCTATGGACATTAAAAACACGAAAACTTTAAGGAAGGTGAAATCTAAAAATTTTAAAGTTGATTTACCTGCGTGTGATGAGTATGAGTTTGATTCAGAAGAATATTGGATGTGCTACACCAAACAGATGACGATTTCGTTCATGATGCCAATCTCATCATGTAAGATGGGCGAGGATGGAGTTGTAGATAGCAGACTGAAGGTTCATGAGGTCCCTGGCCTTCGAGTGGTTGACGCCAGTATAATGCCTTCAATGGTAGGTGGACTATCTGCAGCTATAGTAATGATGATTGGTGAACGAGCTGCTGACCTTATAAAAGAAGATCATGGTGTTAAAGTTTGAAGATACACCATACCTTAAAATAAAGCACTTTTTCATAAAATATCAACGATACTGTTTAAACGATAATAAAATGTCTAAGTGAAAATAATCTGATAGTAAATTTAAATTAAATGAATTTACAATCCTTATAATAAGATATAACCCAGTATCTCTTAATGAAATGTAATTAACTTTCAATGAAAATTGTAACATTACTCAATAATAGGGTGGATTTCGGATAGTACGAAAAAAAAATTGTTTTTCTTTTTTCGTTATCGCGCTATGCGCAAAATATGCCTTAGTGCCTATAGAGGTAGATTATACTTTAATAATAAAAATCCAATATCTTAGTAAGAAGTACTGCCCCAAGGGGGTCAAAATTGAAAAAAGCATGACAACATAAGTGAGCTAAGTATCATAAAATTTCAAAACATCGTTTGATAATATTATTGTTGATCGAAATACAGAAAAATGACTAATCAACACATTTAAAGTAACTTAAGATCCAAAAATCCAAAAATGAAACAAATTTTCCTAAGAACATTTTTCAATATTTTTGTATTTTTTTGCAGTAGGAGCCAAAATTACATAATTTTTTATTTTCAATGATTTCTAATACCTTTTTCAGCTGTTTTTCTCTGTACAAAAAATGTAAAATCGATTTCGGTAACCAAATAAGTCATAGAAATAAAGTTACAGGGGCTGAAAATACTAAGATTTCTGCTAAAAATAGCAACTTTTCACATCGTAACTTTTTTTTGTACAGCAGCTATCTTCGCAAAAATTGTTTTAAATTATTTATTCCAGGCATCTCTTACCATATAAATAGAATAATAGCGGTTAAAATAGGTAGAAATTATTGAAAATGAAAAATCTATCTGGTATTTTGGCTTCTAGGGCAAAAACTACAAAAATATTGAAAAATGTTCTTAAGAAAATTTGCTATATTTTGGATTTTTGGAACTTGAATTACTTTAAATGTGTTAAGTCCTTTTACTTTAACTCGATCAAAAAAAATATTATCAAAAAGTATTTCGAAATTTTATAGAATAGAATAGAATAATTATTTATGAAAGCATCAAAGGCCCACTTTGTTTATAAAACTGTGTTTATGATAGCTTAATTATAGTTTTTTAAATGTATTTTTGAACTTTAACCCCTTTAACGGCCTTTGGCAGTTGTCGACTGTTCAAGCAGAAAACAAGTAAATCAATTTTTTGCAAATATTTGTTTTGAGTTTTACAATTAATTAGGCTAAGGGAAATAATTCTGCATTCCAGAAAACGGGAAAAACGTACTTATTTTATTTATTTACAAAAGCAGTTTTGTAGTAAGTATCTTCTTTTTCATTAAATAAGCTAAAATTACTATAATAAAACATGGCTGGCATAAATTTATATCTTGCTTTAATTTTTTATATATAAGACATATAAATAATAACAGTTCAAACCTGAAAGCAAGCAAAACGAGCTATCTGTGCCGTTGATTGTTTTCATATTTGGTCATGTCTTGTCATATTCGTAATGTCATAATGTTCACGTATTGCTACAAGGATCTTTTCACACCACCTGCTCGACAATGTCCAATTACATATCATGCAACCTCAACGTAAACTTTACTTTATTAAAGTAACGCATTATATCTCAAGGGATATAAAGTTATATGAAAATTCGTGTGGAAACTCGTGGAAAACAAATGCCCATATGGGATTGTAAAGAGGTTTGTTCGAAAATCGAACTGGCTACCATAAGCAGAATTCAACGAAAAGAAAAAAAGCGTTTACAAAGTATGTGAAACAAAAGACGGTGTTTGTTGCTGTGATTGTCAGTGAATTTTATTGAATTATTAATGTTGATAAAAAATGTAGAGCTTTTTATTGTCTCGCAGAAGGTGTGAAAAGTAGAGTATGCTCCTCTGGAATAAAGCCTGTCTTTGTCTTGGGCAGCTTGAACCCCTCGCTTTACTCAGGACTCTATATAACTAGAGGCCCTCGCTACGCTCAGGGTTCAATATGCCGCCCGTGACGTAAGACACTGCTTTATTCCCTTAGTGCATAATCTACTATTACTGCAATACTGCAATAAGGTAATTAAAACATCAAAAGCAGTTTATAATAAGTACCTTCGTTGTTTGACCGATGTTATAAAATTACATTATAACACCGCAATTCTGCGCAAATTGCCAAATTTATTATAATACCGCTAGAGAACCAATTACAAGCGAATGCCTTCTTTACTATCTCGCTGATTCGTCTCAGACCGCTACATATATCCATACATCATAATATAGGCTCAGGGTGTAAGCGATTCATTTTAAATTAGGAACGCAACTTAAAAAAAAATAAAGCATTTAAGTCAAAATCGTTCTTTTACTTACAAGGGTATCATGACGAGTATCACGACAGTATCATGACGAGTGTTCTTTTTCTCATTTTCCGTTAATTTTGTTTTTGATGGTCGTAGATAAACTATTGTGTGAAACTGGACATAATACACATTGGGACACTCGTGCACGTCTATTACGAAACGAACAAATTTCCCAATGTCTCAGTGTATTATCACAGTTACACAAATTACTATTTGGCATGTGGATTGATCGGGGTCAAAATCGGAACTAATGCTGGTGTTCAATCCTTTGTTTGACAGCTGCGCCCCCCTGTCACTATTATACTATTATCCACACGCCAAAAGATCCTTGTAGCACTGAATCTGAACTAACTTGAAGTTAGACTTATTGTTTGTAAAACTCTGCAGAAACAATTTTTTTAATTTATAGCAGAGCCAGCTTCCGAAAAACAAAAAAAAAATAAGGTAAGAAGAAAAACTAAGTAACTATTATAGGAACACAACTGAAACTTTACATCATGCAAATTACAGTTTATTGCATTAAAGTAAAAAAAAACACAATGTCTTGTAAAAGTTTCCAAAACCTAGTTACTTGTTTTCCACTTATAGCAGCCACCTTTATGTCTCAGAGTCATTCAATGAGGTTTTATTTTTTTATAATACCTTTAGAGTCATTGGTCATTAGTCATTACAAACACTTTATTGTTTTTTATGTACTAAAAAGCGGTTATAAACAGCTGAATAATTTCTAAGTTTAAACCACGTCTATTCAGGGATATAAAAGCACAATATTTATACATATCACGGTCAAACAGCTGCTATTTTTTATTAAAAACAGTCGTTTATTCACCTTTATTTACAAAAAATAAAATTAAAAAAGTTGGAGGAACTGGAAACGGTAAGTACCTATTACTTTGTCGTGAATTTCACATTTCACACACAAATACACGTCTGACAGCCCTTCGGGGATTATAGTCCATACTCAAATCAATCAATTCTTCTCGGCCGTTTTCGGTCACAGCGACTGTTACTGCTGAGAGCGGCGCGGCGCTGGTGAGCCCTCACGTCAAATAATTTGACTAAAGTCCACACTCAAATTACACGTCTGACAGCCCTTCGGGGATTATAGTCCACACTCAAATACACGTCTGACAGCCCTTCGGAGATTATAGTTCCAACTCAAATACACGTCTGACAGCCCTTTAGGGATTATAGTCCACACTCAAATATACGTCTGAAAGCCCTTCGGAGATTATAGTTCCAACTCAAATACACGTCTGACAGCCCTTTGGGGATTATAGTTCACACTCAAATACACGTTTGACAGCTCTTCGGGTATTCATACTGGGACAATGTATTTTTAGGGTTCGTACCACAAAATGAAACGGAACCCTTATCACTTTGTTGTCCGTCTGCCTGTCAAGACCCTCATGCTCGGGCCCAAATGTCAAGTTGAAACATACATTTTATATCCTGAATCTATGAGTTGAAACTGATACCTCCTACAGAAGTCTACGGCCCCAGTGATTCTATTTATTATCATCATATGAGACCAGAAGGTCTATAGCAGACCATATCGAGCTTTAACCGCTCGATACAACATGTCTATCCCTCTCGAGGTAGATAAACAGAGGGAGAGAGAGCACTGTATCACGTGCTATCGAGCTCGATATGGTTTGTTATGCTAGACTAACAGGAGGTCTAGCATAGCAGACCTTAACCGCTCGATACAACATATCTATCTCTCTCGAGGTAGATCAACGGACTGAGAAAGAGCACTGTATCACGCGTTATCGAGCTCGGTATGGTTTGCTATGCAATCGTTAGTGCACTTGTCATGAAAGCTCAGGTCGCAGGTTCGAATTCTGGCCTAAGGAATTTTTTCAAAATATTTTTTTACTACTTGAAATTGGGTTCTGATTGATCTTTTCTAGTTTGCAATGTACTCTAATATTTAGATTGTGTTAGTTATTTGTTTATTTTTTGCCTTCTTATAGAACAATAGTAAAACAATAAGATACTATTACTACTAAAGAAATCTTTCTTCCTCGTAATCTGTCCTCCTGTAGGTACATACATATGTAGGTATTATTTAGATATGTATAGTATATTAGTAGTTTAGTAGTAATTTTGTATTTATCTTAAAAGTAGGAATATAAAAAGTTATATGGACTATGTTGAAATTGTATGCATATTATTGTAAGTATATATTAGTAAATGTGTAATTATTAGATACTTAGTTTGGTAGGTTAGATTTTAGTATTTAATGCCCATATTAGTAATTTTTATTGAGTAGTTTATTTTGTGCACATATATACAAGGTGACTTTTTGATCATCGTCCAAATTCATACTGGAGGCTTGGTAAGTGATCAGTATCATGCATCAATAACAATTTTGGTGAAATTCGTAAAATGAAATTTCGACTCCCCATAGTGATTCACTCGGGACTGGAACTGAATTTATACGGGAAGCCGAAATTTCATTATACGAATTTCACAAAAGTTGTTACTGATTCAAGGTACTGTTCACTTATCAAGCCTCCAGTATGAATTTGGACGATGATCAAAAAGTCACCTTGTATATATACCCAAAAATCAAAAACAAATATTCACTTTCAGGCTTGGTTTGGTGGAAGAAATCTCAGTTTTGAGATAAGCTCGCCACTGTACATTATATTTAAGACACCTATTTTGTTATAAATTTATCTGTGTACAGTAAAGAATTAAGAATTAAATACTTGACCGAACCTATTCCAACTCTACGACCTTAGTTAGTGCAGTCAAGTGATCGGAATGTTTCAGGTTTCATAAAATGGGAGTTCTGGACACAGCATTTCACTCAACTTTGGGCTCACCCCTCCTGGATACTACTATAAACAGGGCAGTAGACAGCAGCCTGCTACCATTCACCATTGCCGCAATAACTTCATCCCTGAGTCTTCTGTCTGACACCGTGAACGTTGCGTCACCTGTGTGGCCGAAGAATTCTGATATTTCAGGTTTGTAATACAATCCATCCATCCATCCATCAGCCCGTATTCGTCCACTGCTGGACATAGGCCTTCCCCATATTACGCCACTCTTGGCGGTCCTCAGTCATCCTCATCCAGCCGCCACCCGCAACGTCCTTCAGATCGTCAGTCCAGCGGGCACGAGGGCGGCCTACGCTGCGCTTTGCTGTACGTGGTCTCCATTCCAATGCCTTACTGCCCCAACGATCATCACGTCGTGTAATAAACAACATCGTAATCGTTTCTAGTAATAGAGTAGTATGTTTGCGGAATCTAATAACAATTTACTCTCACAGACTCATTTTACACAAATATAATTTAGAACTGTGTAAGGTGATTTTAAATTGTTATACATAACCGAAGCAAAATTTAACCGCCAGGTTACGTTTCTTTATTAACCCGGCGAGGATGTGGTGCAGAATCGCACGCCGAGGATGATGTCATTATGACCCTAAATTTCATTTTCAATTGTCACAAGTTTTTTTCAGTGTGGTTATGCTTGAAAATTTTAATGATATATTATTTTAGGGATAACCTTAAAAAACAAAACACATTTTAAGGTACAGATCTTAAAGTTTTATTTGTTTTACTAAATGCCTACAGCATAATCACAACTTTGGCAGAACTCAGCGTTTTAAATTAAATCATGTATAATATAGGGTCATATTTACCTTTTTCTGCGTGGTTGCGCTGATTATCGCATTTAAATCTGCTGCCATTGATAAAAAGCATGCATTTAATGTATTTATTTATTTTGATAAGGATAATTGGTTGATTGACATATCTGGCCTTTCCTGTGCCCATCTCCCTCCTGCACATACCTTACTAGCATACAAGAGCGAGACAGCGACTGTTTGTCACTCGGCGGCCGCGACACCGCGCGGTGAAAAATGGAACTTATCGAGTCGCAAATCATCAAGCAAGCTAGTGGATTGTTGTGTGGTTTAAATATTACTTATTGTAAATCGAAGTATAGACCGAAATTGTGCGTAACCTCTCTTCAGAACTTCAGAACCCTTGTGCCCAGTGTAATTTTGGTGGATTCCTTGGTTCAGTGGAAGACCACGACAAGCTGACTTGCCGGCCGGCATCCGTCCATGTGAAAGATTACATCGATAACTCCAGGAATAAGGTATTGTGCATTCCTTTCTTTACCGAACGATTTTCTCTTGTCTTATTTTACCAAAATCGTTCAATTAGTCCTTCCCTCTGTGTCAGGATCGTGTCAATCAATCATACAGTCATTTCACCCGTCCGCCATAGTTAGCCCGCGCCACCACTGCGTCTGCAAACATGTAGCTCTTTTTCAGTCGCTGAGTAAATAAAAATGTGTGGAACAAGTTCCTTTTGCCTCCCTTTTTTTGGTAATTGTACATTTATAGCAGACAAAAATAGTTTATCTACACTCAAATCGTAAAATCCTGATTATGAACTCATATGGAATTTACAAACTTCTCTAATATAGAAAAAAGTAAAATTAAAGAACAGTTTTCTTAACAAAAAATGCTTTTATAGTAGTTTATGAAACTGGCACATAATAGTAGTTTATGCTACAAGGGCGCAAAGGAATAAATTACGAGGACGATTTAAAACACGAGCGTAGAGAGTGTTTTAAACGTAACCGAGTAATTTATTGCTCTTACGCCCGTGTATCATACTACGTTTTTCAATGCATAGTGTGAGGAAATAAAACAAATATAATTTTGTGAACTTTAAATTATATTTGGCTCAAAAGGACTGTATCCAAAGCCGTTAAACAGTGGAAAAAAAAGTATAACATCTATGGTACACAGGAAAGGCTGCAGGTTAGCCAACCATTGTAAAAAATTTAAAAAAAATAATAATAATAAAGCACTAGGGCAAAATAATCGACTTTTTGTTCGGTTTTGATGCATAAAAAGTGGGCCTTTACGAGCACATGCATTGAAATAGTAGTTTATGCTACAAGGGCGCAAAGAAATAAATTATGAGGACGATTTAAAACACGAGCGTAGCGAGTGTTTTAAACGTAACCGAGTAATCTATTGCTTTTGCGCCCGTGTATCATACTACGTTTTTCAATGCATAGTGTGAGGAAATGAAAACAAATATAATCTTTTGAACTTTAAATTATAATTGGCTCAAAAGGACTGTATCCAGAGCCGTTAAACAGTGGAAAAAAAAGTATAACGTCTATGGTACACAGGAAAAGCTGCAGGTTAGCCAACCATTGTAAACAAATTAAAAAATATAATAATAATAAAGCCCTAGGGCAAAATAATCGACTTTTTGTTCGGTTTTGATGCATAAAAAGTGGGCCTTTACGAGCACATGCATTGAAAAGTTTTTTATGCTTACGAGTATTTATTTTATAAAAATGTATAATATATGTCAAACAATTTACAATAAATAATACTTATAAAACTACTTTTGATGTTGTAATTACTTATCTTATTGTAGTATGGGAGTACATTAAACTTGTTATGAATCCGGGCAATAAGTTTTTATGTTTAAAGTTTGAAACGCTTCTGTAGAAAGCAACGAACTAAAATTTTATGGAGATCTATCTCAGTACATCCCTTCCTAGAATTATGGCCCCACGACACGGAGGTTGTGTGTGATTTTGAGTATACTACACGTACTTAGCTCACTACGATAATCGCAATATGATTGGCTAGTAGTTATCACGCCATTCCGATTCCAGCAAATCATAGACTTGAGTCAGCCCGAAAAGAATGGACCTAGTCGTAGTCTTTATGTTATTGTTTAAGAGACGAAAATGTAAAAAGCAATATACGTGGTGATGTGTGAATGGTTTATAAGGTTATTTCGTTTTTAGAGTTTTTGGTTTTAAATTCATGAAAATTTCGAATACTCAGGCATAAAAACTGATGCCATGACTCTTGCAGTGTTTGCTCGAGTTACTTATGCACCATTTCACTGTGCAACCCGGCATTTTGTTATAATTTTGTTGTGCGTGAGCACTAGTGAGTGCTTACAGCGCATCGCGCAGCGTAAGACTGACCAACGCAATACACATAAATATAAGCTCTGCCCATCTGGGCACATAAATGGTGGCGTCAGTTTTTAAGCGAGTTTATGCTTCCATCAAATTTTAGTTCGTTTAAAAATCCTAGCTTCTAAAAATCCCCTGCCTTCTCTTCGCAAATTGTCGCGTCTGTCAGAATTTTTTCCTGTTTATTCTCGGGAACAAATTCGTATCAAGTAACTGACACAGATTTTTTTTCTTAAAGATGGAGACTGCTTCGACTTCATCATCATCGGAGCTGGGACAGCAGGCTGTGTGCTGGCGAACAGACTCACTGAGATCAAGAACTGGAAGGTGCTGCTCATAGAGGCTGGAGGAGATCCACCCATTACCAGTGTGGTGAGTTTCACCACCACTGACGGCTAGGGTATACGGCAAGGGTTTTTGTGATCAAAGTAGCACACTCAGTACAAACGTGCCGATTTAATTCGCTTAGATTAAATTATGTTAAGGGAAGCATTATTATTATTATTATTAAAAATTATTTATTGCACAAATAAAAAAGATTGAGTTAGAGCCCGCCACCGCGATAAACCGTGGGCAGTGTAGATCGGAGACTCAACCGTCGCTTGAGCAGATAAAGACCAATTTGACATAACACTGTGAACCACGCTAAGTAGAGGTTTCGCAAGGAGGAATTTTATTCACAACTTCTATTATAAAAAAAAAAACTAAACGTTTTAGGAAAAATCTGTTCATTTCAGAGTGTAATAAAGTTTATACAGGTTTAAATACAAAATTAATATCTATGAAGTTTTGCTCAAGTAATCTTAAACCTCGACATGACAACTTTTTTTAAGAGCAAACTTTGTTGTTTTTTTTTCTCATTACTGGAATGATTTCAAATGATTCTGTTTCGCTGAGTGTGTGCATTATATTCTAAGCAGAAATACTTTTTTTTTTTCACTTGTAGTATTGGTAGATTCTTCAAACCACGAAGAATATATTAGAGAACTTTGATGTTTTTGCGGGGCTTATCCTCAATGATAGCCTTAAGATTACACCTAAAAATTACTGTTGTAATTGTCAGCACTTGGTGAAACTTGGATAACATCGGATTAATGACATACTTCACTGTTTACTACAACATTTATTGCACAGAATAACATCCAAGTAGTTTAACTTATGGTGTAAAACTGAAACCGGTCGAGTTAATTAAGATTATAAATGAGACGAGTGCAAGTGTATTTATTCATCATGTTATTGTAAATTTGATTTTCAGGCCACTTAAATTAATAATTAACATTATATTCGAATCCATATTTACTTTTCTTTCTGTGTTTCTATACTGCAATGTTAATTTATATCTCCTTGCGATGGATAAATCGCCAAGTGTTCAAACATAGAGATTTATTTCTGTCATAAGTTCATAATTGTTAAAAAATATATGTATGGGTTGGGTCATCCATCAGCCTAGTTCGTCCACTGCTGGACAATAAGCCTTTCCAGGACTTTGCCACTCCCGGCGGTCATCCTGGAAGAATTGCCCATACTCACACACGCTGGGCAGGCGGGTTGGTGAACGCGGTCCCGGAACTCTCGCACCAGACTCTCGCTGCCCGTCACCAGTCTGTTCCATATAAGGCCCGGCTATTAGGGATGGATATACCGCCATCCATCGGCCCCAGGCATGGTGAGCCTCCTGGTTTTTTGCCTGTGAGCTGTCCTCTTACTCTCCCCCGAATTACTTCGAGGGGGTCTCCAAGTCACATGGTGGTACCTCCACAGTAGAGCCCGGCGTCAGCTCTAACACCTGTTAGTAGTATGGGTAGTACATTATAATAACAAGAGCCCCCTGACGTCCAGAACGTAAAAGGCTAAAATTGCCTCGATAAAAAAATCCAGAAGTTATATATTAGTGTAAATAATTGTCGTATTCTAAGTATTTGTATGTACTGTAACATATAGCTAGGCAATATGTTAGGTTTAGGTAAGGCTAGGTTTTATAGGTAGGTTAAAGGACTATTTGTTCGTGTTTAGTTGGCAATCGATAACCTTTATGGATCGACATACGTCGCATTGACTGAATTATTTCGTGTTTTCCAAAAATAAATACAGATCGAGTATAAAAGATCTTTCAGACAAAACACGAGCAAGATTCCTTGGAGAATCCGATTAGTGCGGACATAGTTCTCCATATAAAAAGATACCTCAGAGAGTCCGATTAGTGCGGATGTGCTTCTCCATCCGTAAATTATTGAAGAAATATAAGAAGCGAGTGCTCTACCAAATTTGGAGCTCCCCCCCCTCAATGCTCAATTGATAAATAGGAAATATCAAACTATAAAAGAAAATATAAAAGAAGATAAACAAAATATAAAATAGTATAATTATAAAAAAATCCTCACGAGATCCCGAGTGCGCGGTGTGCGCATCACAGTACATTGGTGACCACATCAAGCTATACACTTGCAGTACGACATTAGCCCCTACAGAGAAGAATATAAGATAGGTACAAAGTCCAATGTGTCTTACTTGATGCGGTCTCCACTGTACAATGTTATACTTGCGTATTTATTTTAGGTATTTGCTATCCATTTAATAATTATTATTTATTTTGTGCACCACACGCGGTATCTTTCCAACAATTAATTTCCACCCAAAGGTTGTCTGGAAAAAATTACTATAAGTGATGAGGCCACCAATTGTTACTTCTTTTACGTCTGTAAGCGCTTGGGCAGGTGTTTGGTCTTGTCGGTTGTACGTGATTTTCTACTTTTTTTTCCAGATTCCTGGATTGTTGATGCTGCCTGCATACAGCACCGCAGATTGGGCATTCAAGGCTGAAGTAGATAAAGCCTCTAGTCAGGCGCAGAAGAACGAATATCAAGTCTTAAATTCTGGAAAGGTTCTCGGAGGCAGTTCTTCAATTAATTTCGTTCAAACTTTAAGGTTATTTACTCATACATACTCATACATATACAACCCGGTCACATTATCTCGAGACCTGGCATCGATGACGTCACGTCGCGTCGGCGCTCAGATACAGAGCGCGGGGAGGTGAAAGGAGAACGGGGGCGGGTGGTTCGCATTCCAGCGAGGTCTCGAGATAATGTGACCGGGTTGTACGTATATTTTTTTATAATATCAAGAATTGAATATTTGACAAAACAAATATACTTGGTGGATCAATTGATGGGCAGTGGCGTGCACAGAACTTTTTTCCGGAAAAGCAATCAAAAGTTCAAGTACGACAATAAAAAAATATTTAAAAATTTAAATAACACTTTAAAAAACAAAGTTTGTATGACTCCAGGGAAGGCACTGCCTACCCTGGAGTGAACATTTTCATGCAAACTTTTTTTTTCAAAGTGTTATTTAAATTTTTTCATATTTTTTTTATTGTCGTACTTGACCTTCTGATTGCTTTTCCGGAAAAAAGTTCTGTGCACGCCACTGTGGTGGGCCTGCTGTGTTTAATAAAATAAAATGATATTTATGGAATAATACTTAGTACAAAAGCTAGTTTAGAATTTCTATTTTCCTTAAGAGGCTATGCGAATTTAATTTTTGTCACTGTCACTCCAAGCGAAAAATAGCACAGTGCGAGAGGGGCGGATTCAGGGCAAAAGGGAAAAAAGTTAGTTTTATATTTTTATTAAAAAAACAAAAATAGCTATCAAAATTTCAAATATCGAATCTCTAGACATTGTTGAAACACACCTAATAAAATATGTTTGAGTTCTTTATATGGTTCCTATTCGTCAAACGAGGAGAAAAAGTGTGTTTGAAGACCTCATTTCAACAATTATTTCTATCGGAGAAAATTTATCCAAACATGTTTTCCAATTTCAAAACCCTAGATTATATAGTCATAATGCATATACCAGAAATGTATTAAAATTTTCCGTGTATTTCATGAAATACACAGAAAAGAAACACCCTGAGATACTACATAGTGACGAACAAATTGCTCTTCTAGTGCAACTTATATTCATACTTATATTCATCATCATCATCATCAACCCACTGTTGGACATAGGCCTCTTCTTCTCCACGCCATTTTCGGTGGTCTCTCGCCAGCCTCATCCATTGCCCACCAACAAACAGCCCTGACGATATCGTATCGCCATCGGGCCATCAGTCTACCCACTGAACGCTTTCCTGGCCTCGGCTGCCACTCTGTAACTGCCCTAGGCCCCGTCCGTCTTCCCGTACAGCCACTCTGTAACTGCCCTAGTCCCCCGTCCGTCTTCTCGTATAGCCACTCTGTAACTGCCTTAGTCCCCCGTCCGTCTTCCCGTATAGCCACTCTGTAACTGCCCTAGTAAGCCCGCGAAGGAGGACTACTCGGACCCGAGGGCACATCGGCCAATTGGACTCTTACCTGTTATGGGCAAAACTGTGGAAAAACTCCTGGTAACCCGAATAAGATGGCATATACTACCTTCACTCAGCAGCAGTCAATACGGTTTCGTGCCACAAAAAAGCACTGAGGACTCCCTCTATGATCTGGTGGGACACGTACGATCTGAAATTAAAAACAAAAAGATCGTACTTATGGTCTCGCTGGACATAGAGGGGGCCTTCGACAATGCTTGGTGGCCGGCTCTGAAAGTCCAACTCCTCGCACACAAATGCCCTGCAAATATGTATGGACTGGTGGCCTCGTACCTGGAGGACCGACGGGTCAAGGTCCACTATGCGAGGGAAAGTTGGGAAAAGGGAACCAGTAAGGGTTGTGTCCAGGGATCGATTGCGGGCCCCCTATTCTGGAACCTGATTCTCAACCCCCTGCTCACACTCCTTGAGCAGGAAGGGGTGTACTGTCAGGCCTACGCGGACGATGTTGTCCTGGTGTTCTCCGAGTTCACCACGGCCCCCCTGCAGGCGAGAGCCAACGCGGCCCTCCAGAAAGTGCGGGACTGGGGGCTCAAAAATAAGCTTAACTTCGCGGCGCAAAAAACTTTTGCGATGATACTTACGCGCAAGCTGAAATTTGAGCCCCCAGTCATCAGCATGGCTGGAGTGTCTTTGCCGCTCGTGCAGGAAATCCGCCTGCTAGGTGTTACAATAGATCACAAACTCACTTTTAATGCGCACGTATCGGCTGTTTGTAGAAAAGCCACTGACATCTACAAGCAGCTGGCGTGCGCGGCGAGGGTGAGTTGGGGTTTGAGCCAGGAGATCATCAGGACGATATACGTGTCGGTGATAGAGCCGATCGTGCTGTACGCGGCAAGCGCATGGGCTCCCGCTGCGGAGAAGCTGATGGTTATTAACCAGCTGGAATCTCTGCAGCGGGGATTCGCACAGAAAATGTGCAAGGCGTACCGCACGGTGTCTCTATCATCGGCCCTAGTGCTGGCAGATGCACTCCCCCTCGATCTTAGGATCCAGGAGGCTGCTAGTCTGTACAGGGCAAAGCGAGGAGAAAACGTAGCGCATATACCCGACGATAGAAGGGTGGAACGACGTGTGCCATACGACATAAAGTCGCATCCAGCGGAACGAGAGGTTCTGGACTTCGAGTGCCTAGACGATCTCACACCTTCCACAGTTGCCGCTCATGATATCACCGGGCCCTGTATTTACACCGATGGTAGTAAAATACAGGGCAAGGTCGGAGCGGCACTCACGTGGTGGAAGGACGGTAGGGAGACCAAGTACTCGAAGTTCCGCCTCGAGTCTTACTGCACGGTCTTTCAGTCGGAAATGTACGCGTTGCTCAGGGCTGTGGAGCAGGTCAGGGATAGAAAGGAGTCAGTCGTAAATATTCTGAGCGACTCCAGATCATCGTTGGACGTGCTCCGAAGCCAGGAGATATTTCATCCCCTGGCACACAGCATTGAGCGATGCGTGCATGACATCCGGCGGGAGGGCCGTGACGTGAGACTGTTCTGGCTGAGGGCACACGTCGGTACGCCTGGAAACGAACGCGCGGACGAGCTGGCAAAAGACGCAGCCCTCCATAAGAAATCCTCGGCGGATTACGATGCCATCCCCACCTCCTACATAAAGAGGTCCATACGGGAGGGGACTGTCCAGAAGTGGCAGTGCAGGTACGACTCCACAAGTACGGGGGGAGTTACAAAGGCCTTCCTACCTGATGTTGCGAAAGCACATAACATCGTAAGGAAGGTCAAATTAACTCCCCCGATCGTACAAGCCCTTACAGGGCATGGAGGATTTGCATCGTACCTGCACAGATTCAAACTAAAGGACAGTCCCGCTTGCGTATGCGATCCAGAGGTGGAGGAAACGATATGGCATATAATTTTCGATTGTCCGAGGTTCGGTCTGTGGAGGGCTAACCTGGAGATGGAAATAGAAAATGTTTTTAGTAAAGACAAGCTGCCGGACATAATTGCGAATGCCGAAAAACGAGACCCTCTATTTAAATATTTAGAGAGGGTCGTAAGATGTGCGGCCAGAAGAAATAAATAGGTAAGGAATTTTGAACTGTGATTAAATTTGTGATATTTTTAAGGGATAATTTATAAGTTTTATTTTGTATTTCTATTTTGGATTTTGTTATTGTAAACTCTGCATGTAATTAATTGAATTTTTTTTTTATTGAAATAATAAGTAATTAATGAAAAAACAATTGTGTAATTAAGAAAACAAAACACAGGCTCGGGGAGGCTCTTTCGTCCAGGATAATCTAGAATAAATGTATGTTATACGTATCATAATGTGTAATAAGAAATAAATAATTAAAAAAAAAAGAAGCAAATAAAAAACAATAAAAAAAAAAAGAAACAAACATGAATACAAAAAATAAGAGGAGAAAAAAAAAAAAAAAAAAAAAAAAAAAAAAAAAAAAAAAACATGAATACAAAAAATAACAGAAGAAAACATAACATAAGCATTAAATTATTTAAACTTAATTATAGAATAAGTAATGTTTATTATATAGTAAACATGATGTCGTTTAATTAATTCAGACGGAAGACCCTCCCCAAAACACACCCAAAGAAAGGGTCAACTAAAAATTAATTGATTAGATTAAAAGGCCTCTGACCACCCAAGTCAGGGGAGAGCCTGACAATCAAAAAGGTGATTGTATTATATTAAAAAAAAAAAAAAAAAAAACTGCCCTAGTCCCCCGTTCGTCTTCTCGTATAGCCACTCTGTAACTGCCTTAGTCCCCCGTCCGTCTTCCCGTATAGCCACTCTGTAACTGCCCTAGTCCCCCGTCCGTCTTCTCGTATAGCCACTCTGTAACTGCCTTAGTCCCCCGTCCGTCTTCCCGTATAGCCACTCTGTAACTGCCCTAGTCCCCCGTCCGTCTTCTCGTATAGCCACTCTGTAACTGCCTTAGTCCCCCGTCCGTCTTCCCGTATAGCCACTCTGTAACTGCCCTAGTCCCCCGTCCGTCTTCTCGTATAGCCACTCTGTAACTGCCTTAGTCCCCCGTCCGTCTTCTCGTATAGCCACTCTGTAACTGCCTTAGTCCCCCGTCCGTCTTCCCGTATAGCCACTCTGTAACTGCCCTAGTCCCCCGTCCGTCTTCACGTATAGCCACTCTGTAACACCCTAGTCCTCCGTCCATCTTCCTGTATAGCCAAATATATATTGCAATTCAAAAATTCTGGTTTCAAAGTGTTTTAAATTTTTTATCTCAAATAATAAATTTTGATTAGTATGTTTCTCTGCGAAAGTTGTTCAGTATGTTCAGTAAGAGTATGTTGTTTGATTTAAAGATACCTGTCTGTTAACATCGAAACTTGGTATCTTATAATACCTAATATAAGCTATTTAGAAAAAACCGTATTATTTTTAATTTCTGGTTTTCCTTTGTTTGTTAAACATTGTTATAGAGTTATAGTTAAAAGATGTCGATATATTCGTTTTATTACTATTCTTTATTCGTCCCAGATAGCCGACGATAAACACTGCCTCACTTATAAATCGTTTTATTTTCAGAGGCAAGGAAGTGACCTGCATTGATTGGAACGATCCCTTGTGGGACTGGGATACCTGTCTTAAATATTATAAGAAATATGAAAACTTTCAAGTTCCTATTATACTTAATAGCACTGTTGATGCCAAACACCATGGCACAGAAGGTCCAGTAGTCATCACTAGCCACATTACCGATGATCCAAATCCTTTTGGAGATCTTGAAGATATGTTACTAGAATCTGTAAAAGAAATAGGATACAACATTATTTTAGATTCAGATAACCCATATGAATTAGGATTTGCACATAGCCATCACCCTGTTAATAGAAAAGGTCAACGTACAAGTTCAGCACAAGCATATCTTTTGCCTATAAAAAATAGGAATAATTTCTTTCTTTTGAAGAACACTTTGGCTACAAAATTGATTTTTGATAAATGTAATAAAGTCATTGGAGTAGAAACACTCAGAGAGTCTGGTGAAACTCAAAAATTTTATGTCAATAAGGAGGTGATATCATCGGCCGGAACATACAAATCAGCGCAATTTCTGCTGCTGTCTGGTATAGGTCCAAAGGAAGATTTAGAGAAATTAGATATACCTGTCGTAGCTGATTTACCTGTGGGAAGACATGTAAAAGATTTAGCTTCAGTTATCACATTTGTTAGTGGAAGGAAAGGAATAGCAAACTCTCTTGAACTTTCATTGTCCCTGCTAAATCTTGGAAATTTTCCTTTACCAAATATTATCGGGGAGTTCAGTCTAACAGGAAATACGAAAAAACCTGACATAGAACACATTTTAGTCGTATTCAGTGCTGCTTCACCATTGCTATACTTTGGTCTGAACACTAACTATAACTACAAATTTAATCTCTGCAATTCAATAGCTTTCAATAATTTACAACATGACTTGGTACTAAATTTTGTTATGCTGAAAGATCCTAAATCATTTGGAAATGTCACCTTGAAAAGTAAGGACCCTAAGGATGATCCTAGAATCTTCACAGGATTCTTTTCGGATCAAGAAGGTGATGATCTCAAACGATTTACGGAGGGAATAAAAAAATCGATTGAAATCAGAAACACAAAACCATTTCGGAAAGAAAATTCAGAATTTGTGAAAATTGATTTGCCAGAATGTGATAACTATGAATTTGAATCAGATGAATACTTTAAATGTTACACAAAACAGATGACGACTTCATACATGATGCCAATTTCGTCATGTAAAATGGGTGAGGATGGAGTAGTAGATAGCAGACTTAGGGTTCATAGAGTTCCTGGTCTTCGAGTGGTTGATGCTAGTATAATGCCTTCAATGGTTAGTGGGGAATCTGCAGCGATAGTCATGATGATTGGTGAAAGAGCTGCCGACATTATCAAAGAAGATTATTGTGATTCAGTGTAGAGAATTTGCTGGAGAAAGTAAGAAAATGTTTCAACATTTCTTACTTAACATTTACTTGTGAGTTATCAATCAGTAATCTACTCATCATACAAATTTAATAACACTGACGTCTCTAGGCCTTTTCGCTCTCATAGTACCTAAAAAGTGAATTGGATATAGGGAGGTATTATTCAAATACAAAAAAACATTGCATCGAGCACTGCTTTTGCTGTGCAGTAATAGATTTGCGAGTACCTACACATACATACTATACTTCACTGTTTTTATACTAAAGCCGCAAATCCCTGGTAATCATTATTTATTTTTTTATTCAGAAAAATTTGTATAACAGAATATCTTTTGCGCTATACAAATTAAGAAACTTAAAAAATAAAATTAAAAATAACATAACAAAAACTAAAATCGAAAAGAAAAACATAACATTCAGGCATCACTCTCACATAACCCTAAACACTCCTTATAAATGTTCATAAACGTTTCATGACCAATTAGTTTTAACTCAGCCAATCAGTGCGCCGATAACAAGCAAAATATAGGCAAAAGGGCTACTTTAATGACCAACTAGACCAACCAACCAATCAGGGCTAATTTTATTCTCGCGAACAATTCAAAATAATGTAAAATCTAGTAAAAGCTTGAACCTCACATTTAACCATTATTCAAATGTTAATTAGATGCAAATTCAAATTCAAATTCAAATAGTTTATTTTGCAAAGCAGGTATAGATATATACACTTTTTACACGTCAAATTTAATCTAATAAAGAAAATATATGTAATAAAATAATAAATGTACATGAACTAAATTAAAGGTTTATTTAATTTATGTAGCAATATATTTACGATTAAAATGATAGGTAAAATATATATTATACAAGGTAAAATCCAATCAGCCGCCCGAACCAATACCGGAGACCCGGCCAGGGACCAGGAACAAGGTTCAATGATCACCAACCGAGCCCCCAGCACGAATCCAGGCGGCCGACCAAATCCCATCCTATATACTACATACTAATAGGTTACATATATAAATACATGCCTACCTCCGCCCATTCGATTAGTCTTGCTAAGAAGAAGGGCAAGAAACTTAGCAAGATCATGTCTTTTTTTTCAACATAAAACTTATACTATACAATATATGACTTATATCTACTTTAACCAAGGGATAAGAAAATACAAGACGATGCTATTAATTTCATAAAATAAACAAATGTTTGTTTTATTCTTGTTTTATTTGACTCCAGTTCTTTATTTGGTACCTGCAATGCGAGCTGATTAATATTTTCTGTCAATATTTGTTGATACAGGTTGACTTAAAGTCGCTTACGGCTACTTGTTTACAAAATTACGCTTTTTGTTTGCCGTGCCCTTCTGTGTCGCCATTTCCTTGAAATTTCGAGTAATATTTATTTTTTATTTCGGTCTAATTGCAAAAAATCGACATTAATCGGGAAGATTTACGAAATTATTATTTTTTCCACAAATTGTGTTATAAAAACCGGCCAAGTGCGAGTCAGACTCGCGTACCTAGGATGATAAATTTAATTTTGTCATTTTTTTTCGTGAATTTCTCGACGGCTTTATTTTTCTTTTAATCTTTACGTAAACACATAATACCATGATATTTTTAATATTTTTTGGTCCACCAGTTTGGGAGATAAGGGGGGGACGTACATATTTTTGTGGTTTTTTAAATATTTCTCGAAACCAGTGCCAGTAAGTATAGTAAAAGTATATATTTTTAAAATCAGCTTTTTTATATCTACAATTTGATACCCATATTGTATTTTTATAAAATATCTTTTTTATTTATTTTACTTTCTTTTTTTATATTTCTCATTAGTGCTGATTTTTTTTAATCGCTATAGTTTTCCTGTAATTATGTTACAGGAAAACTATAGCGATTAAAAATTGACAGATGACGGCCCACTAAGGGCCGAAATATATTTCAAGTTATAATTTTCTTTTATTTATTGTATATATTTCAAGTTATATTGTGTAATTATAAATAAAAAGCTAATTAAAGTTATATAAGTTATATATAATATAATAATAATATAATAATATGTTATATACAAATATAAAAGTATAAAGTTATGATCTACAATTGACATTTTTTTCATATTTTTTGGTTTTCCAGTTTAGGAGATAAGGGGGGGAACATACATATTTTTGGGGTATTTTAAAGATTTCTCGAAACCAGTTTCGAAATATTCTTCGAAATATTAAATTCAATTATTAAGACCTTATTAAGAAATTATTAATTATTAAGACCTGGTCCTCTAAAAAGGCCCTTTTGCATTAATCACATTATGCTTCTGTTCTAATGCCATCTCTTTTGCACATGTGAAAAAACTCTGACTCTGTCCTACTTTCAAATCATTTTATGATTCACCCAAGTTGGCCTTTTTAGATCCCCTGTTCACATACAAATAATTGAATAATTTCTTATTTTCATTGAAAAGTTAAAGGAATGGGTGTTTGTGTGGCTTTTGGATGTAAAGGAAAAGGGACTTGAACGACAAGGTCTGCTTTCTTTCCTCGCAGCAAAAAACCTCTTTTTTTTAGCTCCTCATTCAACTGAGCGATACGCCAGGTAGAATACATGACGAATATAATAATAATAATAATAAACCTCTTAAAGTCCAACCCTACGTCCGAGCCGAACAACAGGCCACGTGAGAGGCGGACAACGTGTACAAAACTTACACGGCTAACAGGGCAATGGCAAACTCTTAATGATGGAAAGGAATAATGGTAAACGTATAGGGCCGCTACCAGGGGGTAATCGCCAGGGCGCGTCTGGGGCTAGCGCTGGACGCGGCAGCATGTGAGCCGCCAGCACAAACCGTAGACTGGTCCAACCACCTGACCGGTCCGCCAATCCATCATCACCACCAGTTGGCTTGGTGTGGGCAGGGTCTTCACAGACCCAGCATTCGGCACTCGCCGCTGGTGAGAGAGTACGGCGCATGAGATGGTCTAGCAAAATGAATGCCAATGCCATGCGCGCATACTTCAGAGCAACGGGGGGCAATACCGGTGCAACGGGATATCGAGCAGTAATGTTCCGCGAATTTCTGTTACTGGAGCCCTCGATAACTGTCACGGAATAAAACCTGGCGGACAGAGTTCGGTATATACAGCGCTCTAACGTATTTAGCTCTGCCGAACTCGAACAACTGAGACGCGAGACTGTTCCTGTAATGGATAATGCACCACATGTGGAAGATGTCTCTACCCAACCAAATGAAGACAGAACTTAATCCACAAAATGTCGCCGAAGAAAACATTACAGAAACGGTCTCCCAGGATTTAGAGCAAATGAGGAGCATATTAGAACAAACGATTGTAGAGTATCGCCAAGTGCCGATGATGATGATGCCGATGACCAAATACGGATAAAAAGGGGTATTTTCCAGGGTGATTATCTGAGCCCGCTTTGGTTTTGCTTGTCACTGAACCCTTTGAGTCATCTTTTGGAGGCATCAGCGGCGGACTTTCAGTTTCGGAGGGGAGGAATGCGGATATCGCACCTTCTCTACATGGATGACCTGAAGCTTTTTGGCCCCACAGCTCAGAAACTGGAGGAGTTGTTGAAGATCACCGATGACTCCAGCAACTCCATCAGAATGGAGCTTGAGGTCGCCAAGTGTGCAGTCTTGCATGTGGAGAGGGGGCATGTTGTTCGCTCCGATGGAGTCGATGTCGGCTCCAATCGATTGAAAGCCCTTTCCGAGACTAAAACATACCGTTATCTGGACATGTCCCAAACAATTGGTGTGAATGAAGCAGACATGAAACAAGCCGTTTGTGGCGTATTTTATTATTGCCTGACAAAGGTGCTTGAGAGCTTTTTGTTGGGCGGAAATAAGATACGAGCTTATAATGCTTGGGTCATACTCAAGACGCGTAACTACCGGAAATTCATTATCAAGGGTGGGGCCCAGGACATCTGCCGGGCATGTGCCCATCCTGGAGAATCTCTTCGACATGTTATTTCCGGTTGTTCCACTCTTGCCAACACTGAGTATCTGCACAGACACAACCAAGTGGCCAAAATCCTTCATCAAGAACTCGCCCACAAGTACGGCCTCGTAAATCAGAAGGTACCATATTACAAGTACTCACCGGTGCCAGTTCTAGAAAACGACTTCGCCAAGCTCTACTGGGATCAGTCTGTCATCACGGATAGGACTATTCTCACGAATAAACCTGACATCGTGCTGATGGACCGGGCGCAGTCTCGGGTGTCTTTGGTGGATATCACAATCCCACACGATGAGAACCTCGTGAAAGCCGAAACCGAGAAGAGGAGGAAGTATCTCGACCTGGCTCACGAGTTTACCGACATGTGGGGCGTAGCATCCACCGAAATAATCCCAGTTGTTTTATCCGCGAACGGGTTAATACCAACCAGCCTCGAAACCAACCTGAGACGGTTAGAATTCCGCGGCAGTTCGCTTCCAGCGCGGATGCAGAACTGCTCTGAATCTAATTCAAATTCAAATAGTTTATTTTGCAAAGTAGGTATATAAAATACACGTTTCACAAGTCAAAGTTTCACAAGTTATCTGCTCGATACTGCTTGCATCGTTCGCCGGTTTCTTTCCCTGGGGCTCTGAACCTCGGTCGACTGTGCTTCTGTCGAGGGATGTACCGTCTCTCTCTCTTTAAATTCTTTTGGAGAGACGAGATCAAAAATTCTCGAAATAATAATAATAATTCATTTATTTCGGCCAACAAAAAGCCATACAACACACACAGTATCTACAATAAAGTTAGTAATAAAAATAAACCTAAAATTGAAAACTGCTTAACCTATTGTTAGTAACATAAACCTTTATTTACATATTTTATTGTTGTTAATACACCAACAAAAAAAAGGCACAAAAGTCTTTAGAAATGTGAAATGCAAAAATAACATCTATCAGCGTCTTTTACAAGAGCGTGATAAGACACAAACACTCAGCGCCCTCTACCGTAAAAGCTTTTGGTTTTCTTTCCCATTATTATTTGTCATATACTTACGTTATTCATATGAGTACATACATTTAAAATAACACTGATGTCAGAATCCAACAATGAACCATTTCTAAAAATATTGAGTTTGTTTTCTATAGATAAACAAATACTATAGAAAAAGTACAAATGCAATTAGCGCATACGATTGGTTTTAACGAAATATTGGTTGTTTATTAATTGGGCATTTATCAATGGACTAGTAGCAAAATAACCTTGTGTAAACAATTGCAAATTCGGTTAGTTCTTGTAAATTTACTTTGGTTTTACATCATTTCGAAACTAGAGAACGTTGTGGCATGTTCATTTTTCCGAAGAAACATGTCTCTTTTAAGTCCACTTGCACCAACTTTTAATGAAATAGGGAAAAGTACACTCCTACCATTTACTATTGGGACTATCCATGCAGCCGTGAGCCTTTTCACGGATTTTATAAACTATGAAATACCGAAATATAACAAGAATAGCTCCGGAATCAAAGGTAAGAATATTTTCATGTGTTTTTGCAAGTTTGTAGGAGTTGTGAGATATTTTATTAACAAGAAACTTAAATAACATAAATAATAAAATTTATACTTGCGATTGTCGGCACCTGGTGAAACTTGGAACACATATTGAATTAAAAACACTTGTACTTATAGTTTCACTTTATTTAATTTATCTTAACTCCCAACCGGTTTCGGATTCTACTCCATTTTCAAGGGAAGATGTTAATTAAAATATGTCACTGACTCCAGGCACTAGCTCTGAGCAACGTAAACAATGTTACATTTGTTACGTTGCTCAAAGCTAGTGCCTGGAGAAAACAATGTTACATTTGTTACGTTGTTGCTCAGAGCTAGTGCCTGGAGTCAGTGACATAGTATTTCAATTAACATCTTCCCTTGAAAATGGAGTAGAATCCGAAACCGATTGGGAGTTAAGATTAATAAAATAAAGTGAAACTATAAGTACAAGTGTTTTTAATTCAAGAAACATAAATAATACTTAAAATATACACTAACTACAAAGAATATAAAATTAAAAATAGACTAAATTAAATAAAAAGGGTCCCCAGCAGGCTGGTGGCGTTACCTCGTTGGATTGCGAGGCTAATCCGCTGTCCAAGGTAGGCCCCAGCCTACCAGGTGCGAGGAAATTTCTTGGAAAAGTCGTCGCGTTGGAGTTGTTATTATTAGCTAGCATCTGCCCACGCTTTCGTGTGCCCACATCTCGTAAGAGTGAATCTATGATTAGAGTTTTCAGCTTGGAAGTTAGACTACGAGCAACGAGTTTATCACGAACGTGCTGGACGATACAGCTTCATTGGCTGAAGGTTCATTCATTCATTCATTTATTTATTCACAAATCATATACATGATATTTGAATGCACAAGTAACTAAAACTAAATCACAAGAAAACAATTCTTAACACTAACGAAATAACAATATAAACTATGTCTAAGATTTTTGAATAATTATGTCACACATTAGATAAAAATTTATACAACTATTACATGCAAATCATAAAATTACCTATAATTCGTCAATCGAATACAAGCACTTCTTCAACAAAAAACGTTTCAATTCATTTTTGAACTTATTGTAACTAGTAATCATTTTCAAATATCGTGGCAATTTATTAAACAATGCAACTTATTGAAATTGAGCACTGTGCTTTGCTACCTCTAACTTCGGACATAAACTTGTGGCCAGAGGGCCTATTATAAAAAATAAATAAAATAAAATAGTTCTTTATTGAGGTAACGAAGACCCATTGTAAAAAACACATGAAAATACCTTAAAAAATACACATTTTAAGTAACAAAAACTAAATGAAAAATAAAAATTTGTAAGATAAGATTATTTATAATTATTATACTAAATTAAATTAATTATTATTTTTTATTTGGTAAGCAAAGTTTGACAATCCAATGCTTCAACATAGGATTGTCAAATTTACCAGAAAATGTCCTCAGGGTGTCGCTGTCGCTGTCGCTGGTTCTGCGTATAATCGACGCGATCCGTTTGCGCATGATCGCAAAAAAGTCATCGGTGTGCGCCTCCGCAAACATTGTCGATGCACTACAGAACCGCGGCAGCCCCATCAACATCCTGAAAGCATTATTATACATGACACGCAGGGCGTTGTAAGTCTTCTGCGTATAGTTTATCCACAGGCTGCACGAGTAAAATGTTTGGCAGTACGACTTGAAAAGTGTGATTTTTACCTGATCTGAACATCTAGCAAACCTGCGGGCCAACATATTTGCTTTGACTGCCAACGCCCTACGTGCTCTCTCAATATCCAGGTCGTCTTTGAGATCGTCAGATATAATATGGCCAAGGTATTTAAACTGGCTAACTCTCTTCAGACTGCTCCCATTCAAAGTGATGGGAGGGACATAACTAGGAGTTTTCCTGCCTGATTTTAAATACCATGAACTCACTTTTATTTGTATTATATCTAAGACCGTGATCCTTGGCATAATTCTCACATTTGTTTAATAGGCGTCGCATCGCACAGATTGAAGGGCTGAGCAAAACCATATCATCGGCATAGCTGATGTTATTGATGTATTGTCCATCAATTGAGCAACCAGTATGCGTGTTGCTCAGCTCCTCAATCAGGCTATTAATGTATAAATTAAACAGGGTCGGTGAAGACAAGCCCCCCTGCCTGACTCCGCACTCTAGTGTATAGCTATCTGATAGAGCATTACCCCATTTTATAAAATTGGTTTGGCTACGGTACCAGTACCTAAACATGGCTGTGATCTCGGGAGCCATACCTAGTTTATCCACCTTTTTCCATAGCAATTCATAGGATACGAGATCAAAAGCCTTGGATAAGTCCATAAAGCAAGCATAGACAGGTGTTTGTCTATCGGTACAATATCGGACTACATTTTTTAAAGTGAGAATCGCTGTTTCAGTCGATAAACCTGGGCGAAAACCAAACTGTGCTTCATGAATATTCTGAATAAACTGAGACGAGTATTAAGAAGACAATCAAGCACTTTTGCTAATATTGTTGCCAGTGAAATGGGCCTGTAATTGGTTTTATCAGATATGTCCCCAGTTTTATTTTTGACTATAGGCACGACTAGAGTTTTTGTTAAGTCTCCTGGTAAATATCCGTGACCCAAACAAAGATTGAATAACATAGACAATAATCTCGGCAGATGAACCCCCGCGAATTGTAAGTGCTCAATGCTGAGACCGTCATGCGCCGGTGATTTTCCCTTAGTCATGTTTTTAATTACAGTTGCAATTTCCTTAGCTGAGAAACGTTCTTTAAGTTCACCGTAACGACATTCCGCCTCAGCATCAAACACCCCACCCTCGGGCTTCAAGGAAGACTCAACCTTAAAATGTTCCCTAAATATATTAGCTATATCTTTCTGATCTACCTTATTTTCAACTTTTTCAGCTAAGCTGGGCTTGATATTTAATCTATTCGTCGACTGCCAGAATTTCCGAAAGTTATTTTTTGAGCGATGTTGGGAGATAATATCCATCCTAATCTGCTCTTCATGCTTTTGACACCATTTTACTTTAGATTTAAATATCTTTTTACTTTCACGCATCTGCTCATTATGTATATTTAGTTTCCATCTGAACTGGGTGGCTATCATCAAAAACAAAGACATACTATCGAATTCTGGTTGTCTAAGGATATGTTCGTACTTGAAGTGACGACACAGTTCGTCAATAGTTCAATACCCACTTAAGGCAATTTTGAAAGTTCCGTTTTTATCTATGTTTTTGATGATAGGCACCTAGTCCAGTTGGCAACTAAAGATACAGAATAGAGGGGCAGATTTTTGCGACGGGAGCGTAATCTTTGTTCCTGCTCACTTTTAGATTCGAATGTATGTAACACCTTTATCAAGTCCGATAAAAGCACCAGGATGTAAAGACTTGGAGCAGTCAAAATTTCTAGTTCTGAAAAGTATTCCCTACATGATTCCTGCTGTGGAATACGAACCATAGTTCGAATAGCTCTCTTTTGCAAGATAAACGATTTTACTATGTGAAAGGTGTCTAAGGTGAAAGAAAGTCACGTATTTCAAAGAGATCAACTAGCGAAATGTGTTCAAAACTTTAAATGATATCGCCAGTTTTCTACTTGGATGTTTTTATTGACTTATTTTTATAGGTCACATTTGTGTCGATTAACTTATTTGACAGGACTTACCTTATTTTAAGCCAGGGGTCTTCAACCTTTTTTAACTGGAGGGCCAATAATCTATTCCAGGTCTGTCAAAGGGCCGCACATTGCCGCACGTAAACATACATTTCGAGATTTAGGTTTAAGCCGTATTTAAGAACTTGTCGTTTAAAAAACCTCATGATGATGAATATTTTTAAGAAAAAGTTGCAACTTCCATTTGCATTCGTGTGACGTCACTTGAGAAATGTGTCTTTTGCTATCAAGATAAATTTTTTATTATTTGCTTCCGACTAATTTGACAGATGGATGACAGATGAGTAGACAGACAGAAATCGACCACTTTTTTTATAAGAAATCATCCATCACAATCAGTATAATGTCTAAAATTCTCAAGTGACGTCATATCCGACAATTCTTTTTAAAAATCATTAAAAAATAATGGTTAATTTATATACCAAAATTATGAAAACTATGTCCAAAAATGGCTAAAATTCTCTGAAAAAAAAATTATAAAAAAATATTTTAAAGATTAAGCTATGGGAATTGTTAACCAAAACTAAAACGTTGACAATATAGAGATCCGCATCCAAATACGTCAAGGGGTTTTAATAGTAGTTTATGCTACAAGGGCCAAAAGGAATAAATTACGAGGACGATTTAAAATACGAGCGTAGCGAGTGTTTTAAACGTAACCGAGTAATTTATTGCTTTTACGCCCGTGTATCATACTACGTTTTTCAATGCATAGTGTGAGGGAATGAAAACAAATATAATCTTGTGAACTTTAAATTATGATTGGCTCAAAAGGATTGTATCCAGAGCCGTTATACAGTGGAAAAAAAATTATAACATCTATGGACACAGGAAAAGCTGCAGGTTAGCCAACCATTGCAAACAAATTAAGAAAAAATAATAATAAAGCCCTAGGGCAAAATAATCGACTTTCTGTTCGGTTTTGATGCATAACAAGTGGGCCTTTACGAGCACATGCATTGAAAAATAATAAAATACGGGTGCCCCGTGGGAATGTTGTGGATTTACGTATCTACAGACTAAAAGTTATTTATAAGGGTAATTAATATTACTGGCTTTCGGGTTGGAGGTTAGGTTATTTATATATCACTGGTGTAAAGGTACAATAAAGTTATGTATAAAGAGGGAATCTGATAAAAAAAATTGTTAGTATCTTTGGGTAGTATCGCTTATTTTCAGCTCGGATGTTACTTTGTTAACTTCTTTTATAGCCTTTATGACAGACCGGGTTTCTAGGTTGACAATAAAAAAGTCGCATAAATATCTAAAGAAATAAAAGAAAGAGAAACAACCGAAACCAGAATAAATTAATAAGAGCATTCACAATAATACAATTAGTATCCAACAGCCTCCATCATATGTTGATAAAAATATACAATCACACACCTAACTATCTAAAATGTACTGAAAAGCCCACCCTATTCAACAACAACCTAAAACAGTTCCGCATAAATAAGTGCTATTACAATATGACTGAATTTTTTAATGATAAGATTATTAACATTACAAAATAAAATAATTTAATGGCCCTGCGAGAAGAAAAATAATAATATATATAATTATTATTATTTTTCTTTGTGTGTGTTACCAAAGTTTATTGGTATCTAGTTGCCCCTCTTGTTTTTGCTGCGCCCCTACAGGGCGTCACTTGTACTTTTCCTAAATGTTTTATACTTGTGAATTGGCAATAAATAAATGATATGATATCTTACCACAAGTTGCGGAGTTATAATGGAAGATAAATAAAATAATCTCGTACCGTCCACCAATCTCGTAAAACTTCCGGCTCTATTTGAATTCTCTGTTAGTATTAATTGTGTCCAGTATCTCTAAATAAATATTACGTCAGTTTCGTCTAAAATTAAACAAACACAAACCTAACAAAAAAAATACAGACAAACAGCTATAGAAAAATAAAATCGTATAAAGGTATATATACGATTCACAAGTTATAGAGCTGCTATTTGATTAAGCATTTCTCAGAATAGAACCGGCGCAAGGAGCCTGTAAAAATTTCATAATAGTTTCTTTTTTTCTATTTAATAGTTTAAAATGGTTTAACATAATTCCCATTCAGAACGTTGTGCGATAATATTAGTTCTGTCCAATATAAAATGTCTCTGTCAAGTTCACCAGCATCGACTGTAACTGTAACTGAAACTAACTGTAGTTATCAACTACCGTTTAGTATAGCAGCTATTCACGCTGCATTCATACATTTCACGGAATTTGTGAATTATGAGATACCTCAATTTCCAAATAAGCCAGAAGTCAGAAGTAAGTAAAGTAGTTTTGGAGGTTCCCGTCTTCTTTTGCGAGCATATTGATGGCGATTCTGAAGGCTTTATTTTAGTTTTAGTGCTGTCAAAACTAAATTTTCATGGGTGCTTCGATGATCGTTGCAAAATAGTTCATAAGTGTTAAGAAAAGAAGCTTTGGAAAAATGTTAGTCTTTAAAGCACTAAAACTAAAATTAAAGGCTTCAGAATCGGCTTTAGTGGTTTCATTTTTAGTACCTGAAATCTGTAGATATATAACGAGTCTATACGAATAATTTTTACTATGCAACCCTAGGGTTGAAATCGCGAAAAAAATAACTAGCTGTTTCTAACACAAAATTATAATTTGGCCCTTAGTGGGCCGTCATCAGTCAAGTATTCACTAAGAGCCGAAATATATTTCAAGTTTTAAATTTTCTTTTATTTATTGTATATATTTAAAGTTATATTGTGTAATTCTAAATAAAAAGCTAATTGAGGCATATTATATATTTATTAAAATTATAATTTACAATACAAGCTAAATTTTTCTAGATCTACTTTTTGTTTTTCATTTTATTCAGTTTAAAGTTAATTAGTTAGTTAGGGAGAATCCAATCACTGTCTACGAAAGTGGTCCAAGTTGAAAATACTTAATTTTGTATTTGTTTTGAATTTTATAAAAAAATATTTAACTGTTTCATAGAAAAATGCAATGCCGCTCGGCCGAAATGTATGGAAGGGCAGATTTTTATTTTTTATTTTTGGGTTGGCTGCATAGTAAAAGTTGTTCTATACCATTGACTGAATAAGCTCTTCAAATATGCTTACACCTTTCTGTTACACGTTGTATAGTTAGGTATATATTATATATATAGTATATATTATATATACTAGGTTGTATTCCTGTAATGATAGGTGTAAGTTGGGAAATAAATAAATAAATAAAAAATATATTTTTAAATCAGATATCTACAATTTGACATTGTATTTACAGAATTTTTTACTCTCTTTTGTATTGGAAATATTTTGAACAATTTTAGATGTTTCAATATTTTTTACACCTTTTTATAAATGCAAATTAATGCTATTTGCCAAATTTCAAGTCTTTGTCTTCAACGGTGGTAAAGTTATGAGGCTGGGACAGCTTGTGTGTCTGTGGAGAGACGGACGGACGGACAACAGAGTCTCATCGTAAAGTTTCCTTTTGTACCTTTTAGGTACTATACGGAACCCTAAAAATAAGGTTTGCGCGTTCTATAGTTTCTACTAACGTGAGTCAACCTGAATTTATCAAAGATCGATTCATTTGAAAAAATCGATTCAGCATCGTTTTCAGCAAGATGTGACAAATTCTTAGTTATTTAGGAAAAAATTTCTATTTTATTTAAAAAAAAAAATCTATGTTGTTTGGCGCACAGCTAACCCTAATTATGTTGACCTAGTTTTTAGGGTTCCGTACCCAAAGGGTAACCAACGGGACCCTATTACTAAGACTCCGCTGTCCATCTGTCAGTCCGTCTGTCCGTCAGTCACAAGGCTGTATCTCATGAACCGTGATAGTTAGACAGTTGAAATTTTCACAGATGATGTATTTCTGTTGCCGCTGTAACAACAAATACTAAAAAACAGAATAAAATATATATTTAAGTGGGCTCCTATACAACAGACATGTTTTTGTTGCCGTTTTTACAGATAATAGTATGGAACCCTTCGTTCGCGAGTCCGACTCGCACTTAGCCGGTTTCTTCTCTAAACAACTACGAATTGATTATTACTCGATACATAGGCTTACCGACTGTACATTAAAGAATTTATAGAAATAAAATATTGTGACATTGTAATTACTAATAAGAGTTGAAACATGATTGATTTTGTTTTTAATACTTACATTAAACATAAATATGTTATTGCGAAATTGTTGCAAGACTTAATTGGTTAAATGTGCTGTACATAAATGATTACTTGATTAGTTTTAAGTAATATTGTAATATCTATAAACCACATTAATTGCAAATAAACTATTTCTATTTCTATCAGTCAATTCAATGTACCGGTTTTGTTCCAGATGAAGAAAGCTTCGACTTCATCATCGTCGGAGCTGGGACAGCAGGCTGTGTGCTGGCGAATAGACTCACTGAGATCTCAGACTGGAGGGTGCTGCTCATAGAGGCTGGGGGAGATCCTCCTCTAACAAGTGTTGTTAGTAGATACCGCTATTTATATGCCAAAAAGAAACTACTATGATGAGACACGTTCTCTCACAGCGAGTCCCACGCCGCGCGTCACGCTCTGAGGGTCTAAAAAGGCCGACTTGGGTGAATCATAAAATGATTTGAAAGTAGGATAGAGTCGGGATTTATTCACGCGTGAAAAGAAACGGCAATAGAACAGAATCAAAACATGATTCATCCAAAGCGGCCTTTTTAGAGGACCTGGGGCTCTACCGCGTAATTCTCATTTGTATCAACTTCAAGCAAATGCATGCGAAATTCAACGCGTGCAAAAGAGATGGCTTGTTAAGCGGGCGTCGTCGCACGCACGTCAAATTTCAATCTCAAGTTGATGTTGATGAAAATGAGAATTACGCGGTAGACCCACTGGGGGTCTACACTGGGGGTCGCGTTGAATTTCGCATGCATTTGCTTGAAGTTGATACAAATGAGAATTACGCGTTAGAGCCCCAGGTCTGAATACACAGCTTAACAAGCTAAACTTCCGTCTTGCACCAACGTTCTTGTGTTTGAATTTTCTATCCTGGTCTTACCAACTAGAACTTCAGTTATTTTGAGTTTGCGGCTACATGTAATTAGAAATCCTCTTATGTAGAAAATTATCACGAATTTTGAGATTTGTAGTTTTAAAAATATAAATTATTAATTTATTAAGTTATTAAGCTCGCACTGATTTAGTTTGCTCTTTTCTGGGATAAAAAGTAGCCTATGTCACTCTCCGGCCCATAAACTATCTAATCTCTACGCAAGAAATTACGTCGATCCATTGCTCTACGTAAAAGAAGGCAACAAACACACTTTTGCATTTATAATAGTAGGGATGGCAGCCAAAATGTAAAGTTGCTCCAATTTAGCTCGAAATCTGTTTCTAAAGGTATTACAAATTTAGAAGTCACTGATTACAAATCGAAAAGTACAGTTTTCATTACACAGCATCACACCGTTTATTTTTTAGATACCCGGTCTCTACATGTTAGCCATGAATAGTCCAGAAAACTGGCTATTCGCTCCTGAACGTGACGAGGCAACCAGCCAGGCGCAGAACTACAACCGTCCCAACCTCATCGCTGGGAAAATGTTGGGGGGCAGTTCTTCCGTTAGCAATCTTCGATACTACAGGTAAATAAATAAACAGCCAAACTTCATTCATTCATTTTTAAAAACTTTATTAATCATAAGAAATATAAACAAAACAATAATTTTCTGCCAAACTGTTAATACAGTTTATCGGCAGACATACACTCTCTCTTAATGCTAGCACTTATGGTTACATAAACTTGTTAAATAAATATTTGATCTTAACTAATAATCACTAAACTTAATAAAACAAAAAATTAACCTCGTTGAGGGTAGTTATACATAACTACAACAGCTCAACACTAGTAGTTTTGTGTGGTGACAAACAAACTGCCGTGTGCAATACCGTAGCATGACTTAACCCTTAATTAGTCGCATGGGGTCAAAGCAGATTCGCATTAAAAAATTAAGCACTTGCCCCTGCCCGAATTTCCCCGCGCCCCCGCTAGCTTCATAACCCGCGTCGAAGTTTGTATTCTGGTAGCGTCCAAGTCACGGGAGTAGAAGGATGCATCTCTGCGCTCTTGAGCGGTGACCCCGCGCGAGTAATTACGTTACTTTTTTGAAAGAGGGGAGTTGTTTAGTTTATGTATTTTTCTTGTGTATTATTAATTCGATTTGTATTATTATATGTCCAGTGTGTAAATTTATTTTATAAATATGTTTTTTACAGCTTGATAAGATGAAAATATTCAAATACTTCTAAAGTTCTAACTTTGATCTTAGTATAAGTACAAATTGATAATTTTTGATAATAATTTTAATTTAGCTTGTTTTATTTTGATTGGATATTTAGTTCATGTTGTTTCCTTTTAAATATAATAGAATTAATAAAGCACTTTATTAATAATAAAGTTTTATTTACTTATATATTTCATAAATAATAAAAATTATTCCTACAATTTGGGGTCACCTGTGACCCCATGCGAGTAATTATGTAATTTTCTTAGTGCGCCTAATTAAGGGTTAGTTTAGCAAAAATAGTTAATAATAATAATAATAGTTAAATAATTATAAACCTCATGCAAAATTCACAATACTTACTACATGTACTTTTTGCTGATAAGTCATCAATATAGATAATATTCCCAGTAGTGTATTTACCCTAGGGCCAAAAGGGCCATAGCGGGCGGGAGGCTGCGAGGGGTGACGCAAGCTGCACCTCACGCTTAGCTTTGGGCGCCTTTCATTATCGATCGTTAGGCACCTATCTGGTTTATTCGTCCAAGGTATCTTTTAATTTATATTATAGCACACCGTGCGTAAAATGCTGCGCGTGCGTAAAGTCGGCATTTTCCGCACTTGTACTATAAAAAATTATACGAAACTCGTGCGAGAAACTTTTTCTCGACTCGTGTGATTGCAGCACTCGCCTTCGGCTCGTGCCGCAAACTCACACTCGTCAGAAAACGTTTCATCGCTCTCGTATCGTAATGTACTATTGCTTTTCGGAAAATATGTTAACATTGAATAAGTGGTGTTTATTTGACTGTAAGATAATTTTAGTTTTTTTCATTCGTTATTTTCACTGCCCACATCACCACACTGCTGGATTTTATTTAATAATTGATATATTTTTGTTTTTTTCTCGTCCAGGGCGCCAAATCTTAAAATCCGCCACTGAGTACTTCTATAGACACAAAATAAGTGGTTATTTTATGCTATGGGCCCCTGATGGCGCCAACCTTGAAATCGCAAAAATCATCTGTTTTATACATTATAGTAGAGTAGTATTAACTTTTTTTTGGAACAGCGGAGTTATTGTTTACGATTTAGGAGTTGGCACCATAGGAGAAGTTGTCCATAGTCATGAGTAGAACACCTTGTTTGAAGAAAAACCACTCAGTATAACTTTTAGTATCCTCAAAAGAAATAACGCTTCGCTTCTTAGGTGCTCCATTACCTACTAAGATAATTAATTTAAATTTTTGTTCTAATTTTATTTCCAGAAGTAAAACATTAACCTGCAGTGATTGGTACGATTCCTTGTGGGACTGGGTGACTTGCCGTAAATATTACAAGAAAATGGCAAAACATCGAATAACCAGACCCCACAAAGATAATGAATATTTTAAACGAAAAGAAAATATGCTCTTACAAGCTATGAATAAGCTTGGCTACAACATTTTGAGCAATGTCAACAATCCAGAAGAATTAGGATATGGTCAAGCGCATTTTTTTATTAATATAAAAGAAGAGCGGGCTGGCTCTGCACACACCTATCTTCTATCATCTCTTAATAGAAACAATTTGTTTCTTCTAAAGAAGACACTAGTCAGAAAACTGATTTTTAATGATGCTAAGAGAGTAATAGGAGTAGAAGTTTCTACCACCTCTGGTGATATTCGTAGATTTTATGCAACAAATGAAGTGATCGTATCGGCTGGGACTTACAAATCACCACAACTATTGATGTTATCTGGAATAGGCCCAGCAGAAGAGTTAAGCAAATTGAACATTAATGTTAGAGCTGACCTACCCGTTGGAAAACATCTCAAAGATGTGGCCGCTGTACCAGTTTTTCATACTAGCATTCAAGAAGATGGAAAATCTCTTGACACCATGATAAATTCATTGCAAACCAACACATTCCCATTTCCAACAATTGTTGGAGAGTTCAGCCTGAAAAAAGAAACATTCAAACCTGATATAGAGCATCTCGCAATGGTTTTTCAAGCTTCTTCACCGTTTTTATATTACATGTGTTTCATAAACTATAACTACAATTTAAAACTTTGCAATTCGTTGGCACAGCAAAATTTAGGTAACGAAATGATAGGATCTTTTGTGATGCTCAAAAATCCTCAGTCATCCGGCAATGTAACATTAAAAGACAGAAATCCGGAAACTGATCCAATTATTGAAACAGGATTTTACTCCAAAGATGAAGATTTTGACCGTTTAAAAAGAGGCGTAAAAATAGTCTTGCAAATGAAAAATACAACAACATTCAGGAAAGAAAAATCTGATTTTGTAAATCTTAGATTGCCTGGATGCAATGTGGAAGTAGATGAGAACGATTTCCCAACTGAAGACTATTTGATGTGTTATGTAAAGCAGATGACCATTTCTTTTTTTATGCCAATTGGAACTTGTAGATTAGGTTCTGACGGTGTGGTTGATGGTAAACTAAAGGTTCATAGCGTACCGGGTTTACGAGTAGTTGATGCCAGTGTCATACCTTCCATGGTCAGCGGTGAACTCGAAGCTATGGTCATGATGGTAGCAGAAAGAGCTGCTGACTTGATTAAAGAATTTTATGGTGTGTATAATTTCTAGTTTTAGTGGTAATAAAATAGCTGTTCCAATTCAGTTTAACTTTTACTCCTGAGATGAACGTCCTACTTAGGAAATTGGTTACGAAATATAAAGCCATATTTTTTATAACCATGGTTATAAATTATTTATTTTTCAATATTATTTGTCGCATGTGTCTTTTTAATTTAAATAAGGTAGAGTAAATTAGTTATTGAAATTAAAAGGAAATCAAAACCAAAGCGTGATCTTACTTTATATTTTTTCTAGAATATTTTATAGTTGTTAGTATAATAATTTGTTACACTTTTATACCTTTTAAATAAAATAGAAAATATTGATTACAAATAATATACAGGTTTTTATTTACTTTTTATAACATAATAATATACGAGTAAAACTACAGTACTCGGTTGTTCCAGAACAAAGGAGAAAAAATAATCTTCAAAATATTTAATAGCTGGCGTGTTTACTAGACATATGAACGTAAAATTAATGTATTTCTAAAGTCTATATTAAATTTGCTCCCGCTATACCTTTGTACCGGATTTTTCTCAAATGAATAGCTGCATACCTCATACATAGCTGCAACTCGTGTTTTTGATTGCGTTATGATCATAGACATATTTTGATAATGTAGTTAAGCAAAAAAGCAATACATATTAAGATTATCAAAAATTTACATTCCAAAGAATTATGGTTTCCTTCCGCAAAACACTTAAATTCAAAATTCACTAAATAGTTATTCAACAAAACCTTATTACCTATGTATTGTGTATGTTGCCATCGCAAAGTTTCCATTGATTTATGTAAATTAGACTTTTTTTTATTACTGAAAGTTTTGAAATTCTAAAACCAATGGAAACTTTGCGATGGCAGCTAGCATACACAATACATACATAGGTAGTAAGGTTTTGTTGAATAACTTTTGAATGAATTTTGAATATAAGTGTTCTGTGTTGATTAATTAGACAAATGCGGGTTTTTCACAATCCAGCTGCAAAAACACTTTTTTTTTATTACCATTTAAAAAAACACAGTTAACACAATACAGTTACGCCAAACTGTACAACAGTTAGTTGGCGTGTCACGCTCATTACACTGGTTGTATTACAAGTTTACTATAAATAAATACAAGTTATGCATACAGCCTCCCGCAGATAGACATCTCTCCGCAAGCGATCGCAGTAAATACCTTCTACTTATTGATTAGACAAGATAGATTATTTATTTCTGGATTCACTAAAAGGGGCTGGAAGAGCTTATGGTTACAAATTCTTGGTGTCAAATACCCTCTGGTTCTTTTTCCATAGTAATGGAGACCTCTAGACCTATAGCTGACATAAATATATGAATACGTAGCAATTAGGAAATAATCAAATGCTGTGCAAAAACTTGGCTTTTGGTGTAACTTTTTCGTCATAATCTACATACAATGTCACGATTATTAGCGTGAGAATATTGCTAACCAGGAACTTCGCTCGGGTCAACAGGCACATAATATATCGAGGGCACCAAACTGATAACGCGAATCTACAGATTTTCTGAATTCCGAAAATTCCTACTTTTTTTTGCAAAATCTCATGGCAGAATACACCATAGATTTAGAATGTACAAGATAAACAACGTTGTAGAGAAAATTATATCAAAAAATAATTGCACATTACTAATCTGGGACAATCCTGCATATAACTACTAAATATAACAAAGAAAATCAATACATTATTGTAAAAACTTTTTTTTGGGCCGATTAATATGAGAAATTGGGCAAAAGGCATGTATTTATATATGTAACCTATTACTATGTAGTATATAGGATGGGATTTGGTCGGCCGCCTGGATTCGTGCTGGGGGCTCGGTTGGTGATCATTGAACCTTGTTCCTGGTACCTGGCCGGGTCTCCGGTATGGGTTCGGGCGGTTGATTGGATTTCACCTTGTATAATAATATTTTACCTATAATTTTAATCGTATATATCTTGCTACATAAATTAAATAAACATTTAATCTAAGTAGTTCATGTACATTTTTTATTTTATTACATATATTTTATAAGATTAAAATTTGACTTGTGAAACGGGTATTATATATACCTACTTTGCAAAATAAACTTTTTGAATTTGGAATTTTGAAATGTGGTTCAAAACATTGTAATGACAAAATCATATTTACCTATGCAGGATTGTCCAAAATATTAAGTAAAGTAGTAAATGTAAGTAATGTCATAGTAAGTAATGTGCATTTTTTTTGGTATCATTTTCTCTACTACATTGTTTATCTTGTACATTCTAAATCTATGATTATAAGAGCCAAAGGTCAGCGCGCGCGACGACGACGACCTGACGGACGCGACCAGACGGCAGGCGGCCCGACGGAATGACGCTCATTCCTTGGAAAAACGGGCGGTCACTGATATGGGACGCAACGTGCGTTGACATAATAGCACAGACCCTGTCCAAGTGACCGCAATAAGGGCAGGCGCGGCAAAAGAAGAAGTTCTAAAGTGGCGAGGCCTTCATATTTGTAAACTCTTAGGCCGTGGGGTCCAGAGCTTTGTCGACGCTTCAGTGACCTAAGAGCTGGAAACTACTTTGGCCAAAGAATAAGTTTGGCCATTCACTGGGCAACGCCGCCCGCCAGGCTTTTGGGCACCCTTCCTAACGACAGCAGCGATCTGGCCAGTATTTTATATTTATTATAGATATTTCAGATTTTAGGTTTACTTAGAGTGAATGCAGTGGAAATGCGTTCCTTACGGAGTATGTGTGGTTTAGAATAGGAAAAGGAATTGGTGGTTTGGGCATATAGAGAGGATGAATAAAAGTAGAGTGATGAAAGAAATTTATGGTGCGCAAGTGGAAGGTAGAGCTTGAACAGGCCGTTATGCTGATGTAATTGGCGAGATATTGAAGGGCAATGTCAAAAGTACCTGGTGTAGAAGATCTTGTATGACTGGAAGAGGCGAAAGAGGTGTGTCAGGATCGTAGCAGATGGAAATCTGTAGTTTCTGCCTACTTCTTTGGGAGACAGGCGTGAGAATATTGCTGAGAATTTGGGTTATTTCTCCTTGTCACATTACAATTACTCACTGCACAAGTAACCATGTCTAAACCAATCACTATTTATCAATTTAGTTACGTATTATTTTAATATTATTATAAAATCCGCAATAATACCCAAGCAAGCGGGACGCTATGGCCTCTTACTCGAAAAAACATTGTTATAGCGGTTCTTTGTTGTGCATCTCTTGCAAGGTGTTCATAAAGGTAGGACATCTCTTTTACACGCTATGGACGTTGCTTGTAATATAGTCGGCACGCTGGCACTGGCAAGGGCCCGACAAATGACGTCGTTCAAGGCGGCATGGCGTGGCAGCCGCCCAGCACTACGCTGACTAGATAGGCCGGTGGCCCAGTTGATCGACACTGTGTTCACAACGCCGGCGATATGGGTCATTTAAGGTTAGAAACGCCAACGACCTTGAACTAAGTAACTTTGTAACCATTTTATACGGTAACTATAGCATTTTTCAACAAAAGAAAAATACATAGTAATCTGCATGATACAAATAGTGATGTGGTTTTTCCTAAATTTCATTATAACATACAGAAGTGAAGCAAGAAAATGTTTATGTTTACCCTTATTTCTCGATGTTTTGTTCACTTGTAACAACATAACTGCTGCAGTTTTTATCGAAACAGTATCAAATTTTTTAAACTTCTAGGCAAAATAATATAAAATGATTTGGTTTTCTCAGTTCTTTGAAATTAATTTTATTTTGGATAAAATCAATTAAAAACACACTTTTTTAGAACTTGTCAGCCGCAGCGACTGACGTGACAGCCATGTTGCAGTGCGAGCTGATAAGGACTTTATTTTAATATGGTTTTGTTCGAAATTTCAACCACCACGAATCAAGTTGCTAATTATTCCGACGGGGCCACCTTAATTTAGCTCCTACTCTCAGACTAAATAAATATGTGTTCCATTTTTAGAGTTCCGTAGTCAACAACAAGGAACCCTTATAGTTTCGCCATGTCCGTCTGTCTGTCTGTCCGCGGCTTAGCTTAGAGACTTTTAGTACTAGAAAGCTGTAATTTGCTATGGATATACATATTTATGACGCCGATAAAGTGGTATAGTAAAATTTTGAAACAGATTTTTTTTAGGGTACCTCCCCTACACGTAAAGTAGGGATGATTTTTATTTTTCTCGTCTATTCCTAATGTGGGGTGTCGTTGGATAGGTAATTTAAAAATATTGGGGGTGTAAGAAGACTATTTTTCGATCCAGGGTTCCGTTTGCGAAAAATTAAGCTTAAAAGTGTTAATTTTTGTTAGAGTCAAGTGTCCCCCCCTGCCGGCGAAACGGTTGTATTTGGAGACGTGAAAAAAATCACGGCAGTAATATACATAACGAAATTAAAAGGAAAACTATCACAGGCTTTACAAGTTAACGAGATCGCGCCAAACTTTTAGTCCCCTCTAAACACGGGGCGATTCGCATCAGCAGGAACAAAATGTATGGGCCGTTCTTGGAAAGTGCAACCTCCGAGCGGACTAGATGTTTGGCGCGATCTGTATTATTATAGATAATGGTATGTGTGCGAGTCCGACTCGCACTTGGCCGGTTTTTAGTCTAATTACCTATGTAGATTTGATTTTTAAAACAACATTAATGATAGGTTTATCAATAATTTATCATATATTAGATTCACCAGATAAAATGACAGGTTGTATGTACCTCGATTATTCACTTCATTATAACACTTACACTGACGAGCCCTTAATCCTCAAAACAACCTATTTCATTGAGACTTAATTTGAATATTTTATCAGTTACAGCATATATTGGTTCATTTAATTTATTAAAAGACAATGCGTTTAAGTCTCTCATGTTTGCTTGTTTCGTTAAATTAAAATTAAATCTGTTGTAAATATATACACCATCCGAAGCGCCAATGAATATATTAAAAAAATTATCAGTAGTTACCAAATTGACTGTGTATTTCTCGTGTGTATTAATTGCTCTAGTTCCAGCTTTTACCCTAAACAGCAAATTATTTTCTAAGAAAAACATATTGTCATCTTTATCTATAGCAAGTGCGTCGACATTACTGTCTTGTAATTCTAGAACTATATCACTTTGACCATTAACGTATCTATAAGCTTTTCTTTTTGAATTAGTGAAATACAAGGCTTCTTTATAGAACAGACTAACTATGTTATCTTTATCTATAGGAAGTTGGACAGGTACTTTCTTGTCATTTATTCTGTAGATTCCATCAGCTCCTCCGATGAAAACAATGTTGTTTAAAGTATCAACTGTGACAGCATTTGGTTTTTTAATGCCATTTATCACTCCTGCTTCTCCTGTATCCAGATTTATGTAGCCAACTGTTGCTAGATTTCCCGTGATAAGATCAAAAACAAAGTAGATTGAATCGTCATGTCGATTGTAAGCCAAAGATCGTATATTTCTGATTCCTTCTTTGACAATTTCTACATTATAATATTTGTCGTTGAAATATAGTCCTTTACACCTCCTTTCTGCTGAACATAGACTGCACAAAGTCACAAGGACCACAATGAGTTTCATCGTGTTTGAATCTGAAATCAAGATTAAATAATTGTTTATAAAAATAATTTTAAACGAGAATAAGAATTAATCATTTATTTATTCTTTAGCTCGGTTCAAAGTTCCTCGCATCCAGATTATTTATAGTTCTGCTGCTGATCGTCACGACATAAATTGTCCACAGGGTGAGGCAGGATGTCTTAGTTTACATACTTTTCAGCTACACTTTTTAATTAAGGTGGATGATCCAAGGCAGTTTTTATTTAAAAAAACTTGTGGGTACCAATAACGACGACAATAGTAGTATAGTTTCATTCTGTTACTTTTTTGTACACGTTCAACTAATTTTATACTCGAAAATAATCAGTTTTTTTTGTTTTAACAGTCTAATTATGCAATTTAAAACTTCCATACATTGGATTTTGAAAGTTTTAAATAGCAAAATTAGATTATAAAACAGTTTTTTTGTAAATAAACTGATTATTCGCGAGTCTAAAGTTGATGGAACGTGTGGGAAATGAAATAATAATAATATTGATAAAAACACTTGTACTGTTTCACAATATCACTCCTTTATTAATCCAACCGGTTTCGCCTTACGGCATTATCAAGGAACTGCTAAATATAAAAAATAAACTATAAAGGAATGTCTAGTTGTTGTAGAAATAATAATACTTCTGTCGTCGTTATTGGTTCCCACAAGTTTGTATGAAGATTGCCTTGGACCGCTTTTTGAAATTAACTGATGGGAAGTGAAAACTAAGTAACTCCTCAAAATCATGAGACCAAAGAATTTATTCGAGAAACCAGAAAGGTACAATTTTATACAAACGCAATTATAGAAATATGAACTTACACATTTATGTATAGTTTTATTAGTTCTTCACTTTGTACCACAAACATCGACGCTGATAATCGATATAAAACTGGGTCTGAATCAATGTATATTTATCTAAACACAAACATTTCCGATACTTCAGGTCAAGGTATTCCTACTTGGTGATAAATGATATCAACAAACGCTGACTTTATTTATTTATTTATTAACTAGCTTTTGCCTGTGGAATTGTCCACGACACAGTATATAAATATCACCACCTGACATTTGTTTGACTAAGTATACAGAGCCATCTAGTTGGTCATTCGTGAACTAAATAGCATATAGTAAACATAGGCCAATCATCTAGTATTACATTATGGGATATTTGTGAAGTTAGCCACCCATACAAGATTTTCTAAAAACAAGTAACCTGGGACGTTATTTATTATTATTTTAAAATTGACGTTATTATTTTAAAAAACAAAATGGTGTGGCTAGGTTCACGTTCCCACCCTATTTTTATTTTTTCATATATTTTTTGTTTGGGTCGATAGATATCCGTTAGTTCACGTTAGTTCAGGCACAGTATAAGGAAGTAAGTAGACAGTAGTTTAACTTGGCGGTGTCCTTGAAATCAATACCTACGGTCGCTCGGTGCCTAAACACGCGCTAGGGCTGCTAACGTATTTAATTTTATTTTATTTTTTATTTTCTTTATTTTATGAAACATAAACGGTCACAGGACAATTACATATAAAGATTAACACAAATAGACCTACAAGTTCCAATTAATACAAAAAAATTCAAAAAATTTCAAGAGCGACTTCACAAGACAATATCAAAAACTAAATTACACAAACAATATCTTTTTGATCTCATTTTGAATACGTTGTAAGAAGAACTAAATAAATCAACACTATACAGTTCTTTGTTGTATATATCTAAGGCACGACTTATAAAATTATTACTTGTGTACTGGGTTCTGGAAAAAGGCACTGAGAATAAATCTTTACGTCTAGTAGTAGTAGTATTTGATAATGCTATATTAAATTGTCGCATTATTTTATTTAAACAGCCATACAATGCACAACATATTTTATAATTTCGTGCCATAATTTACGATAATGCGCGGGACTGGCTTACAGTGTCAACGCGGCAACGTGCGTACGTGACTGAGGCACAAAAGTGTTCTGAAAACTGCGGTTTTGGGGGCGGTATAAAATAAATGGTTACTGCCTGTTTGATGGTTAGGTATGTAATATTCATTGACGAATGATGAATCCTTATTTATACTTAAATATACGTGATTCTTGATATCTAAAAGGAATGCGGCAAACGTGTAGACGTGCCGCCATAATACTCCCCCCTCAATAAAATAAAATAAAACATAATAATAAAAATTTGCCTAAACAATAAAAAAATAACAATAGATATCAAATACAAATTTTGCAATAGAACGTGCTGAAATAATATTAATATTACGAATATTGCGTTTGTAAGTTATAACAACATAGTATACATTTTTGTAAGCACTGGTCACAAATCACTTCTTTACACCGTTTATAAAATTATTTCTATAGAAGTTGACGTCATGACACCCAAAAATATTTTACTCCTTTTTAATTCTTCACAGCCTTTGATTTAATTGTTCTCATGTCTTCTCAATGCTTGGTCTCGTTTTCTGATACCAAGATTCGATGAGGAAGTAGTCATAGCGCGAGGTTGCTTGCATTTGCCAGGTTGCTCCAGTCTTCGTTAAGTTGAGACGAGCGGTGCTGCTGAAGATGCGTGTCTTCTGTGCAGTTAGTTTGCTCTAATCCACAGTGAGTCGGGATGGGCGGTGCTGCTGAAGATGAGTGTCTTCTGTGCAGTTAGTTTGCTCTAATCCACAGTGAGTCGGGATGAGCGGTGCTGCTGAAGACGAGTGTCTTCTGTGCAGTTAGTCCACGGTGAGTCGGGACGAGTGATAAGGGTGAGCTGCAGGACCAAGAAGCTATGAAGGCTGCATTTGGTCTGGTTAAGCTCGAAAAGTGCTGGCTGCTGCGCGAGTGTTGAAGAACTTGTCTTGTTTGTACTGCGAAGATTTGGCTGCTAGAGTTTTGTTTGCCCGTACAAAAACTTATACCACTTTTTCAGTCGGTAGTGTTAATTGTTAGACGGCTATTTTCACACAGTGTGTTTAGTTTTCTCCACTATATTGCCATAGAATTTTGTTGATATTTTTTGGCCTTGATCATGACGAATAACGCTGATGAATGCATTCCGCTGAGTGCTGCGTCGATAGTTACGTGACCGTGCTGCTGTATTTTTGTTGAATTGCATTTTTGCGAGTTGTTCTGAAATGCTAGCAATGCCATTTGTGGTGTCGTTACCTTTGTGGTTCTGACTATCGAATGCTGATATTTGTGTGAATCTTGAGCTCTCGAATATTTTATCAGCGATTTTGCCTGTTTTATACAAGGGTAACTCGGTGACAGCCAATACCGTGGTTACTGAGGGGGGTAGTTGCCTCAACCACAGAAGACGTATTGTGTCTTCATTTATTTTTTCTCTGGCCAAATCTCGCATTTTCCGAAGTAATTGAGAAGGTTTTTGATCCCCTAGGTCCATCTGCGTGAATAATTTTTGGAATTGATGCTGTTCTGATTCCTCGTAGCACCCAATCAAGCGGTTTTTGATTGCTTTGTATTTATCAGTTTCTGGTGGGGCCGCGAGTATGTCGCTTACTTGTTGTATTTCCTCTTTTGATAATTTTGCGATAACCATGTTGTACTTATAGTCATCGCCTTGCTTTTGAGGGGCGATGATGGCTTCGAACTGCGTAAACCATAGTCGGGGCTGATCCCTCCAGAACTCCGGAATCCATATGATGGAGGTTGTCGCGATTTCCAATGTGTCCATGTTGGAGTTTGTTGTTGCAGCTGGCCTAGTAGGTGTCATCTTGTTTCGTCGGGTTGCTTAGTATAGCGCCGTGCGCCCGGGGTGAGGTGGTGGCAGGTTCCCTGTGATTACGTCCAGTTCAAGTTGGGTGTCGCCATGCGCCCGGGGACCACGCCGGGTCCCCGGCGATAATGTTCCATTCGGGTTTTCCTGGTGTTCACGTCGGGTTGCTTAGTTCACACTCGGGGTCACCAATTTGGGGGCGGTATAAAATAAATAGTTACTACCTGTTTGATGGTTAGGTATGTAATATTTATTGACGAATGATGAATCCTTATTTATACTTAAATATACGTGATTCTTGATATCTAAAAGGAATGCGGCAAACGTGTAGACGTGCCGCCATAGCGGTCTGCGACTGCCGCCCGCCGACAGCTTCAGAGATTTCGAAGCGCGTCGTTTGCCTGTGGTTCAGGCAAAATTTTCGTTAGGATCCGATTCCTTGTGTGTTGGTGCTGCTGAAGATGCGTGTCTTCTGTGCAGTTAGTTTGCTCTAATCCACAGTGAGTCGGGATGGGCGGTGCTGCTGAAGATGAGTGTCTTCTGTGCAGTTAGTTTGCTCTAATCCACAGTGAGTCGGGATGAGCGGTGCTGCTGAAGACGAGTGTCTTCTGTGCAGTTAGTCCACGGTGAGTCGGGACGAGTGATAAGGGTGAGCTGCAGGACCAAGAAGCTATGAAGGCTGCATTTGGTCTGGTTAAGCTCGAAAAGTGCTGGCTGCTGCGCGAGTGTTGAAGAACTTGTCTTGTTTGTACTGCGAAGATTTGGCTGCTAGAGTTTTGTTTGCCCGTACAAAAACTTATACCACTTTTTCAGTCGGTAGTGTTAATTGTTAGACGGCTATTTTCACACAGTGTGTTTAGTTTTCTCCACTATATTGCCATAGAATTTTGTTGATATTTTTTGGCCTTGATCATGACGAATAACGCTGATGAATGCATTCCGCTGAGTGCTGCGTCGATAGTTACGTGACCGTGCTGCTGTATTTTTGTTGAATTGCATTTTTGCGAGTTGTTCTGAAATGCTAGCAATGCCATTTGTGGTGTCGTTACCTTTGTGGTTCTGACTATCGAATGCTGATATTTGTGTGAATCTTGAGCTCTCGAATATTTTATCAGCGATTTTGCCTGTTTTATACAAGGGTAACTCGGTGACAGCCAATACCGTGGTTACTGAGGGGGGTAGTTGCCTCAACCACAGAAGACGTATTGTGTCTTCATTTATTTTTTCTCTGGCCAAATCTCGCATTTTCCGAAGTAATTGAGAAGGTTTTTGATCCCCTAGGTCCATCTGCGTGAATAATTTTTGGAATTGATGCTGTTCTGATTCCTCGTAGCACCCAATCAAGCGGTTTTTGATTGCTTTGTATTTATCAGTTTCTGGTGGGGCCGCGAGTATGTCGCTTACTTGTTGTATTTCCTCTTTTGATAATTTTGCGATAACCATGTTGTACTTATAGTCATCGCCTTGCTTTTGAGGGGCGATGATGGCTTCGAACTGCGTAAACCATAGTCGGGGCTGATCCCTCCAGAACTCCGGAATCCATATGATGGAGGTTGTCGCGATTTCCAATGTGTCCATGTTGGAGTTTGTTGTTGCAGCTGGCCTAGTAGGTGTCATCTTGTTTCGTCGGGTTGCTTAGTATAGCGCCGTGCGCCCGGGGTGAGGTGGTGGCAGGTTCCCTGTGATTACGTCCAGTTCAAGTTGGGTGTCGCCATGCGCCCGGGGACCACGCCGGGTCCCCGGCGATAATGTTCCATTCGGGTTTTCCTGGTGTTCACGTCGGGTTGCTTAGTTCACACTCGGGGTCACCAATTTGGGGGCGGTATAAAATAAATAGTTACTACCTGTTTGATGGTTAGGTATGTAATATTTATTGACGAATGATGAATCCTTATTTATACTTAAATATACGTGATTCTTGATATCTAAAAGGAATGCGGCAAACGTGTAGACGTGCCGCCATAGCGGTCTGCGACTGCCGCCCGCCGACAGCTTCAGAGATTTCGAAGCGCGTCGTTTGCCTGTGGTTCAGGCAAAATTTTCGTTAGGATCCGATTCCTTCATACTTTTTTTTATTTGAAATGAGGTGGCCAACTTCACGCTGCCCCCCCATTTTGACTTTTTCAAGTGTTTTTTTTTTTCATTGCAATCGCTAGTTCACGGTCCGTAGAGGTTAGGCAAAATTATCGTTAGGATCCGAGCCAATTAGCCGGAAATAATTCATAAAACCATGTTTTACCAACCATGTCATCCAAATATACAAGGAGCGAAAACATTCGGTCAAATTTTGTAAGATGGTAATAAATTAATATCAGTAGCTCGAAAGGAAATTAAATAGATAATAATATGATAAGCTATAAAAGTACAAGAAACAAATAAAAAAACGGATAGACAAAACACTTAATGATTTGGAAAAACGCACCGGAAACTTTACACCACAATTGATGCAAGTAAACAAAACTTCACTAAAATTTTGCCTGAACTAACGTCTACGAACCATGAACTAACGATACCAGCAGTCAAAAAAAAATGAAAATGTCTTTAGACAGCCGAAATATTCAATCGTGAAATTAGCCACCCACTTTAACATATTCCATTTTTTTTGCAGTCGTTAGTTCAACGCGGGTAAAGCAAAAATAAACCCAATTTTTTTTTTCATAATTTGTTAATGTTTGCCATCTAGTGTTGAATAGAAGAACTACGGCGGGTGCTAAAAAGCAAACGTGGCTTTAGAAATTCAAGATGGCGGCGCATGTATTTTGCTGCGAAACTATTGATTTTCCCCTTTTCCGATGTGAACTTCGTCCTTTTACACTTTATACCCCTGTCGCATTACATTAGGCATAATTAAAGAGGGATATTTATTTAACCTCAAATAATCAAAAAACAGTGTGACTTTAATAAGAATTTATCATTTAACTTAAGAACTGGACAATAAAATAGTGTTTTATAAAGTGTTTGAAGGGTGCTTTTAAGTGGCACGGAATGGAATTACCATCAATTAAAGTGTTTATAAGTGAAAGATTGTGAAAACAAACAAAATGCCGAAAAGGATACCTTTTCACGTCGTTTACGCAACCAGTAAGTATTTATTACTAACTAATAAATTTATTAAAATAAGCCTGAAAAAGCCTGCTTAAGGCCTGGTCCATAGAGTAAATTTGGCCTGGTCCATGGGACACTACAATCCTATTCATTTATTTTTAACCTAATTATATTGTCAGAAAGTCGACATTAGAACGCTCGGTCGTCGACTCGCATAAATTAATGAATTTTCGAGACTTTTGGATTTTCTGAAAAATTAAGGTACGTTGGGGTAAGGCTGGACTATTTTTCGGTTAGTTGAAGAGGTTGTAGCAAATGTGTTTTCCCTCATTTCCTATATAAGATTTTCAAATGTAATTGAGTTTTGTTACTTAGGAATAAATTTACTGTCAATTAGTATTTTTCTAGTTTCTCTTACATAAGCGGTGCCAAGGTAGAGATCAGGTGGTAGAGCTAATGCCGGGCTCGACTGTGGAGGTACCACCATCTTACTTGGTGTAGATTAATGAAAATTAATCCCAGGTATGGTGGGCCTCCTGGTATTTTGCCTGTGAGCTGTCCTCTTACTCTCCTCCGAAGTTATTCCAATTCAGGAGGCCCACCGTACCTGGGACCGATTGATGGCGGTATATTCATCCCTAATAGCCGGGCCTTATATGGAACAGACTGGTGACAGGCAGTGGCGTCACTGGTGCGAGGGTTCCGGCACCGCGCTCACCAACCAGCCTGCCCAGCGTGTGTGAGTATGGGAAATTCTTCCAGGATGACCGCCGGGAGTGGCAAAGTCCTGGAAAGGCTTATGTCCAGCAGTGGACGAACTAGGCTGATGGATAGATGAAGCGGTGCCAAGCTATACCTTTGTAAAGATTAGGTAGGTAAGACCATAGCGGGGTAAGTTCGGACTACTTTCTAAAAGCGACTTCACTAGAGAAATATCTGGTTTTATCCCTGTTATGGATATACTAAAAGAATTAAAAAAAAAAACAGTAGTTTGGGTAGAACAATAACAATATAATTTTTTTAATATTGATCTTCCGATCTTCCCCTGCGTAACGAAAATGAAGAAATTATGTTTCTAAAACTTCCATCCTAGCAGCCTGTGTTTCACCTTGTCGTAGGAGGACGAAATAAATATAAAATACATAACGGTGCTTTCAGTAATCAGAACAAAAGTGTACAAAATACAGATTTTAGTAGTGTTTAATTGAGAATTAAGTGTAATACTGCAACAGCAATCTTATATAGCAAGGTAGTTAATAACTATTAATAATGGTACAACTTTTCAAACAACAAGCGTAATTACTTAACAACAAAATAAAGCCGATTCTGAAGGCTTTAATTTTTGGTTTTAGTACTGTCAAAACTAAATTTTGTTTATTGCAAAATATAGTCCTTAATTGCTAGGAACATAAGCTAAATTACTTTGGAATAATTTTAATTTTGACAGCACAAAAAATAAAATTAAAACCTCCAGAATCAATCGCAAAGTTTCCATTGGTTACAAAATGGTGAAATTCTAATTTACAGAAACCAATGAAAACTTTGCGATAGCAACATACACATATCATAGGTAATAAATAAGGTTTTGTTGAATAACTATTGAGTGAATTTTAAATTTAAGTGATACCGCTCTTAAGTTTCTTGTTTCAATATAAAATAACAAACTTAATGAAAAGTTACATAGTTTCATAAAACAGCTATCGATTGATTAAATTGACCACGCCACGTGCTGGTTAAAGAATTCATAAAGTAATTATAATTAAGCTCATACGGCAAATGCCTCGCAGTTACTGTATAATTCAATTAGCACTGGTTGCGGAAATTCTTTTAAACCCTTGCAGTCGACTTCTTACTTTATCCGTGTTAACTAGGCATTACTGACTGACTGACAGAAATTAAATTAAGGCGCTCTTATCCCAAAATCAGTAATTTCAAAGTCAAACAGAACTTTCAAATATCGTCTAAAACTTCCAAAAAGAAAATACGCTATATAGTTTGAACCTTTATCTAAGTCTTCCACGCATGTGTTACACGATCAGATAAACTTTGCTCGATAGAAATAATTCACGAACACAGCATGTAATAAGACCTTTCAAATCATGCCATTTTCATAATTCCACTCTTTTATTAACGAAACATATCTGGTAATATTGCTCTTTAAATTTTCTAGGTCGACCACGTAAGTGGGTTTTAATAAACATATCCCTTATTTTTAAACAATTTAAAAACCGATAAAAACAACGAAAAAGTACAAAAGTGTGGTTATTTTCTTTACTCCTTACACGTAAAGAAAAAGACAGAGTCACTCTTCTGGGATAAGAGCGCCTTAAATATATTTATTTACTAGTTTTTGCCCGCGGCTTCGCCTGCGCTGATTTAGTTTGCATTTTCCCGGGACAAAAAGTAGCCTACGTCACTCTCCGGCTAATAAACTACCTGTATGCAAAAACATACGTCGACTCGTTTCTCGAGCTGCGTGAAAGAAGGACAAACCAACAAACCAACAAACACATTTTCTTGTATATAAGTGTATAATATCGCTAGGCGTCCCGTATATTATGTAGTCATATATCTGTAGAATTAGGTATACATAAATTATGTTTAAGGCGATATGTAAAAGTTTAAGCGTCCCTGTTACTCCATATGCGAAAAAAACGTCAGTGCAAGAGGGACGGATTCGTGGAAAAGTAGCAAAAAGTCGGTTTTTTATTAATTTAAAATTTACAAAAGATCCTATCGAAATTTCGTTTAACCAGGTCCTAGATACTGTTAAAACCCATCCAATAAAATGTAATTGCAGTCCATATGTCATTCTAAATTGTAAAACGAGGAGAATTGGTGTCGAAAAAGACCTCATTTCAATAAATATTTCTGTGGAGCCCAAATTCTCCGATTGCGTTTCTGTTTTAACAGGTCCCTAGAAAAAAAATCCAAAAATAATGCACTATTTTATCAAAATAATACATTATTTACTGAAGTAGATATGCAAGTTCTTAAAGTGTCGATTTTTTTTCCGTAGCGCCTTAATACTCCGTATTATGTATTATTATAATTATGTAAAATCTAATATAAAGGAGTTAGTGCCTGGCATTTTATGCTTAACACAGGTGTCACCATATTATTATAATTGTTATTAGGGTTCCGTACCCAAAGGGTAACCAACGGGACCCTATTACTATTACTAAGACTTCGCTGTCCGTCGGTCTGTCCGTCTGTCACCAGGCTATATCTCATGAACCGTGATAGTTAGACAGTTGAAATTTTCACAGATTATGTATTTCTGTTGCCGCCATAACAACAGATACTAAAAAACATAATAAAATGAATATTTAAGGGGGCTCACATACAACAGACATGTTTTTTTGCCGTTTTTTTTATAGATAATGGTACAGAACCCTTCGTGCGCGAGTCCGACTCGCACTTGGCCTGTTTGTTAACACAGATGCCACCATACAATTGTTATATAAATAAGGTTTTAAACAAAAGATCATACGCAAATACGAATTCCAGCAAAACTTCGGTGATACTATTTTAGGGCATGTATTTAAATGATCATTTTTATTTATTTAAAGCAAGCAAAATATCTAAACGATCACCTTTGTTAATGATTGATCCTCTTTCTCTGAGACATAAAATAAATCAAATCAATCAATATTTTAATCTGTTTTGAGCTATGCAAAAATAGTTCCATGTTGTGCCCCAAAACTAAGAGAAATAAGCATTAAGAGGCCCCTTACGCCTGGATTTCTCTAAAGATTCATACAGAAGGTAAAAACAGAATGTGATGTCAACAGCTTATTTCCTTTACATTTTTTTTTCAAAAGTATTGTCTAATGACGTCTAACTACGTCTCTATATAGCCCAAAAAAGCAAAATTTAATGAAACACGATAAAAAAAAATCAAAAAAATCAAAATCATTTATTTATAACATACGTAACAGTTTAAGTTGTTGAATTCTCTGTTTAAGTTTTCACCTGTAGTAGGAGAAATTCGCTCTTTCATCGATAGTTGCGACAGAATTATAAATAAATATTTAAACAGAGCAAGACTTTAAAATGTACCATCGAAGAAAAGCCCGCCGTCCCACTTATTACCCGCACTGCAATAGTAATAAGATCATAATAGCTGTAAGGACATTGTGAATATTGCCTTATTTTTACGCAAAGTTTAGCAAGTTGTATGTTGTATAGTATTTATCCATATTGGAAATAAAAACGAGAGAAATACAGACGTCGTTCATGTAAAGAAGACTAAGTTTATACACTTTTCTATAAATAAACAGTTACCGTTTCATGGGAAACAGTTTTTACCTGAAACCATTTCAGAAATTCGGCGCTTTTTTAATATCTCGCCATCTTGCACCTCTTGATGAGAGGATGGGTCGGAGTGCGGTGTGGGAGGGAAGGGAAACATATGTATAAAGATATATGCAAAGTTTCATTGAAATCATAGCCATCAAGATGTCACAAACACCTTAAGCATTTATATGACCTTAAATAATAAAGTTTGGATACATTTTTTTTTCATGTATTCCTTTTTTGTGTATATCATGAATTAAAATAATAAATTATGAAGAATTAATAATAAATAATTAAAATAAGGCTCCTTATTTTATCTTACACGTAAACCTAACACGCAGGAGAGGAGGACCTCACTTGTGAAAATATTTTTGTAAGTTGAATTCATAATTAAATATTCAAAACGAATTCACGTAAGTCGGTCGATGTTTATTGCGTTCCACAAATGGTAGTACATGGTCTTATGGTCCGGAATTCATACTGGAGACTCGGTTTGTGATCAGAAACAAGGTCAAAGGAACCCTTTTTGCGAAATCCCAAAAAAATAATTTCTTTCTTTATCAACTGGACTAGTTCAAATACTAAATAAAAACTAAATCTAGTCTAGGCAGTACAGAAGCAAAAAAAATTTTTTTCGAATTTCGCCTGTAGTCTCAGTACACATTGTTCCTGATCACTAACCGAGTCTCCAGTATGAATTCTGGCGGTTGATTAAATTTCACCTTGTATTTATGTAAATATGTAGCTTTAAAACATTTGTAGACCCTGTTGGGCACAGCAATCTGGCGTAGGAGAGGTGAAGAAATTCATAGTATTTAATTAGTAGGCAATTTATAACAATATAATAAAATTTTAAGTAGTTAGTTTTCACCCAGTGGGTGTTAATAGTCTGACAATAATAGTGTTAATAGTCTGATTATTAACACCCACTGGGCTGTAACCTCCCCTTCTTTCTTCTACAAACACACATGCAGCTGCTTACATATAAAATGTAAAGACATTAATTATCTGAACATGTCCCAGACCAACGTTCGACACGTTAGCGTCATGCGCGAAATGCAGGGCCGTCGCCCAGCCCGATCTAGGCTCCATTTGAAGGCTTAAACCGGGGCTGGTTCCCATGGCAACGCACTCCCACCTGCCTGCAGTTTCTGGGACTCTCATATCCGTTTCAAAATCAATAGAGCTGATTCCTGGAATGCCAAATTAATAGAGCTGGCACAACGTTTAAAATTGCATATGATTTTGTTAAATTAAAATTACATATTGTCACGATAAAAATATCCTTGGAGGAAATGAAATGAAATAAAATGAAATATATTTTATTTATAAACTGTAGGTATATCAGATACACTTATTACAAGTCGGTTTTAATGTAATATAATTAAATAATCTTTGTCTAGTATAGGTAATAAAAGTAAATAAAAAAATATAGGAACAAGGAATAAAAGTAATATATAATAATAAAAATAATAAATCTTAGCTTAGCTATCTAACGAGGAAATGCTTCTAGCCTTTTGGGGACCCTACCGATCGACGGCGGTGATTTGGAAAAAATATTTTATATTGTTTAATTTATAGGTAAGTTTTCTTAATTTTTTTTTTTAAATTAGTTAGGTATAATTTTATCTTTTATATTTATATTAATTTATAGGTAGTCTAGTTTTTTAATGTTATTTAAGTTTTATATTGTTCTTCTTCTTGGAGGTGCCATATCCTAGCGGATGTCGGCGACCACCACACGAAACTCTTCTCTATTCTGTGCCAGTCTGCAGAGACTGGCAGCGTCTTTTATGTTAGTCCAAGTGTTTACGTTATCACTCCATGTCATCCGCCTTCTCCCCCTTCCCCGTTTTCCGTCCATTTTCCCCTCTAAAATGTTCTTCAACATGTTATACTTTTCATGTCGATAAATGTGACCAAAATATGCTGTTTTTCGTCTCTTAATTGTTTTTAATACTTCAAGCCTTTTATTAAATCTGTTAAGCACTTCTTCATTTGTTATTCTATCTCTCCATGAAATCTTTAACATGCGTCTATAGAGCCACATTTCAAAAGCATTCAATTTTGATTCAATGTTTTTATTTAAAGTCCATCCCTCGGCACCATACATAAGTACTGACAATACGTAGCATTTGACCAGTGTTGTAAGAGAAAACATCACAGCAACCGTAGGAGATAGTGTCATAACTAAAATTCGTCACATTATTAATACTTTGGATTCGATTCTGTGGAAGAATTTAAAGTAAAGTAAAGTAAAGTAAAAATTTCTTTATTACATAAAGCATATAACAAATTATCCTTTTATAGACTTAAAAACATAAATACAAAGGTGAGTCTTAACTAATAAGGATAGCCGTTGGCATCTATGCTAGTGTGTAGCACTGTACAATATATACCAGCGTCTTACTTAACTAATAAGGATAGCCGTTGGCATCTATGCTAGTGTGTAGCACTGTACAATAGATACCAGCGTCTTACTTAACTAATAAGGATAGCCGTTGGCATCTATGCTAGTGTGTAGCACTGTACAATAGATACCAGCGTCTTACTTAAGGGGAACGAAAATACAAACAGAAATAAAATGTCAGCTTTCGGATGATTTTGTTGCAATAATTAGGTTACGTATAGCCATAAAAAAAATACATGTTTTTGGTTGAACTTTAAGGTATTCATTTTCCACAAACCACGTTAATCGATTCATATTTGTACTGTCAATGAATTTTTTTGTAACCCTCTATTGCACACTTCTTATCGATTTTGTTTCAGGTATCGCTTTCGCGATTTTGTTGGTTTTTTTTTAATAAAATTAGTGTGAATGATATCTATTCATTTTCCAAATACCACGTTATTCGGGTCAAAAAAAGCACCCCCTTTTTCCAAAAATACGTAAATCCACTGATGCAGTCAGCGGCAGCAAGATATTGTCAGTCTACGCCTAGCGTTGGCGCCCGTAAGACGTGGAACCTGTGCCCTTTTTTGCAAGCTATAAATATCTCCCAAAACTACTTCAAAACAAATTGAAATTAATTTTATAAAGTAATATTTCGAGGAGCATCATATTCCTGCCGTTAAAAACTCAACAAAATATGCGTATGAGTGATTTAGCTACATCGTGCCATAGTCATAACAACAAAACTGAATGAATTTGGAATGAATTTATACTTTTATGCGGGAAAATAATATATGTAAATAATCAAAGAATATATGTTACTCTAAAAGAATAATTTTGTGATCGTTATTGAAACCCAAATTAATTTACTTATACTTACTGAGATCTGTAACAAAGGTCAATGACCTTTTCGTAAAATTACCCTCTAGTATTGGCTCACCATTTCAGGTCCAATAAGTGAAGTTTTTTGCAAATTATATAGGTACACTTACTTGGGATAAATCGCCAAGCATTTAAAATATAGAAATTTATTTTGAAATATTTACAGTGCATGGCAAAATCATTAGATCGTAGATAATCCTGTCGGTACATGTTCAGGTTCTGTTACGCAAAATGAAAACAATGAAACTCTTTTAGGATTAATTTGTTATCCCTATGTTTGTCTGTCTGTCCGTTTGTCTAGACAATTTTTTCTGGGTAAAATTAATAAATACCAATATTAACGGCCCTCTATAGAGCTGTAAAAACACACTTTTGACGTTTTTATTTATATTACGTTTTAGGTTTTTACGTTTATTTTTTTTACGTTTTTCATACAAATTTTCTCACTATGAAAATGCAGGGATGAACACTTGAGATAATATTTTGCATTTAAAAGTCAACACAGAAAGGAATTGTTGAACAAATAATGTAAAAAATATGAAAACCATGTTGTTCTATTCTAAAGGGATTAATTATATACCGTTCAATGTGGCGATAGCTTTGTTAATTTTTTTCCTTGAATTATTTTTTACTAAGATAACAAATAGTTTAATACAAGGTTTTCCTTAAGAGGTCCCTTTACCCCCTGTATTTTTCTTAAAATTCATACAATAGGTATAAACCGAATGTGAAGTCTACAGCTTATTTTCTTCATATATTTTTTCATGAGTATATTCTAGTGACATCTAACTACGTCTCTATACAGCCCAAAAAGCAAAATTTGATAAAACACCATCATAATAGCTGTCAGGATATCGTCAATATTGCCTCGTTTTTACGAAAAGTTTAACAAGTTTGTATATTTTTATCTATACTGGAAATAAAAAAGAGAGAAATACAGGCGTTAAGATGACTAAGTTTACACACTTTGCTAAGTATAAACAATTACCGTTTCATGGAAAACTGTTTTGACCTGAAACCATTTCACAAATTCAATTAACTTATTTTGAATATCTTGTCATCTTGCACTTCTTGATGAGAAATACAATTTCAATAAGTAAAAATATAACTTTTAGTTAAGAAAACTTATAGTTAAAAGTCTGCTGTATGCATTAACATATTTTTAATTATATTACAATAGTAATAAAATAAATGGCTTATCCGTCGTCGTGATACCAGCCGTAAATTTCTTAAATAATCTGATATCACGCTTATGGAAAACCCAATTATTTTGAAGATACCATAATATCATTAAAATATGTTTATGCATATAGCAAACTTTTAACAATAAATTGTCTTAGCTAAAAGCTTATTATAACTTTACCGTTATAATTATTTCTTAATATTTTGTTACAAATTCGGAGAAATAGCCCTTAAGGAAAACCTTGTATGAAAATTTTTGTTATCTTTGTAACAAAGAAAAAAATAATAATAAACAAAGCTATCACCACATTGAACAAACAGTAAATTATTAATCCCTTTAGAATAGAACGACATGGTTTGTTATATTTTTTACATTATTTGTTCTACAGTTCCTTTCTGTGCTTTCTTTCAAATGCAAAATATTATGTCAAGTGTTGATCTCTATATTTTCATAAGGTGAAAATTTGTATGAAAAAGTTAAACAAAAGGTCATAAAAACGTCATAACTAATATGTATATTTTACAGGGCTGTAAATATTAGCATTTATTGATTTTACCCAGAAAAAATGCCTAGACAAACGGACAAACAGACAAACATAGGGACAACAAATTAATCCTAAAAGAGTTTTGTTTTTTCATTTTGCGTAAAGGGACCTGAACATTTCAAATTATGATACAAATAAATTTCTATATTTTAAAATATAGAAATTTATTTGTTTAAACACTTGGCGATTTATCCCAAGGGTAAACAGGTGTCCCAAAAGTCAACGCTTTCCCTTGGAAGGCTGGTAGGCCAGCTCATGCATGACTGACCAGAATATCAAATTATGACCTCAGCAAAAAGTAGATAGTCTTCGAGTTGATGGTACTTTTATAAATTCGAATAGATTTTTGAGAGTCAAAGCTAACCAGTTCTAAATTCTCAGAATAAAATTTTTGTTGCGCAACTCTGAATAGTCATGCTATTGATAAAGTCAAAAATAAACCTTGAAATGCTGTTACATCAGGAAGAAAAATAAAAACCCAATTTATGAGCAATTTTTTGTAATTAACCTAATTTTTTGTAACTAACCTAGTTCGATACCACACCCTGAAAAAAAATGTCCTATGTTAGTTTTGCAAATTGTCTTAAATAACGGCTCATCAAATATTGTTTTTCAAATGATCTGGCAATTTCTGTGTATTACTTTTGAAAAAAAAAGTTATTGCTATTTTACTACCAAAGGAGCTGCGTATTTTTTAAAATAATTAGAATTTAGAATGAAAGAGTGGCGGGCAGTAAAAATATTTGACGTTCATTAGAAATGCCATTTAACACGCGTTAGAGTGAGATAAATAGTGACGCTATTTAAAATGAGTTGGAATGAGATAGTAACGCAATTAAACGTGGTTGAATGAGAGAGGCATAATTGATATAGGCTACAGTGAGATAGATAGTGACGTGGTGCATTCCTTCTGAGAATATTTGTTAGTTTCCACTTTTTGTAATAACAACTTTAGTAAAAATTTTTTGTAAAGAAATTTTTGGTCCAATTTATTTTCCCGCAAGTGTAAAACCAGCTCAACGGGCAAAAAATATTTAAAGAATGGGTAATGGTGACAATTAACCGTCACAATATTATTATGTATCTCTAAAGGAGTGTCTGCATAGTTCCGAGGGTCAACTGATAAATCAAACACTCAAAAAACCACTTTTAGCCGACCATAATAAATTTACGTCCCGACGTGATAGCAAGTAGGATCAATGCCGTGTGACGATGATCGAAATACACTAATAAATTAGATAAAATAAAATACGTATTTCTTTTGACCCTGCCTCGTCCACTCTATTCGTATTTTTGCTATGGTGACGAGAGCTTAGAGACCGGGACGAATTTCCCCCCGCGCGCTATTGTAAAATAGAATAAGCCACGCCCGGAACTGGTTTTTGTTTTGGCTATGTCATACTCTTAACTAATAAGGATACCCGTTGGCATCTATGCTAAATAGTGTGTAGCACTGTACAATAGATACCAGCGTCTTACTTAACTAATAAGGATAGCCGTTGGCATCTATGCTAGTGTGTAGCACTGTACAATAGATACCAGCGTCTTACTTAACTAATAAGGATAGCCGTTGGCATCTATGCTAGTGTGTAGCACTGTACAATATATACCAGCGTCTTACTTAACTAATAAGGATAGCCGTTGGCATCTATGCTAGTGTGTAGCACTGTACAATAGATACCAGCGTCTTACTTAACTAATAAGGATAGCCGTTGGCATCTATGCTAGTGTGTAGCACTGTACAATAGATACCAGCGTCTTACTTAACTAATAAGGATAGCCGTTGGCATCTATGCTAGTGTGTAGCACTGTACAATATATACCAGCGTCTTACTTAACTAATAAGGATAGCCGTTGGCATCTATGCTAGTGTGTAGCACTGTACAATAGATACCAGCGTCTTACTTAACTAATAAGGATAGCCGTTGGCATCTATGCTAGTGTGTAGCACTGTACAATAGATACCAGCGTCTTACTTAACTAATAAGGATAGCCGTTGGCATCTATGCTAGTGTGTAGCACTGTACAATAGATACCAGCGTCTTACTTAACTAATAAGGATAGCCGTTGGCATCTATGCTAGTGTGTAGCACTGTACAATAGATACCAGCGTCTTACTTAACTAATAAGGATAGCCGTTGGCATCTATGCTAGTGTGTAGCACTGTACAATAGATACCAGCGTCTTCCGACATTTACTTATATTTTAAAACATTCATAGCTCATAAGGATAAACAATTTGGAAATCTTATGAACTAAAAAAATTAAAAAGAGAGAATTGCCTATTTAAGTAATTTAATTTAATATTTCTTACAATCACTGTAAGAAAATTGAACAAGGATTTTTAAAAACATCATGCACCAACTTTATATAATAATAATAATAGCCTCACAGCCGTTCTCGGCCACAGCGACAGCTTCTTTAACTCCTGTCAAGTTTGAGAGCTAAGCTGTCCAGCTCTCTGATGTGCTCTCAAGTGACTCGCGTAACCAATTTTTGCATTAAATGTACGCCCACATAGGGCGCACGTCAGCACCAACTTTATATAAATGTTGGAAGCGACACATCGGACAATGAAACCATGGAAAATAATTCGGAATCAAAAGAAATCAGTGAGTCGTCATAATTTAAAAACCACATATTTTGGTTCATTACTTTAGTTTAGAATAAAGAAATAATTAAAGTTGTTATTGTATTTTATTTAACATACATATACGTAATCTATTTAAAATTATTTTATGAATATTCAAAACTATCAACACTGGTTGATAATTAAAGTTGGTTACTACATTGTGAACTTTAAATTATGATTGGCTCAAAAGGACTGTATCCAGAGCCGTTAAACAGTGGAAAAAAATAGGATAACATTAATGGTACACAGGAAAGGTTGCAGGTTAGCCAACTTCTCGTAAACAAATTAAAACAATAATAACAATAAAGCCCTAGGGCAAAATAATCGACTTTCTGTTCGGTTTTAATGCATATATTATAAATTTACACAATATTATTACACTACACAAACATATATACAAATATTTTTACCTAATCAGTAATCAGATAGTGAGAGGTAGTGATAGTAAGACGGTCGCGAATACTATGTGGAAGAGCATTCCATAGTCGGACTGATTGGACACTGAATGAGTTTCCATAAGCACAGGTGTTATGTATAGGGGTTTTAAAAATAAAAAGGATTTTTGCTGACTGTTTATTTTGATGTAGTTTTTGTAGTTTTTCTACACAACTACGAATTGGTCACATCTTGCTAAAAACGATACTGAATCGGTTTTTCCAAATAAATCGATCTTCGATAAAATCAGGCTGACTCACATAGTACATAGGAGACCACATCAAGCTATACACTTGCAGTACGACATTAGCCCTACAGAGAAGAATATAAGATAGGTACAAAGTCCAATGTGTCTTACTTGATGCGGTCTCCATTGTACAATATAAGATAGGTACAAAGTCCAATGTGTCTTACTTGATGCGGTCTCCATTGTACAATATAACATAGGTACAAAGTCCAATGTGTCTTACTTGATGCGGTCTCCATTGTACAATATAAGATAGGTACAAAGTCCAATGTGTCTTACTTGATGCGGTCTCCACTGTACCAACTGTAGGACGAGTAAGAGTTCTTTTTAAGCACCTTTTGATACGCTCTATGGAACGTAGTAGGGCCATACAAGTTACTCACAAAAGAGATTTATTAAAAAGAAAACCTTATTTATTTTGATGTAGTTTTTTTTCTACACTTCTCCAAATTGGTCACATCTTTTTACTCGATATATAGAATTAATCACGGTGCGCCCGTATGTACTCTTATAAAAGAGGGCGGCAGAAATGCCATGAAAACCTCGCAGAACGGGTCGCTTTACATCCATCTTCTTCATCAGCTTCTATATTTAAATTTTTCGCTCAGTATCCCTTCAGTGGCATTTCCAGGGCTGTGTATAAAAGGAGGGACCCAGATTTATGCGTTCAGTCCGGGCTGTTATAGCGTTGCAATAACATCTGCATCGAGCGCTGAATCGGGACAGGTATTGTCTGCTTCAAAAATTCCTCTACCTCTGGCCCCACTTCTTCACTTTCGTGTTGTTGTGTGTGTATTTCCCCCGCTTACACCCGCTCTACATGCGAAAATAGGACCTGAGATTGGCTTTCTTGAATAAAATACGTAGAACATATCTCTCTGAACCCTAAAAGTAGATTTCAAAACATAGGGTACTTTAAAGCGCGCCCATCGCAGGCTGGTCGAGTCGAATCGCCGCGTAATCTAAACTTTTTGTGGATTTCCTTATTTTTTAACTTCACTTGTTAGTTTCATTGTAGAAAATATACATAAAAGTGATTGTGGGTGCAGTCACATTTTTACTGGAGACTTGGTAAGTGATGGACAAAGTCAATTGCTCTTTTCGTTAAATTCGTAAAAATTATTTTGGTTCCTTATAACATGTAATAGTTTTCAAACTTTACAAAATGATTTCTTGGTTCTGTTCACTTAATAGGTTTCCAGTATGAATGTGGGTGTGTCAATTAAAGTCACCTTGCATTATTAAATCCGAAATCAGAAAATATTTTACCAAATCTCGTGAAGTTTTACGATTTCAATTTAAAAATGCTCTCTTTTGTCGAAAACAACTTTAGATGCCTGAAAGTTTCCGAAAATATTACCAACATCACCTAAGGTATTTAGAATTGTTTAGAAACGTGCTAAGTGAATGGGAAAAGTGCCGTTATTTATGTCAAATTTATAATTATTAATGCGTTTTGTAAGTATAACTATGTATTATGTATTATTATTATTACCATATAGCAGCGGTAGCTCAGGGGAGAATCTCAATTTTGAGATCCAGGTTCGATCCCCGGTCGGGCATGCGACAATGATTTTTTTTAGAATTAATTTGCATGGTATTTGTTCTTACGTACCCTGGTTTATTCGTCCAAGTACTTAGCACTTGCTGAACGGTGAAGGAAAACGTCCTGAGGAAACCTGTATGCCCTAAAAAGCGTGTATTTGTGCCCGAAGTAAGGCGATAGGGTCTCGCCACCCATCACGTTGGGACGTAATAGTCGTCGGTGAAATGCGGGTGTACCGAGTATGGATTGTGACTTGAATTTCACAGTTCACACGCGGAGCACATCTGACACCAACTCGGGGATTCATGTCGTGACAATATATTTATTTATGTATTATTATTTACATAACTTTATTAAGGCTATTCCCAGAGCTCCAAAATTGGGTTAATATCTTGCAGATCTATTTTTATGTGTCTCTTCTGAAGTCTTTTCGTACAATTTCAACCACCTAAAGGTTGTCTGGAAGGAGTAAGAGAATTTTTGTGTTAATCATGTGAAACTTTCGATGACTTTCGATTTTTTTTGTCAAAACTTACAATAGAAAAACAGTTTATGAAACTTAAAATTGATTTTTGACTCTATAATGCCTATCATATATTTTTATGACAGTTTTTGGACAACCCGTGTGGGAGGAGTAGGCCTTCAAAGACAGGTCCAAATTGCAGTTGGCATATCCATTCGCCTTAACTCTAATTTCCTTATGTGATAAAGATGTTTTTTTCTAGTAAGTATCTGCGTGTGTTGGTTTAGTATCAATCGATTTTGAAATATGGAAACTGAATCTCTTTCGTGAAATTCATGCTTCTTTAAAAGTAATATCATTTAAAGAATATCGAAGGTATTTTATTTATAAAGCGTAATTAATAATTGTCTGGAGTCCAAAAAAACGCCATATGTTTTTAAAATTTTTACTATCTTTATTGACAGAATTGAATCCAATGCAAAACTGATGTTTAGCATTGTGGAGCCCCTTAGCCGGATTTTCCATTTGTAACCTTTCTCATTTCAAGAATAACTTGATAACCTCATTAGTTTCAAACTTAAAAAATGAATCAGGATAAAACTTTAAATTATGCTTATATCGCAAGTTGCTAATGCGTTGGGACTTTGTCCAAATAATTCGACATGACGTTTGTTTAAAAACAATCAGAAAAAAAAAAAAAAAAAAATCATTTACCGAGAGACTAACTTGGGATCATAGACACTATGAGACAACACCATTAATGTATTAGTAGGTCTTATGATGTCCATCCATCAGCCTAGTTCGTCCACTGCTGGACATAAGCCTTTCCAGGACTTTGCCACTCCCGGCGGTCATCCTGGAAGAACTGCCCGTCACCAGTCTGTTCCATATAAGGCTCGGCTATTAGGGATGGATATACCGCCATCCATCGGTCCCAGGCATGGTGGGCCTCCTGGTTTTTTGCCTGTGAGCTGTCCTCTTACTCTCCCCCGAATTACTTCGAGGGGGTCTCCAAGTAATATGGTGGTACCTCCACAGTGATGTTTATCGGAAGTGGTAAATGATAACACCGTAGCTAATGGCTGACTGGTTTATTGGCACTGCGTATAGGTATAGCTGTGCACATGTTGACATGTATAGGTGAAGATACATTCCAGGTCTAAAAACAAAATATACTCGACAACGATGCAAACGGTACTTAGCGACCGAAAACAAATGACAACCGAGCACAGTAGCAATTATAGACTCACACACTCACACCGCGGCGGTCAAGGCAAATTCGCCTTCTAATTGTTTGGACCTTAGAGCGCAGAACGCGCTCTGTGTTGTCAGCCGACCCCTTAAGCATCTAATTCTTGGAGAAATGTTTGTTCCAAAATAGTTTTTCAGGGCAATTAAGTTATTTTACTCAAAGATTTCAAAAGCTTAGATGAGCCCTGGCACCTGAAATCTGTTGCATTGTTTTTGAATGTGTTTTGAATGTGAAATGTCACACCTTTGGCATATTGAGACCTTTTTCTCGTAAAAATTCATTAAGGCGTCCAACTATCACTCTGTTCTGATTCCAAATGTGTGAGCGTCACCCATTAAAAGGTGAAAACATTTATAGCTTGTATTCTTCGTGCTCGCACCGCCCGCGCGGTTGGAGGGTTGGGGCGGACGAGGGAGCCAGGCCTCGGAGGAGGTGCGGGCAGAATGGCGGGAGGGTGGGCGAGCGCGACGCGTGCGACGGACCGCCAGTCGCCGGAGGTCACTCGCCACGGCTACTTGTGTATTAGGAACTTGTCGCATTTTGTAGAACGCACACGACATCACGATCCGAAGATGAGCAAACCGATTGGAAGACAGGCAAAAGAAATTGTGTATAAGGTATACAACTTCTTTAAAGAGCGTAAAAAAAGATAAATCAACGCAGGAATACCAGAATGATGTCAATTTAGCAAAAATTGTGTCTGAAGCAAAGATGTATGATGTAGAATTAAACATTGATTACCTATTTTGCTAAAACGCATATTATTATTTATTAATATCATCACTTCATACCCACCTAAAGTAGCTAAAAAACTATCTTATACAGTACAAAATACTTCGTAATAAATCTAAAGATATTTATATTAAGGGTCAATTCCGTAAAACGGGTGTTGGCGTAGTCTACTTAACATGAATAGATTTTAACATAATTCTAGGGTTATTCATAAAAAAATTAATCTCGAGATATATCTCGATAACAAATCCCTACCTGTATAGCCATGCGCTCGGCCGTGCACATAAACGGCGTGCTTCCTCGTCCGCCCCAACCCTCCAACCGCGCGGGCGGTGCGAGCACGAAGAATACAAGCTATAGATGACATTACTTTTGAAATCTTTGATTTTACTAGGTTTTTTATGGATGTACTTGTAACTAGCGAATACTGGGCGGGCAGTTACTAGGGAATCATAGACGAGTGGGCGGTTGCTAGGGCACAACCTTCGTTCTAGGGTCACAACAGATGCACTTGCGCACTATGGGCTTTACGTACATGGTGCATCATCAGAATCAATACAGCCCTTTTTCATCCGAGTGCAGGGCTCCGGCCGTTACTAGGGACCCAGGCGTTTCTAAGTGTTTAGGCTTTTGCAGAGTTTCAATGGAATCTGCATTCTATGATCTCAACCAGAAGGCTGTAAACCCATTGCACCGTATTTGTTAACTCAGTTTTGAAGTAAGCAGCCACCCACGGACTAACTGTACTTGGGCTTTAAATATGACTAATCAATATATTAAAATGGTTAATTAATAATTAATTATTTAATCATTATTATTGATTGAGCATCATTATTATTTGATCATTATTCATTCATTCATCCCTAATTAATTATGATAAACATTTTTTATATATACAGGTAGCTTAATCAGAGTTGAGGCAGACACAGTAATACTCACACATATACATTAGGACGTTTTTTTAATTTAACAATGAGTGTTTTTCTCGTATTTTTTTTCATAGTTCTTAACATTCCTCTAGATGGCGGTATGCATTGAACAAATTATGTTTCGTAGCAATCAATGTCAAATCCAAAAGTTTTTAATTTTATATCTGTGGAATTTTCGTCTTTGACTCTATGCTACTCTATGTACGACAGTGCCATCTAAAAATCTTATTTAACACTAAATTTGACACGAGAAAAAACGCTCATTAGAACAATGTAGCCGATTCTGAAGGTTTTAATTTTAGTTTTAGTGCTGTCAAAACTAAATTTTAATAATTGCAAAATAGTTCATAAGTGTTAAGAGCAGAATCTAAATTACTTTAGAAAAAGTTTTAACTGCACTAAAAATAAAATTAAAGCCTTCAGAATCGGCTTTATTGTAAACTAAACTAAATAATCAAAATTAAAATTAACTATAATAAAAATTCTATTCACAAATAAAATAAAAAATAAAATTTTCGGTGGGTGTGACTGTGTCTTGCATTTTTACAGTCTTTACTCTAAAAAACCTCTAACACCCCCCTTGGTGATTCATGTCGTGACGATGTTTTTATTTTTTACATAATACTTGTAACAAATAAATATCCTTGATTTTCCTTGGTCTCCCATATTGGACAACAAATCTCTATCACAAGTACCTATATCCTGACACATCACTTTTGTTTCTTCTATATTCATAAATTTTGACGTCCCTTCTTTAAAGCCAAGATTGGTTACGTCGGCCACATTCGGGCACACCAGCGAAGCCCATCACACCCTCACCAATAGCAGTCGCCGTAGCCATGTCGGCTTGGACACTATCATCATCAACGTCCCTTCTTTTGTGTTTCACGACGTCCTTCTACGTCACTATTTGCCCTTTAGATGCATCGTCAAGACATGAATCTCCGGGAGGATGTCCGAGGTAATTCCGAATATGGTCTGTGAAATGCAAGTGACCATCCTCTACAACCATTTTTCACCGGTGATTATTACGTCCAAACGTGATAGGTGGTGAGCCCTATCGCCATACCTCAGGCACAAATATTAACCCACAGCTTAATGCGAATGCATACGCCAACTGCAATTTGGACCTGTCTTTGAAGGCCTACTCCTCCCACACGGGTGGTCCAAAAACTTTCATAAAAATATATGATAGGCATTACAGAGCCAAAAATAAATTTTAAGTATCATAAACTGTTTTTCTATTGTAAGTTTTGACAAAAAAATCGAAAGTCATCGAAAGTTTCACATGATTAACACAAGAATTCTCTTACTCCTTCCAAACGCCTAAAGCGATTTTAATTAATATTTCACCATATGAAAGGAAATTTTTAGATCAAATAAATTTAAGTTCAAATTTTTTTTCCATTCAGGGCGTCCATGTGAAAAGTATTATTTTCTCCTATTTTGCGCTAGCCGGAGACGTAGTGGTTTCGTAACAGCCACTTTTCAAGGCACGCTGAAATAAACATTATTTCAATATTGTTTCCGTTGATATTTGTACCGACACACATCGAGTTGCTTATTTAGCGTAGTCATACGCCTTAACGTGCCTTCCGAAGCACACAGACCGAACACAAAAGTGCCCTACAGGATTTAAATCAACGACCTCCAGGTTAGTAGACGAGTACTCGAACAGACCACAGAGGCGGTCAAAAGCATTGTGTTCTTGACTAAAACGTGTATTCTTTGTCTGCAGGTGAAGATAGCAACTACCCAGCATGCGAGTTGAACAGCCAGGGTCCAGCCGCGAGGGGTTGGAGAAGCTCAGGGCCTCCCCCGCACGAGCTCCTCCTGCGGCTGACCTGCGTCACCAGCGTGCACAAACTGCAGCTGCTAGCGCATCATCAGCTCATACGTGAGTAGTTCTCTAGGTCTTGTTTCCAGGAGAGGATATATAAACAGCCAAGATACAACGGGGATGGGGTAAAGAAGCCAGGGTCCCCCTGGATGAGATGCTGCTGTAACTGAGATGCGTCTTCAATGTACATATGCTACAGCTACCCGCGCATTATCAGTTGATACGTTAGCAGTCCTCCAGGTCTTTTTCACAATCAAGGACATTTGCACAGTCAGGATCCAGCCATGATAGGTGAAGAATCTCAAAATGCTGTTGCTCTAGCTGAACTTACCAGCATGCACATTCTTAGGCTACAGGTACATCATCAGCAGATACGTTAGTGATCTTCCAGGTTTTGTTTCAAAGGAAAACATCAATGCCCCAAGTCAGCTCACGACAAGAGCAGTTAACAAACGCAGGTAGGTTTCAATCAGCGCTGTGGAGAAGCTGCACGCAGCTATTCTATGGGTTTTAAATCAACGCTGTGGAGAAGCTGCACGCAACTATTCTATGGGTTTTAAATCAACGCTGTGGAGAAGCTGCACGCAGCTATTCAATGGGTTTTAAATCAGCGCTGTAGAGAAGCTGCACGCAGTTATTCTATGGGTTTTAAATCAACGCTGTGGAGAAGCTGCACGCAGCTATTCTATGGGTTTTAAATCAGCGCTGTAGAGAAGCTGCACGCAGCTATTATATGGGTTTTAAATCAGCGCTGTAGAGAAGCTGCACGCAGTTATTCTATGGGTTTTAAATCAACGCTGTGGAGAAGCTGCACGCAGCTATTCTATGGGTTTTAAATAAACGCTGTGGAGAAGCTGCACGCAGCTATTCTATGGGTTTTAAATCAACGCTGTGGAGAAGCTGCACGCAGCTATTCAATGGGTTTTAAATCAGCGCTGTAGAGAAGCTGCACGCAGTTATTCTATGGGTTTTAAATCAACGCTGTGGAGAAGCTGCACGCAGCTATTCTATGGGTTTTAAATCAACGCTGTGGAGAAGCTGCACGCAGCTATTATATGGGTTTTAAATCAGCGCTGTGGAGAAGCTGCACGCAGCTATTTTATGGGTTTTAAATCAGCGCTGTGGAGAAGCTGCACGCAGCTATTTTATGGGTTTTAAATCAGCGCTGTGGAGAAGCTGCACACAGCTATTTTATGGGTTTTAAATCAGTGCTGTGAAGAAGCTGCATGCAGCTATTTTATAGATTTTAAATAAGCAATGTGAAGAAGCTGCATGCAGCTATTCTATGGGTTTTAAATCACTGCTGTGGAGAAGTTGCATGCAGCTATTTTATGGGTTTTAAATCAGCGCTGTGGAGAAGCTGCATGCAGCTATTCTATGGGTTTTAAATCAGCGCTGTAGAGAAGCTGCATGCAGCTATTCTATGGGTTTTAAATCAGCGCTGTGAAGAAGCTGCATGCAGCTATTCTATGGGTTTTAAATCAGCGCTGTGGAGAAGCTGCATGCAGCTATTTTATGGATTTTAAATCAGCGCTGTGAAGAAGCTGCACGCAGCTATTCTATGGGTTTTAAATCAGCGCTGTAGAGAAGCTGCACGTAGCTATTCTATGGGTTTTAAACCAGCGCAGTGGAGGAGCTGCACGCAGCTATTCTATGGGTTTTAAATCAGCGCTGTAGAGAAGCTGCACGCAGCTATTTTATGGATTTTAAATCAGCACTGTGAAGAAGCTGCACGCAGCTATTCTATGGGTTTTAAACCAGCGCAGTGGAGGAGCTGCGCGCAGCTTTTCTATGGGTTTTCATTATGATAAGATTTATAATCTAATCATGACCAAATAGAGTCTAATTATCTGATGACGGTAATGATATTTTGTAACCTTCTTGGTCATTGTTTCAGCTGCGTGGGTCGAGGTCCTCGTATCAGGAGGCCTGGTGTCCGAAGGCGCTGCAACTCCATGTGGGGCCACGTACGCCAGCGTGGGCCGGGTAACCCTGGCCAAACCAACACCGCAGGCAAGGACCAGGGAACTAAGGTAAAACAATGCAGGCTTATTTATTTATTCTTTTAGCTATTTTATTAAGCTGTGAATACTTCGAAAGGAATGGTACAGTAAGTTGGTTTTTAGGGTTCCGTACGCGAAAGGTGCCAAACGGGGCCCTATTACTAATAAAGGCTCCGCTGTCCGTCTGTCCGTCCGTCTGTTATAAGAGTCTAGATCTTCAGGCGTAATAGGAAATCAGTTGAAATTTTCACAAAATTCGTGTACTATATGGGCTCCCTCACGGCAAATAAAATAATACACTCAAAAGGGATCCCCATTCAAAAAATCTCGAAAAATTGCTTTAAACGATATTCAATCATACAATAAACACTCTATTGCACAGATAATTAAAATGAAAAAAACTGAGTACAGGATAACACAGAAGGCGAGGGCGGACTTATTCCTTAAAGAAATTTCTTCCAGTCAGATGGTATAGAGAGAAAAGAAAATTTTACAAAAATTTGCGTTTTGTGCAAAAAGAAAAATAATCTTCAAGCCTAATATTTAAATATAATACACTAAATACTAATACATACATAAATACATACACCCTAACAAACAAAGAAGCATAGTCAGTCGAGTCAATCAGAGAGATAAAAGGTAATAATTTTTGAAGTTAACCTAAAAGAGGACTCAGAAATAAGATTTCTGAGGGTTTGCGGAAGTTTATTCCAAAGCTGAACTGCATTGACCGTAAATGATTTACAGAAACGATTAGTAGCCTAAGCATGAAAACATCTCCGCATAGTTGCGTTTCAAACTACATCAAAATGGTATGGAATCTGGGAAACCGCTCCAAGCGGACAGTAGCGGAACTAACAGCAACTATACCGAGATGTTTTCGTGCTTAGGCTACAGTGGTGTGAGCAGGCACCGCCAGGTCGATATGATGACAAGACCGAAGGGCTCTGTTGCTGCGATAAAAGTTTTAGCGTCCCTGTTACTGTGCGAGAGGGACGGATTTGTGGAAAAGTAGGTAAAAGTCAGTTTTTTAATAAAATGTACTGAAGTTGCTATCAAAGTTTCGTTTGACTAAGTCCTAGATAATGTTATGTTATGTTATGTTATGTTTGAGTTCTGTATATGGTTCCTATCCCTCAAACGAGGAAAAAAAGTGTGTTTGAACACATTAATGTCATGGCATTGTATCGCGAGGGTCGTGTCATCAGCGAACAAAACACTGTGATGAGAGATATCCTTTGGCAAATCATTTATGTAGAGCAAAAATAATAGAGGCCCGAGGATACTTCCCTGGGGTACTCCATATAAATTCCTTCTGTATTTTGGTCTGAAGGTTTTTTTTCGTTATTAGTACATGTTTTCCAATTTCAAAACCCTAGACTATATAGTCAAAATGCATATACCAGAAATTTATTAACATTTTCCGTGTATTTCATGAAATACACAGTGAAATATACAAAGAAACACCCGTATTTTTTTCACATATCTCCTTAAATATAAAATTTCTCTTCTTTAGGTCCGCTGCATTACCGGAGCCAACAATAGCACGCTTTGTGAAACTACGACTGTCCGGACCACATCCTCCTGCTGGCAACGAAGATCAGGTTAGCTGAACAGAAATTGTGGATGGACTATTTCTTCCACTCTAATGTATTATATAAAATCGAACAGATAGAAAGCCAAAATAGCGAAAAAAAAATATGTTTTTTGTTTTTTTTTAAATGTAAATATACTGATAAATATGATAATACAAATATAACGTAATCTCAAGATATATTTCGGGTCCGACCTGGACCCGGCATCAGTTGAGTTTTAACAAAAATAAATAGACATTGACATAATATATGATAGAAGAGCACATGACATAATGACATATAAAACCTAGACTATTTACAATCTCTCTTAATGTTATCTAATATGATGATATATTATCATATATATATATATATATATATGATTATGGTGATGATGATGATGATGATGATGATGATGATGATGATGATAATTTTAGTGTTGCTTGTTGAAGCCGTCGCCATAACGTGCACCAAGTGCCCATATGAAGGAGGACTCCGATGTCCTGAGCTGTATGTCTGAAAAAATGTATGAAAAAAAATTATGCAATTCGATTCCTTGGATTGTGACAATGATAAATGGCGTAAAAAATATGGGTTTGGATAATGAAATTTTGAAAACAAAATGTTCCGTGTTTCAGAAACGTCAGATCTGTATGGCATGTCCTCACTTTAAACGCAAATTGAACATCAAATTATTTGTTCCAGAGAATTAAATTTAAATTAATTTATTCATTAATTCAATTCAGTAACAATTAATTCATTCCAGAGATTGTCTCCTACATCCAACGTCACTCACAAACATTTCCTCTCTATGATTCAAGTGTTTCAAGGTTTTTTTTTAATTATTATTATTATATTTTAAACGCGGGCAGAGCCGCGGGCACATCTGGTATCTTTATATATTTGCTACTGTTGCAGTCCAGTTTTTACCCCCGAAGTTAATAGAGGGGTATTAAAATAATAAGTATGACGTGTGTATCCGTGTGTCTTTCTGTTGCATTGTAGCGCCTAAACGAATTAACCGATTTCGATTTCGTTTTTTTTTGCATTGTGACTTGATCGAGAGTGTGCATAGCTATTAGCTTTTGCCCGCGCCTTCACCTGCGTTTGTTTAATTTTTGTGTAGCTCTCAAACGGTCGAACTGATTTTGATTTTTTTTCATCCAGGTTGCGCTGATGGCAGTCAATGTGCTAGGGGAAGAGGTGGAGGAGCCTACTGATAAAACCTCTCCTGTTTCCACTCCCACTGAACTATCCTACTCCCCTTACGACGACCTGGCTTTTGTAATGTACGTGGACAACGATATTGCTGACTTGATACGGAATTTAGATGAAAAGAAAAAACAGGCTGTTACTGGTAAGTGAAGAGCTAGAAAAAATAACCTATTTAAATTTCAAGGTGCCAAGATAGGTTCACAGTGATAAGTGAAAAGCTAGAAAAAAATAAACTATTTAAATTTCAAGGTGTCAAGATAGGTTCACACCGGTAAGTGAAAAACTAGAAAAAAATAACCTATTTAATTTTCAAGGTGCCAAGAGAGGTTCACACCGGTAAGTGAAAAACTAGAAAAAAATAACCTATTTAAATTTCAAGGTGCCAAGAGAGGTTCACACCGGTAAGTGAAAAACTAGAAAAAAATAACCTATTTAAATTTCAAGGTTCCAAAATGGGTTCACTAAAACAACGGAAGCCAAGGCATTACTAAAGAATTGCCAAAATATGGCATGTAAAGCTGGGGCTCTGGAAATGTTGCAAAAATTATATTCAATAATGTCAGATATTGAAAATATTTAGGACGCCCTTCCAGGGGGAGAAAACGCTTTCTGGCAAAAAACGTCAAAAATAAAACATACCGGAACTATTTGAAAGCACCATACCGAGGGTGCCCAAGTAGCACCTAAGCGGTATAATGAGCGTTACGAATGCCGCTTAAGAGAGATTTATAACGGCTTAACCATCATAAGCAAGCGCTACAGTAGCGATAGAGAACTTCTCAATCACTTCTATAACACCGAAAAGGGCCCACTTTATACGGGCCTTAACGACACAAAGGCGCGTGAAAAGTGATTGTAGGACCTAAAAGATATATAATAAGGTCTTCTACCACCTTTATAGAATTTGCACACATACAAAGGCGCGTGAAAAGTGATTGTAGGAGGTAAAACATATATAATAAGTTCTTGTAGCACCTTAATAGAATATGTACATATACAAAGGTGCGTGAAAAGTGATTGTAGGAGTTTAAAGATATACAATAAGTTTTTGTACCACCTTAATAGAATATGCACATATACAAAGGTGCGTGAAAAGCGATTGTAGGAGGTAAAAGAAATACAATAAGTTCTTGTAATACCTTAATAGAATTTAAACATGATTGCGACGTGACTGTGACACTGAAATAAATCTCAAGTGTTTTTTTATTACATTTTCAATAGCATGAGTGAAAAAAATATATGTTATTAGATGATTTAAAAGTGATCTGATAAATGTCAATAATGGACGAATAAATATAGGTAATTAATTGGAATGAATTTTCACACACATACGTAAAAAACTAGTGCGAGCATCAGGTTACTGATAAAATATGCATTCATTTAGCTAAATATTTCATGCGCTTGCGAAACTCGTGGAATTTTTAGTCATTTATATTATTGAGGTGCAATAATTTTTTTAGGTTAACTTGTAATTTCTTCTCGAATGAGGCTGTTCACGCCACAGCGTGACGGTATGCGCATTTCAGCGCATGCGCAGAAAGTAACTCGCGACAGAATCGAGTCGCGCGCTGAGCGCCGCTCGCTCGGTCTGTTCGGCTCGAGACGCCTCCCGAGGCGCACGTCTGCGCGCTCGCGCAGCCGGCTGTTTCGCCGCAACCGTCGACCTAACGATACGTGTGTGCATACATTCGCGCCGCCAGCCCAAACAATATCGTGTACCTACCCTTTAGGTTGTGAAAGTGTAGTGTTCACGTTACAACAAGACATTCTGCACATTCCTGACCAAAACGCCAGCTCCATCAGCCCAACAAGAAGGCTCAGCCCGTCATCGCATTCGTCGGCTCGTTTACAACATTCCAAAGCAAGGTCAGTGCACCCACAATTCTCCCGTGTCAAATCCCATCAGCCCTGCATTCCTGTAGCCAGCGGTTACATTTTGGTCACTTCGAGCCGGTAGTAAAACATTTTTATCCATCCAAGAAAAATTTTAATCCTTCGAGACCGTTTACGAAACATTTTGGCCCTTCGAACCGTTAGAACCAGCCCCCCTCTATTTACTACAGTCCATTTTCAATCCAAGAAAAATTTTGGTCCGTCGAGCGGAAAATTTTTGGTTTATATCACCCCCCGCCTCCCCCCCCGCCGGCCCGTAACTTTGTTTGAACCAGCCCCCGTCGATTTACTACAGTCCATTTTCACCCGGTTACATATTTTGCCCCCTTTCCCGGCAAAAATATTTTGTGGTCTCGAATACCTATTGCGGGTAGGTAATTAGAACCGCCGCCGCCTAGAACATTCCATTTATCGGTATAGAACCGACCCCCCCGCCCCCGGCACAGAATAAACTCATTTTCATCCCGTTTGTTATTATTGTTCAGCTCAGATAATATAATTATATCCATTCAGCCCAATTGTTTGTTACAGTCCACTATATATCTTTAGTAAATCTGCCCATTGTCAAAGATAGTTTTCGTAGGTATCTTGCGAGATATTTTTTTGGTGCGAGTATAAATTCGCTTTATTTCGTGCACTTATATACGTCACATATATACGTAAGTTACGTGTGTTGAGTACATAAGTACACACGTTATTACGTACGTATTAACAAAGCTTGATTTGCATCATTGGATTGTCCGCTCATTTAGATCCGATTTCGGCTAGGTAAATACATTGTTTGTTTGTTTACGCTCTCAAAGCAGTAGGTAGGTATTTTATTCTATAAATAGAATTTTCGACGACGAACTAACGTGTATTGATCCTCTTCTCATCTCTGATCTTATTGTTAATGGTACACATATAGGGTGTTCCACGTTGGTTCAGCTCATATACAGGTTGTTTTTAAAAAAAAAAAATTTTTTTTTTTTTTTCTCTCTGTCGGGTTTATTTTCCGTGTTCCGTTTGAACATAACCTTTGTTACTTCGGCCCGCGCAAGTTACAAGCTATCCGCACGTTGGAGTTGGTAGCGCTCAAGTTTTAATAACTCATTTTCACATATAGTCACACTCATCACACATTCAATCAGCACATACACACTCAGCTCATTTTCACTCACACATTCAATCAGCACATACACACTCAGCTCATTTTCACTCACACATTCACTCATCACATACACATTCAGCTCATTTTCACTCAATGAAACCAGCACTCAGCGCACTCAGCACACTCATCACACACACACTCATCACATACACACTCAGTTCATTTTCACTCAATGACTTTGCTGGTCAAAAGAAAAGACCTCGTACCACGAAAACTCGATTTATTCAAATTTCACAGATATGATACACTTTAAACGAAGAAAACTTTAACACCGCGATCTAGAAACGAACAGCGCCATCTAGTGTACAAACATGGAGCTTCTGACATATACTTCATATTTTTTAACAAACATATCGCCCGCCAAAGGACGTCAGGCCTTTTAAATCAACGTGAAGCTGTGACATAAGTTGTATCACTAAATGTGAAATTGTAACATAAGTCGTACTACTAAACAAGCTAAATTTTACATATTATTAACTGGCAACAAACAAAGTTTATGAATTGGCCTTTTAATTGTTGTATTTTTACATTTAAGGGTAACTACCCTGGTACGACCATCAGACCCAGGATGGGTGTGTAAAACTAAACCTAATAACCACTTTGCTGGTGGTAATCTCTCATCCTTAACTAAAACGATATCTCCAACTGAAATATCTCTTTGAACACTTGTCCATTTTTGATGCTTTTGCAAATTTACCAAATATTCATGACTCCATTTTCTCCAAAAATACTGCAGTTTTTGCTGTATGTATAGCCAACGTTGAATGTATGGAACTTTTTGATCGGTCAAATTTTCTTGCGGAACAATTACAGGTGTTTCACCGATTAAAAAATGTCCAGGTGTAAGTGCAGATGCTGTTTCATCGTTGTTTAATGGCGTCAATGGACGAGAGTTCAAACAACATTATATTTGACATAACAATGTGTAATATTCTTCAAAAGTAAGTTTTGCATCATTTAATACACGGTTTAAATGCCTCTTTACGGACTTAATATTAGATTCCCATAAGCCACCCATATGGGGTGCGCCGGCAGGATTGAACTGCCATTCAGTACCATTTTGTGCTAGCAATTCACTTATTTCATCGGGCAAGTTTTTTAAACTGTTGAAAAATGATTGCTCAAGCTCTTTGCTGGCCCCAATGAAATTAGTGCCACAATCACTAACCAGTTTTTTGCAGTGGCCTCTGCGTGAGGTAAAACGCTTAAAAGCAGACATAAAAGCTTCTGTGGTCAAATTAGTCAATAACTCCAAGTGGACTGCTTTTACCGCTGTACATATAAACAATACAATCCACGCTTTTTGTGTTCGATTTGAACCACGACCACTCTGTAATTTCAGTATAACAGGCCCTGCTAGATCTACGCCACAGGTACTGAACGGTCTCTGCGGGGTAATTCTATATTCAGGTAAGTTTCCCATGAGTTGGGAGTGAGTCTTACCAGAATGACGACAACATGATACACATTCTCTAATAACTTGTTTAACAAGATGTTTGACTCCAATAATATGATATTTGCATTTTATAGAATTTAACATCAATTGGACACCGCCATGTAATGTTTTGTAATGTGTGTCTTTGACAATTAGATACGACAAATTACATTCTTTAGACAAAATTATAGGATGTTTCATATCATATTGAATATCAGCTTTACAAATTCTACCACCTACTCTTAAAACATCTTGAGTATCAACAAATGGATTTAACTTTGAAATTTTTGAACCATTTTTTAGTTTATTTAATAGTTTGTATTTATCTTTATTGATGTCTCCCTTTATAACATCAATCTCCTTTTCAAAATTATGCTTTTGTGACAGTTTTATCAATGTTTGTAATGAATTCTCTAAATCAATTGTTGATAGATATTTTGAACATTTTAACAAGATTTTGTTACTACGATTATACTGTAAACAATTGTAAAATCTTAGTACAATAGCAATTACTCTTATAAGTTTACTCAAGTTTGAAAATCTATGAATTATCTCACTATTATCGCATCGATCACTTGTTTCACTTTTAGACTGATTGTCATTGACTTGCACTAAATTAACTTTCACTGACACTTTCTTCTCTAAGTCCGTAGGTTCCACAGCAATTGCCTTATCAAAAGACAACGGAGTGGGTGTATGCAGCCAGGGTGGGCCGTGCCACCACAGGGGGTGATCAGGTAAGTCAGCAGGAGAGACCCCACGAGAAGCTACATCTGCAGGATTCTCTTGTGAAGTGACATGATGCCATCTCTCTTTGTCAATCAGGTTGGTGATTTCAGTTACTCTGTTTGCTACAAAGGTGGTCCAGTAACTAGGTGACCGTTGTAGCCATGCAAGCACTATTGTTGCATCTGTCCATGCATAGGTGTCATGAATTGGAATGCAGAGAGCGTGTTGAACTCTATTCAATAACTTGGCTAATATTACAGCTCCGCACAGTTCCAATCTCGGTAGTGATATTTGTTTCACAGGAGCTACTCTGGTCTTGGCTTCTATGAGTGTGACAGTGACTCCGTCTGGTGTTATAACTCTACAGTACACAACAGCTGAATACGCAATAGTTGATGCGTCTGAAAATCCGTGTAATTCCACTTTCAAAACATTGTCTGTTACTCCAATCCACCTCTCCAGCTCTATAGTTGGCATATTAACCATTCTTGTAGCAGAATATCGGGTAAAGGATCATCCCAATCTACTTTGTCTATCCACAACTTTTGAAGCATGCTTTTAGCGGTGATTACAACAGGTGCCATCCATCCAGCTGGGTCATAAATTTTTGCGATATCACACAAAACTGTTCTTTTTGTCACATTTGTTTTGGAAGGTGGAAGCACTATCTGCAATTCAAAGTTATCAGTGTATCCTTTCCATTTGATTCCTAAAATCTTGCGATTAGATTGTGCAGCTCCTTCTATCTCTGTACTGTTAGATGCCCATTTGTGTAGTGAAAATCCTCCTTTACGTAGTAATTCTGTCATATTACTTTTTAACTCAATGATTTTGTTTGTAGTTTGTTCTCCAGTTAATAGGTCATCGACGTAAAAATCTTGTAACAATGTGTCTATGGTTTGATCATCAAAATTTCCTCTCTCATCTTCAGCCAATTGTCTGAGTGTTTTTATTGCTTGGTATGGTGCACAGGATGTCCCATATGTCACTGTTGTAAGACGGAAGTGTTGAATTTCTTGATCGGGACTAAATCGCCAAAGTATTCGCAGCCAGTCTCTATCTTTCGGATCCAAGCTAATTTTTCTGTACATCTGACGAATGTCTCCAACCAAAACTAAGCGATGTCTTCGCCACCGCAATGTCACGTCTCGGATGTCATTTTGTAGAGCAGGCCCTACTAAAATATTGTCATTAAGTGACTTTCCGTTTGCGGTTTTTGCCGAACTGTCATAGACCACTCTAAGCTTTGTTGTCAGATGCTGTTCATTGATAACAGCTTGATGTGGTATGTAGCATACATTAGTCTCTTTATCAGGTGTTGGGACAAGTTCCATATGACCTTGTTGTAAATAATCTTCCATGAACTCATTGTATTTTATGTGTAATTCTTTGTCTCTCTTGAATTTGTTCTCTAAAGAAAGTAACCGTTTCTTGGCTAGTGTGAATGACTCTCCGAGGTCAGGAAGGGTGGTTGTAAATGGAAGTTTTACTCTGTATTGGCCATCCTCTAACCTTGTATGTGTTGTCTCGTAATGCTTTTCACATTGAGATTCTGCTTTTGTCATTATTCTTTTCTCTGTGTTTTCTTCGATCTCCCAGAACGAACGAAGAATGTCATCAACCTCAACTTTGACGTGATGTATGTGAACTTGCTTTGACTGGTGGTTGTTTGTGGTTTTTCCAGAAATTAGCCAACCCAATGAAGTCTGTTGAGCGACGAGTGTGTTATTGTGGTTTTTGAGTATCTTAACTCCTTCTTGTATAATCTCTGCGAACACGTCTGCTCCTAGAATGATGTCTATCTTTCCAGGTCTCTGGAATGTTGGGTCTGCTAATTCTAGCTCTCTTAGTTGTGGCCAATCAACTGTATGTGAAGTTTGAGGTATATAAGATGTCAGTGATTTCAAAACGTATGCTGTAACTCTTGATACGATTTCTGGATTGTTGGTGGAGCTTATGTCAAACTCCACACATGCTTTAGTAACAGAAGCTGCTGAACCAACTCCCATCACTGTGCCCTGTACGGGTGATCTCTTGTATCCTAGAAATTGACACGCCGCCTCGGTGATTAGACTTGCTTCTGAACCCTGGTCAACAAGCGCGCGAAGTGTGTGTGTGTGACTCTGTTCTCTTTGTAACTGCACATGAACCATGGCAGTTGCTAATATAACTTGACATCTTTGTGTGGAGTTCGTGGTTGTGGTGTGTGTTGCTACTCTTTGTTCTATTTCAGATTGCTCGGTGGTTCCTAATGAAGGTTTGACATATCCGTGTAGCAAGGAGTGATGCTTGCGGCCACATTTTCTACATCTAGTGGACTGTGAACATTGTGCGACAGTGTGACCTTTGCGCAAGCAATTGAAACAAAGTTGGTTGCTCTGTACGAACGCTTTCTTATCAGTGAGATCCAACTTACAAAACTCTTTGCAACTAAATATGTAGTGGTTCTCTTTGCAATATACACACGTGACTATTTGTTTTATTTCAGTAGCGAAACTTCTTGTAGGTGGTAATACTTTTGGATGTGGTGTGTCTCTAGACTTTGTCATTTCGAGTGTACGAAATCTGAACTCTAAAAACTCTGACAGCTCTTTCCAAGTTGGTAAATGACTGTTAGATTCTATTATTTGCTCGAACATCTTGTGAGATTCAGAATCAAGTTTCTGGATAATAATATAAACAATTATATCGTCCCAACTGTCAGTAGGTAGACTCAAACTCTTCAAAGTCGCTAGACATTCGGTTGTAACATCTAATAATTCTCTAATACTTTTGGCAGATTCCAATGTTATTTTTTTCTGATTTAGCAATTTACCAATATATGTATTAACAATACTTCTCTTATTGTCGTATCGCTTATTAAGCATATCCCAAATTATTTCATAGTTAGCGTCGGAGACTTGTATTTGTTTTACTAGACTCTCAGCTTCTCCGCGCAGACTTGATTTCAGATATTGGCATTTGTTAACTTTATTTATTGAGATGTTGTCATGCACTAGCGATTTGTATAAATCCCGAAACGATAGCCATTCTTTATAATCACCAGAAAATATAGGTAGTTGGATTGGTGGAAGTTTAGCTTTTGGAGTTTGTTCTATTACAGAGTTATTAGCTTGTACGATATTTGCAGATGATTGTAATTTAGCAACTTGAATGTCATTAAGCATTTCTTTCATGCGAGTCTTTAAATCAAAATACTTTTCAAAACAACTATCGTAAACATCATCTTTGAAGTATGATAATTTTGCTTTCACTTCGGCTTTAACAGTAATCAAAGTGTTGTGTTGTGATTGAAAAGTTTCCCAATATTTATCTGCAATCTCTAATCTAGCTTCTATAAATCCTGTACTAAGTCTATCTCGACTAGTTTTTTTGTAATTAGTAAGAAGTTTATTTATTTGCTCATATAAATTAAATTGTAATAGATTTAATTCCTCCATTTTAATCCAAGTAGACTTTGTAAAGTTTTGCTCCAAGTTTGTGGTGTAACTTATTCTATTACTCACGTATACCAATAAAATCCAATGCACTCCAAAAGTTTCGTAACCACTTTTTATATCACTGCATAAGATCACTGACTCTAGTTATTGCACTTTTGATGACTGAACAACTCTATCACAAAGTCTGAGACTCTACAAAATCAATGCAATCGGTGTAAGATTTGATAGTGTCGGTGTAGATATTGTATGTGATCTCAATAGCTTTGTGTACACGACCCATGTACAGCTATCCGTGTGTATATTGAGAATCCTGAAAATTCAGGTGTATCCGAAACAGTACTGAAACTGTAATCCGGTCGAGGGACCAAAATGCTGGTCAAAAGAAAAGACCTCGTACCACGAAAACTCGATTTATTCAAATTTCACAGATATGATACACTTTAAACGAAGAAAACTTTAACACCGCGATCTAGAAACGAACAGCGCCATCTAGTGTACAAACATGGAGCTTCTGACATATACTTCATATTTTTTAACAAACAGACTTCAACTCCAACAGAGAATTCTTGTAACTCCGCACAACGTGTAGTGAACGTCACTAACACACCAATTTTGTTGCCAACCGTCTCACTTAAAATAGCAGACGTACATGGTCAATTTCACTCAGCACGAGCCCTGTTAGGTTTTATCTCACGTCGCGGTACTCCAGTTCTCATTCGCTCAGACTGCGGCACAAACTATGTAGGTGCTAGGAATCAGCTCATTGAAGTTCAGAACTTCCTCAGGTCAAACAATGATGCAATCACTCACAAGCTCGCGAATCAGCACATAACTTGGTTCGGCGCTCTGCACGAAATAATACTCAACTCAAGACCCCTCTGCCCGATTTCATCCGACCCTACGGACTTTGAACCTCTCACGGCCGGACATTTCATTATTGGTCGTCCGCTCACCGCTCTACCTGAGCAGTCTTTTGACGACAGACCCATATCTGCTCTTAAACGCTTTCAGCTCATTCAAGCGCTCTCTCAGCGCTTTTGGACTCTCTGGTCCAGATCCTACCTCCATACACTGCAAACCCGCTCCAAATAGCTCTCCCCTTCTTCCCCTCCTCAAGTGGGTGAACTGGTCCTCATCAAAGAGGATGACCTGCCTCCGCTCCAATGGAAGTTGGGGAGAATTCTCCGCACAATGCCTGGCAAGGATGGAGTGATCCAAGTTGTGGATCTGGACACAGCCCATGGAAATCTGCGACGACCTGTGTTCAAGATAGCCAGGCTGCCGTTGGATTCAGCTCAAGAGGAGTCGCAGCCCCGGCCCCCCCAGGATGTTCACGCCACAGCGTGACGGTATGCGCATTTCAGCGCATGCGCAGAAAGTAACTCGCGACAGAATCGAGTCGCGCGCTGAGCGCCGCTCGCTCGGTCTGTTCGGCTCGAGACGCCTCCCGAGGCGCACGTCTGCGCGCTCGCGCAGCCGGCTGTTTTGCCGCAACCGTCGACCTAACGATACGTGTGTGCATACATTCGCGCCGCCAGCCCAAACAATATCGTGTACCTACCCTTTAGGTTGTGAAAGTGTAGTGTTCACGTTACAACAAGACATTCTGCACATTCCTGACCAAAACGCCAGCTCCATCAGCCCAACAAGAAGGCTCAGCCCGTCATCGCATTCGTCGGCTCGTTTACAACATTCCAAAGCAAGGTCAGTGCACCCACAATTCTCCCGTGTCAAATCCCATCAGCCCTGCATTCCTGTAGCCAGCGGTTACAGAGGCATTAGGTCTTTTTGTGATTTTATTACAGCATTACATGTAAAATGGGTATGTTTATTTTTTAAATTATGGCCTGAGGTAAGAAAAGTGATCGATTTATCGACATGATTAATCTCTTTATCAAAAACTGTAATGGCGGCTTGCTACAACTGGCTTAGACGTTTACTATATCCATTTAAACGGTTTAAGAAGTAGAAAGGCGCTAGTGACCACTATTACAACGCTCTGGGATCAACAATCACCGTACTATGGAGTATTTTTACTCTTTTTGGGGTACAGAAGCGCTTGAATTCTTCTTTTTAGCCCTTAAACAGTTACTATGGAGTTCAAGATATAACGTTGTACAACGTTGATGATGATGATGACGACGATGACGATGACGATGACGATGAAGATGACGTGACGAACACGATGACGATGACAATGATGATGACGATGACCATGACGATGAAGATGACGTGACGAACACGATGACGATGACAATGACGATGACGATGACCATGACGATGACAATGACGGTAACGATGACGCTGACGTTGATGATGACGTTGACAATGACGTTGACGATGACGTTGACGATGACGTTGACGATGACGTTGAAGTTGACGATGACGATGACGTTGATGATGACGTTGACGATGACGTTGAAGATGACGATGACGATGACGATGAAGATGACATGACGATGACGATGACGATGACAATGACGGTAACGATGACGCTGACGTTGATGATGACGTTGACAATGACGTTGACGATGGCGTTGACGATGACGTTGACGATGACGTTGAAGATGACGATGACGATGACGTTGATGATGACGTTGACGATGACGATGACGATGACGTTGAAGATGACGAAGACGATGACGATGACGATGAAGATGACGTGACGATGACGATGACAATGACGGTAACGATGACGCTGACGTTGATGATGACGTTGACAATGACGTTGACGATGACGTTGACGATGACGTTGACGATGACGTTGAAGATGACGATGACGATGACGTTGATGATGACGTTGACGATGACGGTGACGGTGACGGTGACGATGACGATGACGATGACGTTGAAGATGACGATGACGTTGACGATGATGTTGACAATGACGGTGACGATGACGGTGACGATGACGATGACGATGACGTTGAAGGTGACGATGACGTTGACGATGACGTTGATAATGACGATGACGCTGACGATGACGTCATCATCACACATCGTCAACATCATCGTCATCGTCATCGTCACCGTCACCGTCACCGTCACCGTCATCGTCATTGTCGTTGTCATCGTCATCGTCATCGTCATAGTCATCGTCAACGTCATCGTCAACGTAATCGTCATCGTCATCGTCAACGTCATCGTCATCGTCATCGTCAACGTCTTGTCAACGTTATCATCACCGTTATCGTCATCGTCAACGTCATCGTCATCGTCATCGTCAACGTCATCGTCAACGTCATCGTCAACGTCATCGTCAACGTCATCGTCACCATTATCGTCATCGACATCGTCATCATCATCAACAATAAATCGTAATCGGTGAAACAATGATGTCCGCAAAATGGCGGATTATTATGTGACTAGGTGATTATTAAACCTCTTGTAATGTTGAGCTACAATACTCTAATACGGTAAAGGTGCTACAAAAGATCTTTACAGATCGATTCTAACGCTATAGACTAGATACAACTACCATGTAACTGCTTGAGTGTTATATGTGATATTTGTAACTCTTTTGAAGCGCTTTTACCTTACTAATTGCTATTTTAGATCTCATAGTGCTATTTAGTATATTTATAACTCTGCATTGTATCTAAAGCCTGTACAAGAACTTAATAACACACCTCTGTTTCTCCAAAGCCGTAATTGTCGCTACTCTACTTCTTCAATACCGGATATTACAATCTCTTATATATAGTCTAAGGAATATACAAACTCTCTTCAACCGCTGTTATACAACAAAGAAGCGGTACAGTGCCTTCTTATACTGCTTGTGTGCTACTTGGGTGGTTATTTCAACTCGTCATCATCTTTTTTTGTTAGGATCATTGAATCTGTCAGAGTAAATTTCAGCAAGCTTTTCTTTTAACCCAGAGGAGCGTTTCGAGTATGCCCGTCGGCTTAAATCGGCCGGGTCGGCACTGACGTCAGCTGGTATCAGGATTGGCCGCTGGAGGCTGCGCAAACGCACCGCTGCGGCTCGAGACGACTTTGAGCTGGCGAGGTAAAGGAATGTCTTTATGTCTTTTTATTGGTGTTACTGGGAAAGGTTTAGCTCGAATAAGTTGTTTGACGTGACAAGGGTTTCATCAAAAATATAGTTGCTTTGGTGGGCTTCAATGTTTGTCAGTCTGTCTGTCTGTCTGTCAGTCAGTTCGATGCATAACTTATGAGCGGTATCACTTAAATTTCAAATTCACTCAATACTTCAATAGTTATTCAACAAAACCTATGTATTGTATATGTTGCCATCGCAAAGTTTCCAGTAGTTTCTGAATTTTGGAATTTCAAAAATTTTGAATAAAAATTTCGAGTGTGTTTCGATTAATTAGAAAAAGGTGGATTTTTCACAATCCGGCTGCGATACCGCGCTTAAGTTTATCCAGTTGCGATCTGTGAATACATAGGGACAGACTGAAAACCAGCATTGTGCGGCTCTGCAGCTAACAACAGAAGCTGAGTCTGTTCCTTTTCGTTTCTTTATTTTTATTTGCGTACCTTTTATTTTTGTGTGAATGTATGATGACAAATAAATTTATTTTATTTCTTTCTTTAAGAAATACCAGTGTAATTCAGCTAAAGTTTAGCATATATAGGTAGAGAATCAAACTATGAACCTAAAGAGAATACAGAAAATTAATGTGTTAGATGATAACCTTTTGCGTTAAAACGGGGTATTCTACTCATTAATATGAACAACATTCTCTATTCTTCTTAGCAAGACTAATCGAATGGGCGGAGTTAAGCATATATTTATTATATGTATTGCATATATTTATAATATTATTTATTCCTTATTTCTATATTTTTATTTTATTTAAGTGTATTTATTTTTAAGTTAACCCAACCTTTATTATTCCCCTGCATATTTCCCCATATTATTATTTATGGCATAAAACTATTACCTATACATATTAGTAGTTTATGCTACTTGGGCGAAAAGGAACAAATTAACAAATTGCTTTTACGCCCGTGTATCATACTACGTTTTTCAATGCATAGTGTGAGGAAATGAAAATAAATATAATCTTGTGAACTTTAAATTATAATTGGCTCAAAAGGACTGTATCCAGAGCCCTTAAACAGTGGAAAAAAAAGTATAACATCTATGGTACACAGGAAAGGCTGCAGGTTAGCCAACCATTGTGAATAAATAAAAAAAAAATAATAATAAAGCCCTAGGGCAAAATAATCGACTTTTTGTTCGGTTTTGATGCATAAAAAGTGGGCCTTTACGAGCACATGCATTGAAAAGACTATTTAATTACTTATAGGTATTACATTAAAACAGACCTGTAATAAGTGTATCTGTTATATTATACCTACATTATGTAAATAAATATATTTCGTATTTCATTTCATATAGGGCCAACCTTGAATCGTGAAAGTTGACCAAAACCTGACAGATTTTCTTATTCTGATTAGGCGCATGCGAGACAGAATAGCTGACGCTTTGATGGGGATCAAGGAAGACCCGGAACTGTGTCGTCTATTTGAAGAAGATGGGGTAAGTTATATTAGTGAAATAAACTGTTTAATATAATTTACCAGTAGCCTTAGCATGAAAACATCTCCGTATAGTTACGTTTCAAACTACATCAAAATCGTATGGAATCTGGGAAACCGCTCCAAGCGGACAGTAGCGGAACTAACAGCTACGTATGGCAACCTAAGTTTAGTTTCAAACGCAACTATACGGAGATGTTTTCATGTTTAGGCTACTGGTTAAAAATATACGATAAAAAAAGGTAAAACGGCTATTTAATGAATTCAGAGTAATCAACATTCTCTTCCAGCCAAACCCTCGCAACGACTCCTCAATGCCTCAAGCCTACGACTTCTCCCATCACCTCTCTCCATCAGTGGCAGCTGGCGCTCTGAGCTTGGACATCCCATCGCCCATCCCGCCACTAGATCCCGAACCTGATGAAGAGGTGGCGCAGAACGATGAAGAATATGCAGTGGACGGAATGGACGAGGAAGTTCCAGATGCTCCTAAAGTGAGACACTTTGGCTTTACTATGACTTATAAAGAGAACTAGGCCAGGGATGGTGCGTCACGGCACGTTACAGTTTTTTGTTGTGGCATGTCAATTCCGTTAAAATCGTAACACTCGTTTGTATAAAGTGTTAAACAGTAAATGATACCAGAGAGTAACATTTTTTTTTGTTATTTATCATATGTATGTATCCCCTGATTGGCTGACAAAATACGATTAAGAAACTAGCATACAAAGCCTGATGTTAAATAACCTACGCAGTATCATGGGGACTAGGCAAAGACTATAGATATCCATCTGGTATGATCCTGGCACGCTTTTTTGTTTCGTCATCAATTTGTAATATATATATAATTATATAATATTCACAGTCACCTCCGATCCAACAAACCATTCAACCGATTGTGTACCCATTGCAAGAAGATACAGTCCAAAGGAAAAATACTTCCGATGTAGAAGCCCAGAGGAAAATGAGTTTCGAAGCAGAACTCCAAAGAAAGATGAATTTTGAAGTAGAATCCCAAAAGAAAGTAGAAGAAGAAGATATCAGAAAGGAAACTGACAGTCCACGAAGGAGCATAACTCCAAATGCTGCTAATGGTACGTAGTATCTTTATGAAAATGCCTGTTAGAGGTCACAACAGAATCTGATGATCAGATTAAACCCAGTCAAAAAAGATAGAGAAAACCCAGCTAGGTATTTAAATAATAATATGATATGTATTAGGTCTTCTAATGAGATTGATGTTTTCTATAAAGAATTTGAAGGAAACTCAATTTTCAGTACTAATATTTTTGCATTTTTTTTAGGAATGACAAATCCAAATTATGTGATTTCTTATGTGTATGAATGAGACAACATTAAGCTAACAGGAACAGTAATTTAATTTCTGAAAAGTGTCAGCTGTGAAAAATTATTATGAATCTTATCATGGAAACGGATGGAATTTTGAAGATTTAATTTTTATAATCAAACCGAAAACAAAAACAAAATTAAATACGTAGATGTAAAACCTTGAAATTACTTTCAAACAAAAAAATATAAATTGAAATAGCTATTGAATTACAAGAATTATGAACTCATGAATCTGTAAGAAAATTTCGGCAATTTCATAAGGACCATTATTATTTCAACCTTGGCTTTTTTCTCTATATCATAAGTTAAAATAGTGAATAGCAGGTATTATACTTTGTAGATAAAGGTCTCATTGATTTTATTAAGTAGATGGCATACCCTAGCAACTTTTTTTATTACCCGTCCAGCACAACAAGTCTAATGACAAAGACTTTATTTGCTTTTCATTGAGGCGATTATATGTTGGCTCTTTGGCCTCTTTTTCTTGGACGCGTAATACTAGTGATCACACAGCGAAACAATAAATTGGTGTGTTTTTAGCTAATACTGAAATATTTTGTAGGGAAAAAATATAGAATTTAGGTTATATACCTCCATATTTCTATTAACTATTTTATGAAAAAAAAAATCAAGTTGATCTCTTAACCGCGTTCTTGAAGCGAACGTTTGAAAACCAAAAAAAGGAGGGTGCAAAACATATTTTTTTGACAAAAGTATAAATCTTAGTACATTGTTTATACGTAAGATCCCTAGAGAAAAGATTAATAAACCAAATGTATTTTTTTAAATACAAAGAGAGCCCGAATTTCTTCAAACGAATCCTAGATAACCTGGAGTTGGTCATGCTCTAGGCTCAGGTACAGTCTTAAGTATTCGTTTATGTAACACTAGTAATTATTTTATTTATAAAGGCAAGGGACGTGGTAAATGAGAAAATTTCCTAACAGGAGGTGTTTTGGTGAGGCGCAGGAACAAAAGCGCTGGCCCAAGGTCAACGTTTGAGGCTTATGAAGAACGCCTTTTACCAGCTTTAAGACAGTAAGTCACATAACCAATAAAAATAAATTCAAAAAATCATAAAAGTAAAGCTTTTTTTCGACCACACACTAATTTTGAATTAATTATATGCAAGTTACAACCAATCCAAGTATCACTATATCATCTAGATATACATATACAATTTACATTTGTCAATCTAAAATCATATTTTTCAGCTCCCACACCAATGAATACCTCCGTGAAGCTCGTGAGGAAGAAGGTAGTGGAGCCGGCAGTGCGTCATCACACCCTAGACCGCCACATAAACTGAACGAAAGAGAAAGAAAACAGGCTGCACTGCCCATCCTCATCTTTGGGTATCCCTTGGTAAGATCTAATAATAATTAACCAATGCTGTCGCTTATCCCTTCCAGCATTGGTATTAACACTCGACGTTACCCCTCAAGCGCTCGGCCTAATTATAGAGGCGTGGGCCGTTGGTACAGGTTTCAGATAAATGGTGATTTCTCAGAATTATTGTATAGAAAACAATTACTGTTTCATAATTCTGATAAAATGTCACATCAAATACAATAATTATTAAAAACAAATTAGTTTACAATCAATTATAAATGTAAAATTAGATGTCTGTAGGGCCAACCTTTACTTCAGAATTTAAAATAAATAAAAAACAATAGTATTAGTTCAGTCGGTAGGCCGTTGAATTCCTAATAGATTTGTAACTACAACCCGTACGAATTAACTGTGCACCTCGCGCTGTGACGTCATTTGGACGGTACGCTATCGCTACTGAGCGCTTGCGGCGAATGCGGGTTCCCGCGCGGGGTAGCGGGGTGCCGCGCGGGGCAGCGGGGTGCCGCGTGGGGCAGCGGGGTGCCGCGCGGGGCAGCGGGGTGCACAGTTGATTCGTACGGGTTGTACTGTAAGTTAAATTCATAATTAATTACTTGAATTACGGATAGATTTCTATGAAATTATTTTGAGATTCGCGACCTGTTCGAATTCTTACCTAATTCGATTTCAAGCAAGCGAGTGTCTGTCAGCGGACAGAGATCAAGATTGGGCAACTAGCCCAAGCCCGGGCTCATAGCATAAGGTTTAATCGCGCGCGACGCCACTAGTTCAATCACAAGTGCGAGGAGCGTGACATACTGTTTAAACGCAAAAACATCATGTCACGCTCCTCGCACTTGTGATTCAACTAAGTTGCGTCGCGCGCGATTAAACCTTATACTACGGGTGCAGGACCCGTAGCATAGTGTTTAATCGCGCGCGATGCAGTTGGGTTGAATCACAAGTGCGAGGTGCGTGTCACGATGCTTTTGCGTTTAAACAGTACGTCACGCCCCTTGCACTTGTGATTCAACTAGTGGCATCGCGTGCGATTAAACACTATGCTACGGGCCCTAAAAGCCAATACTTCGTGTGACGTGCAATATGAGCGTACCTAGTATGTTTGAAAGTGATTGTGTGACGAAAGACACTCGCTCGCTTGAAAACGAATTCGAAACATATCGCAAGATAACTTCATGTAAGTTTATCTGTTGTTTAAATAATTAATTCAAATTCAAATTCAAATTTATTTATTAACAGGACAAAAACAAAGATTGTCGTTCTCTAGTCCCCGCAGTAGGATTCCCTGGGTGGTGGGGACTAGCTTCCTTTACTCGTCTCTTACATAACTTTGGTGTTCCATGCTGATAGTTTGCTGATTATACAAAATTATAAACACAGATCTTAGCTACAATAAATCACTCAGTTACCATTAATTACATTGAATTTAAAATTATAATAAAATAAAATAAAATTATAATTATGTATAGTATTTGTATAAAAGCATGTATTTGTGCCCGAAGTACGGCAACAAGGCTCATCCGTTATCACTTTTGGCCGAAAACATCATCGATGAAAAAAGGATGTAAGTGTCGACTGTATCTAGTGACAGTCCAAACTTAGGAATACCTCTGACGCCCTTTGAGTGTCTATGTCGTAACCATATACTAAGTATTACTACGTATAGATCGACAACTCCTATACATCAAGGCGTTACAAATTTTTTACGCGCCCTTACTACACTAGTTGTCGCCAAGTGTTGCAAATAAGCATAATTTGTTTAATTGGCTGCAAGTAAACTCTCATGGTTACCAAGTAAACATGTGGCTGTAATAGCTTTGCTTAAAAAAACTAGATGGTGCTAAGTTGGCAACACTAACAGTGAATATTTTAGCGCCATCTATTATCGAAGTGGGAATTATTTTTATGTTACGTGCCACTAGCGTCACCAATTGGTCTTTTTAGCATCGTGTTCGTTAGAGGATTTAGCAACGCCATCTAGATTTCGTTAGAATTTTACACCTTTTTTGTGGCTACATACTGATGTATGGGAACTGCTAATCTATACGTAGTAATCCTTAGTCTATGGTCGTAATTATATGTTTCATTTTCATAACATTGAAACCATTAAACGTACTAATTATGAAAAACCATTTGTGCAGGTAGAAAAATTCTACTCTAAAAACTACATGGATAAAGAAGAAGGGCTAGCACGCCTCCGCTCTGAACTAACTACGCCATCTAGCGGCAGTGGCAAGACTTCGCCGAACAAGACAGCTAGGGCAGCCGCAACCTTGCTGCAGAAAACATTGAGGGATAAAGTGTTCTCCGTTTATTGCCAGGCTAATGAGCTGGTCAGGACTTTGTTTAAAGAGTTCATGCCTGAAAGGTAAGGACAGAAAAAGTCATCAAATACCGGAATTCCTCATAGTGAAGCCGGGTTATTTCCAGGCCTCCAAAAATGTATTCCCTCTGCCTCGGAAAAGTATTTATTAAAATAATAAATTAATTCCCATTGATTCCAAAAAAGATACAGTTTACGAAAACACCAAACCTATTCGAAAATGGGAAATTTTGGAGCTAAAAACACAAGGTTTCTGATTATTTAGTTGTATTTTGCAATCAAACTGATAAACCTAAATTTCAAGGATATGAAGAATAGTTTGGGCAATAGACAAAGTCATTTTAAATTTTATAAGCGTACAAATGAGACGACAACTATTTTTTTTAGTGCAAAAAATTCTGATTCTCTTCCCCTTATGTTGTTCTTATTGTGCAAAATAGCTTTTGGAAGCGGTGGGAAATAAAAAGTTTCTTTAAATTTATTTTTGGAGGCAGCGAGAATCAATGTATGAAAGATTAATTTTTTGAGAACAATATATTTTGGAGGCATGGGAATAACCCGTGAAGCCTCGGCATCTCTCTGTCAATCCTTGCCATAATTCAAAGCTGATATTTGGCCCATTTTTCTACCTAATTCAACTTATATTATTTTTGAGTAAAATTTAGTTTAATTTAATTATTTTATAAAACCTTTTCTACTCGATTGATTTAGGCTCTGCACAAAACGTATGTTCTCCTAGTATCTACCTTACTCTATGAGTAAGTAAGGTTTTTTTCTTTTGATTGACCTTGTATTATACGTTAGAGGACATTGTACGAACTCATGAAAAAAATTGTGTGAATCAAGATTATTTATCGATTGTACAAATTAGGAATTGTACTAATTGCCCAGGAAGAGTTAAATTAAAATGAAAAAAAGAGGCCAAGAGCGTAATATTTTAAAGGTGTGGATTCTCAAATGAACATCTTTTAAAGCTGCAACTACATCTGTTACCATATGTTATGTCATCCAACGTATAAAAATGTTGTACCCAGGGTATGCGCAGCAGAAGTGGGCAGATGTCTCGAGAAGCTACTTCCTGAGCTACTCAGAGCCTGCGGTGACCCGGCACCCAGGGTCCACTCTACTGCACAGCACACGGTGTTGACTGTCGCTGATTGTCCACATGTTAGGTACGAAGAATGAGAAAATAAAAATAAAAGTATTACTAATTTTATCCCAATCTTTATTGAAGCTTGTGACTTTTCAAATGCTTGGACGACTCAAGGTGACCCAAGGGATGAAGCTTACCTCGGTCAGAGGATCAATTTAGCGATCCAGTGACGTAACGCTGCCAGTCTCTTGGGGCCTTCCCAACAGCGAGGACATAAAACTCATTTTTTGAGGTGGATACTAACTACTTTGTTTTGAAATGACCTCGTCGAATGCGCTGCCGTCACAGATATATTATTATGGTATCTATGGCTGCCGCGTCTGTCATTGAACAAAGAGGCGACATAAGAAGTATCCACAATTTTGGTTGTCTCTCTGTCTCTGACATAAGCCGCTCCTTTTTTATTTAATGTATTTATTATATCCTACTTACAATTAGGATTAATTTTTAGGATGAACATAATATTTCTTGTTAAAATAAAAATATTTTATTAAATGGTAAGAATAGTGTAATAAAATATCTTTGCTATAACAGTTGGTTCAACGTCTCTGCAAGTGTCGGTCATCAATCGCACTATTTGACCTGGATCCACTCACTCTTCGCTCTTATTTAAGATACTCTCTTCTGCCTCATTCATAACTAGCAGTCTTTGGAACTCCATTCAAATCTAGCTCGTAACCACGTAGGAAAAGTATCCAAAATCAAGTGATTTTCTTGCAGGAGTGTCCACATAATTCCTCAACAGTTAGTCCGTCCAGTGGCCGCTGCCATGCACCCTCGACTCGCGCTCTCTCGTCTGCAGATGTTGGAGCAGCTCATTCTAAACCATGGCATCTCTACTGACAAAAACAGGTGAGTTATTATTCAGTTATTATTCAGAAAAGTCATTAAAAAATTCGAAGTCCCTTTGGAGAAACATTAAAAACATTACACACATGAAACAAAATAAAACTGAAAACGACATACTTCTAAACACTAAATCTAGTCAAAAAGAATCTCTTAATTACGTCAACAATTTCTTCGTGAGCGTGGGTGAGAACCTTGCCAAAGATATAACTCCACTTAGCTCTTTACAAAAGTCGTCTGTGACCAATATGATCAATTCCCTGCCCTCATCATTTGTTTTACTGGATACTGATCATCAAGAGGTACATGAAGTGCTAATGAGTTTAAAAAACAACAGCGCTGCAGGATTGGATCACATACCGGTTAGTTTTCTAAAAGCAGCTAAGTCTATAGTAGTCCCAGTTATTACACACTTGGCTAACACTTGCTTCAGAAAGGGCGTTTTCCCGGCTATACTTAAACAAGCTGTTGTTACTCCGGTGCATAAGGGTGGAGACAGAGAGGATGTCAATAACTATAGGCCGATTTCGGTTTTGCCCGCATTGTCCAAAATATTAGAAAAACTTATAAATAAGCGACTACTAAAATTTCTTAACAAGTTTAACATCTTATCTGAATCTCAGTACGGCTTTCGAACAGGTAAATCAACACAAGATGCAGTAATGGCTCTAACCTCTTTGATTACTGATCAATTGGACAATGGGGGTAACTGCTTAACGGTATTTCTAGACTTGAAAAAGGCATTTGACACCGTCTCTGTCTCCACCCTCGTCAAAAAATTGGAAAGCATTGGAGTGAGAGACAATGCTCTCGACTTAATTAAGGATTACCTCAGTGGGCGGAGGCAGCGAGTTAAGTTGGGACGACTTGTGAGTGATGATGCAAGCCTGACCCATGGCGTGCCTCAGGGTTCGGTCCTTGGACCAACCTTATTCTTAATTTATATAAATGAGCTTAGTAATATAAAACTCCATAATACAAGGGTTTTCTCTTACGCTGACGACACTGCCATTGTGATCACGGGCAGCTCTTGGGTTTCTATCAAAAAAGACGCAGAATCTGCACTCTCTATTGTTGCTCTTTGGCTTAGACATAACTTACTTACACTAAATTCTTCTAAAACTAACTTCATGTGTTTTTCTATAAACAGTAGATCTCAACCACCAGATGATTACAATCTTAAAGTACACAACTGTGAAAATCCGAGTAGCATTAACTGTAATTGTTCCGTGATAAGTAGGGTAGCCACTTACAGATACCTAGGAATTATGATTGACGATAGGCTCTCCTGGTACTCCCAAATTGATTTAATCGCATCAAGGACAAGGAAACTGATTTGGATTTTTAAAATATTGAGGTACTCTGCTAATGAAAATCTCATAAAAAAAATATATATTGCTTTGGCACAATCAATCATAACCTATTGTATTCCAGTATGGGGAGGTGCATCCAAGGTAAAATTTCTGGACGCAGAACGCGCTCAAAGAATACTTTTAAAAGTTATGTGCTTTAAAAAACTGAGATTCCCTACTCACACTCTTTACTCAATAACTGACTTACCAACTGTACGACAGCTGTACATTTTACACACCATTTTAGAAAAACACAAATCTCTACCATTTGATTCCACTGTGCTGGCAAAGAGACGTAAAGACACTGTAGCTAAAAAAAGTAAATGTAAAACCTATTTTGCTCAGCACCAATATTTACACCAATCATCTCATTTATATAACCTTGCTAATAAAATTCTAAATATTTATACTGAAACAAGCTTTACATGTAAGCGGCTGCTGACAGAATGGGTTAAAAAATTAAGCTATGAGGAAACAGAAAAAACTATTATTCATATTGAGAAATAAAGTATTATAATAAGATATAATAAATTATTATGTACTACATAAACACAACGCGCCACACAAACACACACCCTCTCCCTCTCTCACATGTTGAAATGGCACATCCTCTATGGTTGTAGCAGCTCTTTGACATTCTTTCTGTCAAGCCTAGCTTGTCACTAATTTTATTGAAGAAAATATGTTGTTATAATTTCTGTAATGTTTTAAATAAAAGGGCATTGTTTATCAAGTAATATATTTATATTCCACGCCCATCAAATGGTAGCAGAGCGTGGTTTCCTATACAAATGCCAAAAGAAATAACAACAACATAAAAATGACGTCTTCGACATACCGCTCGATAGAAACGTTAAATAGAAATAATTACGACACCTGGTGTTTACAAGCCCAGGCCGTATTAATAAAAACTGAACTATGGGATTACGTTAGCGGCGAAACGAAATTATCGCCAACATCGAGCGCCGAAGAAAAATGCAAGTTCGAAAAATTGGACATGCAAGCTAGATCGGAACTTATTCTACTCATCTCACCGACGGAATTAAAACAAATAAAAGGTTGTAAAACGTCAAAAGAGATATGGGATAAACTTAAATCCATTCATCAGAGCACTGGTCCGGCGAGAAAAGCTACGCTGTTAAAACAACTGGTCCTGAAGAAAATGAGTTCCGAAGAGGATATCCGCGACCATTTAAACAATTTTATAGACGTTGTCGGAAAGCTGGAGGACATGGACGTTAAAATCCACCCGGAACTATTGAGTATCATGATGCTCTATAGCCTACCAGCGAATTATGAAAACTTTCGCATCGCTATTGAGTCACGGGATGTACTGCCTGGTCCAGAAGATTTACAAATAAAAATTGTAGAAGAAAACGAGGCCAGAAAGCAAACAGAACCAAATGACACCTCATCAAGGTCCGAAGCATTTTATGCTAAGCAGAAGAGGAAGGTCATCGTCTGTAAACACTGCAATAGAAAAGGTCACACGACAGAGGCATGTTGGTCGAAGAAAGGAATCACTCGCACACAGAAAAATAAAAATCAAGAAAAGAACTACAATGTCTGTTATTCATCCGCAGACAGCATTGGTAAAAATCGGTGGTGCCTTGATAGTGGGTGCAGCTCTCACATGACCGGCGAGGAAGAAAAATTCGAAGAATTAACTCCTGAAGTAAATACTTTAAGTCTCGCGTCGAAGAAGCACACCACTCAAATCAAAGGTCGAGGAAAAATTTGTATCTCAACCAACGACGAAAAATACAACTTGAATGATGCGTTGTACGTACCGGAAATAACAACAAACCTCATATCAGTGGGGAAGATAACCGATAACGGTTACAAGGTACTATTCGAAAAAGAAAAAGCATCAATTATACAAGAAGACAACGTCATATTACAAGCTTCAAGAAATAAAAATGGGCTCTATTATCTGGATTTCAAACCGGAAGAATCAGCAAATTTTACAATAAAGTCACAAGACGAATCGATGTTATGGCACCGAAAATTAGGTCACATAAACGAAAAAGATCTCAAAATGATGGTTACGAAGCAGATGATGAGAGGACTAGATATAAAAGATGTAAAATTAGATACCTGCGAAACTTGTATAAAAGGTAAATTTTCATCCTTACCATTTGCTAGCCATGACCGATTGTCAACTGAAATTTTAGAAATTATACACAGTGACGTCTGTGGACCGTTTGAAACGGAATCAATTGCTGGGTCCAGATACTATGTATCCTTCATCGATGACTTCACCAGGTACTGCTGTATCTACTTCATTAAAAACAAAAGTGAAGTAATCGAAAAGTTTAAAGAATACAAAAATGGAGTGGAGCTGTTCACAAAGAAGAAAATTAAGCAATTGCAATCGGATAATGGTGGCGAGTACAGAAGCAAAGATTTTGATGACCTGCTGGCAAAATACGGCATCAAAAGGAGACTGACAGCACCATATACTCCACAACAAAACGGCGTAAGTGAACGAAAAAACCGATCACTGCTGGACAAGGCTAGATGTTTAATGATGGAAGCAAATGTACCCTCATGCTTATGGGCTGAAGCAATAAACACAGCCAATTATCTAATAAACCGGAGTCCTGCAAAAGCTTTAAATGGAAGTACTCCGTACGAAAAATGGGTTGGCAGAAATCCAGCCGGAAACCATTTACACATTTTCGGCAGCAAAGCATTTATCTTAAACAAAAGACGAAGAGGCAAATTCTCCCCTAAAGCCATTGAAGGAATATTTATGGGATACGCCAAAAATGCTAAAGGATTCAGACTCTATTTACCCGATCAAAACGATGTTGTAATCAGTCGAGATGTCAAATTCGTGGAAAAGATGTACTACGATGACACTCATACCAAAGCTGTCCTTGGCGACAGCATGCAGAGACCTGAAAAAGAAAAAGAAATGGTGATACAACTTAACAACAAGAAAAATCATCAAAATTCTAACTTACCGATTCAGGATCCTCTTTTCTTGACAGATATGTCCTCCTCAGATGCCACCAACTCTGAAATAAATACAAATGAAAATCTATTGCCATCCGAGGATGAGGGGGCTGAAACTACTGATCAAGACCAAACTTCATTTGAAGAGGATGAAGGGGCTGAGAGTGATGAATACCAAACTCCACACGAAACAAATGAGAGAACATCACACAGACCCACAAGAAATAGAAAGAAACCTGCATGGTTAAAGGATTACCACTTACAAGATGATATGGAAGAAGAAAGCTTACTCGCGTCAAATATGTTATACTTATCTGAACAAGATGGAACAGAAGATGACTGGCACGAAGCAATCAAAGCTGAAATACGAGCACATATCAAGAATGAGACGTGGAAAATCACAAAGAAAACCACTGGCATGAAGCTCATCGACTACAAGCTTGTTCTTAAAACAAAAACTGGACCGGATAATACGGAAACAAAGAAGGCAAGACTTGTTGCTCGGGGATTCACCCAAAGACCTGGAATAGACTATAATGAGACTTTCGCGCCTGTGGCCAAGTTAAGCTCCATCAGAACCATCGTCGGGATGTCTGTCGAAGAAGGCATGAAATTAAAACAGATGGATGTCACGACAGCGTATCTGAATGGCGACATAGAAGAACACATCACTATGAAGGTACCTGAAAACCTAGAAAAGTATGTGACAGAAATAATTATAGATGAGAGCGGAAATAATGACCTGACTATATACAATAAAGCTAAAGACATGCTAAAATGTATTAGAGATATTAAAGGAGAAAAAGTCTGCAAACTACAACGATCCTTATATGGTCTAAAACAATCCGGGAGGCAGTGGTACATTCGTTTGGACATGGAATTACGCAATATTGGTTTTGTCCCATCACAAGCAGATCCGTGTGTATATATACTACAGAAAGGAGGAGCTAAAGTAGTCACAGCCATCTGGGTAGACGATTTACTAATAGCTTATAACTGTCCCAAGAAGATGCAAGAAATCCAAGCTATGCTCGCACACAAACTTGAATTAAAAGATTTGGGAATACCACTGAGAATGCTCGGAATTGATTTTAAATATACTAAAGATACAGTGAAACTTTGCCAAGAAAAGTATATCAAGGATTCTTTAATTAAATTCAAAATGGCAGAATGCAAAGCAACGAATACGCCTATAGAACCAGGCCTATCGCTTGAAGCTGACAAAAGCCCGAAAGATAAAGAATTGCCATATAAAAACCTTATTGGAACACTTATGTATCTAGCAGTAGCTACGAGACCCGATATTATGTTCGCAGTCAGTTATCTCTCACAATTCAACGATAGTTACAACTCTGAACACTTCAAGAGTGCCAAACGTGTATTAAGATACCTTAAGGGCACATCCAATATCGGACTAACTTTTAAAAGAACCGAACAAGAATTGTACGGCATGGCAGACGCAGACTGGGGCGCCTGCAAATTAGCCCGCAAGTCTTTCTCCGGGTACTGCTTCATATATGCAGGAGGCTGTATCAGTTGGTCATCGAGAAAACAAAAGAGTGTAGCGCTTTCAACAGCCGAGGCTGAGTATTGTGCGTGTACTGAGGCAGCAAAAGAAGCCATACACCTGAAATTGCTATATGAAGATTTGGGGATTCATCTAGATTGCGTTCAGATCTTAAATGACAATCAAGCCGCATTGAAGCTCAGCCAAAACCCTATAGTTTCATCAAAATCCAAGCATATTGATTTGAAGATGCACTATATAAGGAACTGCGTTCAGAATAAACAAATACGCTTGGAATATATGGAGACAAAGAAGATGGCGGCTGATTTATTGACGAAAGGCCTACCAGGGCCAAGGCTCAAGGAGCTGATGATTTACTTCGGGCTAGCATAGAGTCGCGAGGAGGAGTGTTGAAATGGCACATCCTCTATGGTTGTAGCAGCTCTTTGACATTCTTTCTGTCAAGCCTAGCTTGTCACTAATTTTATTGAAGAAAATATGTTGTTATAATTTCTGTAATGTTTTAAATAAAAGGGCATTGTTTATCAAGTAATATATTTATATTCCACGCCCATCATCACACACACACACACCCTCACACACACCCTCTCACACCCTTACCCTCTCACACATCACTACACACTGAATTAAACTATGATTGTCACTTCTTAAATATAGCTGTAAAAGTATCACTTAAGTAAAAAGATTTAACAAAATGTATTAATACTGAAATTGCTACGCGAGAGTGATTTTCTCCTGGCACGATTGTATTTACACTCAAAAGGAGAAATCAACCTCATATATTGTTAAAACGATTTGTTATCCAATAAACTATATTTATTTATTTATTATTATTATTATTATAAACTTTAGCGGTGTGAAAATAAATATTTGTTCGTTTGTTTTATTCTATTTACCCGCCAAAGTTTAACATCCTTCGAGGCATCTCCCTTCTTTTCCTCATCTGTGAAAATTTTCGTATCCAAAAAAGTAGCAATCATTAAATTTTCCTTATAAATTTTGATGGAAAACCAAGAGCAGAAACGATACCGTTGTAACAAACTGCATCGTTATAAATAAGTGCTATTTTAAACTGAAACCTGACTTCGATTTAGATTCACAATAGTTTTTTTACTTTTTGTTTTTTGTCGTTACTAACCTCTTACTTTAAAAAACCAAAGATTTCAAAAGTTATTGAATTAAATTTGCATTGTTTTTGAATGTGTACGTTAACATAATGCCGACGCGCGCACACTTATGAGTGGGCAATCTGTCTACGGTCAGCAAACTGATCAGACTACTAAAGTCGTAAAAATTCAAAACTTTAAAAGGGTCGTTATCACTGTATTCAGATGAGCACTGATTCCAAACGTGTGAGCGTCACCCATTTAAAGGTGAAGACATTTTGGTGCTATTATACTATGGTAAGGGCTTAATTATCTTCACCTTTGAAATCTTTGTAAAAAACCGGTTTCGATAAATAAATGTTAATTGAATATCTTACACTTTACCTTTACTGCAATTAGAAAAAGGCGGGTTTCTCACAATCCGTCTGAGAAACCGCACTTAAGAATGCTTTTAAGCGAAACCAGTTGGATAGCTGGATGTAATAAGAAAAAAAATAGTTCGTGGATATTACCTACAGTTTTTTTTTTACAAGGATAACTGCTCCCAAGTGCCAACAATAACGAGCAGTATCAACATTTTAGAAACCCTCTAATTGTTCAACAGTGGGCTAACAGTCCGCCGGCTCGCGGAATGCGGTGCGGCAGGGGCGCAGCACGCGTCAGGGGCGGTACGAGCGGCAGCAGAACGCATTCTGCTGGCCGCGTACGCACGCTCCCCGAGAGTCGTGCGAGCTCAGCTGCCACCCGACGACGCGGTCACTAGAAGGAACCTCATCTATAGGCATCTGTTCCAGCAGTTCGATCGGATTGATATGCAGGTGAGGATACACGAAATTAATTTATTTATTTATTTAAGAAACAAACAGCCACATAAAAATTAACATTACAAAATGGACTTAATTAATTTAGGCCTAAAGTCTCCTTAATTTAAAAAATTACGTATATTTCCGCTAAGCGAAATAAAACAAAAACTAATTAAATAATTTTACAAATAATGGCTCAAATGAATTTGAGTTAAAGAATTGCTATCTAATGAAGAACAAAAAATTTTCCTGGTAACAGATATTTTAAATGTGGAAAAAGATACACAAAACATGTCGACATTTGTTAAATTGTCATTGTAAAATCGGCAAACACGGATTTCCATAGATTTTTGTGGAAGTCCATGTACAGACTGATCAATGCCTCCCCTCGCCTGCCCTCACTCTCATAGTTTCTGGGCGAGCGCCTTTCATCCTAAGTCTTATCGACGCTTTCCATCAAGCGCGGTAGAAGACAAGCGTAAGTCCATATTGTGTAAAAAATGTTACCTATAGCTCAATACGACGATAAAATTGTAGGAAATAACCTACAACCTCTTTAAACCTCTTTTCGCAGAAAATGCTAAACCAAGCACCAACCGAAGAGCAACTGCTTAATGGTGTTGACGAATCAACCACTGACTCAGCACTAGAAACTGCTAGCGTTTCACAATCCACTCGCAGCGGAGCCACCACCGTCAGTGGGATGACGTCATCCTTTATGACATCATCGCTAGGAGCCACATCTTCCTACAGCCTCAAATCTATGACTTCAAGTGTCGGTGGGTCCACTTTAGCTCCTTCAAGTTTGAGTGGAAGTTTCTCATCTAACAAAACTAAGAGCAGTTTGAAGAAAACTCCAACCAAGAGGTATATTCCAACGCCAACCAGAAGCAAGGAGTTAACTATTGGGTATGTCTAAGCATAATTTTAATATTTCTAATTCCTTGACTTTTGTTCTTATCAAATAATACAATATGACAAGATTTATAGAATTAATTTCTGCGGCAGATACAACAAGCTGAGATTGGACAGCGCTGTCAGCCCGAAGCACTCGCCTAGAACGCCTAGCTCTGGCGGTGAAAAGGTACGACTTTCTTGTATCCATCTATCAGCCCGTATTCGTCCACTGCTGGACATAGGCCTCCCCAATATTACGCCACTCTTAGCGATCCTCAGTCATCCTCATCCAGACGCCACCCGCAACGTCCTTCGGATCGTAAGTCCAGCGGGCATACTTTCTTGTATAATTTTGATTTAGTTCAATAATAACATCAACAATTAATGTATCTCTAGGTACACTTCCAAGAAAACCACACTGAGGAAGTAGTCTTGAGACGAGCCAATCGTAACACCGAAAACCGACACTCCATGATCCATTACGACCACGAGAGCGCGAAGCCTCAACTGAAAGAACGACCCATCACCGTCTACGAACCTCTACACTTGGATTACCGCGACTCCCCATCTCTCGGATCACCGAAGACCTCGAAAAACGACCTTCGTAGCATGGACTCCCTCCCCATGGACTCGCCTCAACAATCCAGGAACGATTTGCGCTCCTTAGACTCCGAATTCCGTAGTCTCGATTCCCCGAAAGTAAAATCTGAGTTCTTCCGTGACGGTGGACTCGATTCTCCGAGACTCGTGCCTGGATTAAGGAATTTGCATTTGGATGATAATAGCCAGATGGATGAGAGTGGGTATTACAGTCCAGGGGACACAGGGAGGAAGCAACCGGTGATTCGGAGTAAAAACGGGATGAATGTCGCGGAGTTTTGCGACCAACACTTTGACAGTTTCGAAGGTGGTGGTGTGGCCGATGTTTCAAGTGGAGGGACTACACCGGAGCCTGTTTGCAAGTAAGTGTACAAAGCTAAGCTGTTAGGCTAATGCCATCTAATTTCATGTAGGGATTAACTCCTGAACAAATATGTCCACTTGTCGACACCGTACCTATAACAGATAAAATTGTTGCCTCGAATAAGGCGAGCTGTGGGTCTACCGCGTAATTCTCATTTTCATCAACATCAACTTGAGATTGAAATTTGACGTGCGTGCGACGACGCCCTCCTAACATGCCATCTCTTTTGCACGCATTGAATTTCGCATGCATTTGCTTGAAATTGATACAAATGAGAATTACGCGGTAGAGCCCCAGTTCGAAAATTCATTTGAACAAAGACGATGACTTGAGTTGCCATCTGCTGTCTTTTGAAGTCTGGACGTCTCCAAGGCGTCATCCATTTTATTCGCCCTATTTATTCGCATTAAGATCGTCAGAAAATATTGAGAATTTCCAAACGGTGTTTATATTTAAGAGCCTTCCCGAATGACGTAAACTGAGGTTCAATGATCACCGAAAATACGCCTGGCACACCTGGACACCCAACAGACAAATCCTCACTTCAACTGATAGTAGGATTCAGCCGTAGCTTGTCGCCACCCTCATTACAAAACCGTGCTGCCAAGCGACTCCTCATGTTCCGGCATGACATCATGAGAAGCCGTACTTGTCTGTTTTTTTAGGTACTTTCTGGACGAGCACTCTCCATCCTAGATCTCATTGAGGCTTTCCATCAGAGGCCATAGAGGCTAAAAGGAATTCATCCATCCATCAGCCCGTATTCTTCTACTGCTGGACATAGGTCTCCTCCATATTACGCCACTCTTGGCGGTCCTCAGTCATCCTCATCCAGCCGCCACCCGCAACTTCCTTCAGATCGTCAGTCCAGCGGGCACAAGGGCGGCCTACGCTACGCTTGGCTGTACGTGGTCTCCATTCCAATGCCTTACGGCCCCAACGGTCATCATGTCGGCGACAAATATGGCCAGTCCACTGCCACTTCAACTTACCGATTCGGCAGGCTATGTCGGTCACCTTCGATCTCTGACGGATATCTTCGTTTCAAATTTTATCCATCAGAGATATGCCAAGCATAGCCCGCTCCATAGCTCGTTGAGTGACCTTAAATCGGCGGATCAAGCCTTTGGTAAGAGACCACATCTCAGCGCCGTACGTCATCACTGGAAGGACGCATTAAGAAGAATCCGGATGTGAAATAAAATATACCAACGTTTCAGCACCAACTGCACCTGGTGCGGTCGGAGGGTCAGGGCGGGAGGTCTCGAGGCTCACTACTGGAGACGCTGCGTGCTGCTGGCTCGGTGTCCGAGCTGCCACACGGCACTAGAGGCGAGGACCTTACACGCTCATTTACTGGGTAAGTTTGTGAACTAGTTGATTGTTCGGTAGGATGCCAGACCTTGAGAAACGGGTTCAAATCTTGCTGAAATGCCACATAAATACCGAAAAACTAAATGAACAAATGAGCTTTTCGGTATTTATGTGCTTAGTATTAGTAAAAGTGGCAGGCAAATAGTAAGATTTGGCGTTTTACAAACAGCGTCGTCAGTTTCAAAACACGGCAAAATTGCAAAATTCCTGCTCGTAATTTTCTAAAAATCCGAAGTCAAATGTCTTCCACAAAAAAATTAAAAATAGGTGTGACAACGAGCAGAGCGAGGAGAAGCGTGTTAGGTTTACACGTAAGTACATATTGGGAGCACAGCGGGGCGGAGTGGAGCGAGGTGACCCTCCATAGTTCTAACAGTAAGGCAAATTATAAAATGTCGAATTCTACTCTAAGAAGAAGATTCGTCAAATTGTAAATTAGCGACCGTTTAGAAACTGACGACGCCGTTTGTAAAATGCCGAATTTTACTATTTGCATGTGACATAATATATAACGTGTAACAGAAAGGTGTAACCATATTTAAAGAGCTTATTCAGTCAATGGTATAGAACAACTTTTACTTTAGAACAAACGGATCTCGAAAAAAAAATTTACTTTTTCATAGAAAAATGCAATGCCGCTCAGCCGAAATGTATGGAAGGGCAAATTTTTTTTTTTAAGCTTCAGTGCTGGTTCCATAGTAAAAGTTTTTCTACACCATTGACTGAATAAGCTCTTCAAATATGGTTACACCTTTCTGTTACACATTGTATATACCACTTGTTGACGGTGTAGGAGAACACTCTAAGGTAAACTCGGCTCACCGCCTGCCACGTCGGGACGTAAAAATGGTCGGTGAAAAAAGGTGCACGAGTATCGAATGTTCCAGTGACAACTAGCGCACACTCTGAAACACCTCTGACAGCCCCTCGGGGATATGTCGTAACAATATGTTTATGTTTCTGAAAGATCTAAAACGAATAGTCTGATACCTACTGATGATTCCTCAATATTGAACTCTGAGACGATAACGATAAAATACTATTTCCCCTGCAGAGGAATGCTCGATGAGCTCCGGGACCTGGAAGCAGTGCCAGAAGTGTGGAGCAGCGTTGAGGGTAGACGATAGTGACTACCACGTTAACTGCATACGTAAGTCAGCAGACCCTCAATTATCTTCCTTCTGCGCCCTCTTTTATGGCGCTTTATGCTGGGAAATTGTTGCCACTGTAGACAAAACATTATTACTCAACTACCAGAATAATTGTTGGAAGTCTGCTCAATTAAATGTCTAGAAAAAGCAATGAACAGTAGTCTAAGCATGAAAACATGTCCGTATAGTTGCGTTTGAAACTAAACTTAGGTTGCCATACGTAGCTGTTAGTTCCGCTACTGTCCGCTTGGAGCGTTTCCCAGATTCCATACGATTTTGATGTAGTTTGAAACGTAACTATACGGAGATGTTTTCATGCTTAGGCTACTGTTTTTTAATAGCATAGTGTTCATAGAAAACTTCCTCGACGAGCTAAAATTTAACTTTTGCTCAAAACGGCCACTTTTGGCAATAGTTCAAAAACCTAGCTCTAAAAAAATGTAGTTCTGAAAAATTTGTTTTGCAAAAATAGTTCATTGCTATTTCTAGGCATTTAATTGAGCAGATTTTTAATAATTATTCTAGTAAGTAAGAAATTATAAAAAATTTGCAGGTTATAACGCCTTAAGTATGACTTGAAAAAATGTTTACCTCTCCTCTCCCTGAATGACTAAGCTGCATGTTTGTTTGTACGAGTATATATTTATATATGTATTTGTATGTAGTATATGGATGTTTAGATTATAGATTTAAAATAACTTTGTATTATTTATGTTATTTACTGATGTAACTTTCTAAGATTAAAATTTTTCTTTCTATTCCTCAGAACAATTACATCAATGATGTTTTCCCAAGATTGACTGGAAGAAATTTCTTGTAGGAATGAGTCCGCCCTTGCCTTCTGTCTGTTCTTTGTATCTATTTTATCTTCTTATTTTTGTGCAATAATGTATTAATTAATTAATTAATTATACATTAAACTAACTATACAATTGATTTATATAAACGGCTCACCTCAATACGTGTTATGATCGGGATAGCCGACCAGTTTCAGCAGATTTAGACTGCCTTCATCTGGGCGAGTGAAGACTTTACGCCTTACACTGTGAATTATCCTCAAGTCTCAATGGGCGGAGGTAGGCATGTATTAAATACATTGTATTTATATATGTAACCTATTACTATGTAGTATATAGGATGGGATTCGGTCGGCCGACTGGATTCGTGCTGGGGGCTCGGTTGGTGATCATTGAACCTTGTTCCTGGTCCCTGGCCGGGCCTCCGGTGTGGGTTCGGGCGGTTGATTGGATTTCACCTTGTATAATAACATTTTACCTATAATTTTAATCGTATATATATTGCTACGTAAATTAAATAAACATTTAATCTAAGTAGTTCATGTACATTTATTATTTTATTACATATATTTTTATAAGATTAAAATTTGACTTGTGAAACGTGTATTATATATACCTACTTTGCAAAATAAACTTTTTGAATTTTGAATTTGAATTTGAATTTGAATTTTGTCTCATTTAATTCTATAATAACTATTGAATTACTATCACAAATAGGTACCTAATTAAAAAGTAAAATACACACTAGCAGACTTCTTACATGTTCTTGGCAAAACATTAATTAAGAGGTTTCGCAGCCGGATTCTGAAAAAAATATTTTTCAAATAATTAGAAAAAGGCGAGTTTTTCACAATCCGGCTGGGAAACCGCTCGTGTACCTAGTCAGCCATTTTGTTTCAGCTATCGGCCTTGACGAATGGAAATGTCCGTACTGTCTCACAAACGTCCTGGCGCGTGACCTGCCGTGGCAACGACACTTGATGCAGTGCCCAAGGAACCCTAGGATCACGCCGCAGCCATAACTTGTTTCATTTCTTGGTTTGATGTTGGATAGTGGAGGTCACACTTGCAGTACTAAATTAGCCCCTATAATGAAGAATATCAGGTCCTCTAAAAAGGCCATTTTGCATGAATCAAATAATGATTCTGTTCTAATGTCGTCTCTCTTGCACGCGTGAAAAAACTCTGACTATGCTACTTTCAAATAATTTTATGTGTATAGCTTGCTGTGATATCCACTGTACCAAATAACCTGGGCGTTGGTTGGCGCCAGTGGTAAGTGATTTTGGCAAAATGGAAAATATAAAAAATCAAGTTATATTTAATTAATTCTGCGCAAACTAAATGAAGTGTATGTATTCTGGATGATATATATATATATTTTCTAAATAATTTACATTCACTTTATATATCAGTTTAATTTCTTAAACATTATAAGATATACACACAAATAAGAGACAAATAAAACATAAATACATTGAATTGTTATGTTTTTAGTATCTTTTATTATGTGATTATTTTTAATGAATAAAATTATTATCATATCATATTATTATTATCATAATTACGATACTTATAGTGAAATTTAATTGAAATTATTATAAAACTTCACGATTCGTTTGAAAAACATACTACAAAATGAAAAACTTATCAAATTTTGTTTGTTTATTTGAAACATTATACTACGGATGTAGTTAGATCTATTACTATACTAAGTAGTTGATGAATGATTGTTTTTTAGTAAGAAGGTAGTTACATACATATTCCTAGTTAAATATTCAATCTTCTAGTTTAGAAAACTAGCAAATGTTTTAACAGTTATACTTATCTTAACTTATATTTAAAATTTCTATCCAGTCGAAATAAAATCAGTCAATTTTAATATAAAGTCCAATTCGCTCAGTACATTTTCAAAAATTATGCAAAGCTAAATGAAAAAATATACACGGTGTAACAGAAAGGTGTAACCATATTTGAGGAGCTAATTCAGCCAATGGTATAGAACAACTTTTACTATGGAGCCAACCCTGAAATCTCGTAAAAAAAAATCTGCCCTTCCATACATTTCGGCCGAGCGGCATTACATTTTTCTATGAAACACAATTTTTTTTTTTCGATATACAGGTTTTGTTCTATAGTAAAAGTTGTTTTATACCATTGACTGAATAAGCTCTTCAAATATGGTTACACCTTTCTGTTACACGTTGTATAATCTTTCATCAGTCAAAGCTTTCAAAGCTTTCAGTCCATATGTACCGTCCATCCAAAGGACTTGTTATATCCGTCTCTCAAACTGCTCAGTTTTTATGTTGCCGGCCAAACCAGATTTTAGGATAAACTAGTTTTGCCTAGGTCAAGGTGCTTTTGGGTTGTCATAAAAAAATTAACCTACCGGCTCTCTTCTGCGCTGCAGGACTTCCAATAAACTAGTTTGTTCTAAAACCGGGTTTGTCCGATAACATGTATTATGGTCTTTTCACTCATAGAAATTAAATGCGAATAGACCTTAGGGTATAATTCAATGCTCAACATTAGACACATCAAATTGATCATTATGAAGCCAACCTCACTTAAGAGCGATTCCGCAGCCGGCTTTTTGAAATTCTAATTTAAAGAAACCAATGGAAACTTTGCGATGGCAGCATGCACAATATGGGAATTATAAATTCCATGTAATCGTTTTTAGTCAAATGGATTTAGTATTTTAGTAGACTATGCTTGCAAGTTTAGTATATATATAGTTTAGTTTTTAAGAATATCGATTGGTTTCTAGAATTTATTAGATATATATAGATATCAAAGAATAAGCCTGGCCATCCAGCGTGGCAACGCCGCTAGCCTTTTGGGCACCCTCTCCAACGACGGCGACGATTTGGCCAGCATTTTTTACCTTGTGTAAATATTTTAAGTTTAGTTTAGTTTAGATTAATTTATTTTAGTCCCCCTTTTTTTTATTTTTACTATTTTAATGTTATTCAAGTTAATTGTATTGAATTTATTAGAACCACATTACATTATGATGGAAATTATAGCAACTTTAAAATTTTCTGCAGAGGTTTATTGTTTTGTTGCAAGGTCATGTTTTGTTGCAAGATCATGTTTTGTTGCAAGGTCATGTTTTGTTGCAAGATCATGTTTTGTTGCAAGGTCATGTTTTGTTGCAAGATCATGTTTTGTTGCAAGGTCATGTTTTGTTGCAAGATCATGTTTTGTTGCAAGGTCATGTTTTGTTGCAAGCTCATGTTTTGTTGCAAGGTCATGTTTCTTGTGAAAAATTGTTTACTATGATCAGTAGAATATATGATTTCAGTAAATTATATTCAGGCCCTGCATAGACATTTAAGTTTCTAGTGAAGATCTAAGAATCAATGACAAGAGACAATAAAGCCGATTCTGAAGGCTTTAATTTTAGTTTTAGTACTGTCAAAACTTATATTTTTCCAAAGTACTTTAGCTTCTATTTGTAAAACTTATGAACTGTTTTGCAATGAAGAAAATTTAGTTTTGACAGCAATGAGCACGCGATATGACGGCAGTGCTTTGTATCACCATAGGTTTTAAATTAGCGGGAAGTGAAGAGAAAATATTACGAAGATGAAAGATCTGACCTTGGGAAGGAGCTGCATGCACCACAAACCACGCTTCGCCTGAGCCACCAAGTTTCTGGTGTTCTCCAAGATGGTTTTCTTCTTCCTCTTCGTGCCTGGTTGCGCTCTTCTCGGCTAATCTTCTTCGTAAGAAAGGTGTACAGTAATAGATAAAAATGAGGTGCACAGCGGGTGCGATCTCAAAATGGCGGCACAGCGGGTGCGATCTCAAAATGGCGGGCGGTAGGGTCTAGGTAGGACCTAGTCGCATGACAATCAGCGTAGACCTCCGGCGTGAAAGGCTTCTGATTGACGACTGATTGATTTGCGTCCAAAACTAAGCGGGTGGAGATGCAGCGAAAATGACAGTTGCAAATATTAATTCACAATTACCTCGCAGTATGAGAGCCACAAGAAGTGGCGCGAACAAGCAATAAAACTAAAATTAAAGCCTTCAGAATCGGCTTTACTAGTTCGCACTTCGTCCATAAAGTCGTACTCCGTCCATAAAATCTGTTCACTATTTGGGAAAATTCTGCAAAATAACTTTTTGCCCTTCTTGCTTTAGTTTTAAGGGTTTAAAACACCTCAGCTCGAATTCAAGTTACGCCTCCACTTCACCGCGCCTCAGCAGGGCTGAATCGGGAGTCAGGTGGCAGGGCGGGCGGTGCAGCTTAGACTGACTACAATGCGCGATCATTTTTTTTCTTTTTACGGTGAAAATAATGTTTTTTTTTTTTCATTTTTATTTTTTAGCCTGCAGCTGCTTTATACTAATATCAGTTACATTGTGCAAAGTTTGAGATCTAATTTCAAGTATTCATTCAATGCTATCGGTTTATTGTACGGTTTGGAGGTAATTTTGTAATTTTTTTCTATTTAATGGAATCAAGTTTTCACCGTAGCATTAGTCCCTAACTTTACCATATATTTATTTCAGAGTGATTATTGCAGTATTTGTTCGGCAGGATCATGCGAAGTGAAGTGGTATCACGATAGGCTAGATATGATGTCATATGTAGCCTATCGTGATACCTTTGAAAGCGATTGCGATTAAGGAGGCAGTTCCCTAGCACGCTACAGATTCACTTAATGCGCGTCCAGCGGGCCTATTGTGTATCTCTAGTTGCCTTCTGGACTAGGTGTCTATCATCAAAAACATAGATATACTATCGAATTCCGATGTCCTAAGGATATTTTCGCACTTGAAGTGACGACACAGATTGTTAATAGTTCAATACCCACTAAAGGCAATTTTGAAATTTCAGTTTTTAGCTATGTTTTTGATGATAGGCACCTCGTGCAGTTGGCAACTAAAGATACACAATAGGGGGGCAGGTTACGGGTAGCGGTAAATTGTAGATTCGTAGCATTTGCTAGGTCGGTCGTAGCAAATATTTGTAGCACTTGCTAGGTTGGTCGTAGCAAATATTTGAAGCACTTGCTAGGTCGGTCGTAGCAAATATTTGTAGCACATGCTAGATCGGTCGTAGCAAATATTTGTAGCACATGCTAGATCGGTCGTAGCAAATATTTGTAGCACTTGCTAGGTTGGTGGTAGCAAATATTTGTAGCAATTGCTAGGTCGGTCGTAGCAAATATTTGTAGCACCTGCTAGGTCGGTCGTAGCAAATATTTGTAGCACTTGCTAGGTCGGTCGTAGCAAATATTTGTAGCACCTGCTAGGTCAGTCGTAGCAAATATTTGTAGCACTTGCTAGGTCGGTCGTAGCAAATATTTGTAGCACTTGCTAGGTCGGTCGTAGCAAACATTTGTAGCAAGTCTCAAGTCTCTGTTAGTTTTAATGAATAAACAAATGTTGTCTCATTTCATACCCAGTATTTTTTTTCATAGAATTTTGATTTGACATTCAAAATGTTTGTACTGAAAATTGAGTTTTCTTCAAATTCTCCATAGAAAACGGCAATTTAATAGTTAATGACCTAATATTAATATTTGTAGATATAAGTAATGAAATATTTGATATCTTAAATCAAGGTTCTTCAACCCGTGGCCCTCAGAGGCTAATAATAATAATAATAAAACCGAGAAGAGGAGGAAGTATCTCGACCTGGCTCACGAGGTTACCGACATGTGGGGCGTGGCATCCACCGAAATAATCCCAGTTGTTTTATCCGCGAACGGGTTAATACCAACCAGCCTCGAAACCAACCTGAGACGGTTGGGATTCCGTGGCAGTTCGCTTCCAGCGCGGATGCAGAAGGCGGTTCTGCTCGATACTGCTCGCATCGTTCGCCGGTTTCTTTCCCTGGGGCTCTGAACCTTGGTCGACTGTGCTTCTGCCGAGGGATGTACCGTCTCTCTCTCTTTAAATTCTTTTGGCCAAGAGGGAGAGACGAGATCAAAAATTCTCGAAATAATAATAATAAAATTCTTTATTGCACAGAATAAAATTATTGAGGGTAGTGCCATACTAGAGGGTAGAGGCTAAGGAAGTTTTCATTTATTCTATAAGACATTTTTAATTCACTTGTTTGGTTTTAAATTATTGTTGAGGTGGTATGTTTACGTGCAGCAATGTGCGGCCCTTTGACAGACCTGGAATAGATTATTGGCCCTCCAGCTAAAAAAGGTTGAAGACCCCTGGCTTTAATATTAGGCAGTAAAGTAAATGTAGTGTTAATTATTAGAGAATATTTGTGTAGTTGTAGCGTAATGATTTGAAGACTGTTTTACATTATAGCTACAAACCACACTAAAAACGGCACAGTTTTAAGTATTTAAACCTTTAAACTGATGTTACATTATACAAGTGAAATTTAACCAACCGCCTAAATTCATACTGGAGATTCGGTTAGTGATCAGGAACATGGTTTAATAAGGCTTCAGGAGAAATTCGAAAAAAAAATTTTTTGCTCCCTTACTGCCTGTACAGGGAATTGTATTTGAACTAGTCCAGGCAGTACATCGACAATTTTTTTTCGAATTTCACCTGAAGAGTCATTAAACCTTGTTCCTGATCACTAACCGAGTCTTCAGTAGGAATTTAGGTGGTTGATTAAATTTCACCTTATATAAGGTGTAACAGAAAGGTGTAACCATATTTGAAGAGCTTATTCAGTCAATGGCATAGAACAACTTTTACTATAGAGCCAACCCTGAAATGTCAAAAAAAATCTGCCCTTCCACAAATTTCAGACCCCAAACTAAGTCGGGCTTGTCACGTGGGATCCAGAAATATGATTACCAGACTAAAGTACGAGTTTTGACAGGATTATACAAAGCAAAAGTTCAATTCGATAAGTATTGTATATTTTGTACCATATGTTTTTGTATATATATTGACATATAGATTGTTTAATATTTAGTTACCCTTTCTGTTGAAAATATTCTAAAACTTGTTTTATTTCGGTCTACAATAAAAAGCATTGATGTGTATGAGATTTAAGATTTGTGCCTGAAAATTGCTACATAATTGAAAGTAAAAATAAGCTTTCTTAAAATAATTAAAGTAATTAAATTTAATTATTATCTAAACCACATCACCCTGTGATACTGGGTCGAGAATAATATGGAATAATCAAAGGATACGAACAGATAATCTTCAGTTGTCGGTAAACTTTAATACTTAGATGATAAGGCTTAAAACCGAGTTAGAATTACTAGGCCTTGTAGCAAGAAAATCCCTTTTAGATTCTGGTTTATTGTGAATTTGGCGTAATCAATAAAAAATATGTCCTACATAATGCAACAGTTATGTGCTCTTCTTTATTACACTAAGCGAACAAACAAGTGGCGTATTTACCTTAGGGCCAAAAGGGCCATGGCCCGGGGCGGCAGGCTGCGAGGGGCGGCGCAAGCTGCATCATGCGCTGAGCTTTAGGCGCCTTTCATTATCAATCGTTACCTATCTTTTAATTTATGTTGCTTTTTGGCTTTATACTTTTATTTAAAAACAAATTGTCCATCGAAAAACATATTCATATAATTAAATATTGAATAAATTGTGTTTATTTCTTTGTATACCCTTTAGATATTTTTTATTTATTATCATGATTATCAGCCCAAAACAACAGACTGCTGGACTTAATTTAATGACGTCATTTTTGGACATGGTTTTAGTATAAAATTATTTTCTTTGTTATTAAGGATTTGTAAAAGGCCCTAGAAAATGCTTTACAGCGAAACCGGTCGGGCATAATAAAGTTTACTGTATATGTGGATAAGTTCAAGTGTTTTTTTAAACAATGTTTTATAAATTCCACCAAGTGCCAACAATCACTAGCATCTACTATGTTATTAAATATATTTGTTTTTTCTCGTTAATTTATGGGGCGGCAAACCTTACAGGCCCAGGGCGCCGAATCTTAAAATACGCCACTGGAACAAACCCAAGACGCAAAAATGCCTTTTCAGAAAATATATCTAACTTTGCAGCTTTAAGTAACAAACCGAAGTCTCTTGCGAAGTCGAAAACGACACTCGCCGTGATAATGCCGACATTGTATCGGTGAAACGGTTGGCATATAGTCAACAACAATCACACGTGAGTGTTCAAGCCGTATGTAATAATAATTTAGTATGTCAGCTCACGCGAGTTTTAATAATACTATGAAAATTATTTACAATAGATGATTAATATTACACATGTCAAAAGGAAGAATTAGCATTTAAATAATCATTAATTGTACAATATCACTTATCAATAAGCAATTATAAATTATTATATTACACATGTCAAAAGGAAGAATTAGCATTTAAATAATCATTAATTGTATAATAACACTTATCATTAAGCAAATTAAATAATTCCTTCTTAAATAAAATTATATCTAAATCTTTTATGTCATTTGGAATTGCGTTGTAAATTTTAGGTCCCATACAGCAGGCACGCAATCTTTATGCAAGATTTAGGTCTAAATAGTGCACCAGGTAAAAAAAAATTAAAGAAAGCCGTACGAGTAAACACAATATAAAAATTGCACCAGAATAGCACAGAAAACTGAAATTTTAATTAAAATTCTGTATTATGCCATGAGAGAATTGAAACTTCAGAAAATATTAAAGGAATATTGCCCATTACTTAGGTACTCGATTAATAAGTAATTTATGATTCCAAAGCTTTCATGAACTTTCAAAAATATTACTTTTGGAAAGCTTTATGCCAAAAATTTACATATACAAAAAAACACCGTGAAAAATTCTAGTAACTTCACATTTTTTTGCGTTCCTCTAATTTTGTCCTTGAGTGTATTGTATAATGGGATATTTTTATTTGCACATCAAAAATACAATTTTGCACACTAAATTTTTTTATTTATTTATAATTTGCCACCAGAAATCCTATTTCATAGTAGCATAATTTTCAATAAGTATTATTTTAATATATAACGAGATACGGATAATATTAAATTGCACATCAAAAATACTATTCTGCACTCTAAATACCGCAATCAGAAATCCTTCAGCGCAGCAAGGCGGTAGGTTAGGTTATTTTTTTATGACAACCCAGAAATCTTACAATCCTGCAGTTAGTGTTTTTGGTGTGCGGTTAGTATTTTTGGTGTGCAGTTAGTATTTTAGATAGAACACTGTAGAAGCATTTTTTGTAATTTCTGTTGTGGCTTTAAATACAACCCACGAGATACATTTAAAGCGGTAATTATCGGCGGTAGCTCAGGGGTAGAACGCTGGCCTCTCAATCTTGAGATCCAGGTTCAATGCCCAGTCGGGCTTGCACCAATGAGTTTTTCGGAATTTATGAGCATAGTATTTAATACTTACCACTTGCTGAACGGTGAAGGAAAACATCGTGAGGAAACCTGCATGCCCTAAAAAGGGTGTATTTGTGCCCGAAGAACGGCGATAGGGCTCACCAGGACGTAATAATCGTCGGTGAAACGCGGATGTACCGAATGTGGACTGTGACCTGCATTTCACAGTCCACACTCGGAACACCTCTAACACCCCTCGGGGATTTATGTCATGTCGATGTATTTCTTTTATAAACATATTTAAAAATTTCTTTTGTTTTTGTATAGCCCTACTTAAATAATGCAAGCTGTGATTAGTTTCATAAGTTAGGAGTTTAGCGGTAGTTAAAGTTATTCTTAAGAAAATAAAATTGGAAACAAAAAAAAAATAAAAAAAACGGTGTTGTCGCTGTAGATTGTGTAGATAGTAGCAGTAATTCCGTCGTTAGGGCGCCAGAATTTTAAGGGGCTGCACAATGCTAAAATTCAGTCCTGCTCTAATGCTTTTGTGTCTTAACTGTCTATCCTGCTCTAATCAGATGCCGCGCACGCAAAACTTCAGTTATTTTGAAATCACGGCTACATTAGGACTTGACCTTTAATTTCTTTATCTAATAAAGATGTTTTTTTTTCTAGTTAGAATCTCCGTGTGATGTTTTCGTTTCAGTCTGTTTTTAAATGTGGAGACTGAATCGCTTTATTCATGAAATTCATGCTTTATTGAATGTAATATAATTAAAAGAAGCTTGGAAGTATGTTTATTTATAAAGTGTAATTAATAATTGTCTTGAGTCAAAAAACGCAATATTTTTTTCAAATTTTTACCATCTACATTGACAGAAATGAATCGAATGCAAAACTGATGTTTAGCCTTCTGAAGCCCCTTAATTTGATCGCTGAATGCATGCAAACGTTTTCAGAATCAAGTAGAGGAAAATAACACTGTGAGGTAACCCAAACCAACCCCTTATGTTAGGATGGAAATATCGTTGGTAAAAAATGGATGTGCGAGTGTTAAATTTACATCCCGAATTCTAAATAATTTAGAATGTATTAAGTAAATTAATATGTCGAAGTCAATTATTAGAAGCTAATTAAGATAAAATTGTCCCCCTCCCCTAGATTAGTTACTTCTGCAGATTGGCATGAAAACATCTCCCTTTCGTTGAGTTTCAAACTACGTTCAAATCGTATGGAATCTGGGAAACCACTCCAAGCGGACAGTAGCGGAACTAACAGCTACGTATGGCAACCTAAGTAACAGTAGCCTAAGCATGAAAACATCTCCGTTTAGTTGCTTTTGAAACTAAACTTGGGTTGCCATACGTAGCTGTTAGTTCCGCTACTGTCCGCTTGGAGCGGTTTCCCAGATTCCATACGATTTTGATGTAGTTTGAAACGCAACTACAGTAGGGCCTCGCTAATCCGGACCCCCGCTTATCCGGTGATCCCTGTAATCCGGACGGGCAAGCTTCTTCGGGCAAATAAACTTCGTTTTTTTTTTTTACTTTATGTTAAATGTGAAGATTTCTTACACGTTTGAATGTAATTCTCTACATATTTAGTATTGTATGTATGTATTGTCTGTTTTGTTTGTCTCACTTATCGTTTGTCGATAATTGTATCTTGATTTTGAACATAAACACTTGTACTAGTTGTTTCATAACATAATTATATTTATTGCACACTTCCCAACCGGTTTCGGAAATCAATCATCTTCAGGGGATACAGAATATTTATTATTTTAATATACGAGCCATAAAACGACAATGTTTTTCCTCACAATCATTGTTAACATACGTTTGTCGTTTTATGGCTCGTATATTAAAATAATAAATATTCTGTATCCCCTGAAGATGGATTGATTTCCGAAACCGGTTGGGAAGTGTGCAACAAATATAATTATGTTATGAAACAACTAGTGCAAGAAGTGTTTATGTTCAAAATCAAGATGCTTTCTATGTTTCATCAAGTGCCGACAATCGCAAGTATAAATCATGTTAACCATGTATTTTAATACCATTAAAATATTGCAGACCACAATCCGGACCCCTCGGTAATCCGCCAAGGGCCTGTTTTTTGCCTATCCGGATTAGCGAGGCCCTACTGTATACGGAGATGTTTTCATACTTAGTCTATATGTATTTAAGATCATAACATACGTCTAGTTTGTATAAAATTACATAAAAGATAACTATATTGTTGGTCCCAAAAGCAGCAATACATGTTATGTGACTTCATTGATGTGTAGATTATAGAATTTTAATAGTGATGCAAAAATAACTGAACATTGATTTTTGTTGTAACTAACTTTAAACCTTAAACTAATACTAAAATGCGTAACGCTATAAATTTAAACTTTCTAGGGTATACTTAAAGTGGGTAATAAAATAGTAAATTAGCTTAAATTTAACATACAGCTCAGAATTATAATTATAACATTAATTAAGATAGATATTTTAATGTTAGATATAAACATGGATGGACATAAATCTGTTTCATACCGCTTTAATAGTTGTAATGTGATACATAAATAAATAAATATGTCTCAATGTCTTTCCGAAATGAAATGAATGTGTGTGTATTATAATTTATAAGTGTGAGTGAGCTATTCTGTACTGTGTCCGATATGGGAACAGATTGACTTAACTGTATTTTACCCAAAGATTTCAAAAGTTTAGATGTGCCTTGGCACCTAAAATCTATTTGATGATGAATGTATGATATAATGTATGATCTTTGAATGAGTGAACAAGTGAACATTAGTGGCATTTACATCTGCCTAAACAACTCTGATAATCGGCCACTAATCATACGACAAGACTTACATGTTTTTTTATTCCAACCAACTGTTTGATTGTCTCCATCGACAGTTGAGACTTTGGTACCGTAAATGTTTAAATAATAAAGCTTTAATAATGACAGGGTTCGAATCCAAGTAAGAATGTCATGTAAGTGTAAGAATGTCTGTGAATGTTTTTAATGAATTGTTTTTACATTTAAGATGTGTTCTACTTAACGTTACTTAACCTCTAAAATTATCGGCGTTTGGTTAAAAGTCGGCCTGTATAAACACTAGAATTTATTAGAAATATATTTTACTTTTCACTACTTTCAACGTAACTTTTTTTCTATGGTTATTTAATTTAAATAAAAATACCAGAAGTCAGTTATATTTATTGTTTTATTTCGCAAGAGCGATGTTAAACAATTTAAAATCCATTTGACTAAAGACTGTCTATTTGTCGAAAAGTGTATTTTATAAATACTATACTATTTTCCAAAAGCTTGGACCGTAGGCAACATCCACAGCATTTGCCATGGCCAAAGACGACAAGTTGCCAGGTATTTGTGATATGTAGTGACTAAAGAGCTATAAGATTGAGGTTGGCAGGGATTTCATAAAAGCCTGATGTACTGACGACAGCAGTTCAAGCTCCCTATTTGTAAATGATTTTAACGGCTATGACGCCGCAATAAGAACTACCAATAGGTAGCCTGTAATGCTGCCGTCCGTACTACTAAGCAACACACCGTTGGTTTCATATTTCATTTTACTTCATCATCACTAAAGACACCCATATCAAGGCGTTTTTAGTTTATGAACCGAGCTTTCTTACTTGAAATGTTCTCGAAATATGAACTATAGACCGGCTGGATAAGTCATTCCTCGCCCGCGACGCTACAGGGGTGCGGGGGCGAGCTTATGATACATTGAGAGAGTGATACACTACACTCTTAAACAAACCTGCCGCCCGCTCCCCGCGCGGTTCCCTTTGTCGTCACCTCTCGCATACCTGTAACGTCGCGGGCGATTTTGCCTATCAGTACTAAAATACGGATGAAGGAGAGCGGACGTCACATAAGATTCATTTAAAAAACACGAAAAAATAATAATTTTCGCACAATATATTTAAACATTTAATAATAGTATACTACTCCGTCAAGTATTAGCCATACGCCAAAAAAATTATGTATAGTATTCAAAATTATGTATAGTATTAAAAATTATGAAAATTAAAGGACTGATTGTGAAGAAGATAGAAAAGGTGCAATTTGGAATGATGTTTTAGTATTTAGGTACTATAAATAAAATGCTGGTTTAAGAAAAAGATTTTAGAACTTCTAGATTTACATTGTATGTTTGTTGGTGTAAAACGGTACTTAATTGCTGTTGCATTGATCCGTCGATTAATTAAATGTATAATATCTAGTCATTACGAGGCCCAGAACTTCACAAACCACTCGTACTTATATTTGTTTTTATTTTTAATAAGTCAAAGAATTTTTATTTTCACTGAAAAATCTATCTCTAGAACGAAAAACTTGAATCATCAACAAACAAAACTATCTTTATAAAATAGTTACTATGTTGAATATAAGGTGGCATTTATTTATGCCGCCAAATTCATACTGAAGGATTGATAAGTGATTAGTACCACGGGTCGATAGCACTGTTTGCTAATTTCGTAAAGTAAAATGTTAACTTCCCATAGTAACTGGCTCGGAGCTAGGCTTGAGTATGTAGGGAACACAAAAAAACTAATTACAAATTTCAACAAAAAGGATCATCGAACCTTGATATTGAGCACTAACCGAGGCTTCAGTATGAATTTGGCTATATAAATGAATATCACCTTGTATAGGCACTTAATTCTATATGTACATTTTTACCGACGACATTTTAACAAAATGAATTTATACCTTATTCATATTATATAAACCTTATTTTTTGTTGATTAAGAGTTATATTTTATTAATTAAGAGTATATTTCTGTTGATTTAGAGTTATTTAGGATTGAATTTAGATTAGAGTGAGTTAATAGCTTTAATTTCGATCTCGATTGTGTAAAAGTAGCTTAAATTAATTATGTCATTGTTGTTGAGAATTATCTTGTTTTTTATGTAATATTTCAGTAAAAATCTAGTCTTTAGTTTATAAGCACAGTTTTGTTGATGTAGCATCTCTGTTTAAGTTTATATAATGAAAGGCCATAAGGTCTAAAATCATTTGGCTTTATTTAAAAAAACTTGTTTAACGATTCAAGACCTTAGTAACGGCAATAGATGACTTATTAGAAGTTTGAGCATCTTGAATTTAAAATCTTAAGAGTATTACGCCTTAAGACGTATTTTGAAGCAAAAAAGTACTCTAGAACATGATAATTTCTTTTCATATAATCTTTCTTATACAACACAAAATAAACAGGACTTTGTTGCTGAAAAATAGAGCTCATATTCGTCTACATAAAATCATTAAAAAATTTGGCCAAAATTGTAAGAAGATTCTTGTATGCTCTCGAAGCGAAAAAACGTACTGCGTATTAAATGTATTGTTTTCAAACTAAAATTGTGTTTTTCTGTCACTCCTAAAAAATTAAACAAAAGAAATGTTTTATAATATTTTTATTCAATACAGATAAGATTATCTTAAGTATCAAAATTATATACATAGTAACATTTTATTTAGAAGTACACATATATAACTTTAAATATATATAATAAACAAAAGAAAATTTAAAACTAGAAATATATTTCGGCCCTTAGTGGGCCGTCATCAGTCAAGTATATATTATGACGGCCCACTAAGGGCCGAAATATATTTCAAGGTTAAAATTTTCTTTTATTTATTATTATATATGTTATACATATGTGACTTCTAAATAAAAAGATAATAGAGGCATATTACATATTTATAGTATCAGTATTATGTCAGTTTTTAAGACAGATTTTTAGGTAAATACCATAAAAGTCAATACTCTGTACCATCAAAAAAGAAAATGTTGATACAGATGTTGTCAACACGGTATTAAATACGTCATATTTAAAATATCTGTATTTATTAAATGACATGTCATTTTTTTTCTGATGCTAAAAAGTTATGTTAACACGAATTCACCCACAAATTATTATTTTAACTATCACGTAATCGACACTTTCTCTGCTTCACCGCCATTTTCAGCAGTTTGGCCGCCATCTTGTTCGCCATCGGCGACATTTTGTTGTGTCGCAGGAGCGTCAGTCTCCATGGCGTCACTCGTCTCTGCTGTTTCACTATCTGGCACTTCGGACGCTTTCTTGAATTTGTTTATATCTGGTTCGAAAAATTAAAGCCATTTATTTGCTGAAGTTTATGGTATAAAAATATCGGGTGCAAATGAACACAGAGGCCAAATCTAGAACATGAGGATTCTTGAAAGACTTAGATATCCGCTAAGAAAATATTTTATCAAATTCCCATGGGATCGAGAGACGCGGGATCCAAGCGGGAAACGGTGCGAGTTGTCCGTACAGATCGCGTCCTGTTAAAATAAACTTTTAACAAAAAAATAGCAACCGACTTCAATAGTAACAGCAGTCATTCACTAAAAAGTTAATAATAATTCTATAAAGACCGATGGTACCGAAGCAACACTTTTGCCGACTTCTTTCTTCCTGAAACGTTATGTTATCTAGAAGTCGGCGTTCTTATATTGGTTTTTATGTTGCTATATCGTAGGAAATACGCCGACTTCTAGATAACATAATGTTTCAGGAAGAAAGAAGTCGGCAAAAGTGTTGCTTCGGTACCATCGGTCTTTATAGAATTATTATTAACTTTTTAGTGAATGACTGCTGTTACTATTGAAGTCGGTTGCTATTTTTTTGTTAAAAGTTTATTTTATTTCACATTTTTTAGTGTTGCTGGGTTAAATTGTGAAATATGGGTAGTTCTTGCAAACGTGGTTTTAATATGAAACGAAGTTCAAGTGAGTATAAGTAGCTATGTTTGAGTAGCTTCCTGCTATCAATCTCGAGTTATGTGCTGTCATTCGTTAAAGAGTTCTACGGTGGTGAAGCCAAGATCGAAGGTCAGGTGGGTACACTGGCAATTTTCAAGCAATGCCCTGCAATGAGCACCATAACACAAACTGATTGCCGCAATCCAAAGTTATGTGCTGTCATCCGTTGAGGAGTTCTATGGTGATGAAGCCAGGATCGAAGGTCAGGTGGGTATTCTGGTAATCTCCAAGTAATACCCTTGAATTATCACCCTAACGCAGTGATTGCCGCAATCTCGAGTTATGTGCTCTGATCCGTTGAGGAGTTCTATGGTGAATATGGTGATGAAGCCAGGATCGAAGGTCAGGTGGAAGAATGATGATTTTCAAGTAATACCTTGTATACCTAGCACCCAGGTACACAGCGATTACCTCAATTTCGAGAGGTATGCTGTCATTTTCTGAGGAGTTCCACTGCCTATCTCTGAAGACCTTCATCAGATCATGACCAAACCCAAAATGGGACCTACCCGGAAGTACACTCTTTCAAACAAAAAAAGAATTGTTCAAATCGGTTCAGAAATGACAGAGTTATGGAGTAACAACGCCAAAAAAAAAAAAAAAAAAAACATACAGTTGAATTGAGAACCGCCTCCTTTTTGAAGTCGGTTAAAAAGAGCGTGCGCGGCGATTGTTTGGTTTTAATTCTATTTAGTAATATTCTATCTAATATATTTTTCAATGTACCTACCAATAACCAATATACGAAGCTGCGAGCGAAAGGCTAGTTCAAAAATAAAACAACAGGCCTAGTACTTTCGTGCGCGAGTGTACCCATGCGGAAACCTATCGCTTCCAGCGCTTTTTTAATATAACGCGGCCTGTACCCATATTATAAATGCCAAAGTGTGTTTGTTGGTTGTATTTTCGTTGGTTTGTTCTTCATTCACGCAGCAATGGAGCAACGGATCGACGTGATTTGTTGCATAGAGATAGTTTCCGGGCCGGAGATTGACATAGGCTTTTTAACCCAGGAAAATGCAAACGAAATCAGCGCGGGCAAAGCCGCGGAAAAAATCTTCTGTAAACATTATTAGGAGTACGGGACTCACCGTGTTTGATTTTTATATTTTCGAAAATTTAAATAATTTATATGGGAAATATAAAAACCAAACACGGTGAGTCCCGTACTCCTAACAATGTTTATAATGACCGTGTAAATTTAAAATCATATCACTACATAGTATTAAACAAAGTCGCTTCCCGCTGTCTGTCTGTCCAAATGTATGCTTAGATCTTTAAAACTACGCAACGGATTTTGATGCGTTTTTTTTTTTAATAGATAGAGTAATTCAAGAGGAAGGTTTATATGTACAATACATGCCCGTGCGAAGCCGGGGCGGGTCGCTAGTCTTCTATAAATATGAGTTACGTACCATATTTGCTATAGTCCGCTCCCAACAACCTCAAATAGTGCACGGTGTCCGGAGTGGCGGTGTACGCCCTCAGCGAGTGTACTCCGCGCCACCCGACCAGCGTCAACTGTAGATCAGACTCTGTATCTTTGTATTCCAAGATACAACTACCGGTCGCTGTGGACAGAAGATACATTGTGTAAAGAAGAAATAAAACGATTATTGATTAATTAACATATCATTGCAGTATAGAAACGCAGAAAGAAAAGTAAATCTGGATGTGAGGAGCTCTGAACTGGCATAGAGCTCCTATACTGCAATGATATAATGTTAATTTATATCTCCTTGCGATGGATAAATCGACAAGTGTTCAAACATAGAAATTTATTTCTGTCATAGTTTCGATTATTTATTGCTTAACAATCTCACTAATATTATAAATGCAAAAGTTTGGATGGATGTATGTTTGTAACTCTTTCACGCCGTAACTACTGAACCGATTGGGCTGAAACTTTGCACAAATGTAGTTCTAGACCTGGAATAGGACATGGGCTACTTTTTATCCCATAAATCAGTTCATAAGTCAATCAGTTAATGTGTCTTACTTGATGCGGTCTCCACTGTATCTATATATCTCACCTAAATCCTTCACTAAGCCCTGCGTGTGTTCGGAGAACATCTTGATGTCTGTAGGGTTGCTAGGGTCGTCGTTTTGTAACACTCTCACCAAGTCTTCCTTCAGGATCTGAACGCGACGCTTCGGACCGATGAACTGTGATACACTGGGCAGCCCTTCTTGTGATAACCTGGAATATGGGACAGAAAGTTGTCGACATACTGGGGAAGAGCCACGTTAAAAGTACCCGGAATAGAAGAGCTTATATAGATTAATGTGAAAGAGGTGTGTCAGGACCGTAGCAGATGAAAATATCTAGTCCTCCGTGAGTTTGATGATGAAGAAAATATCATGATTATTGTAAAAATTACAATATACGACTCGTTGTGTTCCGGTATGACGTCATAAGAAATCGTACCGAGAATGGTTTCAGCGCCGAACTGGGTTTTACGTAATATTCGTCAATAAAATTATTTTTTGAATCCCGGTTCAGAGCTCCTCACATCCAGATTTACTTATCTTTCTGCGTTTCTATACTGCAATGATATAATGTTAATTTATATCTCCTTGCGATGGATAAATCGCCAAGTGTTCAAACATAGAAATTTATTTCTGTCATAGTACAGATTTTGTTGTTTATAATTATTAAATTAAATAAAAAACAATAGAAACTCACCTAAAAGCACACGTCATGTTCTTATTATCACACCTCACGAATGTCTTGACTCCTGTATTTATCAGCTTTATACTAGCTTCATTCCTTTGAACCACATCTTTAACCGCCTTCGACACCAAGTATATATTCTTCTTCTTACCAACAAAACATCTAGTCAATAGACAAGAAGGATCAAAGTCACTTTGAAGGTCATAATACTCTTTTATAGAAGGGAAAACATCTTCAGTCTCGTCTTTGAAGAAAACAAAGGGGTCCTCTCTGTAGCCACCCATTCTTCTGCGTTTTTTGGGCGGTTCCTTCTGTTCTTTTGGTGTTTGGACGTCGGGCTTTGAGTCTTTTTCCCATGGTAATAGGGATGTTTTTTCGAAGACCGCCACGAAAAAGCCGCCAGTGTCTTGATGGTGTGGTAGGATTCTTATGCTGCAAGTAAATAAAAAGAGATATGAAACGACTAATGTATTTTTCTGCTACCTTTATGAAAAAGTTCCATTTAATACTCTAAATTAGTTTTGAAAATCGAACTTTCCGGGCCCCGTTGCGGAATGACTATCAGGTCAGTTTGAAATATCGTATTGAAATTTCATTTATTGCAAAATTAGGTTCTTTTTGACGTTTATCTTCATTTCATGCTAAATTAGGTTCTTTTTGACGTCCTTATACTTGCATGCATGTACTTGAATTTTAAAATTTACTGTAAGAAATGTATAATTTTGTGTATTAATAACAATTACCTGGTACCCCGCATTGCTGGCTTAGCCGAGTTTGGGGACCCCTGGTAACTTAGTTAATTTGTTTCTCAGCATGTACACGTCTCTAGTAATAAGTATAGTTGAATAATAATTTCTTGTCTTTGTCTATATAGATTGTTTTTATGCAATTTTATGTTGTTATGTTTATTTTAGTATTGTCTTTTTTCGTATTTTTTATTTTCAGTTGTGTTTGAGTTCTGCTTTTATATTGGACTCTAGTAACGCCTCACCATCTATCCAAGTTATATTTGTCCAAGTCGTCGGGTTTGGGCGGGAACATCTGCGGCCGCACCACGGTCTGCCATTTCTCCGGCACGTCCTCGAACTTGTCATAGAACACGTTGTCTTTGGTTCCGGGACGCCAGTGGGTCATGCCTGGGGTGACAATAATTGTAATGAAACAACGAAACTTTCTTTTTAGAAGTAATTACCATGTCAAAGATTCTAACGTCGAAAAGTTTCAAAATTTTCTACTGTCTTGTATTTTTCATCTCTTTATTCAAGTAAAGTAAGGCCTTTACATTTAGTTGTGACTAATATTATGAAAAAAAGACATGATCTTGCTAAGTTTCTTGCCCTTCTTCTTAGCAAGAATAATCGAATGGGCGGAGTTAGGCATATATTTTTACTATATGTATTGCATATATTTATTATTTACTATATTTTTATTTTATTCAAGTGTATATTTTTTTATTAAATTTAAGTAAACCAAACCTTTATTATTCCCCTGCATATTTCCCCATATTATTATTTATGACATAAAACTATTACCTATACATATAGATTATTTAATAATTTATATAACATAAAAACTGACCTGTAATAAGTGTATCAGTTATACCTACATTACATAAATAAATATATTTCATTTCATATTTCATTATTTTTGTCCGAAGAGGATCCGCCCACGCACACCAACAACCAGACATCCACACCGCCCCCCTCCCACCATACTTTTTTTTTTTTTGGAACCAGCAGCTGGTTAAACAAGGCAACATTAATTTATACAGCCACATTCATTCTGGAGATTTGCTGGGTGATCAGTATCACGGATTGATAACACTTTTTGCTATTTTTGCAAAATAAAATGTTGGCCTCTCATAGAAGTCAATTACTGGGCTTACGTTTTAAGAGCAGCCGGATTTTGTAAAAACCCGCCTTTTTTTCTAATTTATCGAAACAGAACACTTACATTCAAAATTATCTCAATAATTGAATGGGTGCCTCGTATAAGGGTCTATGTGAAAATTATCTTTGTGGTGATAATCAAACTTTTAGCTCTATTTAGGTCAAATGTCAAATGTGAAATGTCAAAGTTATTTTTTTCTAGGTATTCTGTGTTGCCAGCAGAATTATATTTTCCAATCGACATTGGTTTCAAATGCGATATAGACCCTTATTCATCTAAAAACTAAAAAAATCACTCAATGTATGGTATGGACCCTTATACGAGGCACCCATTCAATTATTCAACAAAACCTTAAAACTAAAAACTTGAAAATTCTAATTCACAGAAACTAATGGAAACTTTGCGATGGCAGTATACACAATACTTAGGTAATATGGTTTTGTTGAATTATAATTATTATTATTGAATTATTATTATTAATCTAAGTGCAGAACACTGATTGTAAGTGTCAAGTTAAGTTGGTCGATCATAACTGCAGTCTTTTGAACAATATATACGGAACCCTCTTAGCCCGTGTCCTACTCGCACTTGACCGATGTTTTAATTTTTATAATTTAGCTCTTCTTTCCTTCTTAAATGTAATTCATTCTTAGGTGCACTAAAGTTCACCACCCATCAAACTAAGGTATATACATAAAATCGTCGGTAAATCATGGGTGTACGAGTTTAGACTGTAACTTTCACTGACAATCCATACTCGTAAGCACTTGACACCCCATCGAGGATTAATTTCGTAAAGATGTAGCTCAGGTGCACATACCTTTGTTAAACTTCGCCCCGGGCAACATTTGTTCAGCGTCCACCAATTTAACTGCGCCTTCCGCCTCTTGCAGCATTCTGAAACAATATATAATATTATTTTCAATGCATGTGCTCGTAAAGGCCCACTTTTTATGCATCAAACCCGAACAAAAAGTCGATTATTTTGCCCTAGGGCTTTATTATTATTTTTTATTTTTATTTATTTACAATGGTTGGCTAACTTGAAGACTTTCCTGTGTACCATAGATGTTATACTTTTTTTTCCACTGTTTAACGGCTCTGGATACAGTCCTTTTGAGCCAATTATAATTTAGAGTTCACAAGATTATATTTGTTTTCATTTCCTCACACTATGCATTGAAAAACGTAGTATGATACACGGGCGTAAAAGCAATGAATTACTCGGTTACGTTTAAAACACTCGCTACGCTCGTGTTTTAAATCGTCCTCGTAATTTATTCCTTTGCGCCCTTGTAGCATAAACTACTATTAAAGATGTTAATTACGAAAAATATATATAACAATTATTGTCAATCTATTGTCACGCTTTACGAATTCGTCACGCTTACGAAGCGAGGCGAGGCGAGAATTAATCATTCTGTCTAGGCACTTCCGCAAAATGTACGGAAGTCGCTAACATGTTCTTAAAGAGTCACCTGTTGTAAAGGCACTCCATCTTTTAATTTATTTTGTAATTTGTTTTGTAATTATCGTGTTCTCTGTGGCTGTCTAGTATTGTTAGTAGATTTAGTTTAGTTTTAGTTAGTAGATTGTTCTGTTTAGATTTTGATAATAATATATTGTATAACGCATTAGTTTGAAAACCGTTATGTTATACTTTTTAAACAAATAAATAATAATAACCTTTTCAACAGAATCGACAACCTTACGGATACCGATTTGTTTAGTTGTTCTTTGACGGAGTTCGCAAAAACTACTTTAAATATAATTTGTTACTAATCGCATTAAGTTAGCCTGTAAAGATTGTGTAGCATAAATGTAAATAATAAATAAAATAAAAATAATTAAACAAACAAATGACTGATACTACGCAAATATCTATTATCACTCTTCTGGTACGACTTTTCATGACGTCATGCCGGAACACGAGTCACTTGGCGGCATGGTTACGTCACGAGGGTGGTGACAGCCACGGTCAAAGCCTACCAACATCGTCTATTGTGATTTTCTACGTACCTAGAGTTTCATTTTCATTTTTTCATTTTTCTTTATTCAGGAAACAAACAGTCATTTTACAAAATTAAATTAAATAAAGTTACATACAATGGGACTTGGAGCTACCTATATAGATCTAAAGATACATACTGTGAGAAACTAAATTACTAAATTGTGTATAATAAATTTTTATAACTTACTACTTAAAAATATGTAAATACTTTTTTTTACAGATAATATATTAATTGTGTTGATTATCTACTCCAAAGGAGTAGGCTTATGTGTTTTTTAAATATGGTGTAAGAAAGACAAATCGCTCAAGTTCTTGTTATAAAATGTAGGACTACGCCTTAAAAATGTATTTTGCGCATAATTCGAATGGCAGCGGTTTACGCAAAAAGTATCGTTTGAGCGGCTATAGTAACGAGGTATTTTAAAGTTCAAGTTTTCTAATAAGTAACAGGAGTCTGTTTGGCTATTAAAAAAAAAAAAAAAAAAAAAACTTTTATTTACGTGACAAAAAGACAACAAAAAAAAACACACTTATCTTATTTAACTTATACATGTAATTTCTTACTATTAAGTAACGTTGGAGACCAATGTAGGCGAAAACCTGAGTTATGGCCTCCAGCGCCTTCTCACAGGCCAAGTTAACATTGAGATACAGCAATATATAGGCACTTTACTAAACTTTATTCGGTAGATGTAGATAAGGTAATGATTTTATATAGTATTTGACATGAGTGTGAGAGTGTGGATGTTGAAATATCAGTGTGGATAATATTAATATATATATATATTATTATTTAAATATCTCATAAGATGGACACAGAAAATCGTGTGAAATAATTTACGGAGAGAAAAAATAAATAAATAATAATAATAAAATAAAAATATTTAAGATTTTATTGAACTGTCACAATAAGAGACTCTATATTGTAGTAATTCTGGGTAAGGATCCAATATTTTGTTGTTGTCTTACAAGCGTAACGTGTCATTGGATATATCTCTAGTATATTATTTAACTTATTGTAGACAAATGGTCCTAGAAATGAAAAGAAACGTTGGGCAAAGGAACTTTTACACCATTCTGCTTTAAAAACCAAGTCATTTCTTCTTTTATTTATATGCAAATCTAAGTCAAACGAGGATTTTGAATGTTGTTTAAATATTAATTGCTGAATATATAGTTGACGAATAGTAAGAACTTTACATTCGCTATACAATAGCTCGGTGTGGTATCTAAAAGACTTAAATGACATCACTTTTAGTATCGATCTTTGGGCTCTCTCGAGTTTGAGTAATTTTGTCTTGCAGGCACCACCCCATGCAAGAATACAGTAGTTAAGTATTGACTGACCAAGTGGACGGTATACTGTTTTTAAAAGATCATGAGAGGCTATGTGACGCAAAGTCTTAAAAAGAAATATGAGTGTTCGTGCTCTGACGGTTAGAGCATCAATATGCGGTGTCCAGGTAAGTTTGTCGTCTAAAAGTACTCCAAGGTATTTAATAGTCGATACCCTCGTGAGATCTATGCAAGAGCAGTATTGGCCATTAATGATTTTATATAAAAAGCAGGTTTCTAAGAAGTTGCGTCGAATATAGAGAGGAGGCAATCTGTGACGATGTGTACTGATGTCATAATTCCGATAATATCCTGTTCTATATTCTAATGTCTTAAGAAATTTGCGTTGAACTCTCTCGATACGTTCAACATGAGTCTTGTATCGGGGCGACCACACAACGGATGCGAACTCTAGTTTACATCGTACATAAGCAAAGTAAAGGATTCTGTAAGTTGACGGCTTGCTGAAAGGTTTGGATAGACGTAGAATCATACCAAGTAGTTTAGAGTGCAATAATAACTAAATCTCAACGAGTTACCTGTGAACCACCGCCTCGTTTTGTACTTATCTCTGGTGCAATAATAACTAAATCTCAGCGAGTTACCTGTGAACCACCGCCTCGTTTTGTACTTATCTCTAGTGCAATAATAACTAAATCTCAGCGAGTTACCTGTGAACCACCGCCTCGTTTTGTACTTATCTCTAGTGCAATAATAACTAAATCTCAGCGAGTTACCTGTGAACCACCGCCTCGTTTTGTACTTATCTCTAGTGCAATAATAACTAAATCTCAGCGAGTTACCTGTGAACCACCGCCTCGTTTTGTACTTATCTCTAGTGCAATAATAACTAAATCTCAGCGAGTTACCTGTGAACCACCGCCTCGTTTTGTACTTATCTCTAGTGCAATAATAACTAAATCTCAACGAGTTACCTGTGAACCACCGCCTCGTTTTGTACTTATCTCTAGTGCAATAATAACTAAATCTCAGCGAGTTACCTGTGAACCACCGCCTCGTTTTGTACTTATCTCTAGTGCAATAATAACTAAATCTCAGCGAGTTACCTGTGAACCACCGCCTCGTTTTGTACTTATCTCTAGTGCAATAATAACTAAATCTCAACGAGTTACCTGTGAACCACCGCCTCGTTTTGTACTTATCTCTAGTGCAATAATAACTAAATCTCAACGAGTTACCTGTGAACCACCGCCTCGTTTTGTACTTATCTCTAGTGCAATAATAACTAAATCTCAGCGAGTTACCTGTGAACCACCGCCTCGTTTTGTACTTATCTCTAGTGCAATAATAACTAAATCTCAGCGAGTTACCTGTGAACCACCGCCTCGTTTTGTACTTATCTCTAGTGCAATAATAACTAAATCTCAGCGAGTTACCTGTGAACCACCGCCTCGTTTTGTACTTATCTCTAGTGCAATAATAACTAAATCTCAACGAGTTACCTGTGAACCACCGCCTCGTTTTGTACTTATCTCTAGTGCAATAATAACTAAATCTCAGCGAGTTACCTGTGAACCACCGCCTCGTTTTGTACTTATCTCTAGTGCAATAATAACTAAATCTCAACGAGTTACCTGTGAACCACCGCCTCGTTTTGTACTTATCTCTAGTGCAATAATAACTAAATCTCAGCGAGTTACCTGTGAACCACCGCCTCGTTTTGTACTTATCTCTAGTGCAATAATAACTAAATCTCAACGAGTTACCTGTGAACCACCGCCTCGTTTTGTACTTATCTCTAGTGCAATAATAACTAAATCTCAACGAGTTACCTGTGAACCACCGCCTCGTTTTCCACCGGGTTGAAGGAGCAAGTCGAGTAGACCAGTCGGCCTCCGACTGCGAGAAGCTCACACCCACGCTTCAGGATGCGGTATTGTATACTGAAATGCAATTCTCAAATTAAATATATATCATAGATTTAAAAAATAATAAACACCTCTAAAGACAAATATCATACGAAAATGACGCCCTATACACTCTTAGGTAGTATCAGTTCCCGTAGCATAGTGTTTAATCGCGCGCGACGCCACTAGTTGAATCACAAGTGCAAGGATCGTGACGTACTGTTTAATCGCAAAAACATCGTGTCACGCTCCTCGCACTTGTGATTCAACTAAGTCGCATCGCGCACGATTAAACACTATACTACGGGCGCAGCTGTCTCTATAGTTATGAACTACCGCTACAATTATGAAAATTATAAAAAAAACAATATTATATACTTACCAAAATAAAAATATGGGAATAAATAAAATAAATAAATAATAATAAATAAAAAAGTAATGATATATCGCTATATACAGGCTGAAAAAAATTCAAGGGCCCTGGTTGGGAACTACCTTAAATCCTTTAGTTAGCATATTTTACTGAAAGGAAACATTCCTTTATTTTTTAAAAGAAACAAAACTGCATTCAAAGATCTTCTAAAATTCGCTTGTCTCACCCGGGAATCGAACCAACTTAAAATGAAAAAATACAGCCTCGCTATTTTATTAAACGAATCGGTAGGATTATTGTTCAGAATAACATTTGTCTAATAAACATTTGGTCTTTGAAATAAAAAAAAAGTGGAAACTAATATTGATTTTATTTTATCATCAATACGAAGAACACATAAACATGAAACATTTTTTTAACGAAGACGGATATTGAGAAGAGAAAAGAATCCTGATAAGTTAACCCTTAAATGCATGATTTTTTCTTTTCAAATGAAAGTGGGATATATGATAAAAAAGTGGTCGAATTTACGGGAAAATTAAAAAAAAATTTTTTTTTTCGTTTTTAAGGGGTTAAAATGGTATAAAAGCAAAACGAATTTTTTTTTTAATTAGTTTAAAAAAAATATATATTTCATTTTTGTTTTTTATCAGTTAGTACAGTCATTCGACACTAGTTTACAAAAATCCTATTTAATAAAACAAAAGCATGAAATTTTCATGATTTTTTTTCGCGACCTCTTATTTTCAGATTGGGACCATTTTTTTTACAACTGCAAAATTATGTTTGTATACATTAAAAAAAGGAAATAAAACTAAATTTTACATATTTTTATTTTATTCCGTAATTATTTTTCATACAATAGTCTTGCAGGAAGAAAAATATACGTAAGAAAAAAACAGTTACACAGGAAAAATTTAAAAATATATATATTTTGCCATTTGGCAACAGAATGCATTTAAGGGTTAATGCAAAACAAAACAAAATTTGAAATTGGAACAAATACTTTTATCGATTTTAAAAATTTTGAAAGTTATCGTTCGAATTTCAAATTAGCAAGCTTGTACTTCATACGATGTCTTTGGATGTTAGAGAGATAATAAAATTATAACGTATCATTTACTTGATACAAGTGAACCATACTAGGTTTTGTTAACAAAGAACTTGTAATAAATATTCAATTTCATGGGTATCTCGTACAACAGATGAGTGTAAGACCAAATGTTTATTAGACAAATTTTATCCTGAACAATAATCCTACCGATTCGTATAATAAAGTAGCGAGGGTTTATTTTTTTCATTTTAAGTTGGTTCGATTCCCGGGTGAGACAAGCGGATTTTAGAAGATCCTTGAATGCAGTTTTGTTTCTTTTAAAAAATAAAGGAATGTTTCCTTTCAGTAAAATAAGCTAACTAAAGGATTTAAGGTAGCTCCCCTCCAGGGCCCTTAAATTTTTTCCACCCTGTATATTAACTACAGTTGAAATGAAATATATTTATTTATGTAATATGGGTACATTATATACGCTTATTACAGGTCAGGCTTAATGAAAAGTTTAAAAAAAATTGTCTTAATTAGATTTAATAATATTATGTACTTACCAAAATAAAAATATAGAAATAAATACAATAAATAAGAATAAATAAAAAAGTTATGAACTACCGCCATGATGATGGACCATCGCTATGGTTATGAACACAATAGTAGTACCACTCCACTGACCCGTGTAAATTGTTCCCGTTCCCATTGGACCACTTCAGCCAGATGTCAGGGTTCTTCCTCAGGGTGCCGTCTCCGGAGCATGGCACATCGCAGAGGATGCGGTCGAACTTCAGCTGCGTTGTGGAACCGGGGTTCTGGGAAATATATAATTATGTATCATTTTATATCATGTATGTAGACTTGTATTTATATTTATTATTATTATTATATATATTTGACGGGGGAGGGGGGTCAGGAATATCCCCTGGGTCGGCGGTAACGGTATCCATTTTGAGTCGAGAACACGCGATGTTCCCGGCGTGCACTCCCGTCGATCCGTTCACTCCGTGCTCCACAGCCCAAGTGACGGTCGCGCGCCGATTACATCCGACCGTAGCCGAGCCTGCCCGACAAACCGGTCCATTCGCTACGATCGACGTCCCTCGACTCCGACATATTTTTTTTTATTATTGTTCTCCCAATCTTTGATTGTAACTTTAGCTTTGGTTTTAATTTTAGTCTTATAATTAGGTTTTAATTAGTCAACTTTTCAAATGATCTTTTATTTTAATTATATCTTATTGTCACTTTGTTATCCACCTGTACGAACATTGTATATCATTAATATTGTAATATCTGTTTACCGGCACCCATGGTACAGACTCTCCATGGTCTAGTCTGGGAGCCACTGGATACTGCTTTCAAAATGTAAACTGTTTTTTATGTGAAATAAATATTTTTCATTTTTCAAAAGAAGAGTTTAGTGCCAGTGCCTATAAAAGTGTTCAATGACAGAATTCGCTTAGGTTAAATCATGTTAAGGTGTGTTAATTCGAAAACCATTTCGAGATTTTGGTTTAATAAGCCGTATTTTAGAACTCTAAAAACCTTATGATGATGATTATTTTTACGAAAAACTTGCAACTTCCATTTGCCTTCGTGTGACGTCACTTGAGAAATGGCTGTTTAGAAATGTGTCCTTTGCTATCAGATAAATTTATAATAATTTGCTTCCGACTGACTTGACAGATGGATGACAGATAAGTAGACAGACAGAGGCAGACCACTTTTTAAAATTTTCAAGTGACGTCATATCGGAAAAATCTTAAAAAAATCATGAAAATGAAATGGTTAATTTATAGACTAAAATAATGTACTATGTCTTAAATGGCGTATATCCACAGAAAAATATATATATAATTTAGAAATTAAGCCATGGAAATTGTTGGGTATATAATGGCTGGTTTTTAAGTTGCTGAAAAGTCGAAAACCAGGTATAGTACTCGTCTAATACGAACAAATTTTAATATGGAGCCGGTGGTGACCAACCAGTCATCTCTCGACCATGGCAGACGTAACTCTGTCGGAAATTCGGGAAAATATAAAAACTAGACACGGCTAATCCCGTATTCCTAATGATGTAATTAGATTATGTTTTAGTAACCTCTGGATCAGATATAGTAAGGTTCGGCATCATGGCAGAGTCGTGGTTGGTGATCACGATGCAGGGAGAGTTGAGCCGCTTCGCTTGATGCACCAGCATATAGCAGCGACTATTGTCCACGTCGTTTGCGATCACGAAGCCTGGATGAAAGAAAAAGGTTATCAGCGACAGGGGATCTAAAAAGGCCGACTTGGGTGAATTATAAAATGATTTGAAAGTAGGATGGAGTCAGAGTTTTTTCACGCGTGCAAAAGAGACGGCATTGGAACGGAATCATAACATGATTCATCCAAAGCTGCCTTTTTAGAGGACCAGGCCTTTATAACACCTTCTGACAACCTAACTCCAATATGGCGGACATAAAACACACTCCAATTTGGCGGAACTAATCTGCAGAGCGAAGAGACATTACCAGATAAAAAGGAAAAAAAAAGGTAGTTGTTTTTGTTGTTCGTCTTGTACTTGTCCATTTCAACAAATATAATCACAATCACAAGCATCCACATAATCCATTGTAGGTAGATAGAAGTTGAAGAAGTCTGTTCGTAATGCTGTTGATGGCATAACTCTAAAAAATAATAAGACACAACTTTTTCTTAATATCTGCTAAAGGATTTGAATACATTAAACTTTACCTGTAGGCATTTTTCCCTCTTCAGCATGTAAGAACTCGATTAGTTGAGCAGTTTTAGAGCCGGGCGCAGCGCACATATCTAGCACCTGGAAACAAACATTTTCTACTGAAGTCAAGATGTTATAAAAATTTTATAATCACAGAGAGCATCGTGTTCGCAGTTGCCCATTTCAGAGCATTTATGGTTTAAGGCAGCGTTTCCTAACCTTTTTTGTCCACGGACCCCTTAGGAAATCAAGCACAACTTTAAGGACCCCCTTAATAAAAAAGCAGCAATAAATTTCGGATCATTTATTTTAGGTCCACAAATAACAAAAAAATATATACTTTTTCATATAAAATACGTTAATGCGAAGGTTGGTGCTGCTTTTTTGCTACTAAATTAGTAATATTTGGGTTTATACTACTACTGAGTTGTAGTCTCAAATCTGATTCCACTTTTAATCTATTTCTATATTTGTTTTTAGTATACACAAGAGCAGAGAATGCCTTTTCACAGAGGTATGTCGTAGAGAAAAGCAGTAAGCAGTAGCATTTACGAGACTTTTGGTGGCATTTATTTATGATTGTTAAATGGTCCATAGAATAGGCTGCGGACCCCCATACGTATGCTCGGGGACCCCCAGGGGTCCGCGGACGACAGGTTAAGAAACACTGGCTTAAGGCATTCCCACCTACAAAAGTAGATTATCACAAAAAACAATTGTTACCTCTTCAAGCATTTAGTTTGCAGCTCAAGCGCAAGAGTAGAAAATGACAAATGATGTCACAAAATCTTAATAATCAGGTTTTCTTTTAATTACACTAATAAGTAACTAACTTTTCATGCTATTTACTTATCTTTTTGATTTGTTATGACGAAGTTGCGGCAGGTGGACTTAAGCTTAAGAATAAATAAAACTTGTTGCTTGTAAAGTTGCAACGTAAACATGTAAAGTTGCATAATTTGACTGTTGATTTACCATGCCTGTGTTCTAGCGCTTAAGAGGCTATGCGAATTTTATTTTTGTCACTGTCACTCCAAGCGAAAAATCGCGCAGTGCGAGAGGGGCGGATTCAGGGCAAAAGGGAAAAAAGTTGGTTTTATATTTTTATTAAAAAAACTAAAATAGCTAGCATAATTTCAAATATTAAATCTCTAGATATTGTTGAAACACACCTCATAAAATATGTTTGAGTTCTGTATATGGTTTCTATTCATAAAACGAGGAGAAAAAGTGTGTTTGAAGACCTCATTTCAACGATTATTTCTATCGAGGAAAATTTATCTAAACATGTTTTCCAATTTTAAAACCCTAGATTATATAGTCAAAATGCATATACCAGAAACTGATTATAATTTTCCGTGTATTTCATGAAATACACAGAAAAGAAACACCCGTATTTTTTTCGCATATCGCCTTATCGGCTCTACTTTAAATAAGTAAGAGTACCTTATGATGAGGCTTAACATCCAGCACTACAGGTGGTATCATAGACACAGTTTCCTGTCTTGACACCCCTCCTGCCGCGGTCTCTGCTACCAAAAAGTTGTGCAGCTTATAGAGTGCTTCATTGCGACGGATATCGGTACGGGAAAACCGGAGCTGCCATGCTAAGCCTCCTGGGTACCTGGAATTTAATTAAAAATTTTAAATATTTGTTATTATAATAAATATATTATAAAAAACTGTTTACAGAAGTCTTCCATTTTTTTTGCAAATTCAGTCTATCTATGTGTCAATGGGAATGGTATAGCGGACAATCATTATTTCAGGGGTAGGGGGGGTTGAAGGCCCAAAACACCCGAATTCAAATTCAAAATTCAAATATATTTTGTAAAGTAGGTATACATAATACACTTTTTACAAGCCAAATTTTGTCTTATAACATATATTTCATATAATACTAAACATATATGAACTAAATAGGTTATTATGGATCAATGTATATACCTGTATGTATATACGATTCAAATGATAGCTAAAATCTATAATTATATACTACATACTAATAGGTTACATATATCAATACATGCCTAACTCCGCCCATTTGATTAGTCTTGCTAACAAGAAGGGCAAGAAACTTAGCAAGATCATGTATTTTTTTAACATTTTACCTATTCTTTTTTTTATCATTTCTGTCACATACTAAACTTATACTATACAAATTACTTATATCTACTATAGTTAAGGGATAAGAAAATACAGGAATTTACAGAAATGAAAAACAGTATGTATCTGAGCCTATCTATCTCATATAGTCTAATTCCTTTCACAGTCCGTAATTAATTAATGTTAATGTTACCCATCCTTGGTACTCCTATGAAACAAGTACTTCAAATTGCTATTTTGCTTGTATTGTAATGGTATTGCTTCCTCCCTTCGCAACCTTACAAACTGCAATCTAACCCTTTTCTACAGTATCAAGAGAAGCAAGTAGTTGGCGTTGTTACTAATTAGGTGCTTAGGTGCAGGACTCTACATGCTGATACTGAAAGTGTTGCGAGATAAACCTGCATGCTCAATGGCAGTACAGATCATCCTCTGTCCACATTGTAACGTTCAAATGATCAGTAAAAGAGGGTGTTACAAGTGCTAACAGTTATAGTGACAGTCCACGATTGGAAACAGCTTTTAACTTGAACCCCGCCTCGGGGATATGTGTATGTCTTGACAATAAAGTTTGAATTTCACAATCAAATCCATCGAATAAAGTTTGTTTTAATTTGTAAGTACGAACAAGACTTACCATGGCAGGTTGATAGGTTTCACCTCTTCCTCTTCTTTCCCGTCAACCTTTAGATGCATATTCAGGATCTCATTGAAGTATTCACTCTTCACGATTCTCATCAACGCATCAGCTTCTGCTTTAGATCCAGTGATACGGAATGCTGTTGGCAGGTTCTCTTTTAGGGTCTGCATGAAAGTTGGCCATTGCTCATCAGAAACTATTTTCTGTGTCTGAAAAAATTGCTTTTATTGATTGTTTGTCTTCTTTAAAGTGCCATATCCTACATGGAAAGTCAGCTATTATGCGGAATTAATGTGCTGAGACACATTAAATTAAAGGAGCCAAATAAAAAGAAAAAAAAATAGTCAATCATACCGATTCGGTGTAGCACATCTTAACTTATTTGACAGGACTAAACTTACTTTAAGCGTTCTGTCCTTGTATTTTCGATAAAGAAAGAAAAAGACAGGATGCTTAAAATAAGGTTAGTCCTGTCAAATAAGTTAAGTCGTGTTTTGCCGAAACGATACCAATGTCAATAAGGGGGTACAATACCGGGCTTGAAAATTATTCGTTTTTCGGCGCCATTTTTCTATGTATTGCAGCTGTGTATAACAGAGATCAGTTCTCGGTTTATTATTCAGCAGTTTTTAGTAAAGACATTTTTTGAGGTTATGTTCCGGCAGATAAATAATAAACTACTTTACCTTGTAGTACTCTTCAAAAGCAGCATTTTCACGAACAATGTCTTCGTAGTGTTTGCGTGTATCACCTGCTGGCTTTTCTTGAGGGTTTTTCTCCTAAAAATTGGTAAATAAAAATTATTAATACGTGACAGAGAAACGGTAAGTACATATCTTTAATAAAATTTTAGTACCTGCTCCTTACGATCTCTTTTTCGCTGAGCGAATTTATTGACGTTACGATTTCTTCTCCCCATTCTTTTCAAATAACTACCCAGACTAACGTTTCTTTTAGTAAAAGTAATAAAACAATTAGAAACAAATAACATCAACACGAGCGACTTTTCGTAGAGGTTATAATTTGTTTTTGACAAGAACGAGTTCCGTTTTGGCCACATCAGCATAACATCCTCGACAAACAGCTTTTTTTATGTAAATTGCCCTCTTTTATTGAGCGGTTTTCCAGTATTCATTTATTGAATGATCAAACGAACTTACCTGTAAGTAATGTTCGATCATAGTTATCTGAACGTCTCATTCGTCGTGATAACTTAATAGATCCTTGTAGCACTATATGCATATTTAATTTATTTAGCTGCCAATCAGTAATTTTGACTAAATCTAATCGTTGAGCCCCAACTCATTGACTTCGTAGCAAGTATTGAATCCTGTAGAAACAAGTGTTTCCCTTGGTTCTTGCACGTGTGAGCAGCACACAAAATCACTTTATGAAATGGAATCATCAGGTTCTCATCCTATTTTCCTTCTCAACAGAGTCACACAGAGTTCTCAATGTTCTCAACCACTTTTATAACTTTCCATGACGTGACATTACAAACTTCTTATTGAAATAGGAGGCTCACAACGGCTGTTTTGCTGGATAGTTATCAAGTAGCAAGTCACCGTCTGCCAGACTTAACCCTAAAACCACAACATAGGGTCATGAGGGACCCCACGCACATATGATTTTATTTCCTACCCATTTGTTCACAGGATCTATATTTAAGATTTTTGATATATTTTTTCCTCTTAAGTTGTATTTTTCTAAACACCGTGTTTTTCTTTCGGGTTACCCGTGATCAATGTTGTGGTTCATGTAAATACATTTATGTGTTATAGTAGTTGTAGGGTTAAATTTGTGAGAAAATTTTGAGGCATATACCCACGCCTGTCTCCCAGAGGGGTAGGCAGAGACTACAGATTTTCATCTGCTACGATCCAGACACATCTCTTTCGCTGCTTCCACATCCATCAATCTAGTCATACAAGCTCTTTCTATTCTGGGTACTTTTGACATTGCCCTTCTTCAGTATGTTGCCAATTTGATCAGCATACTTCCTTGTAGTACGACCTGGTTGACAAGGGCGAAGCAATGATTTTTTTCTGGGGGAGGCCAGATTTAATTATTAACCCAGCCGACTGACCACTGACAGATAGATGTTGAAGACAATGAATACAAAACTTTTCGTTTTTATTTATGCATGTTAGACATGTTACCTAGTTGATGTTAGTATACACATAGGAAGGTGGTGTAGGTATTATTAAAAAGATTAACATTGTTTTACGTATATTGCTGATGTATTTTGGTTTTATTTAATATTTTATTTTTATTCTGGAGCGGGCCAGAAGGTTTCTGGTGTGGGCCGGGCCCACCTGCCCCCCCTCCCCCTTGCTACGCCTATGCTGGTTGGGCTGTACCTTCCCTTGCGCACCATAATTTGGAAAGTTTCAATATTCAGAAAATGTATCCCAGGATACATATTTCTAAAAGTTTCGTGGTACATACCGCTCGCTCCTAGGTATATCACCAGTTAGCTAGCTTCATTCCATTACATGTAATCGTATGTACTGGTAGAAAGACGGTCCAAAACATCTAGACATCTTTGAACTTGGATATATAGTTGCATTGCAGCAACTAAATAGGTATATACATATCAGCGAGAAAATACAGTTAAAAAAGAGAGTGTACATTTGCCCCTAAATTCAGTGACACCAGGAAGTTTTACGATAACTGAATAGAAAACATACATAATTTTTTAGTCATCATTCTTTGTTTTTTCATTTTAAAACAGGTGGTGGTAGAGCTGATGCCGGGCTTGACTGTGCAACAGGTGGTAGAGTTGATGTCGGGCTCGACTGTGGAGTTACCACCATCTTACTTGGAGACCCCCTTGAAGTTATTCGGGGGATAGTAAGAGGACAGGCAAAGCTCACAGGCAAAAAACCAGGAGGCCCACCATAGCTGAGACCGATGGATGGTGGTATATCCATCCCTAATAGCGGGGCCTTATATGGAACAGACTGGTGACGGGCAGCGGCGTCACTGGTGCGAGGGTTCCGGCACCCCGCTCACCAACCCGCCTGCTCAGCATGTGTGAGTATGGGCATGACATGGCGGTAGAGCTGATGCCGGGCTCGACTGTGGAGGTACCACCATCTTACTTGGAGACCCCCTCGAAGTAATTCGGGGGAGAGTAAGAGGACAGCTCACAGGCAAAAAACCAGAAGGCCCACCATGCCTGGGACCGATGGATGGCGATATATCCCTAATAGCCTTATATGGAACAGACTGGTGAGGGGCAGCGGCGTCACTGGTGCGAGGGTTCCGGCACCCAGCGTGTGTGAGTACGGGCAATTCTTCCAGGATGACCGCCGGGTGTGGCAAAGTCCTGTAAAGGCTTATGTCCAGCAGTGGACGAACTAGGCTGATGGATGGATGGATGACACCTGGGTGAATGTAAAATTTAACTGCCAATGTCGACTTCGAGCTGTTCATTTTCACTCGGGTGGTTAACATGGTTGTGGAACGGGTGACAGCTAATTTTTACCTTTACCCCGGGGCATTTAGAAACGCTACCCAAATCAAAATGCAATTATGGATGCAACATGCAAAACGGAACTAGTCCACCAGTGTTTTCCTTTTTTTATTTTACAATCAATCAGCTGATTATTGTTTATGTTTGTTGGTGGACGTTGTGAAAATCTACAAAAACACCTTTTCAGGCAAGTTTTATAAATCATTTCTCTCTACTTTTTGAATACTAGCTAGAGTAGAGTTTATTATTACTTGTAATTAGAATAGATCTTCTTGTATACTAAACTTACCGGTGTCGGTATAGGTTAGGTATAGGTAACCGCAGCGGCGATGATACGTTCATGCGGCGGCGATGGTATGATTACCTGCTTTACTCTTTGGTATGATTTTGATGTGGGACGCATGCTGTGGTCGGCTCTCCTTTTGGTGGTATTGCAACGAGTTACCGTTGCTTGGAGCTTTGGTATCCTATTATTTAAGGGGCATTCCCTTCTCAAATATTCGATTTTTAATAAATTAATATCAGTATATTTAAGTAGTTAGGTACTTAACAATCCCCCATCTTAGGCTAGAATATATAAATCATGTACCCAAGTAATTGTTGTCCTAACTAGTTACCTCCTCGTCACAGTACAGGCAAGCAAGTGGGATCCTCCAATACTTCATGATTGACAGATGTTTATAAGGGGACATGATACTGGACTTTACACGATGTTGCCTCCTTATCTACACCCCAACCCAGATGTCTATTAATTTAGCCTTCAATAGCCAGTTAGATAGAATTGTGTCTATTTGGTGTAAGTAACATGATTTAACTTATTTGACAGGACTAAACTTAATTTCAGCATTTTGTCTTTTTCTTTCTTTGTCGAAAGGATAAAGACGGGGCACCTAAAATAAAGTTGGTCCTGTCAAATAAGTTAAGTTAAGAATAGACACCAATACCTACCATTCTGGGCATAGCATTAGTCCTCAACTTTATATTTATTTCAGAGTAATTGGTGCAGTATTGTTGAAATAACAGAGGCTCATGCAAAGCAATGTGAGGTATTATCGACTCTAAAGAAAGCCACCAAGCATTCTAGTCCTAAACTTTTTGATTACCTATTTTAGGTTTTAAGACAAAAGAGTTGTTCTAAAACTTTGTAAACTTTTTTGCTTTTTTAACTTAGATATAATTGTCGAGGTATTGCTGTAATTAGCAATTCTTCTTGTAGGAATACGTGATTTTATGCTGAGCTGCAGTATGCCTTTCCATGCATTTATGTCAGTCACGAGTCTGACAGTTGTTTTCTACCGTCCTCCTCAGCTGGTCGTTGTGACCGTTCAGCTATCTACACCTTGTAAATCCATTTACGTAATGTAGTTTTTATACAACTACCTACTTCGTGAGTTGTCATTTTCCCCACTCTCACCGCATCTGGAGAGAACACCAAGATAACTAGGAATAATAAATTCCTAAACTACAGTCATTAATTCCAGGTCTTCAAAGTGTGGCATAGTTGCATGTGGTTATAAAACAAACAGACAGGTGGTTGAAAAGTCAACCAGAATTGAGCTTCTCATTCTTATTTATAATGTAAGATTGTGTTTATACACCCTTCTACAATATTGAAAAATTGGTCCTATCACTTGGCCATACAAAAGTTTTTTTAATAATAATAATAATATGTTTATTCAGTAATACAAGCCAGTTTACAAAATTATCTTAAACAAACTATGAGTAAAATCTACTTCAGGCAAATCAAACCAATAAGTTGCCAAACTAAACTGCATGACAACGATCTGTATTTTAACAACCCGATATTTGTGGCAGGTTCTTAAGAGGTGTTGTTACGTGCTAACCTCCATATCACTGTCACCACATTGTGGGGTGTCTATGGAATGTTATTATAATATTTTAGGCGAAATGGTTATATTGTCTTTGGGCTGAGTCCATTAAAATTATCTAGATCTATGTTTAAGTCGAACTAAAAACCGGGAAATTGGAGTAAAATCTTAGCAACAAACCCCTAAACAAATATATAAATTTAACTATTTCTTACCAAAACTGTAGCCGATTGTGCTTTTATTGTATTTATGTATTTACACAGGTCAAACATCGAAAATGTTATCTAGATTAATAATAACCAAATATTATGTTTGAAAATGTCCACAGTCTTGCCAAAAGTGGTTTCTCCTGAAACAAGTTTTCAATTTTGCGCTAGCTATGAAGTCGGCAAGATTGCGTTGTCCTCACAAGTTTCATGGAGCGTGCACCTTATAGCGAAATGAAACAGCATGACATTTGGCCACACCCACAACTGAGTTGGTCGCGTCATGACGACCATCCTTAAGTTAAAAGTTTTTATTTTGTACTTTAGCAATTTCTTTAGAAAAAATGTTCTGTATAATCAGTAAATTATGCGAATGAATGAGAATGAGAATTCGAAAAAATAGACACTTATCATTATGTATTTATGTATGTATGTATGCAATGATATCATAAGAAAGTAATATCATTGTATGCATGTCATCCATCAGCCTAGTTCGTCCACTGTTGGACATAAGCCTTTCCAGGACTTTGCCACTCCCGACGGTCATCCTGGAAAAATTGCCCATATTCACACACGCTGGGCAGGTGGGTTGGTGAGCGCGGTGCCGGAACCCTCGCACCAGTAACGCCGCTGCCCGTCACCAGTCTGTTCCATATAAGGCCCGGCTATTAGGGATGGATATATCGCCATCCATCGGTCCCAGGCATGGTGGGCCTCCTGGGTTTTTGCCTGTGAGCTGTCCTCTTACTCTCCCCCGAATTACTTCGAGGGGGTCTCCAAGTAAGATGGTGGTACCTCCACAGTCGAGCCCGGCATCAGCTCTACCACCATGTCATTCATTATGTATGTCCACACATAATCTACCTCTTTCTGCACTGACGGATTTCCGAAAAAATTGTTAGTTCTAAAATCGGGTTTGGCTAGTAACATAGTAAATATAATAATTACTCATAGTTTTTATAATAATCTTTAAGGTATTTTGTAATAATTAATTTTATAATATATTTTGAACCATTATTGATCTGGAATAAAAATATTTGATTTACATGTTATATTTATTTTATTTATTTAAAGCAATAATTATGAAAATTTCAAGTTATCCAAAGTAGTAGGTAATAAAGGAATGAAAATTTACGTAGGAAAAACAAAGGTTATGGTACTAGCAGTGGCGCGCACAGAACTTTTTGCTGTAAAAGCAACCAATTGGTCAAGAAAAACAATAAAAAAATATGAAAAAATTTAAATACCACATTAAAAAAAAATATTGTATGAAGTTCTGTGCACGCCAGGTACTAGAGAGAGATGAAGTGGTGACTAGTCTCTGCCTACCTCTCTGAGAGACAGGCGTGAGTATTATGTATGTGTGTAGGTAAGATAAAGAATTCGCTATCATTCCTTGTTAGATGAACAAACAGTGAGTTCTTTGCAAACAATAAGTAGTAAATTATTTTCTTATCTCATGCATGACTTGCTGAGACAGACGCGATGTTGATAAAGACGGTCTTCACGTCTCTTATTTTAATCATTAGTAATTACTAATTAGTTTATAACTCGTTGTTTTTTTTAAAACATGTAAGTAATACTTATATTTTCAAGTCTTTTTAATTAAAAAACAGTAATGGCACAAAGACCTAGCAATATAAATGTAGTTTACAAAGTATCTATGTACATTATGTACAGCGTGAGTCTCGCTTAAGTGCACATATGAATTTGGGTAAATTAGACTCAATTTTATGGACAGGTTTTTTTTTTTGTAATAAACCTTTATATTTTGCTTTATTATTTGTATACGTACGCTCAGAGTGCCTTTGTTTAACCGGTCATTGAAAATGTTCTGTCTGGGATAGAAACGTGGTATTTTTATTATATGAAAGCCGATAAATACAGTTTTACTTAAAGTAATAAAAATTGGGGGTTAACTGGGCATTATTTTAAGAATTTTTGCTATTATTGAAAAAAAAACACTGAAAAAAAAAACATTTTCCGTAAATTCTTTCGTATTTTTAATTGATGCTGATTTTTTTAGGTTAATTGTAATCATAGACGAATAAAATTAAATCATCACTGCCCGTTGTTAAGAATCATTACCGTTTTTGTTTTAACTCAATAGGGCACTTGGTTCAAAAATTACAACCTTTCCTTTACAAAGGGTCCTCAATTGCTGATAGCATACCTTTAATCGAATTGTGCAAGTAGCCAGTATGTAGTAACCAGACGGTCACCCACCAACGCCACGATTGCGGACGAGCGAGTAATGTAAATTTATTTTACACCCCCCTACCCTCTGGATTTAAGGACTGATTACACAGTACGAGCTGCTGACGCGGCAGTAGACAGAAAAGCCGAGTTAAAAATGAGACGAGTTAGAAAAGTGTCAACTTTGAAAAAGAGACAAACTAAGAAAAAGCCGAGTTCAAAATGAGACCAGTTCGGAAAGTGTCAAGATTAAGAAAATTACGAAGTCGTCCGGAGCGTATTACAACAATGATATTTTTTTTAGAATTTATTTTTATTTTTTCTGTCGATAAAGTTGGGTCTAGTTTTACCCAAATTCATATGTGAACTTAAGCGAGACTCACACTGTATAAGTTTATAAAGATAATAAAGCCAATTCTGAAGGCTTTAATTTTAGTTTTAGTGCTGTCAAAGCTTAACATTTTCCAAAGAAATTTAGCTTCTAATCCTAACTCTTAAGGACTATTTTGTATCCAAGAAAATTTAGTTTTGACGGCACTAAAACTAAAATTAAAGCCTTCAGAATCGGCTTTATTGACTGTTATAGAGTAGTTTGTGGAAAAGAGTTGTTTCATAAAAATTATAATAAAATACAATAATGTGTTAAACTATGTGTGATGTATTTTTCAGAGCGCCTGCCACAATGAGTAAGCCCCAAGGATTCCAGTTCGCCATCGACCGCGGCGGCACCTTCACAGATGTGTACGCGCGGTGTCCAGACGGGAAGGTCAAGGTCATGAAATTGCTGTCCGTGGATCCGCAGAACTATGATGACGCACCGAGAGAGGCTATTAGGAGAATACTTCAACAGGTAATGCAGAACTTCACATAGACCGAAGGTTTTTTTTTTTTTTAGTTTATTTATTTATAGTTAAATTTACTTACATATTTAAGAATTTAAAGCCATCCGACTAAAACCACATCGTTCATGCGCGGTATGGCGAGATCGCAAACTTTATGCTAAACTAACTAAACTAATTCTAACTTATATTATGTTATATAACATCATTGAAGAAAATAAAGCTTTATGGCACTTTTTCGCTTTTTATTATTATTTAAGTTTTTTAGTCTATCTAATGTATGGGTAGGTATTTCATTTAGTATTATAGGAAGCATGTACTCCCATGTTCTCATACCATATATATTATTACAGTTAGGTAGTTTATAAGTAGGTAGGTAATTTTCATTTTCATTTTCAGGTAAGTTAGGTTTCGTAAGTTCTTAGGCCTAGTTTTCTTAATAAGTTTATCTTCATTATCATATTCTTCACAAATAATAGCCATTTTTATTTTACTATAGATATTAATAATTTTACAGAAGTCAAATAAGCCTTTTTCGTCGCCATTGTATTTGTTTTTAATATTGTTAGGCACAATGACTTTTAATAATCTAAGTTGTAGTCTATAGATGTTGTCGATATAGCTTTTATAAGTACGACCATAACTACTAATACCGTAGCTTAATATTGAGTCAGCAAGTGATTGTCAATGACTATGTCCTTAGATTCTAAGCCTTAGACCAAAATATATATTTTCATCTAGGTTACTTTTGCTATTATATATTTTTTTTTCTTTATGGTTTTATATTTCTGTAAATATTTTATGTAGATATTAAAGCCAATTCCGAAGGCTTTAATTTTAGCTTTAGTGCTGTCAAAACTAAATATTCTTCATTGCAAACTAGTCCTTAAGTGTTGGGATTAGAAGCTAAATTACTTTGGAAAATTTCAAGTTTTGACAGCACTAAAACTAGAATTAAAGCCTTCAGAATCGGCTTTATTATTAACTTTTTAATTGTACTGCAGTGAATTGGATTAGTCTGTAATGCTGTGCAATATTTTTGATAAATAAATTGTGGGAAACTATATCTCATCGAGTACCAGCATGACGCAGTTACTGTGAGAAGAAGGACAAAAAGTTACTCCTAAAAAAGCCGGCAGACCTTGGCGAAACTTGGCAGGTTGTTTAGAGTCATGAAAAAAATTGGTGCTTTTTTCATGTCAAAATATCTCATCTCGTTGGTATCAGCATTAAACTTTGTTCATACGATAACACTGGGTAAGTATAGCTAGAAAAACATTTGCTGCGGCGAGTCTGCAATGCAATTCGGCCTAGTCCATATTTGTGTCCGAAATACGTAAGATGAAACTAATATTCGTCGATGAAACATACTTGCATTTTAGTGTCCATAATTTTCGTCAAATAGTGGAATTCGGCTTTTTCTAATTTGCTTTGGCATAAAGGAATTCTGTTAAAAGTATGGAGGGTTGCCTCGCTTCGCGCCGCTTCGCTCGGCTCCCAATATTTACTTACATGTAAACCTAACACGCTCCGCTCGTAGTTGCCCCTAATTTTCACTTTTTGATGAGACTTTCGATTTAGGCTTTTTAAAAAAAAAAAATAAAAAAAAAAATTGGCGCGTTTTCAAAAAAAAAAAACTTATAGCTAACTTATTAGAAAAAGTTTACTTAAGTAGGGAGTAATCTATAGATAAAAATAACAACACGACAAAAGGATGTAGCTCAGCTAAGTGCCATCCAAAACATGCTTTGGTTGGCGCTGGTTTTCAGCTACCTCCGTTACAATTGCATGATAAGGTATTTACGAGTCGCTAACAATTTTATTTACTAAATTGAAAAATCAATAACAATTGGCAGAAATGGCTTAAAATTAAATTAAAGAAAATAAAAACAAAAACCAAAAATGCGTAACAAGACAAAAACAATAAAAAAAGGTAATTAATGTATATATATACAAGGTGACTTTTTGATCATCGTCCAAATTCATACTAGAGGCTTGATAAGTGATCAGTATCTTGGATCAGTAACAATTTTTGTGAAATTCGTAAATTGAAATTTCGGCTTCCCATATAAATTCAGTTCCAGTCCCGAGTGAATCACTATGGGGAGTCGAAATTTCATTTTACGAATTTCACCAAAATTGTTATTGATCCATGATACTGATCACTTAGCAAGCCACCAGTATGAATTTGGACGATGGTCAAAAAGTCACCTTGTATATAGAAAATGACGAAGTCTTTTACAAACAAAACAGCGAGCGTTCAGAAACTGACGACACAGTTTGTAAACGACAGTTTTACTATTTGGCTGCTACATACCGCGTTTGATTGGTCTATTTTGTGATTGGAGTTAGAGTAGTTTTTAAATCATTTTCAAAATATCTTCTATCTATCCTCTCATCTTCTATTTCATACCTACCCTTGTCCTAAAATTAATCTTGCCTTTCACAGATTGTGCTTCGAAGGAAAAAAGTACAAGCCATTAAATTCTGCAAAATGAAACATGGCATGAATGAAAGGTTCTTGTCTATCAGTATTCAGTAGATATATCATATATCACTTCTTTAAATGTTCTTAGAGTTTCTAATTGATACTTTTCCATCTTGTAATGCACTCTAAAAATATTTAGAGTTTCCAAAGCGAATCATTACACCATTCTTTCACTAGTCACGTTATTATATTAGTTATATTGAATACAACATAGTACTGGATAATTAAATTATTTTAATCTGTAATACGATACTCAATTAATTTTTATTAATAATAAAGTAGTAGATAAGTCGTGTGCATTCAATATTTTTGCGAAATTTTGAATGAAATGTTTTAATAATAATAGGCATGATGACTAAAAAATTCTAATTAGTCCGTCAGTTAGATTATCAGAAAATATTGAACACGTATTTTTCTTTTGTCAATTAAACAAAAAATTATAAAGATATAGCACGCTAAAGTTCCGCGTGACGTCACGCCTAAGTACACTTTTTACTTAGGCGTGACGTCACCAGCCCCCACTCCCAAACTTTGACGCGCTTTATCTCTGTAATTTTTTGTTTGATTGACAAAAGAAAAAATGCGTAGCCAATATTTTTTGATAATCTAAATGATGCATGATGGACTAAATAGAATAATATTTTGTTTACCAGCTGTCATCTCCCCTATTGTACTGAAGCCAAAACTAAAAAATGGGAATTTTTGTCGGTCTGTCTGTATGTTCCGTTTTAACTAGATTGTCAACATAGCGACCCTAGTCAACATATAGGCTTTAAGGGATGTTAATAAAATAACCGTCAAGCCGCTTCCACGTGAGAGAAGCCGTGGGCAAAAAATATTACATTAAACAAACAGACAGCTCTGAGCCAATGTTCAAATCACTCAAAATTCTCACCATGCCTTCTCTTTACATATACGAAGTCGCGATTTTTGTAAAAACGAATCCTGAATTGTTTGTTAAAGTCTCCGATTCGTACCACTCAGAGGTTAGGATACAATACAGGCACCAGTTACGCTTGAGAAGTTCGAAAACTGCTCTAATGAATAAGAGTATATTTTGTATGGCGCCAAAAATATTTAACAAGATTCCTAATTTTATTAAAGATTTAAATTTGATACAATTTAAGAATATATTATATAAATTACTTATAAAAAAATGCTACTATAAGATCGAAATGTTTTTAAATGATAATACAATTTAATATTTTTAATAATTAATTTAATTTAACTTTGTATTAATTCAAATTTTGCATGAGCATGTGTCATCAATACTTATTTAAAATATTTGTACACCTTGACGGTAGAACATAGCGTTCATAACATAACCCATAATGTATCACCACCTAAGTATAATTTTATATTTAGTTTAAAATACCTATGTTCACAAATAAAGCATTCTGATTTCTGATTTCTGAAGGTAAAAAGTTGTTTATATTCAATTCACGTGTCTATTTCACAGGAGACAGGCAACGCGTTAGACAAGGACGGCAAAGTTAACTCGTCCCTCATAGAATGGATCCGTATGGGCACTACTGTCGCTACCAACGCGCTGTTGGAAAGGAAGGGAGAGAAGATGGCGCTCGTCATCAACAAGGGATTCAAAGATCTGCTGTACATCGGGAACCAGGCCAGGCCGAATATCTTTCAGTTGGTGAGTCTTCATCAGGCAATTATTTCATATTTCAATTTATTCAATTAGCAGCAGCAGCAGAAATCGGTTTAGTATCTTCCACCGTTCTCTGTCCAGAGCCAAGTCCTTAGTAACGTCATCAGGAATCATCCATCCATCCATCAGCCTAGTTCGTCCACTGCTGGACATAAGCCTTTCCAGGACTTTGCTACTCCCGGCGGTCATCCTGGAAGAATTGCCCATACTCACACACGCTGGGCAGGCGGGTTGGTGAGCGTGGTGCCGGAACCCTCGCACCAGTGACGCCGCTGCCTGTCACCAGTCTGTTCCATATAAGGCCCGGCTATTAGGAATGGATATACCGCCATCCATCGTCCCAGGCATGGTGGGCTGGGTTTTTGCCTGTAAGCTGTCCTCTTACTTTCCCCCGAATTACTTCGAGGGGGTCTCCAAATTCGAGCGTGGCATCAGCTCTACCACCTGGAAGGAATTATCAGGAATTATTTCATGTTATTTCAATGGGGATCCACACTGCCATTTTATCCCTGTATAGATGGCGCATCGTCGATCCGGCCATGAAAGTCTCACATTTCAGTACATTGTTATGATTTTTGCGTAGGCTTTTTTGGGATTTTTGATTAATTTCTTGGAATTAATATAAATGGCATAGATTTAGTATAATACTATCGTATTACTCTATACTACATATATGATAAATGGTTCCCTCCATCTTTCCCAGGATATAAAGCGTCCAAGCGTGCTCTATTCTTCCGTGGTGGGGGTGGACTGTCGCGTCATACCGGCTCTTGAACACCAGTGTCAGATGAGCGTGGACCCTCGCTGGCGGAGCGTCACTGGCACTACAGGAGAGACGGTATATCTATCTACATATAGACATGGAGCGTCCAGCGTGCTCTACTCGTGAGTCGTGGAGGTGGACTGTCGCGTCATACCGGTTCTAGAGCACCAGTGTCAGATGAGAGTGGACCCTCGCTGGCGGAGCGTCACTGGCACTACAGGAGAGACGGTATATCTATCTACATATAGACATGGAGCGTCCAGCGTGCTCTACTCGTGAGTCGTGGAGGTGGACTGTCGCGTCATACCGGCTCTAGAGCATAGACTAAGTATTACTACATATAGACTAGCAGTTCCCATACATCAGTTTGTAGCCCCAAAAAAGGTGTAAAATTCTAACGAAATCTAGATGGCATTTGCTAAATCCTCTAACGAACACGATGCTAAAAAAGACCGATTGGTGACGCTAGTGGCATAGCGATGTCACGTAACATAAAAATAATTCCTACTTCTATAATAGATGGCGCTGAAATATTCACTGTTAGTGTTGTCAACTTTGCGCCATCTAGTTCTTCTAAGCAAAACTGTTATCGCCACAAGTTTACTTGGTAACCATGAGAGTTTACTTGCAGCCAATTAAACAAATTATGCTTATTTGCAACACTTGGCGACAACTAGTGTAGTAAGGGCGCGTAAAAAATTTGCTACGCCTTGATGTATGGGAGTTGTCGGTCTATACGTAGTAATACTTAGTCTATGTCTGTACGGGCAACCTTCCGTACATTCTGCTACGTTGCGACCTAGTTATGTCCAGCGTGTACGTGATGTTATTACTTTACTTTATACATTTTATTTATCTATCAATTGAGTACCTACTTAGCTACCGTAGAGATCACAGCTAGAGAAAACTACTTTTCTCTTTATTAAACCATCTTCAAATTACAAGTCTGTTTCCACTTTCTACACCACTCCACTTCATCTAACGACAACAACAATCGTACGGCCAGAACTGATCACTCTGACCATACATCAATTTGGTCCTTCGAGCACCAGGACTTCTTCGGGACTCTTCGGGGAAATACGTCGAGGTACGAAAGAAGACTGGAACTAGCAGGCTGTGGAATCTGTGATCTACTACGTTGTAGGGCTCCATCCGTCGGCGGAAAAAATTAACTGTGTAACTAAAAGAGGTACGGTACCTACCTAAAGTGACTCTGTAACTGTGATTATAAACTGAGAAGAACTGTGAATTAGACTGTGGGTTAATTAACTGTGGGTTAGAGGAACTGTGTCAGTGAAAAACTTTACGAAGTAACTTGAACTGTGAGATTGAACTTTAACAGAATTTGACGTCAAAAATCTTACTGGGGAGTGAACTTTAGCTACGTGTTCGAACACATCTACTTAACTAACTAATCAGAGTCATTAACTAACTGTGAGGAAAGATGGAAGATTTACGTATTCAGGGAGAAGTGTATGAGAATATTAAGAGACTGTGCGAGAACTTTGGGAAGGACGGGAAGGCGAGAAAAACTGTGGACTATTTAACAACGCGGATTGTGTCCCTGGAAAACCAATGGGAAGATTTTGAGGTCAGGCACGTGGAACTTCTACAAAAAACTGACCCGGCTCATGAATATTTTACGAAACAGGTGTTTGAGCAGACTAGAAATATGTACCAGAAAACAAGGAAAGCTATTCTGACTTTACTTAAATCAACTTCGAAGGCTGTAAAAACTATGGAGGAGGAAACAAGTGTTGAAAATCCGACAACACACAAGACAACTGAGATACTGAGGCAACAAAGATCTAATTTTAAGGCTTTCGAGAGAACTATGACGAAAATAAATATGGAGAACACTGTGGAGAGATGGGAAATGGAGGATTATCTGAAAACTTTGAAGGTGAAATGGGAAATTATTGACAAGCGACACTGGGAGTTGGATAGTTTGCTCCAGGAAGAAGATCATGATGATGAGTACGAGAAAAACTATACAAGGCTAGAAAAACACTATGACGAATTACGAAGACAGCTGAACAGCAAAATCTGGGCGAACGTTCACTACCATGAATCAACGCCGCGTATGGAGATTCCCGAATTCTCGGGTAACTATAATCAATGGGTATCATTTAAGGATCTATTCACGGAAACTATTCATAACAACCCATTGATACCAAAAACTCAGAAGATGAAACACCTGAAAACTAAACTAAAAGGGGAAGCATTACAACAAGTACAGCACTTGACTATTAGCGCTGAAAACTACGATTCCTGTTGGGAAATATTAAATCATCGCTTCAACAACAAACGTATGATGTTTAATTCTTACATGAATACGATGCTGAATCTTCCAGTAATTCAGCAAGCGACTGCTTACGTCATAAAAAATATGCATGACGTCATAATCGAGTGTTTAAACGGTCTCAACAACATAGGAATTGACATAGCTACTTGGGATCCAATAATCGTGCATTTGATGTTGCAAAAGCTCGACTCTGTAACATATAACGAGTATAACAAGGAGCTGGAAGACCCGCGAGAACTACCAAACTTCGATGACTTCAGCAATTTTCTGGAAAGCAAGTTCATGGCACTGGAAGCTGCGAGGAGTCACCAGAAAACGGAATTAAGTAATCCGAAGCCGTCAACATCTAGAGGCAACAATTATAAAAACAAGGCATGGCAGCAGGGATTTTCTAAAACTTTTCATGCTACCGCCAAAAACTGCCCCCTTTGTCAGAAAGATCATGTGTTGATGCATTGCCGCCAATTTGTTGACATGGATTCAGGAAAACGGAACGAAACGGTTGCAAAACTTCGCGTTTGCAAAAACTGCTTATACAGCCATGGAAACAGCGAATGTCGGTCAACAAACAACTGCAAACTATGTCATCAGCTGCATCACACGTTACTTCATCCATACGGAAATAGTAACGATTCTGTAAGATGCCATAATCAACAAGCGGGTCAACGGAAGTATAATTACCCCAAGTCTAGTCACGTGTCGGGTGAGACACAAGAAGTTTTGTTGGCTACGGTAATACTGAGAGTGAAAACTGTAGATGGAACTTATGTGAACTTACGCGGTTTGCTCGACCAAGGAAGTCAGATAAGCTTGGTCAGCCAAAATGCCGCGCAACTACTGAGGCTGCCGAGACGAAAACTAAATGCAACGGTAACAGGAGTGGGAGTGACTTCCACCGACTGTAAGGGTTTGCTTCAGATTGAGTGTAAATCCATTTACTCAGATTACACTTTAACAATTGAGGCGTTAATAATGCCGAAGCTAATAAACAAGTTGCCGAACCAAACCTTTGATACTGGAAATTGGCCTCATCTCCATAAGTTGAAGCTCGCCGATCCAGAGTTCAATATATCACGATCTGTCGACATACTCCTGGGGGCGGACGTGTATTCTGACATTATCCTGGAAGGTGTAATTAAGAGGTCTTCACACTATCCAATCGCTCAGCAAACTCAACTAGGATGGGTGTTATGTGGAAATGTTAAAACACTCAACTGTCACATAACCTTAACAGGAACTGATAACTTAGTGAAGTTTTGGGAAAATGAAGATATTTTGGAAACTGAGGAGACGTCTGAGGAGGAAAGATGTGAATATTTTTATAAACAAACTACTGAGAGACGGCACGACGGGAGATATGTAGTCCAAATGCCTTTATATGAAGACTTTAAAGAGAAACTTGGAAACTCCAAATCCAAGTGTATCTCACAATTTCTTCAATTAGAGAGACGACTACAAAGACAGCCGAAGCTAGAAAAGATGTATAAGGAGTTCATTAATGAATACATGGAACTGGAACACATGAAACCTTCTACTGCAACTACTGACGAAAGATTGGAATGTTTTTTACCTCATCATGGAGTCCTGAGGGAATCATCTATGACGACCAAGCTGAGAGTGGTGTTCAATGGATCGATGAAATTTAGCGGTCCCAAGTCACAAGACAGCTTAAATTCGCTTATGGAAAAGGGTCCTAACATGCAAAAGGATATCCAGTCGCTAATTATCAAATGGCGAAGCTATCGATACGTTTTTACTGCCGACATCGAAAAAATGTATCGACAAATCCTGATACATGAAAAACAGCAAGGATTGCAAAAAATCATCTGGCGCGACAGCCCTTACGAAAACTTGAAGGAGATGCAACTCTGTACTATCACGTACGGAACCAAGAGTGCTCCATATTTAGCTATGAGAACCCTAAAACAGCTAGCAATAGACGACGGACATAAGTTCCCGCTGGCCGCTGACATCCTTCAAAACGAATTTTATATGGATGATTTAGTCAGCGGGACGAATTCGCTAAGTTCAGCAAAAATACTACAACAACAATTGATTCATTTACTAAGAGGCGGTGGCTTTAATTTACGAAAATGGTCTAGTAACGAAGCCGAACTACTGACTCATTTATCAGCGGATCAAGTTTCATCAACAACATTTGATTTCAAGCGACAAGATTCGATGAGAACGCTTGGATTAATCTGGAATCCGAAGACTGATAATTTCATGTTTAACTGGGATATGGGAGATAACTATGAGAAACGGATTACTAAGAGAATGTTATTATCAGAAATCTCCAAAATGTATGATCCACTTGGCTGGCTATCCCCTATAACGGTAGCTGCCAAGATTTTATTTCAACAAGTTTGGCTAAACAAAACTGAGTGGGACGAAGATTTATCTGAGAGTATATGTACGGAGTGGAGAAAACTAAGAAGCGAACTCTTCAGTATTAAAAAACTGAAATTAGAACGATGGATAGAAAGCTCAGACAGCAACATGCAATTACATGGATTCAGCGACTCGAGCGAAAAAGCGTTTTCGGCGGTCGTATTTAGCCGAAGTATAGATAAGGATGGCAGAGCAAAAATCACCCTTATTGCTGCTAAAACAAGAGTGGTATCGCTGAAACAAAAAACTAGCTTACCGAAAAAGGAACTCTGTGGCACTTTGTTACTGGCGAAGTTAATAGAAAAAATTATTAACTCCTTACAAGGAAAAACTATGAAGATCTTTGGGTGGTGTGATTCCAAGGTAGTCCTGGCCTGGATTCAAGGAGAACAGTCAAGGTGGGAAAAATACATTTCTACTCGGGTAGCCAAGATAACGAAGATAATCCCTGGTAAACAGTGGGCTTACGTCAAGTCAGAAGAAAACCCCGCGGACTGCGCATCGCGAGGACTTTCACCGATAAAACTGGCTACCTTTGACCTATGGTGGCAAGGACCTGCTTGGCTTAAAAACTTTGAGGAAACTAAGGTAAAGATTTGTCTTTATGCAACAGATAACGGAACTGTGAGTCAAGATGAAAGATCTGAAGATATGAAACTGTCATGCGCGTTGCTGAAAAATACAGATCATTTTATTCAAAACTTATTGAATAAATGCAGTTCATTTACTCGATTAACTAGAATAATGACCTGGATTTTGCGTTTCTACAAGGCTACTCGTCGAATCAAAACAAATACAAAATACCTAGCAACACTGGAAATCGACGAATCAACAACATTCTTAATAAAATATGTGCAACAATCAGCATTCGCCGATGAAATAATGCAACTTAGACGAAATGGATTGGTGTCAAAAAGCAGCTGTTTATATAAATTAAATCCATTTTTAGACGACAGAGACGTACTAAGGGTGGGGGGACGTCTCAAGAACTCTGCCTTGCCCTACAACATGAAGAACCCGATAACCCTACCAAACACTGGGCGGCTAACACGTCTAGTTATTGAACATGCACACTTACAAACCTTACACGGAGGAGCGCGACTCACATTAATGCTGATTCGCCAGAAGTATTGGATTGTAGGTGGGAATAAAGCAGTAAAATCACTATTACGGAAATGTGTGCGATGCCACCGCTTCAGTACCAAGGAAAATCATCAAATTATGGGGGACTTGCCTGCGCACCGAGTCACTCCCTGTAAGCCATTTACTCACACCGGCGTTGATTATACGGGGCATGTTGATATCAAGCTCAACAAAGGAAGAGGAGTCCGTACCTGCAAAGGCTATATTGCCGTCTTTGTGTGTTTGGCAACTAAGGCAGTCCACTTGGAGCTAGTTTCAGACCTCAGCACTGAAACATTTATCGCTGCACTGAAAAGGATGTGCTCCAGAAGATCCACTCCACGCCATATGTATTCGGATCAAGGAACAAACTTTATTGGAGCGGCTAAAGTACTGAAGAGAGAGTTCGTAGACTTCAAACAACTGATGAACAACGAATTTTTTGATGAGCTCAGCAAACTGGAGATAGAATGGCACTTCAGCGTCCCTTCTTGGCCCAGTGGAGGGGGAGGGACGTGGGAGGCCGCGGTAAAGTCTATGAAGCATCACTTGCGACGAGTGCTTGGGGAACAAAAACTCACGTACGAAGAATTTCTTACGTTGTTAAATCAGATAGAAGCATGTTTAAACTCGCGGCCACTTTGTCAATTGACTGAGGATCCAGATGAACTAGGAAGTAGTCTGACTCCTGGACACTTTCTCACGGGGAGTCCTACATTAGCAGTTCCTCAAGGCAACTACTTAGAAGATGGAAGCATAGACTTAAGAAGAAGATGGCAGCTAACTGAGAGAATGATGCAACAGTTTTGGAAACTCTGGTCACATGATTATCTACACCAGCTGCAAATTCGGAGCAAATGGCAGCAACCCACCAAAAATATTGAGAAAGGTGATGTGGTTTTGATACGGGAAAATAGTATAATGCCACAAGGAAAATGGCCTATGGGTCGCGTGGTGGAGCTACATCCGGGCAAAGATGGTTACGTCCGGGTAGTAACTTTAAGAACTAAGAATGGAATAATGAAGCGACCTATAGTCAAACTATCTCCACTGCCAAAAGAAGAAGAACAACCATCAACATCAACTTTAATATCAAGAGAGGGGCAAGACACCAAAAACAAGAAAACTGAGAAGACTATGAAGAAGGAAACTAAGAAGAGTACGAAGCAGAAAACTGAGAGAGAAACTGAGCGGAAAACTGAGAGAAAGAAGCCGGGAAAGAGATCTCTTTTCCTGACTTTGCTAACTTTGATGCTGTGGATATTTACTGCAATTCTTGGGTCCAACGCTAATCAAACATCAGATGTATATATTACATCGTTGGGGAAGGAGCAACCGATTTATTATGATAAAATCGGTAACATGCAACTTGTCCACGATGAATGGGTCCTTTTAGTTTATTACAATCTGACATCATACTGGCAAGGCATACAAACTATGGAGAAAAACTTGGAGCATGTCAGAAGTATATGCAAAACTATGGAGAAGACGCTGTGTCAGGCTACTACCAATCAACTTGATCACGAGATGGATCAGATCAAAAACTACAATGTTATGCTTCTTACACCTCAAAAACACTTAACTAAGAGAAGAAGACGTGGATTGATCAATGGTGTGGGATCCTTGGCACGAAGTCTGTTTGGAATTTTGGATCAAAACTTTGCTGACAAGTATGAAAATGATATTAAAGCTATCCAGTCGAACGAAAACTATTTACTTGGTCTCTTGAAAAATCAAACGTCCATCGTCGAAATTGAAAATAATGCTATGAAGAAGAACGAAATACGAATGAGACAACAATTTGAAGCTATCCAGTCGGTCATACAGCAAACAAACTCATCATTTGGAAAAATGGAGCAACAGCTCGAAATTATGACAACTGCGAATTATTTTAACTCAGTGTCTTTAACTGCAAGTCTTCTTTTAACGAACTTGAAAACGACGCAAGAAACGCTTTTCAGCACTCTATCCGGCATCTATCAAGGACACGTCGATGCACACCTCTTTACTCCAGACTATATGATGAGACAATTAAAAAATATAGCTGGACGGCTACCAAAGAGATTGTTTTTACCCATTGAAAATGTGCAAAACGACATAAGAGATGTATATAAATTGCTGTACGTGAAAGCTAGAATCACGGAAAATAATTTTTTATTTGAAATGCACATTCCACTAACGAGTGATGAATATTTTACCATCTACAGAGTTATTCCACTTCCGATATACTATGAGAAGGAGACAAGAAAAATTGTACGGTCGTCAGAATTCATGGCCGTCAACTTTAGAAAAAATACTTACTTAAATATGGAAGCGCAAGAAATAGCAAACTGTATTCAAAAAAGCAGTAACAATTTTGTATGCACTGATAGCCGACCCATTCATAATTTATTCGTTCATACTGAAGATTCGCCGTGCGAAGCAAAATTAATAAGTCATAGGCCGGCCTTAACTTGTAACATGATAACTGAGAGGTGCGAGGAACAGTGGGTACAACTACACACAGCGAACTCCTGGCTTAGCACATGCTGCGATAGATGCGTCATCAGAATAATATGTGAAGATCGGATTACATCGGTGACGACGAACGGTTCCAGCATTGTTACCCTAGGTCAGGGTTGTATACTTCAAGGAAGAGATTCGACAATATACGCCCACAACCTCTTCCAGAACAGGCTGCTTATGAAAAGCGAGATTGACGTGCCATCTCTGAAAACGTCAATAAACGACATCGCAGATGTGACTCTACATGGCATCCATTACAAAGAGTCCGCCAACTTAGATAGCCAACTTAAAGACGTAGACGAGAAATTACGGCTACAACGACAACGAGAGAATTTACCAAACGAGCTCTCTACACACGATGTACATTTATATTTCGTGTCGTACTCGCTCTGGGGAGCAGCGGCAATCGGAGTACTCGCATGGATCATCACAAGGCGGTACAGACGGTCACAACGACTAACTGGGCCGGAGCCCCGATCGGCGGCGGCGGCGGTGGAGACTACTGCGACGGCAGGGGCGCGGGCGGCGGAGACGAGCCACGGGACGGCGAGGAGGTCTGATGACTTTGAACTACAACCCATGCGACAATGGCCGCCCCCTCCTCTAGTGAAAGAAGCTCTAGTGAAAGAAAACTTAGTGTAATGTGAAAGGACTGTAAACTTTACGAACTCTAAGTGAAAGTGATGGACTTTTATAACGTACATATGAACTTTAATCAAGTGAATTAATTAAATTTTGGGTATTGATTTTAACTTACATTTTTTGTACTTCTCTACACTAATGACTTTATAACTTTGATTTTTTGTAATGTGTCTTTTAAATTTCTAGTTGTGATCTCAACTTATCTTAAACTAAATCTTAACTTAGCGTCTCTCTTCTTCCCGGTTTGGGAGCATGTACGGGCAACCTTCCGTACATTCTGCTACGTTGCGACCTAGTTATGTCCAGCGTGTACGTGATGTTATTACTTTACTTTATACATTTTATTTATCTATCAATTGAGTACCTACTTAGCTACCGTAGAGATCACAGCTAGAGAAAACTACTTTTCTCTTTATTAAACCATCTTCAAATTACAAGTCTGTTTCCACTTTCTACACCACTCCACTTCATCTAACGACAACAACAATCGTACGGCCAGAACTGATCACTCTGACCATACAATGTCTACAGCTTCAGTGTCAGATGAGCGTAGAACCTCGCTGGCGGAGCGTTAATCACGGTCACTTTTCACGCAGCTGTTTGCGCGACCAAGTCACGGTCACTTTTCATGCAGCTGTTTGCGCGACCAAATCACGGTCACTTTTCACGCAGCTGTTTGCGCGACCAAGTCACGGTCACTTTTCACGCAGCTGTTTGCGCGACCAAGTCACGGTCACTTTTCACGCAGCTCTTTGCGCGACCAAGTCACGGTCACTTTTCACGCAGCTGTTTGCGCGACCAAGTCACGGTCACTTTTCACGCAGCTGTTTGCGCGACCAAATCACGGTCACTTTTCACGCAGGTGTTTGCGCGACCAAATCACGGTCACTTTTCACGCAGCTGTTTGCGCGACCAAATCACGGTTACTTTTCACGCAGCTGTTTGCGCGACCAAATCACGGTCACTTTTGACGCAGCTGTTTGCACGACCAAGTCACGGTCACTTTTCACGCAGCTGTTTGCGCGACCAAATCACGGTCACTTTTCACGCAGGTGTTTGCGCGACCAAGTCACGGTCACTTTTCATGCAGCTGTTTGCGCGACCAAATCACGGTCACTTTTCACGCAGCTGTTTGCGCGACCAAGTCACGGTCACTTTTCACGCAGCTGTTTGCGCGACCAAGTCACGGTCACTTTTCACGCAGCTGTTTGCGCGACCAAGTCACGGTCACTTTTCACGCAGCTGTTTGCGCGACCAAGTCACGGTCACTTTTCACGCAGCTGTTTGCGCGACCAAATCACGGTCACTTTTCACGCAGGTGTTTGCGCGACCAAATCACGGTCACTTTTCACGCAGCTGTTTGCGCGACCAAATCACGGTTACTTTTCACGCAGCTGTTTGCGCGACCAAATCACGGTCACTTTTGACGCAGCTGTTTGCACGACCAAGTCACGGTCACTTTTCACGCAGCTGTTTGCGCGACCAAATCACGGTCACTTTTCACGCAGGTGTTTGCGCGACCAAATCACGGTCACTTTTCACGCAGCTGTTTGCGCGACCAAATCACGGTTACTTTTCACGCAGCTGTTTGCGCGACCAAATCACGGTCACTTTTGACGCAGCTGTTTGCACGACCAAGTCACGGTCACTTTTCACGCAGCTGTTTGCGCGACCAAATCACGTTCACTTTTCACGCAGGTGTTTGCGCGACCAAGTCACGGTCACTTTTCACGCAGCTGTTTGCGCGACCAAGTCACGGTCACTTTTCACGCAGCTGTTTGCGCGACCAAGTGACGGTCACTTTTGACGCAGCTGTTTGCGCGACCAAGTCACGGTCACTTTTGACGCAGCTGTTTGCGCGACCAAGTCACGGTCACTTTTGACGCAGCTGTTTGCGCGACCAAGTCACGGTCACTTTTCACGCAGCTATTTGCGCGACCAAGTCACGGTCACTTTTGACGCAGCTGTTTGCACGACCAAGTCACGGTCACTTTTCACGCAGCTGTTTGCGCGACCAAGTCACGGTCACTTTTGACGCAGCTGTTTGCGCGACCAAGCCACGGTCACTTTTCACGCAGCTGTTTGCGCGACCAAGTCACGGTCACTTTTTGCATCCTGAATATTCCGTACCCTCTCAGAGAATATTTTCTTACTAAAAGTGGTAAATAAATTACATTACATTAGTGAATATAAGAGATTAATTTCCGTAGCAAATGGATCTGATATTTTTTTTCTCAGAGAATTTTGAGGTATTTTGCTATAAATCATATTACCTTAAGGTGGATGCTCCAAGGCAGTTTTTATAAAAACTTGTGAGAACCAATAACAACGACAGAAGTATTATTATTTAATTCTGTTACCTTTTTCCACACGTTCCATCAACTTTACACCCGCGAATATTCAGTTTTTCTTAAAAACAAAATGTTTTAACAGTCTAATTTTGCAATTTAAAACTTTCGTACATTGGATTACAAAAGTTTTAACTAACAAAATTAGATTCTAAAAAAGTTAGTTTTTAAGAAAAACTGATTATTCGCGGGTGTAAAGTTGATGGAACGTGTGGAAAAAGGTAACAGAATTAAATAATAATACTTCTGTCGTCGTTATTGGTTCCCACAAGTTTGTATGAAGATTGCCTTGGACCATCCACCTTAATGAAATAATTTGTTGCAAGATGCTGGTGACCAAGGAACTAGACGATGAGGAAGTGAGAAGGGACCTCTCGGAGCTGAAGAAGAGCGGGATAGAGAGTATAGCCGTGGTGCTCGCTCACAGCTACACTTACCACGATCATGAGTTGAGGATTGGCCAGATTGCGCAGGAATTGGGTATGTGATTGCTATTTACTTATGGTTTGGATTTTTTAAATATGGGTACATCCTTCCAGTGATGACGTACGGCGCTGAGACGTGGTCTCTTACAAAAGGCTTGATCCGCCGATTTAAGGGCGTTTAACGAGCTATGGAGCGGGCTATGCTTGGGATATATCTGATGGATAAAATCCGAAACGAAGATATCCGTCAGAGATCGAAGGCGACCGACATAGCCTGCCGAATCAGTAAGTTGAAGTGGTAGTGGACTGGCTATATTTGTCGCCGACATTGTTCTTGTTCGCCGATCGAAGGTGACCGACGTGATATCCGTTGGGGCCGTAAGGCATTGGAATCGATACCACGTACAGCAAAGCGCAGCGTAGGCGGCCCTCGTGCCCGCTGTACTGACGATCTGAAGGACATTGCGGGGGGCGGCTGGATGAGGATGACTGAGGACCGCCAAGAGTGGCGTAATATTGGGGAGGCCTATGTCCAGCAGTGGACGAATACGGGCTGATGGATGGATGGATGGGTACATAAAATACCATATGCAATCCGCTTAAAAAACGCGATTTCAAATTACGTTTTTCGGCTTATTATATTTATTTTCAACTTACCTACCTCAATTTTATTTTCTGTCAACGTCTGTTTACGTCGCTCAGAACCTGTACCTGAAATCTATAAATGTATTCTTCAATTCTTAACATCTTCCCTTGAAATCAGTGTTTAGTTTCATCAGAAACTGTCCGTTTCCAGGTTTCAAACAGATCTCCCTCTCCCACGACGTAATGTCTATGGTTCGTATGGTCGCACGGGGGTTCACCGCCTGCGCCGACGCATACCTGACGCCTCACATCAAAAGCTACGTTAAAGGGTTCTCGGGAGGTTTCTCTGAGGGACTGAAGGGGTCCAATGTGTTGCTGATGCAGTCCGACGGAGGGTTGACGCCTATGAACTTGTGAGTTTTTATGCCATCCTGGTACTTTTTGTGAAACTTCATGGATCTCGAAGAATCTTCAAGAATGATAATGAATCATTAAGATGTAACTTTCGTGTTTTTACACCACTTGATAGACGGTTTTATAACCGACTAGTTTTTTCCCGCGGCTTCGCCCACTTACTTATCGTTTGTCAAAAGCTACATAACCGCGTATCTGGGTTTTGATCATTTTTAAGTGAATGTACAGTGCGCGCCAATCTTTTAGTCGCCTCTGAATGTGTTACAAGTGCAAGCTTGCGCAGGTACAGTCAAGGCAACAATAATATCAACGGTTGATTATTAAATGTTTACTATAAGTGGAAAGGTGTACTTGTTGTACCTACCTATTTATTTATTTATTATTTTAGTGCAATCTTATTTTATTTTTTGTTTAATTAAAACATTAAGTATATAAAAATTCTTTTCGAAATATATTTCGGCCCACTTTGTTACCCTCATTCATGTCATAAGGTTGTATATATATTTTTTATTCATACTCAAATGTCATTCATTTAAAATCATTAGTTATAAGGTTGTATATATTTTATGTCATTTACCGTTTTTAATTCGACTGACGCCGGCCCCAAAGTGGGCCGAAATATATTTCGAAAATAATTTTTATATACTTAATGTTTTAATTAAACAAAAAATAAAATTAAATAAGTGCTCTATGTAGCAATATATATATATTTATTTCATTTAGTGCAATCTTAACTACATAAATAAAACGCATTAATATAAACACCATTTTCCTACATTGTCGCCTTAAAAGACAAAGACAAAGACAAAAATATTTATTTCTCAAAGCACAATATTCACACCGATTTACAAAAATACCCACTTTAGAAACACAAAAAGAGTAAGTTTAGTGTACAGTATTGCGACAGACTATTGAATTATTACTTAAGAAAATATTGTAACATTTGAGCGAGAGGTACATGATAATTGATATAACAGCAGACCCCGCACTAAGTCTAACTTGTCTACGCGGAGTCTAGACACTAGTTACTAGAGAGGTTTGCAACTGGGCTTAGATACATGTTGTACAAATTAATAATTCCGAAAAACATAAAACAACTAGAAAATATCTACAAGGCTCCAAATTATAAACAAATGTATATTTAAAATATTATGGATACCTAATAAATATTATAATTTTGTATATAAAATTTATATTATATATAAAGTGGCAAAATATATAATTATTATAAATTAATTATATTATAATACTTTAAATATATTATAAATAAGGAGAGGGATGTTGGCTACCCACTAATTTATTTATTTCGGGATCACTAAAATGGCTTCGGTGGAATCATAATTTAAAGTCAACAACCATTTGGTCAATTCAGTTTTTGCCTCCTGCACTGTACATTTTTTGAGATTACACGACTTGCATGCCTGTTTATAGATGAAAGGAAACGAGAACGAGCTAAATCTCTGAGCAAAAACTGTTTTAAGCAATGGAGTATTGACATTAAGGCGAAGTCGTCGCCCTGAACGAACTTGGAGCGCACTAGATTTTAGCTCTGTTCTGTGATGGGCGAGCCCTACTCTTAACACATATAATTGCCTGACAGTAAGGACCTGTGCTTCTTTGAAAACTTCGTTAGTTGGATGCCTAAAAGGTTTTCTTAACATTACCTTCAGGACTGATCTTTGCGCTCTTTCCAAAATAAGCATGGTGGACTTTGCGCAGCTACCCCACGCAGTGATGCAGTAACAAAGAATCGACTGACAAAGGGCCAGATATACAAGTCTTAGAATAAATTTGTCAGCACCACTTCGCAACAGTTTCATGATTCCTATTAGTCTTCTAATACGGGCAGCTACATTCTGAACGTGATGTTTGAAATTCAATTTCTCGTCAAGTACCACACCGAGGTATTTAATTGATTCGACTCGACTTATGCTAGTGCACGCGCAGATTGGGTGTGGGCTTACGTCAGCATGATCATTCCAGTGTGTACATGTGTGTACCTTAATATTACTCGAAGTTGGAGGGCAAGAAGCAGCCGTTTTGTAGAAGCATATATATTTCGTTTTATCGACATTAAGGGTCAAGAGATTCTTTCGTAGCCACCCTGCTACAGCCGCTAGTCCTACCTCCACCTGCGAAAACACATCTGTCCAGGAGCTATCTCGAAATATTATGGCAGTGTCGTCAGCGTAACATGCAACTTCAACTTTACAGTTGCTCTGAAATAGTTGCGTGAGACTGTTTATGTAAACTATAAATAACGTTGGCCCTAATATACTACCCTGAGGTACTCCGTAGGACAGTGCTTCGAGACCACTAACCTGGCCGTCAATCCTGAGACATTGACTGCGATCCGTCAGATAACTGCGAAACCAGTCGAGAGCAGTCCCTCGAATTCCTAATAGCTCAAGTTTTCTTAATAGTAATTTTAAAGAGACTGTGTCGAACGCCTTCGCGAGATCGAGAAAAACGCCGACACAAGCCTGACCAGTATCAAGTGCCGAAGAGACTGACGACAAGAGCTGTGTTACTGCGTCTTCAGTAGATTTACCTCGTCGAAAGCCAAATTGGCTTGACGATAAGAGATTCTGGGTCTCTAAAAAGTCAACCAAACGTTTATTGACAATTTTTTCCAGAATCTTCGAGAAAATACCAAGCAATGAAATTGGCCGATAATTAGATATGGCATTTTTTGCACCGTTTTTATGTATTGGGACTACTACGGCGATCTTCCAATCGCCAGGAAAGCTGCCTGTAGACAGGCTGAGGTTAAATATATGCGTTAAAGGATCTATGATTTGTTTACATATCGATTTAATTAGTGAATTTTTCAACCCATCGAGTCCAGCGGCACTGTCATTTTTCAGTTTTTTAATCAGGGCCTCTATTTCATACTTATCCGTCGGATGCATAAAAAACGAGGTGGGGCGGTAGTTAGCCGGTTGATTTAGTTCAGTAACTAAATCTATTTCAGTTGCTCTCATGTTATCGAGTGTTTCTTTAGCTAGTTTTTGCCCTATACCTGCAAAAAATTTATTACAGACTGTAAGAGATTCTTTATGGTTATTTTCAATAAGAAGTAACTCGGAAGGAACTTTTGATTTACCTCCCAACTCGCAAATTGATTTAATTACTTTCCAGAGTTTCTTTGTGTCACTTTTGTTTTCCTCTAATAGTTTATTTTCATATTGCTTTTTAAGTCGCTTTAGTAAATCATTACAATAATTCCGATATCTTTTATACGATATCTGTAAAATAACGTTATTTGGCTGCTTGCGAGCCTGACTATGTAACCTATCCCTGTGTTTCATACAACGCATAAGACCAGGGGTTATCCATTCTTTTAAATTGTATTTGGACCTATAAAAAGCTATAACGTCCGCGAGGCATAACAACAACTATAAACTTTAACAAACTAAATCAACAAATAAAGGCAACAAAAACAATAACAAACAGATTCAACGATAAACTTAACGAATCATGGATTTTTTTCCTCGAAGGTACTTTTCATTTTTCAACGCGCGCATGACACCTGCTAAACGGCGAGCGGGGGTTGTGGTGCGGCACGCAGGTGGGTGTGCTCCGCGCCCTCGCTCCTGTAACGTCCCCCTGACACCGTAAAACGGCTATTGCGTCGCCTCTTGCGGCTATCTTCAGAGGCGACTAAAAGATTGGTGCGCAGTATATAAATAATAACGTCTTTGTTCAAGATTCAACGGTTCCCGTGCCATCCTATCGGGCCCGGCCGGCGGAGTTGTTGGGTACGCACTAACTTCCTACCAAAAGGAAACCGACTTGCCTGTTATCGGTAAGATTTTTCATGGAATAATAATTAAAGAGAAATTATTTTATTTTTTAAAAGTAAGAATATTACGTTAACTACTGCAAAAAGCAGCGAGTTATGTCAGATATACAGCCGTAAATTATTCAAGTGGACACTTCGTATGCCGCCTCTTTACGCTCCTGTATGTGCCCTGGCACCGAATACATTCCAATCTGTTAACAAACTTCTTGATGGCATAGATATATCATAATACAATACAACACAATTCCTTTATAAATTGTGTCATATCACATTATTTATTCATAATATGTCAATGAAGCCTTCACTTATCAGGTAATTTAGTTTTTTATTATTCTGATCATATAAGTAATAACTTGTCATGAATAATCCCACTAATATTCCCACTAATATTATAAATACGAAAATTTGTTTGGATGGATGTTTGTTACTCCTTCACTCCGAAACTTCTGTTACGATTAAGCTGAAACTTTGCACAAATGTAGTTCTAGACCTGGAAAAGAACATAGGCTACTTTTTATCCCATTATCAGTTCCCATTGGAAGGGATGAGATGTTATCGGTGGAGAGAAACACTCCCTCCTCCTACCACATTTGCCCCAGCACAGGAGCAGCTGGCACCTGGGAACAAATACCCGTGCCCTATTTGGAAAACGCTTAACCGCCTGCGCACCCAGGTTGGCCGCTGCAGACACAACCTTTTCAAATGGGGCTTCTCAAATAACGGGAGCTGCGATTGCGGAGCCACCCAGCAAACCATGGCTCACGTCATGTCATGTCCATCGTGCCCGACCACCTGCACGATGACCGATCTTTTTGAGGTCAACGACAGAGCCATAAAAGTGGCCTCTTTCTGGTCCGGAAAGGTTTAAAATAATAATAATTTGATGCCATCGACACGCTAAGAAGAAGAAGATTGGAAGGCAATGGGGTATCAAGTTCCTATAGAAAAGTGATGTACTGTTACTCCTTCACGCCGTTGAATATTAGTGAGATGGGATAGTGGCATTAGTGGGGTGGGATTCGATACGACTACAAAAACTTAATCAACGCGGGCAAAAGCTAGTAACTAATATAATAACAAATAATTGACGATTAAAATACGTAATAAATTATATTTCGGCACCACAGTGTGACTTGTTTACGACTGGGGTAGGGTGCTTGATGAGGCAGTTTCAGAGAATAGTAGATTTAGATATTAGATAATAATAATAAATAATAAAAAAAAAAAGATATATTTTGACCTCATCAGTGAGGCCGTCATCAGTCGAATAATAGAAAGAAGAATTGATAAAAATGTTTAGGTTTAGGAATTTTGTACTTTAATAATGTAAAATAATAAAATTTTATAGATTTAATACTTTATCGATTAATTAATTAATACTGTTCGAAATCCACCTTTGTTACTTTATGGTGTACACTGTGTAACAATTGTAAATAGAAATAAATTTAATTGAAGTGAATTGAAAATACTGAAACCAAATTAACTTTCGTCAAAAAAAGGTGTACCGGGGGTGACGTACAAGTTCTGAACATGCCCTCTATACGAAACGCAAACAAAAAAGTATCCACTTCAAAAATATGAAAAGATCACGTTTCTTTAGAAAAGTTATTTAGTATGATTAGTAGATTATGTGGTCTCATTTAAAGATCCCTATCCACTAACACCCGCTATCACGTCTGGGGCGTAATAATCGTCGGTGAAACTCGGGTATAACAAGTTTGGACTGTGACAAGCATTTCACAGTTCACACTTGTGAACACCTCTGACATCCGCTCGGAGGTTCATGTCGTAACGATATTTTTATATTTATTTATTTATAACTTTAACATTCCCGAATGAAAAAATGACACTTCAAAGATTTGTATATATATTTAATTATTTTTCACTTTTTTGCCTTATTAGTTTACTTTATTACCCAAGAATAAGATCAAAATCCTTAAAAAAACATGTACATATACTATACATATACGTAAATATCACCACACATTTCTCCTAACACACAAACATGCACCCGCTCCTTTAAAATAAAAATATATGCACAAAATAAATAAATAAAAATTACAACATAAGTAGCCTACGCCTAACGCATAATGTCCCATCAGGTTTCGACATGGGCGGTACGTCGACGGATGTGTCTCGGTACGCCGGCACTCTGGAGCATGTGCACGAGGCCACTACGGCGGGAGTCACTATACAGGCGCCTCAACTCGGTACGTATCATCTCTGTCCATGTACTCGCGGTATAATGTCCCATCAGGTTTCGACATGGGCGGTACGTCGACGGACGTGTCGCGGTACGCCGGCACTCTGGAGCATGTGCACGAGGCCACTACGGCGGGAGTCACTATACAGGCGCCTCAACTCGGTACGTATCATCTCTGTCCATGTACTCGCGGTATAATGTCCCATCAGGTTTCGACATGGGCGGTACGTCGACGGACGTGTCGCGGTACGCCGGCACTCTGGAGCATGTGCACGAGGCCACTACGGCGGGAGTCACTATACAGGCGCCTCAACTCGGTACGTATCATCTCTGTCCATGTACTCGCGGTATAATGTCCCATCAGGTTTCGACATGGGCGGTACGTCGACGGACGTGTCGCGGTACGCCGGCACTCTGGAGCATGTGCACGAGGCCACTACGGCGAGAGTCACTATACAGGCGCCTCAACTCGGTACGTATCATCTCTCTCCATGTACTCGCGGTATAATGTCCCATCAGGTTTCGACATGGGCGGTACGTCGACGGACGTGTCGCGGTACGCCGGCACTCTGGAGTATGTCTACGAGGTCAATGCCACAAAATAACCACTTACTGAAGGTTTACTTCGCATAACTAGCCAAAACAGGCGCACGCACACGTAGACGCGTACGTACGACGATCTCGGATGAAGTCGGTGGATTGCCAACACGAAATTCCGCCGAGATCATCATACGTAAGTAAGTACGACCATGTGTCGCAATCCCGTTCTGATCTTAACTGGCTTAATATCCGAAATCGACGTAACGCTCATATTTTAATGCTTCTTTGGAACATCCTCAATGATCCCCTCTCCCCCTCTTACCTGAAAGAAAGTTTCGTTTCCCGTGATTCCCTTGGTCGCCTTCATCGCCCAGAGAACCATTTACTTTTGTGCACCCCCTCACAGAAAACTGACATGTTTACAAATTCATTCACAATTTACGCAATACGTCTTTGGAATAGCTTACCACTCATCATTCGAGAGTCTTCATCAATAGCTGTTTTTAAAAATAGAGTCATGCATCACTTTTTACATATGCAAAGTAATTAATAGCACATTTACTTTATCAATCCTTGTATGAGTTTTGAATCTTTCTCTTAATTGCATATTATATTTAAATAATATGTATTTGTATATATGTATGTATGTATTTTTTATTATTTGTATTTTATAGTAAGTACATTTGTTTTATATGTAGATTATGTAGATATTATGCTCCGTTTGTTTATACGAATATTTTAATGCCTCTGTCATTAAGGCATTTAGTATTGTTTTTACGATACCTTTCCCGGCACTACCCAATAACGATCCACAGCACCAAAGGTTAACTGGAAGACAATGCTAGATAGCATTAAGTTCGCCTTCTGTACAATTTTTAGTGCAATAAAGAATTTTATTATTATTATTATACGTACGTGTCTATGCATGTGTGCGTCTGTTTTCGCTCCGTCGTCGAGTCGGCCTTCTGGTAGTATCTATTTTGTGGCATTACGGCGGGAGTCACTATACAGGCGATTCAACTCGGTATGTATCACCTCTGTCCATGTACTCGCGGTACAATGACCCATCAAGTTTCGACATGGGCGGTACGTCGATGGATGTGTTGCGGTACGCCGGTACTCTGGAGCATGTCCACGAGGCCACAACACTGTAGGAGTCACATATCATAAATAAACTATTTTATTAATTCTATTTACTCTCGGAATTGCAGATATTAACACTGTGGCTGCCGGTGGAGGCTCGATGCTGTTTTTCCGTTCGGGGCTCTTCGTGGTGGGCCCCGAGTCCGCTGGGGCCCATCCAGGGCCCTCATGCTACAGGAAAAATGGACCCCTCACAGTCACAGGTACGTGGCAGAATTTTTAATTTCGTGTTAGGTAGGTAAGATAATAAAAAATTTCAAAATATTTCTGAGTACTGTCACATAAAACACCCTCGCATACACCCTCTCTTGCACCCTCTTACACACCCTTATACAAGTGTACTAATTTTCGACAGTTTCGCTGGCAGGGGGGGGGACACTTGACTCTAACAAAAATTAACACTTTTAAGCTTAACATTTCGCAAACGGAACCCTGGATCGAACAATGGTCTTCTCACACCCCCAATATTTTTAAATTACCTATCCAACGACACCCCACACTAGGGGATAGACGAAAAAAAAGTCATCCCCACTTAACGTGTAGGGGAGGTACCCTAAAAAAAAATCTTTTTCAAAATTTTACTGTACCACTTTATCGGCGTGATAAATATGTATACCCATGCCAAATTACAGCTTTCTAGTACTAATAGTCTCTAAGCTAAACCGCGAACAGACAGACAGACATACAGACAGACAGACGGACATGGCGAAACTATTATAAGGGAGGAACTTTATTTTTTTATTTTATTTATTACACTTAATGTAAATTTACACAAAAACATGATAAAAAAAACATTAAAAAAATTTACAGTGTACAAAGGCGGCACTTATTGCTAATAGCAATATCTTCCAGGCAACCTTTGGGTGAAAAAGAAAACAGAAAAAAAAAATAAAGAGGAGCGTGTAAATGTCACGAACCCTTGTTGTCGACTACGGAACCCTAAAAATGAAGGTCATAATGTCCTTTCAGATACAAACCTGGTCCTGGGAAGGTTGCTCCCGGAGTATTTTCCGAAGATATTTGGTCCGAAGGAGAACGAAGCGTTGGACAGGGTCGCCTCCGTCGACAACTTCCGGAAATTGACGCAGGATATCAATGTTTTCTTGAAGGAAACCGGCGGAAAAGAGGTAAATAATGCATAATAATAATACAATTCTTTATTGCACAGAATGTCTTGTATTTTCTTATCCCTTGGTTAAAGTAGATATAAGTAATTCAATGTATAGTTTAAGTTTATGTTAAAAAAAAGACATGATCTTGCCAAGATGGTGTTATAGTGATACTGATTTTGATGATAGTAGATAATAATTTAATTAATTAATATAATTTCCTAACTTTTGATTCCTCTTAAGAGTTAACATTAATTAATTACAGACTGTAAAAGGAAATAGACTATATGAGACAGGTAGGCAAAGATATATATGTTTTTCTTTTTTCATTAACCTGAATTCCTGCTGTCTTGTATTTTCTTATCCCTTGGTTAAAGTAGATATAAGTAATTTGATGTATAGTATAAGTTTATGTTTAAAAAAAAAAGACATGATCTTGCCAAGTTTCTTGCCCGTTCTTCTTAGCAAGACTAATCGAATGGGCGGAGGTAGGCATGTATTTATATATGTAACCTATTACTATGTAGTATATAGGATGGGATTTGGTCGGCTGCCTGGATTCGTGCTGGGGGCTCGGTTGGTGATTATTGAACCTTGTTCCTGGTCCCTGGCCGGGTCTCCGGTATGGGTTCGGGCGGTTGATTGGATTTCACCTTGTATAATAATATTTTACCTATAATTTTAATCGTATATATATTGCTACATAAATTAAATAAACATTTAATCTAAGTAGTTTATTATTTTATTACATATATTTTTATAAGATTAAAATTTGACTTGTGAAACGTGTATTATATATACCTACTTTGCAAAATAAACTTTTTGAATTTTAAATTTTGAAAATGATCATACAAAGGCGAGCTTAATACTAATTAGTATTTTTTACCAACTACCCTTTGGTATTGAGGAAATCGTTGAGGGTAGTGGCATACTATTTAAAATGGGGTAATCATGAAAATAGTACTTAAATAATAAATAACTAGACTACATCCTAATAAACATTTGAAGCAAAGTTGTAGTTTATAATAAAATACATAAACTACATAAACAGTTTACACAAATATATAAATGTATAGTGATGAAAATTCAATAATTACTCGTAACATATTATACAAGGTGACTTTTTGATCATCGTCCAAATTCATACTGGAGGCTTGATAAGTGATCAGTATCTTGGATCAGTAACAATTTTTGTGAAATTCGTATAATGAAATTTCGGCTTCCCATATAAATTCAGTTCCAGTTCCGAGTGAATCACTATTGGGAGTCGAAATTTCATTTTACGAATTTTACAAAAATGATTATTGATCCATGATACTGATCACTTACCAAGCCACCAGTATGAACTTGGACGATGATCAAAAAGTCACCTTGTATAATATTAGAAACAAAAGAAATCAAGTAATATTCTGCAACTCAAGAAAGTATTGTCTAATTTTGTTCTTGAAGACTGATATTGACGATGCTTCACAGATGCTTTAATTTCGTTAGGTTTATTGGATAAAGATGGCGGTAGCTCAAGCGATAGAACCCTGACCTCTCAGTCTTGATACCCACGTTCGAATTCTGGTCGGGCATGCACCAATGAGTTTTTCGGAATTTATGTTGCCCTGCGAGGTGTCCACGGAAGACCAGCGTCGTGGTACAGAATAGTGCCATGACACATGCTGAGTGGAGGCCTTTTGGGTGTCACTTATGTTTTGTTTGTTATTGATTATATTGTATTTTAATTGTGTGACACCAATAAAGTTTTTTCTATTTATATTCTATTTCTATATAGTATTTGTATTATATTATACTTACCGCTTGCTAAACGGTGAAGGAAAACATCGTGAGGAAACCTGTATGGCCTAAAAAGGGTGTGTTTGTGCCCGAAGTACGGCGATAGGGTTCAACACCCATCTCGTTGGGACGTAATAATCCTCGGTAAAACGTGGGTGAGCAAGTATGGACTATGACTTGAATTCAAATTCAAATTCAAATAGTTTATTTTGCAAAGCAGGTATAGATATATACACTTTTTACACGTCAAATTTAATCTAATAAAGAAAATATATGTAATAAAATAATAAATGTACATGAACTAAATTAAAGGTTTATTTAATTTATGTAGCAATATATTTACGATTAAAATGATAGGTAAAATATATATTATACAAGGTAAATTCCAATCAGCCGCCCGAACCCATACCGGAGACCCGGCCAGGGACCAGGAACAAGGTTCAATGATCACCAACCGAGCCACCAGCACGAATCCAGGCGGCCGACCAAATCCCATCCTATATACTACATACTAATAGGTTACATATATAAATACATGCCTACCTCCGCCCATTCGATTAATCTTGCTAAGAAGAAGGGCAAGAAACTTAGCAAGATCATGTCTTTTTTTTCAACATAAAACTTATACTATACAATATATGACTTATATCTACTTTAACCAAGGGATAAGAAAATACAAGACAGTAGGAATTCAGGTTAATGAAAAAAAGAAAAACATATATATCTTTGACAGTCCACTCTCGGAAAACACCTCTGATAGGTATCGGGGATTCATGTCGTGACGATTTATTTCCATTTCATTTGTTTTGTTACAGATGACAATAGAAGAGGTGGCGATGGGGTTCACAAACGTGGCCAATGAAGCAATGTGCAGACCCATCAGGTGAGCCGAAAACACCAAGAGTAGACGAGCTTGTATGACTAGATTATGTGGGAGTGGGAAAAGAGGTGTGTCAGGATCGTAGCAGATGGAAATCTATGGTCTCTATCTAAAAGCTTTAATCTTTTAACCAATACTAAAATAGAATAAAATAATTTAGCCAAATGTGAGTCGGACTCGCGTACAAAGGGTTCCGTATCACCACACAAAGCGGGTACGGAACCCTAAAAACATTAAAGTAAATAAATACAATATGCCATAACAATTAACAACTTCAAGACGACAAGAAACAAACCGCTAAAATGGTAGCGTCTGACAACTATTTTTGAAATTGACGAAGATGTTTATTTATGATACATTTCAAATTACACATTCCAATTGAGAATTTTAATCATCTAAACGATGACATTTTATACCATGGATATATCATCGGCGCGCTGTTGGTGGGACGGCAAAATTGTGCTTAAGGCGATATGTAAAAGTTTTAGCGTCCCTGTTACTCCATATGCGAAAAAACCCTCAGTGCGAGAGGGACGGATTCGTGGAAAAGAAGCAAAAAGTCGGTTTTTTATTAATATAAAATGTACTAAAGTTGCTATCAAAATTTTGTTTAACCAGGTCCTAAATACCGTTAAAACCCATCTAAGAAAATATAACTGCAGTCCATATGTCACTCTAAATTGTCAAACCAGGAGAATTGGTGTCGAGAAAGACCTCATTTCAATAAATATTTCTATCGAGCCAAATTTCTCCAATCGCGTTTCTATTTTAACAGATCCCTAGAAAAAGATTCCAAAAATAATATACTATTTTATCAAAATAATACATTACTTACTGAAGCAGATATGCAAGTTCTTAAAGTGTCGATATTTTTTCCGTAGCGCCTTAAACGCGGCCTAAGCACACTTCTTTCTTAGTCTGCACACCATCAACGTCCTGAGCCGAGGTCCCCCAGCTGGGGGCCCTCAGCGATTGTTGATTAAAAAATCACAGGAGGTGAACGTTCTCGGCGTTCCCTCCTTTTGCCCGGGTAAAGCTGTTAAGGCCAGACGGCCAATAGCATAGTAAGTCACTTCAAAAAAAAAAAAAATCTTTCTTAGTCGTGTTTCGATCGCAAAGCCGTAAAGACGTCGAAGTGTGTCATAGAAAAGTGCCGAAATAATACCCTAACAACGCAAAAAAAGATGGCATGACTTACCACCGATATGTTAATTTTATCTAAGAAAGATAACATGCAAAAAAATGTAAGATATGAAGTAAATCAATTAAATTTTCAATAAAAATCCTTTCCCACACACGAGCCAGAAAGAGACAGGCAGGTATAGAATGTCGTCGCATCTAAATTCTCAACTACATAAATTTCACTATATTGTTTTGAAGTCTAATTTGCAAGTCACTCTTGAACCTTCCTGAAATAGTTATTTAAAATGTAAACGCCAAATGCCAATATGTTGGCTTCTTTTACGAAATATTTGTAAACATTGTAAATAATTTCTCATTACCGACGGTTTCCCTCTTTTTATTTTTGATGCCGTTGTATAATTTCATGTTAGTGGTCTTAAGGTAAAACTTTTAACAACTCTGTATACAGGCTGTAATCGTTAAGTGCGACCAGGCGATTATTACGTAACTATTACAGATATCAAAAAATGTTAAACTGATATCGAAAGTACGTTACCTTACCAGTAAAATGACATCAATAACTTTTTGAAAATCAAACGAGAAGTATCCAAAATTTTGACATTAAACATTCCCATACATTTAGTATGAGATTAGTAAAAAAGTTTTAGTTTCCTTATTTTAAAAGGTTATTTTAGCTTAGTACTGATATTAAAGGAAACTCTTTATTAACCTAACAAAGTAATAAAACTATATATTAATTGAATAATATTTATTTCTTAGTAAGTACAAAATTTTGTATTCAAAGCAGATGTTCGAAGTGACGTCCTTGTTGTGCGATACAATGTATGGGAATGTTTAATGTCACAATTTTGGATACTTCTCGTTTGATTTTCAAAAAGTTATTGATGTCATTTTACTGATTAGGTAACGTACTTTCGATATCAGTTTAACATTTTTTGATATCTGCAATAGTTACGGAATAATCGCCTGGTCACACTTAACGATTACAACCTGTATATATTTTGAATTGGACGCGACCGCACTCTAACGAAATTGTAAGACGACTGACACGAGCGACAAAGCGACAAAACAGAGACGATGCTCTACGTAGCCGAAAATAGCCGATTATCCATCTCCCTCTTTAGCTCAATGTGCATTATTTACGTCCGTGTTTCAGAGCGCTAACGACGGCCCGTGGACACGACGCGTCGCGCCACGCGCTGGCTTGCTTCGGCGGGGCGGGTGGACAACACGCATGCGCAGTCGCCAAAGCGTTGGGCATTAGCACCGTGCTCATACATAAATATGCTGGTGCGTGTTTATTTATTTATTTTTAATGCAAGTGCTCGTAAAGGCCCACTTTTTATGCATCAAAACCGAACAGAAAGTCGATTATTTTGCCCTAGGGCTTTATTATTATTTTTTTTAATTAAGTTACAATGGTTGGCGAACCTGCAACCTTTCCTGTCTACCATAAATTTTATACTTTTCTTTTCACTGTTTAACGGCTCTGGATACAGTCCTTTTGAGCCAATAATAATTTAAAGTTCACAAGATTATATTTGTTTTATTTCCTCACACTATGCATTGAAAAACGTAGTATGATAAGAGCAATAAATTACTCGGTTACGTTTAAACACACGCTACGCTTGTGTTTTAAATCGTCCTCGTAATTTATTCCTTTTCGCCCTTGTAGCATAAACTACTATTATAGGCCATGCTCGGCTAATGTTGCTAATGTCTAACAGCCGCGTTATTGTTCTGAGTAGCCGCTAATGTTATTAAACGACTAAGTTGTCATGACATATTAGGAAGCGGTCATAGATAGATAAAAGGGACATCATAATTTATTTATTAGCTGCTATTGTTTCGTTATTGCAAAATGCTGCTAAGAACCACCTCTACAGTACTCCCAAAGATGTAATGCGCATAGAAATCTATAGCCGAGCGACCGGACGTACCACGTGACCTTATTGATTGTATAGAAAGTGTAAGGAGATACGAACTTTGCCGAACAGTGGCGAAGATTTGCATGCGCACTATTTATTTATTTACTACCTTACACTATCTTAACAGCTAAGCCAATACAATAGTGCAATAAACATCAACAATATAATATTATACACATAAATAACAGTACAATGAAAAATATAAGTATTTAGAATTTCACACAAAACGACAATCAAGTAACATTATAAGCAATAATTTTATCTATAACAAATAACAAACAATGCTGTTCTTGTGAACTCACCCAGAGAGCAGAAAAATAGGTCTGTGTAATCGTGGATCTTGTTGAGCTGCTGTTGAGTTGTAGGCAGTGTTTCCAGATGGTGTTACGCTGTCTCATTCGCACTCGCAACAGCCCCGCCATGCATCATAGAACATAGAACATTTTTATTGGTAATGTGCATTACAAGTCAATTTTTTTTTACATTCTTCACTTGAAAGTAAATTATAACATTAATAGTACAATAGTACACTGTGCGATGAATCAAAAATAAATTAATTCAAATAATAATAATAAAAAATTAATTCACAAAGTCTTAACTATTTATATACTATTCTGTGCAGAATTCCTCCACATTGTACAGGTTCCGCCCAATAAGCCATTGTTTTAATTTCGTCTTAAAGGCGGTGACAGTTTTTGCTTCTGTCACGAGTGAAGGGAGACGGTTATATACCCTGGGGCCCATTATGTGTGTCGCTTTGGATGTCTTCGTCAGTTTGTGGCCTAATGATACAAGTTTGTGAGCATTTCGAGTGCATTTTGTATGTACATCACCGCCCCTCTTATATAGGTGTTTATTCACCGTAATTACCGTGCATTTGGAGACGCTGGTTGTACGGCTCTTGGTAGCATTTATATGCTTTGGAGTATTGTACGTCCCAGTACTTTATAGATAAGATGGGGATCGCACGTATGCAGTACCCACCACCAAAAATAGGAACAATGATCTATTGAGTATTTCATCAAGCAGAATGAAAATTCTAATAGAAGAGAAAAACTTTCGATATCGCGATGCAGAATACAGCTGGCGCCATCTGCGCGAAGCACTAGCAAGTTTTATATTGGCTAGTTAGAAATGGAGCAACTAGCGTATTACTTTATCCGACTGCTTGACCGTATGCGTTATCCACTCTACTCCCCTACATATCGTTACGACATGAACACCCGAAAGGTTTTCAGAGCTTTTCACCGATGAATATTGCGCTCCAAACGTGATGGGTGGTCAGCTCTATCTTCGTAATTCGGACACAAATATACCAACAGCTTAAGGCGATACGTAAAAGTTTTAGCGTCCCTGTTACTCCATATGCGAAAAAACCCAGTGCGAATGGGACGAATTCGTGGAAAAGTAGCAAAAAGTCGGTTTTTTATTAATATACAATGTACTAAGCTATTTTGTCAAAAGGGTTTCAAGGAGACTTTACAAATACATAATATCTACATTTTAAATGCAATTTCACGGTTAAATTAGTTAGGATTTCAGAATTACAGGAAAAAATAAAACAATGTAGAGGTCTTTTCGGAATTAAATTCTATCGAGAAAACTTCATCCAATCGCGTTTTCCTTCAGTGAGAATCTTAATCAAATACTCAATAAACATTTACCCAAAAATTAAATACGTAGATGACTTTATAGTGGAGTAAATGGATTCAAAAAAACCCCATGTTTTGTTTGGTATCGCCTTAACGTGGCGTCCGAAGCAGACAGACCCGACACAAATTATTGTACATGGCGGGAATTGAAGCCTCGATCTCTGGGTTAGGAGGCGAGCGCCAACAAATCACTTAGCCAACAAAATTTCGGCAATACAGTGAAGGTTTTCAAACATGTTTTTGGTTAAATAATAAAAATCATCTAAATTTTTCGATACGAAATTAGTACAATTTTTATTTTTATTTTATCTAAACCAATAAAAACACATTCAGAGGGGCACTACCATGAACTTGCTATCGTCTCGACATCGATTCGATAGATAAAAATGTAACTCTTATTTCATTGCAATAGGGGTTATCGTTTAGAATTTATCGATTCTATCTGTCAAATTTATCTAATCGACGCGTCACGTACGCAGTTTTGGTAAAAAAAAAAAAACGTTACAATTACATTTTTGGGCATTTGTTGTTAAGATATGATAAAATTTCCCAGTTTTTAGTTAAATAAATTTATGTTAACATTTATAGCCTTTTTTATATATATTCTTATTATAAATATAATAAATGCACTTTAATAATCAAGATATATTTCGGACCCCACTGGGCCCGGCCACAAATATCTATTTTGTGGCCCGGCATCAGTTGAAATAATAATAATAATTATGACTTATTAGTATGACAAGCAATAGTGACAGAATGACAATGAGAACGAAAAGAGTGTATAGGAAATAAAACTGCCTATTTTCTTGAAATTTCTTGAATTTTTCAAGCTTTTCTAATTTGGCATAGATCTAGATAATGTCAATGGACTCAGCTTACAGTATTATAAAAATTGTACAACTTTAAATGACCATTTCACATCGCGTGACTTCTTTAGTCGGTTTAATAAAGATAATAGTAGTTTATGCTACAAGGGCGCAAAGGAATAAATCACGAGGACGATTTAAAACATGAGCGTAGCGAGTGTTTTAAACGTAACCGAGTAATTTATTGCTCTTACGCCCGTGTATCATACTACGTTTTTCAATGCATAGTGTGAGGAAATAAAACAAATATAATTTTGTGAACTTTAAATTGTAATTGGCTCAAAAGGACTGTATCCAGAGCCGTTAAACAGTGGAAAAAAAAGTAGGACATTTATGGTACACAGGAAAGGCTGCAGGTTAGCCAACCATTGTAAGTAAATTAAAAAAAATATATAATAATAAAGCCCTAGGGCAAAATAATCGACTTTCTGTTCGGTTTTGATGCATAAAAAGTGGGCCTTTACGAGCACATGCATTGAAAAATAAGTTTTATGCATGGAAATAGCAAAGATTAGATTATTTGTACATACCTTATTTAATAATTATTATACTATGTAAATATAAAATAACAATTTTATTTTATATTTACATAACATGAATTTAAAATTCCCCACTCTTAGGCAAAAAGTTTTTCGGTTGGTATCTACTAGAACGGATAAGTTAACTATTACCCTCACTACAAAAATGTGTTAGTGTCATTGATCGCACTGGCTGATGTAAACTATTTATTGTGTAATTAAGATCTTATATTAATTCCTTTGATAATGCCATAAAGGCGAAACCGGTCAGGAAGTATTAAATAAATGTGTGGGATAGTACAAGTGATTTTCTGTTCATTATGTTTGGATAAATTTTACTCGATAGAAATAATTGTTGAAATGAGGTCTTCAAACACACTTTTTCTCCTCGTTTGACGAATAGGAACCATATACAGAACTCAAACATATTTTTTTAGGTGTGTTTCAACAATATCTAGAGATTTGGTATTTGAAATTTTGCTAGCTATATTAGTTTTTTTTATAAAAATTTTCGCTTTTGCCCTCAATCCGCCCCTCTCGCACTGCGCGATTTTTCGCTTGGAGTGACAGTGAGAAAAATAAAATTCGCATAGCCTCTTAAGAGCCGTTAAGCAGCCGGTTTGTGAAAAACCCGCCCTTTTCTAATTAAATTATTATTACATACGGCTTGAACACTCACGTGTGATTGTTGTTGACTATATGCCAACCGTTTCACCGATACAATAATCTAATTTTCTAATTAATCGAAACAGAACACTTAAATTCAAAATTTGCTCCATGTTTATTCAACGAAACCTTATTACCTATGTATTTTGTATTGTGCCATCATCGCAAAGGTTCCATTGGTTTCTGTATATTGCGATGAAAGTTTACACAATACATCGGTAATAATGAGGTTTTGTCGAATAACTATTTTGAGCAAATATTGAATTTAAGTGTTCTGTTTCAAATAAATAGAAAAAGGCGGGTTTTTCACAATCCGGCTGCTAAATGGCTCTTAAGTCCACTCGATATGGAAAAAAAATCAAAATGTTATGTTTTTTAAGTGTTAAAGCCCTTTCTTAAAAAATACAACCTTGAAACTTGTATTAAAAATAAGTGAACATGACCCCGTACGTAACCGTGTAAAATATTTTATAATTTTATATTTTTTTTTTGTTAAAAACTCATATTTCTCGTTGTTTTAAAAAAACACTTGTACTTATCCACATATTACGTACAACTTTATTATGCCCGACCGGTTTCGCTGTAAAGCATTTTCTAGGGCTTTTTACACATCCTAACTAACAAAGAAATAATATACACTACAATCAAATTTTTAGACATGATTGTAGTGTATATTATTTATTTGTTAGTTAGGATGTGTAAAATGCCCTAGAAAATGCTTTACAGCGAAACCGGTCGGGCATAATAAAGTTGTACGTAATATGTAGATAAGTACAAGTGTTTTTTTAAAACAAAATTATTTTATTGCAGCTAAGTTAGCCATAATTTACATTTACATTTCCTTAATTATTCAAATTACATAAAAAATTTATTTAAAAATTTAAACAAGTATTGGTCTCTTAAACCATTTTATAGTATGTTAGCAACTTTTTCTAATGAATAAAGAATTAGTTAAATATATAACATAAATATGTCAAATTTAAATTATTAACTAATTAATATTCTTTTATCCTTAAATTACACCCAAAATACAATAAATATTATTCCTTCCAGGTATCCTGTCAGCGTACGGCATGGCTCTAGCAGACGTAGTTCACGAATCGCAGACTCCCTGCGCGGCCAAGTATACGCCGGATCACTATGTGGAGTTGGACAGACAGCTGGACGTGCTCGCCGCTGTGTGTAGAGACAAGCTGAGGGCTCAGGTAACTATGTGCACCAAGTATACGCCGGAGCACTATGTGGAGTTGGACAGACAGCTGGACGTGCTCGCCGCTGTGTGTAGAGACAAGCTGAGGGCTCAGGTAACTGTGTGCACCAAGTATACGCCGGAGCACTATGTGGAGTTGGACAGACAGCTGGACGTGCTCGCCGCTGTGTGTAGAGACAAGCTGAGGGCTCAGGTAACTGTGTGCACCAAGTATACGCCGGATCACTATGTGGAGTTGGACAGACAGCTGGACGTGCTCGCCGCTGTGTGTAGAGACAAGCTGAGGGCTCAGGTAACTGTGTGCACCAAGTATACGCCGGATCACTATGTGGAGTTGGACAGACAGCTGGACGTGCTCGCCGCTGTGTGTAGAGACAAGCTGAGGGCTCAGGTAACTGTGTGCACCAAGTATACGCCGGATCACTATGTGGAGTTGGACAGACAGCTGGACGTGCTCGCCGCTGTGTGTAGAGACAAGCTGAGGGCTCAGGTAACTGTGTGCACCAAGTATACGCCGGATCACTATGTGGAGTTGGACAGACAGCTGGACGTGCTCGCCGCTGTGTGTAGAGACAAGCGGAGGGCTCAGGTAACTATGTGCACCAAGTATACGCCGGAGCACTATGTGGAGTTGGACAGACAGCTGGACGTGCTCGCCGCTGTGTGTAGAGACAAGCTGAGGGCTCAGGTAACTGTGTGCACCAAGTATACGCCGGATCACTATGTGGAGTTGGACAGACAGCTGGACGTGCTCGCCGCTGTGTGTAGAGACAAGCGGAGGGCTCAGGTAACTATGTGCACCAAGTATACGCCGGAGCACTATGTGGAGTTGGACAGACAGCTGGACGTGCTCGCCGCTGTGTGTAGAGACAAGCTGAGGGCTCAGGTAACTGTGTGCACCAAGTATACGCCGGAGCACTATGTGGAGTTGGACAGACAGCTGGACGTGCTCGCCGCTGTGTGTAGAGACAAGCTGAGGGCTCAGGTAACTGTGTGCACCAAGTATACGCCGGAGCACTATGTGGAGTTGGACAGACAGCTGGACGTGCTCGCCGCTGTGTGTAGAGACAAGCTGAGGGCTCAGGTAACTGTGTGCACCAAGTATACGCCGGAGCACTATGTGGAGTTGGACAGACAGCTGGACGTGCTCGCCGCTGTGTGTAGAGACAAGCTGAGGGCTCAGGTAACTGTGTGCACCAAGTATACGCCGGAGCACTATGTGGAGTTGGACAGACAGCTGGACGTGCTCGCCGCTGTGTGTAGAGACAAGCTGAGGGCTCAGGTAACTGTGTGCACCAAGTATACGCCGGATCACTATGTGGAGTTGGACAGACAGCTGGACGTGCTCGCCGCTGTGTGTAGAGACAAGCTGAGGGCTCAGGTAACTGTGTGCACCAAGTATACGCCGGATCACTATGTGGAGTTGGACAGACAGCTGGACGTACTCGTCGCTGTGTGTAGAGACAAGCTGAGGGCTCAGGTAACTATGTGCACCAAGTATACGCCGGATCACTATGTGGAGTTGGACAGACAGCTGGACGTGCTCGCCGCTGTGTGTAGAGACAAGCTGAGGGCTCAGGTAACTGTGTGCACCAAGTATACGCCGGATCACTATGTTGAGTTGGACAGACAGCTGGACGTACTCGTCGCTGTGTGTAGAGACAAGCTGAGGGCTCAGGTAACTATGTGCACCAAGTATACGCCGGATCACTATGTGGAGTTGGACAGACAGCTGGACGTGCTCGCCGCTGTGTGTAGAGACAAGCTGAGGGTTCAGGTAACTGTGTGCACCAAGTATACGCCGGATCACTATGTGGAGTTGGACAGACAGCTGGACGTACTCGTCGCTGTGTGTAGAGACAAGCTGAGGGCTCAGGTAACTATGTGCACCAAGTATACGCCGGATCACTATGTGGAGTTGGACAGACAGCTGGACGTGCTCGCCGCTGTGTGTAGAGACAAGCTGAGGGCTCAGGTAACTATGTGCACCAAGTATACGCCGGATCACTATGTGGAGTTGGACAGACAGCTGGACGTACTCGTCGCTGTGTGTAGAGACAAGCTGAGGGCTCAGGTAACTATGTGCACCAAGTATACGCCGGATCACTATGTGGAGTTGGACAGACAGCTGGACGTGCTCGCCGCTGTGTGTAGAGACAAGCTGAGGGCTCAGGTAACTGTGTGCACCAAGTCACGGTGCTCCCTCCATGCCGACTGGCTGTTGGCGTTATACCACATAATGAAATGCCTATTCATATAAGATCTGAACAAAATAAAAATAAATTCGCGAAGTTATATAAAACTTACCTTTTACAAAACATGAAAACATTGACAGATTAAAGTAGCATTTTATTATTTACTATTAATGTACCTAACTACTTATAATTTAGAACATAACTATCTAATTTATAGAAAAATAAGTGCGACTCCCTCCCCACAGACAAACCAAATTTCTACTTGGTTTTGTGGGATGTATTTAGATTAAGTTATCTTTGAAATAAATAAACATATTCATCCATTCATTAATTCATGCCACATACCAATCCGTTAAGGATGGTCATCATGACACGACCAACTCAGTTGTGGGCGTGGCCAAATGTCATGCTTTTTCATTTCGCTATAAGGTGCACGCGCCATGAAACTTGCGAGGGCAATACAATCGTGATGATTTCGTCGCCGGCGCAAAATCAGAACATACCCGCAAACCATTAGTTTAGGAAATATTTGAGTTTCACACAAAATTTGTGAACCCTAATGCAACGAGATACGGGCGTTTTTTGAGGCAGCATCGTCCGTGAAACAACTGTTCACCGCACAGCGTTCTAAAATAGACCATCCTCCTGCAAGATCAAGGACCGTAACGGGTATTCAAACTACCGGCACATTTAAGGTATAAAAAGGTTTTATAACCGGTTATAATTACTACCGGATAATTATCGTAACCGGTATTAAACAACTGGTACATTTAAGATAAAACAAGGTTTTATAACCGGTCATAATTACTACCGGATAAAGTCTTTAAGTAACAATTGAATATCTTCCCTAATGTTTTGTGCGTATATTTTTCTTCAGATAGTTTCATTTATTTTTTATTATTATTCGTTTAGTTGTTCAGTATGTTCATTAGACAACTTGGTTTTATTTTAAGGTCGCAGTCTTATACATCTTGTAAGATTACATTAATTTATGCAGCCAAATTCATACTGGAGGCTTGGTAAGTGATCAGTATCACGTATCAATGCCACTTTTTGCTAATTTTCCAAAATAAAAATGTTGACCTCCCATAGGTGGTTGACTCGGGGCTGGGTTTTTCTTTGTAGGTAACAACGAGAAAAATAATTAATGAATTTCACAAAAAGAGTCATCGAACCTTGATACCGAGCACTTACCGAGTCTTCAGCATGAATTTGGCTGCATAAATAAATTTCACCATGTCTTTTCAGGGTTTCACGGACTCCCAAATAGTAATCGAACCATACCTCCACCTGCGGTACTCCGGTACAGACTGCGCTCTCATGTGCTCTCCCGAGTCGCCGCAGACCGCTTCTACTTCTCATACTGAACACGGGGACTTCTATGCTGCCTTCGTTAAAAGGTGAGTTTTTTCTTTGGAAGATTCTTGGACGAGGTTCTTCTTCTTCGTGTGGAAACTAATAGTAGTTAATGCTACAAGGGCGCAAAGGAATAAATTACGAGGACGATTTAAAACACGAGCGTAGCGAGTGTTTTAAACGTAACCGAGTAATTTATTGCTTTTACGCCCGTGTATCATACTACATTTTTCAATGCATAGTGTGAGGAAATGAAAACAAATATAATCTTGTGAACTTTAAATTATAATTGGCTCAAAAGGACTGTATCCAGAGCCGTTAAACAGTGGAAAAAAAAGTATAACGTCTATGGCTCAGAACATTTAAATAGTTAGAAAGGCCTTGGAGCTGTATGCGTACCAGAACCTTTGTCGCCTCACACCCACAGGCACACACCTTGTCGTAATTGAAATACTATCAAAACTTTAATACAAATGGTTGTTCTTTCTACGCACAACAAATGACTTATATCGAAAACTTATCAAATGAAAAAACTACCGTATCTCTGTGTAAAACGGTGTATTATTCAAACAAACGATTTCATTTACGACGTTTTAGTTTTGATACCATGTCACCATTATAAACCTACCGGCTTTAGGTGGTTGATAACTTGACCGGAGCGGTATTGCGAACTTAATATTAAACACAGTCTGATTATATGACGTGATGATTTATTGCTAGGGATGGGAACAGATGTATTTTCTTAACGTAAAACTTCGACTAACTTTTTTTATAATCAATCGAGAAACCAATTTGCTTTGAGACAATTTGTGTGTTGTTTTTTTTTCTATTTTTATTATCTTATTTTACATATTTTAGTAAAATTGTTTTAACGTGTATTAGGTGTATATAAGGTGATTTCATTGATATAACCAAATTCATACTTAAAAATTTGTAAGTGATCAGTAATAATGATAATATATGGTCACGACATGAATCCCCGAGGGGGTATCAGAGGTATTCCGAGTGTGAACTGTGAAATGAAAGTTACAGTCCACACTCAGTACACCCGCGTTTCACCGACGAATGTATTAAGATTTAACGTATTTTAAATTATATTATGGTAGCTTCAAAATAATTGGATTTTTCATGAACACTCTTATGGAAAATCCCATTTCAAAGTAGAATGGGCGTTTTGGTCCATACCACCAATACACTTGTGTTAGGTGACATAAAATAGGTGTTATAATAACATTCGAGAAACCGTTAACAGTTACTCCAAAATCGACCGGATAACTGTACAATCAAGGAGAAAAGTTTTCATATAAAATGTATGAGAAAATATTTAAAACCGTACAAGTGTGTGTTTATTTACTCTACGGTGTAATTCTAAGCTATGCATAAGTATAAATACTTATTTTTCAATATCTATGATATATTTGTACAGTCAAGAACAAAAGTTTTCGGGTGAAATGTATGAAAAAACATTTGAAAGTGTAAAGTGTATTTTATTTACTCTACAACGTAATTCTAAGCTATGCATATGTATGTCTAAAAAGTGTATAAGTGTCTGTTTATTTACTCTATATGGTAATTCTAAGCTATGCATATGATTAAATACTTATTTATCAACATATAAGGGGCATCTGCACAGTCAATGAAGTGTGTGTTTATTTACTCTTCAGTGTAATTCCAAGCTCTTTTTTTCTATATATTTTGTAAAAACCTTTAGTATGTTATACCAACTCTCATACTGTAACTACTGTAAATATATAGAATTACCCTGTTGGATAATTAAACACACATTTACATACTTTTAAGTATTTTAGCAAAAACTTTTTTCCTCGACTACACAGATTCCCTATATCTTGATAAATAATCAATTGGACATGTGCATAGCTTAGAATTACCCTATAGATTAAAATCACACACTCATACATTTTTAAATATTTTATCCCAAAGCTTTTGACCTCGACTGTACATTTTACCCTTTATATTTTGATAAATGTTTTCAGACGTACATATACGTAGCTTAGAATTACACTGTAGAGTAATTAAAGCACGCTTTAACACTTTTCATTTTTTTTTTCATACATTTCATTTTGTTCTCGACTGTACAAACTACAAATCTCTCATGTATTTTGAAAAATATGTATTTATGCATAGCCAAGAATTACACCGTAGAGGAAATAAACGCACACTTATTCACTTTTAAATATTTTCTCATACATTTTATATAAAAACTTTTCTCCTTGCTTCTTACAGTTATCCGGTCAATTTTGGGGTAACTGACAATGGTTTCTCGAATGTTATAAAAGTTTTGATCTTAAATCTTAATTTAAGAATATTGCTCAAGGAATAAAAAACGTCTATCGATTGTGTGACACCACGATACGGCACAACACTAGCGAGCAAGTTTGACAAGTAGGGAGAGCATACATTTCTTGTTTACTACATCTTAGCCAAAATTGTGAGCGTACATTGCCGGTAATGTATATTTTTGTTGTCACAATGAGTAAATTAGTTATTTATCTAAAATTCTCATATAATACAAAGTTTTTATAATTGCAGGTGAAAGGAAATATCTCAATTTTTCCGGTTTGCTTTCTTATTCGTGATTCTGCAAGTAATTATTGCACAAGACGGCATTTCTCTTTAGATTAGGCAGAGCTGTTCACAGAGTCACGGTTCGCGTGCGACTATGGGCAGCGATCGCGTGTTTCGGTCTAAGTATTGGTGTTCAACAGTAGTTGTGGCGCGCGTGACACGCCCACTTAGCCTTTCTATTTGATTTAAATGTTCTGTGGTCTATGGTACACAGGAAAGGCTGCAGGTTAGCCAACCATTGTAAGTAAATTTAAAAAAAAATAATAATAAAGCCCTAGGGCAAAATAATCGACTTTCTGTTCGGTTTTGAATTTTGAATTTGAATTTTGTTTTGATGCATAAAAAGTGGGCCTTTACGAGCACATGCATTGAAAATTAAATTAAATCTTTCCAGTAAGTTGCTACTGTACTAGCTTTGTAATAGGGGACATGACAGGGTAAACAAAATATTATTCAATTTAGTCAATCATTTACTTTCATAATTTATATAAAAACGGCTCACCTCAATACGTGTTATGATCGGGAAAGCCGACCAGTTTCAGCAGATTTAGACTGCCTTCATCTGGGCGAATGAAGACCTCACACTGGCGGTCCTCAGCGTGAGGCGCACGTAACGTTGTCTCGTAAACGTATTCACTCGCCCAGATGAAGGCAGTCTAAATCTGCTGAAACTGGTCGACTTTTCCCGATCACAACACGTATTGGGGTGAGCCGTTTTTATATAAATCATTACTTTGTTAATGATCCTTCAAAACAACTTTAAATCATGTTTATAGTTGTTGTACAGGATCATTTACAACGTAATGCATTAAATAACGCAACATTGCTAAAAAAGCCTCATTGTCATTAAACCATAAATCAAATTTATTTAATGCTTTTTATTCAAAAATAACAGGTGGTAGAGCCGGGCTCGACTGTGGAGGTACCACCATCTTATTTGGAGACCCCCTCGAAGTAATTCGGGGGAGAGTAAGAGGACAGCTCACAGGCAAAAAACCAGGAGGCCCACTATGCCTGGGACCGATGGATGGCGGTATATCCATCCCTAATAGCCGGGCCTTATATAGAACAGACTGGTGACGGGCAGCGGCGTCACTGGTGCGAGGGTTCCGGCACCGCGCGGAATTTCCGTAGCTTAATTTCTAAAAGATTTCTTTTTCAAAACTATGACAGAAATAAATTTCTATGTTTGAACACTTGGCGATTTATCCATCGCAAGGAGATATAAATTAACATTATATTAAGTATATTCGCTTCGAGCGAGAGGTCCCGGGTTCGAATCCCGGTTCAGAGCTCCTCACATCCAGATTTACTTTTCTTTCTGCGTTTCTATACTGCAATTATATAAATTTTTTTCAATTTTTTTTTGTATAATTTACGTCATTTTCAGACATAGTTTTCATTATTTTGGTATATAAATTAACCATTATTTTTTTATGATTTTTTAAAGAATTGTCCGATATGACGTCACTTGAGAATTTTAGACATTATACTGATTGTGATGTGTGATTGCTTATAAAAAAGTGGTATGTCTCTGTCTGTCTACTTATCTGTCATCCATCTATCAAATTAGTCGGAAGCAAATGATTATAAATTTATCTTGATAGCAAAGGACACATTTCTAAACAGCCATTTCTCAAGTGACGTCACACGAAGGCAAATGGAAGTTGCAGCCTTTTCGTAAAAATATTCACCATCATGAGGTTTTTTAGACCATAAGTTCTAAAATACGGCTTATTAAACGTAAGCCTCGAAATAGTTTTCGAATTAACACACTTTAACATACTTTAATGTAAGCGAATTAGGTCCAGAAAACTAAGTGTACTAAATTAGCTCTTACGCTTTCAGATACAAGAGTGAGTTTGGCTTCACTCTGTCAGACCGTGACGTGCTGGTCGATGACGTCAGAGTGCGGGGTATAGGTAAAAGCTCCGTCCCCGAGGAGACAGCGCCACCTAGCGGGAAAGGAACGGTACCGAAGGCTGAAAAGGTGTCCATTTTAACTCTCTAATTGCTTTTTTTGCAGTTTCCTCCAAGTTTAAATAATATAACGAATACCTTGATTGACTGACTGTCTAACTGACTGACTGACTAACTGACTAACTGACTAACTGGCTGACTGACTGACTGACTGACTGACTGACTGACTGACTGACTGACTGACTGACTGACTGACTGACTAACTGACTAACTAGCTGACAGACTGACTGACTAACTACCTGACAGACTGACTGACTGACTGACTGACTGGCTGACTTACTGACTTACTGACTGACTGACTTGTCTATCTACGCCTAGACAAAACGGCTGGACCTAAGAACATTAAATTCGAACTGTAGGTTTCTTATATGACGTAGACAGAAGCTAAGAAGGAATTTTCAGAAATTTCCGCTTGACCGGGAAAAACAGAATTCACGCGAGCAACATGCTGGGCGCTGAAACAACTGGACGGATTTAGATGAAATTTGGAGTGGAGATAGCTTAAACCCTGAATTAACACAACATTAAGCTATATTTTATCCGGAAAAAAAAACACTGTTCCCGTGGGAAAAAGGATGACGTAAAACCGAATATCACGCAGGTGGAGCCCCGGGCATCAGGTGGTAGAGCTGATGCCGGGCTCGGCTGTGGATGTACCACCATCTTACTTGGAGACCCCCTCGAAGTTATTCGGGGCAGAGTAAGAGGACAGCTCACAGGCAAAAAACCAGGAGGCCCATCATGCCTGGGACCGATGGATGGCGGTATATCCAACCCTAATAGCCGGGCCTTATATGGAACAGACTGGTGACGGACAGCGGTGTCATTAGTGCGAGGGTTTCGGCACCGCGCTCACCAATTCATGCTTTTTTAAAAGTAATATAGTTGATAGAATATTGAAAGTATGTTTATATATAAAGTGTAATTAATAATTGCCTTTAGACACAAAACAAGCTGAATTTTTTTCATAGTTTTACCATCTACATTGACTGAACTGAATCCAATACAAAACTGATGTTTTGCATTGTGGAGCTCCTTAAGAGAAATAACTTTATCAATGAAGAACTTTCCAAGCCACATTCCTTAAAAAACTCATAGATGGCGCTGTAAAACTCCTTTAAATTAGGCTGTATGAGTATGATGCCCTTTGCTCGGGTAGAGGAGAAAATCTGACTTTCCAACTGCATAGGTTTCATCCAAAGACATCTTTTGGCATTACATGATGTCCCAAATTGTTGCACCCAGCCACAACACAGCTTCCAACCGTTATAGTGTTTTTAATTTTTAACAGTACAACATGTTGTCACAGCCAGTCTCTCCATGCGCAGTAGAATCGGTGTCCAGATGTCGTAGCCAGGTTTTCATATATGCAGGGGTAGTCAGAGTCCAAAGTCATGCAGTTCGATATAGAGCAGTAAAAAGGCAGAAAGAAATACGATCACGAAAACGAAATAAACAGAACAGTAAGTGAGTGATCGATCGATAAACAAAAGACTATTTAACTCTATGACTAGTTTTCTTTAAAAAAACTATTGCTCTAAACGAGCAAAAGATATCAAACTAATGCAGTTTAATTAAAGGGGTTTCACAGCGCCATCTATGAGATATTTGAGTAACGTGGCCTGGAAAGTTCCTCATAGAGTAATTTTCGGATGATTTTGAAGAGGCGCTTTAGATCTTAATCTAAGGAATTATAATATTTCAGACAGTAAAAGTGTACTTCGAGGGTGGCTACCAAAACACTTCGGTATATTTATTGGAGAAACTGAGTCCAGCACAAGAAATTCCCGGACCAGCGATTATAATGGACAGTCTGTCCACCATACTTGTCGAGCCAGGTGAGAAACAAAAAAGTGTAAAATTTTAGCAAACTGTTTTTCTTGCAAGGGTTCGTAGGTCTTAATAACCGCCAAACAAAAGGAGGGCTTGTGTTTCACGTGTACAGTTGTATGTTTGTTTGTTTGTCCAAAACACTTACACCACAGACCAAGCATTCACAGACAAAACATGAGAGCATAAATAAATCCAACCTACTTCGATAGGGGTCACAAACTCAAAACATTTATGAAAGAATCTCTCCCATTCTCAGACGACATAACTAAACCAGACATCTACTATTCATTAATTTACAAATTTCTTATCGAACCAACACCTCAGACACATATTCAGCGATAATTAAATTTAAATTTAATATAAATAAAATTGATACATGGCTGACTTGTAAGACCGCCGAGTGAACCATATGAAAAATTTCCTAATTTATATTTTAATTTATTTTCTGTAATTTAAAAAATTATGAAAAACTTATCATATAATTAAGCTTAAAGCTTACAGACACACTACAGACAGACCACGTACCAAAACAAAAATTTTCCCATCCCTACACACATGATTGACAATACACAGCACACGTGGCTTCATAATCTACTTGAAGTTAGACCAGGGTTCAAATCTAAAAAAAATCCGTAAGTCGTTTTTTTATTAATCCTTTTTTAAAATTTATTGAAAAAGGCGTTACTTTGCGGAAGTCCATCATAAATTTGTGGATATATTAATAATTTGCAATATTCCGCTAAACACTCTTACCATGCTATTCAAAATGCAGACTCAAGCACCGCCCGCCCTCCCGCCCTCCCGCATAAAACATGCACAAGCCCGACCGCTCGACAGCAAATGAACTTTTTGAAGATCATTTGCTGTCGAGCGGTCGGGCGGACTACACATCCCGAGGATGCCTCGTTTAGAGGCGAAACACGTGTCGATAAGTTTTCTTGCTTGTTATTTAAGATTGCTGTATTTTGTGCTCGTACTGCTTGCTTTGCTTGTGCATGTTTTATGCGGGAGGGCGGGCGGTGCTTGAGTCTGCATTTTGAATAGCATGGTAAGAGTGTTTAGCGGAATATTGCAAATTATTAATATATCCACAAATTAATCCTTTTTTGTCTTATTTGGAGTTAACTGTCCCCCAGATTGTCGCGCTCACATCACAAAGTACGGCGACATAAAGATCGTGATCGGCTCGGGACAACCGAAGAGGATCACCACCGACCTCGACTCGATACAGCTGAGTATATTCTCGCACCGGTTCATGTCTATAGCTGAACAGATGGGCAGGTAAGGAATAAATATAGCCCTTATCCTTTAGCGAAGATCGCGTTGAAATATAAACTCTGCCCGAGTAGAATATCCATTTATCTGCCACATTATTGCATGAAATAGAAAATACAAAAGCAATCAGCAGAAGGAAATAAATAGAAATATAAATTAATGTGATTAAACTAACATAAGTCTTGTGTTGCAACAGAAAAAAGAGCCAAGACTCTGCATCTGTTGTAGCCTTACAAATTAAGACCGACAGCGCAGATTTTCGGTCCTAACCCTCGTAGCGATGATAGCCTTTGCCCCAAAATCCAGCAAGTAAAAAAAAAATGTAAAGTAAATTCAAGATGGCGCCTGCGGCCATCTTGTGAATCTTGACAGAAGGTTGGAACATTAATGCTTGCCTATGGATTAGTAATTCTGTTTTTGGATGGCGATTTTGTAACGAGAGTGACAGCAATACTTAGTAAGGTTGAAAGACAACTTGGAAAATGGAGTCTTATTTCCCATCAAAGTTTGAATGATGTTTGCGAATCCATTGTATAAAAAAGCATGTACAGTGCTACAAAGATCTTTTGGCGCATGGATGACAGCGACAGGTGGGCGCAGCTGTAAAACAAGGGGTATGATAGCGGCGTTAGTTCCGATTTTTGACACAAACAATCCACGCGCCAAAAGAGCTTTTGTAGCACTGTAAATATGGGCGATATCCCTTGCTTTTTTCTACCATCTGTCAAATTGACTGGAAGCATGAGCAATATATCGAAACATTGTAAATTTAATTTTTTTCCCAAAAACTGTTAAAAGAAAAATAAAGATAGAAATATCATGAGATTGCTGACTATCTATAGCAATTAGCAACTGCGCACGACTTGTGGCAAGGCACGTAGCCACGCCAGTTCTCTTCCCGACATTTTATAGTATCAACGTGTTTTCTTGTGTGGTTTTAGCCACTGGATTATATCGGACTACTAACTGCTAAGTTGTGTTTCACTCAGTATACACCCCAACATGCCAAACTTCCTTCGATATAAAACTCATCTAGGCCCTTAACATGGTAAAAAAAACTTATGACGCCATCTAGCGGCAATGACATAAACTACGTTCCAGGATCCTCCAACGAACTTCGATCTCCGTGAATATAAAGGAGCGGCTCGACTTCTCGTGCGCTTTGTTCGGCGCGGACGGAGGGCTAGTGTCTAACGCGCCCCATATACCCGTGCATTTGGGCGCCATGCAGGAGACTGTGCAGTACCAGGTGAGATGTAACTACAAGCTCAACATAATGCGGAAATTTTGTGATGTGATAAAATGTGGTTGTGATTGTCGGCACTTGGTGGAACTTATTATACCTACATATATTGGTGCCCAATATAATGGCCGCAGCCTTTTATAGGGTTAATAGGGGAGATAACAGGGTAAACAAAATATGATTTTATTTAGTCCGTCATTTAGATTATCTAAAAATATTGGTCATGTATTTTTTCTTTGGTCAATCAAACAAAAAATGACAGAGATAAAGCGCGTCAAAGTTTGGGAGTGGGGGCTGGTGACGTCACGCCTAGGTAAAAAATGTACTTAGGCGTGACGTCACGCGGAACTTTAGCGGGCTATATCTTCATAATTTTTTGTTTAATTGACAAAAGAAAAAATACGTGTCCAATATTTTCTGATAATCTAACTGATGGACTTTTAGACATCGTGCCAATTACTGATACAATAATTTTTAGGATTTTTGTTCATCATATTTTAGTGCACTCGTTAAGATATATACTTCCATTGTTGTGAGCACAAAACACGCTTCTGGGGTCCCGCGTCGAGCGCCCTATTAAAAACTGCTAGCAGTTGCTAGAAGGTCCAAATGGATAGAATCTGCCGTCTTTTTAATTCATAATTAAAAACATAAACAACAGAAAGGGATGCCAACCGTTCATTTATTTATATCTGAGATCCCTCTAAGTGTAAGCGGGCAGGAATCCATTTGTTATGCCGGCGGCCGGTTATGCAGCAACTTTAAAAATTGTTTGACAGGCCGGTTGCCGGCTATGCAACACCGGAGGTATTACAACACGTATTTTCTGATTTATGTCCAGATGAAAGTGCGCGGAGATTCAATGAAGCCAGGAGACGTTTTGCTGGCGAATCACCCAAAAGCTGGTGGGTCGCATCTACCGGACTTGACCGTCATAACACCGGTGTTCCACAAGTAAGACTAACACATCGGGTCAGTAGGCTATGAGTTTGGTGCTCGATACTCGTTAGCGACTGCGTAAAATATTGTGTGTTAGCGGACGCCCTGCGTCGTTTCTAGCGTGGGTCCCGTTTCTCCCGATAACTTCGAAACCTCTGTGCAAAATGTTAGCTTTCTATCTCCAAGGGCAAGGGCGGATCCAGTATTTGATTTTGGGTGAGCCATCCTGACAAGATTTATCACAAAGTAAAGGAAAACCTATCTGTACCTTATATACCTATGCTGTACAAAAGTGCACCCGATTGAATTGAAAAATCGAGTCAAATGTATGGAATCCTGAGTGATTTCGGTGAGGGGGTGCCCCCCCTGTATCCGCCAATGTCCAAGGGTTCGAGCTGGGCGTTGATGAGTAAGTCAGTGAGTGCGTTAGGACTACTCTAAATATATATTATGATGATGATAATGATCAAAAATTCTGGTTCCTCTCGTACACCGCCAGGGGCACTGCACAATTTCGGGCATGCACCAACGAGTTTTTCGGAATTTATGTGCATTGTATTTGTCCCTTATACTTTCCACTTGCTGAACAGTGAAGGAAAACATCGTAAGGAAACCTGCATTTCCTAAAAAGCGTGTTTTTGGTGATAAAGCTCACCAGCCATCAGGTTGGGACGTAATAATCGCCGGTGAAACGCGGTTAATATCAAGTGTGATTTGTCACAGTTCACACTCGAGAACACCTCTGACACCCCTTAACCATGTCGTGACGATTTATTTATTTTAGCAACATAAAACTATCGATGTATTAACGTTTTAGATCGCAAGGCCGTCCGATATTCTTCGTGGCGTCGCGCGGGCACCACGCTGACATCGGAGGTCTGACCCCCGGGTCGATGCCCCCGCACTCCACCTCGCTAACACAAGAGGGCGCCGCCTTCAAGTCCTTCTTGCTGGTCGATGGACGCGGGTTCAGGGAACAGGAGCTTGTTGAAGGTAAACTGAAAAATGTGTCTACAGGTCCTGCGGTAGCGGAGCGGTGCGGGGTGGGGATTGTTAATTGTGAGACGCTATGCGAGAAAGAAAAGCAGTAGAGAGCAGTGCGGTAGGGCACCGCAGATACCTATTTAGTTAAGCGCTAGACCCGAGAGCCTATTATATCTGTTGGAGCGCTTGCGTTCCAGCTCCAACAGCTTGCTGAGCACGTTTGTAGACAGGTGGGACTCTCCGATTCTACGCCACTGGATTCGATTGCATGTCCATGTGTAGTGGGGCGTGAAATCATGCTTCTATACATGTAAGCTATCGATGGTTTAGCATAAGTTGTTTTATTACTAACATGTTTATATGGATCTTTGATCTGAAATAAATACATTTGATTTGATATATCTTTAGTTGCCAAATATGCACCCAGTCCACTTTGCAACTTAAGATACATAATAGATGGACTTTTCGTTTAAAACGATAGAAGATTGTTATAAATTTCATACGAGACACAAAAATAAACTAAATGGCCGAAAAACTTAATAAATAAGCTTGACTATTGAATGTAACTAACATTTTATGAGACAAATATTTTGTAGTTACGCATAGTCTGGCAAATAAACATACATACATAATCACGCCTGTCTCCCAGAAGAGACATGAAATTTCCATCTGCTACAATTCTAACACACCTCTTTCGCTTCTTCCACATCCATAAATCTAGTCTAACAAATAAAGATATTATTTTATTTCAGAGTTAATGAAGCCAGGTAAAGAGCCAGGCTGCTCCGGAACCAGGAATTTGGCGGACAACTTGTCTGACTTGAAGGCTCAAGTAGCTGCCAATCAAAGAGTGAGTTTCAAGATGTATAAATGTATAAGCATAGACTAAGTATTACTACTTATAGACTAGCAGTTCCCATACATCAGTTTGTAGATACAAAAAAGGTGTAAAATTCTAACGAAATCTAGATGGCGTTGCCAAAACCTCTAACAAACACGATGCTAAAAAAGACCGATTGGTGACGCTAGTGGTACAGTGATGTCACGTAACATGAAAATAATTCCCACTTATTTATGACGTATCCTATTGGAAACTTACTCTAATTGACGCGCTTCAAAATTTTATGTCTATTTTATAAGTCTACCGATCAATCTTTGTTCTACGACTTGAAATTATGCAAATGATATCGATATTGGTCGAAAAGTGTCAAGTTTTGTCGTTTCTTTCCGCGGTAGAATTCCAAACACTGACACTCCACGGGTACGTGGTACTATAGACCTACGTATACTAGACTAGCAGTTCCCATACATCAGTTTACACCCACAAAAAAGGTGTAAAATTCTAACGAAATCTAGATGGCGTTGCTAAATCCTCTTACGAACTCGATGCTAAAAAAGACCGATTGGTGACGCTAGTGGTACAGCGATGTCACGTAACATAAAAACAATTCCCACTTCGATAATAGATGGCGCTGAAATATTCACTGTTAGTGTTGCCAACTTAGCGCCATCTAGTTTTTCTAAACAAAGCTATTACAGCGACATGTTTACTTGGTAACCATGAGAGTTTACTTGCAGCCAATTAAACAAATTATGCTTATTTGCAACACTTGGCGACACATAGTGTTGTAAGGGCGCGTAAAAAATTTACTACGCCTTGATGTATAAAAGTTGTCGGTCTATACGTAGTAATACTTAGTATATGGTATAGGTGGTACAGCTTAAAGCATGCTCGACTGTGGAGGTACCACAATCTTACTCGCAAACACCCCTGAACTTATTCGTGGGAGAGTAAGAGGACAGCTCTCATCAGGCATAACCAGATGGTACACCATGCCTGGGACCGATTGATGGCGGTATATCCATACCCAATCGCCGGCCCTTTACGAGGGGCGTTCATTATAAAGTGATAATGAGGTACAAACTATTTGGAACAAAAAAAAAGTAAATACTGGCTGGTAAAGCTGGAATATTGATTAGATTTTTAAAAAGGCAACAATTTGATTATCTTTTGTTTTTTAAAATGTGGGGATCCATGAATTCTTCTTTGGCAAGCTCGGTTTCCGCACCAAGTCTCTTATTTGGACCTTTGCGTGTGTAAAGTGTGGGACCGACTATTCTAGCTAGCCCAGCTCACGCCAGAACCCCAAGGGGACCTAGATTATAACAGGACTGGCGGACCTTCACCGAGGATCTTAGCCCGTTGTGTGCAGACACCTACGCAATATATTTTCTTCGGCCTCCATGCAGGCTGTCCGTCCATGGGGATCTATGGCGTGATACATATTCTTCGTTATCCAGGGCATCCAGTTAGTGGGAGAGTTGATAGAGCAGTACGGGTTGGACGTGGTGCAAGCTTACATGGCGCATATACAGCGGAATGCTGAGGTGGCTGTCAGGGACATGCTGAAGGTGAGTGAACATCTACTGTAGATACTGAAGAACATACAAAGCAGCAATACCGCTGAGCAAATTAAACTTGAAAATCCCAGTACGTTTTCAATATTAAGAGGCGTTTTTACATGCAAACCTCCATACAAACCACATTGTGGGGTGTCTATGGAATGTTAATTTAATATTCATATTCATATTCTTTATTGTACACAAAAGAAACATAATTTTTACAAAGTACTTAGATATATCATGTACATAGGCGAGCTTATCTCTAAAAAGAGATTTCTTCCAGCAAACCCGGATTGAAAAAGAGAAGCCATAATAAAAAGTAGACATACATACGTGTACACTAAATATGTTAATATACTTACACCCTATGATTATAAATAACTACAATATACCTACATAAATTAAATATTTTAGATTGAGTCCATTAACATTATCTAGATCTATGTTTAAGTCGAACTAAAAACCGTTAAATTTGAGTAATGTACGTGTAAATTTAGCGGTTTTTTTACCAAAAAGGTAGGCGAATGTGCTTTTATTGTTTTAGATAAATTAAAAAAACTAATACGGGTCAAACATCGAAAATGTTGTCTAGATTGATAATAACCAAAAATAATGTTTGAATACGTCCACAGTCTTGCCGAAATGTGGTTTCTCCTGAAACAAGTTTTCAATTGTGCGCTGGCGACGAAATCGGCACGATTGTGTTGTTCTCGCAAGTTTCATGGAGCGTGCACCGTATAGCGAAATTAAACATCATGACATTTGGTCACACCCTTAACTGAGATGGTCACGTCTGCTCTTAATAATGAAACGTGAAATTATTTGTTAATTTGCGCAGATATGTTTCTACTATGGGGAAGTTATTTTGTATGATGAAGCGTGTGGTTTACATACATTCATAGTTATACTCACGCTCATCTCCCAGAAGAGTAGGCAGTATTAGGATTTATAGATCAATTGTATTTATACAACGTGTAACAGAAAGGTGTAACCATATTATAAGAACTTATTCAGTCAATGGTATTGAACAACTTTTACTATGGAGCCAACCCTGAAATCTCAAAAAAAATCTGGCCTTCCATACATGTCGGCCGAGCGGCATTGCATTTTTCTATGAGACAGTAAATTTTTTTTTCGACATACATGTTTTGCTCCATAGTAAAAGTTGTTCTATAGTATAGAATCTATACCATTGACTAAATAAGCTCTTCAAATATGGTTACACCTTTCTATTACACGTTGTATAAAGAGAAAACGCAGTTTACAGTTGCGAGTTTCTTGAATAAGAAGACATAATCTTATATAAAAACATAATTTCATCAACAGGCATAAACTACAAATTTCCATCTGCTACGATCCTGACACACCTCTTTCGCCTCTTCCACACCCATCAATCTTGTCCTTACTGGGTTAAATTTAAAGATGGCGGTCTATTTACACCTGGTATGTGTCACGAAAACGCTCGCTTCTCAATTTTGAAACCCAGGTTCGATCCCCGGTCGGACATGCATCAATTAGTTTTTTGGAATTTATGTGCATAGTATTCGTATTACTTAATACTTGCTGATCGATGAAGAACATCACGAGGAAACCGGTATGCCCTAAAAAGCGTGTATTTGTGCCCAAAGTACGGCGATAGGGCTCACCACCCATCACGTTGGGAAGTAATAATCGTCGGTGAGACGCGGGTGTACCGAGTGGGACTGTGACTTGCATTTCACAGTCCAATCTCGGAACACCTCTGACACCGCCTCGGGGATTCATGTCGTGACAATATACTATGATTTTCAGGAGATAGCAAGGAACGCGTTACAGAAGACAGGCTCGACGGTTCTGAAGGCCACTGAGTACATGGACAACGGAACCCCAATCACTTTGACCGTCACTCTAGACAAGGAACAAGGCAGCGCTTTGTGTGATTTTACGTAAGTTCATTTATGGTCCAAGGTCACAGAGCCGCCATCTTGAAAAGCCTATATGTCCAGCAGTTGGCAAAAACAACAAAAAAAAAAAAACAAAATTTCTTTATTAATAATTAGTCAAAAATACACTGTTATTGGACACCCCTTTTACGTTCGCAGAACCTCTATTATTCTGGTCGCAATATCTCGCTGCACGCAGGGCAGTAAAAAGTGCGAGCACAGTAAAATATATTGCGCGCTCACTCCGACTTATGGGTTTTCTGGCAACGCGTAGTGAAGCACAACGCGCGTATCGATATGTTATCGGTAAATGTTTACAAAATTAAAATAAAAAAGAAGTCTTATTAGTTTGTATGTACATTTATTATAAATAAATAATGAAATTTTATTGTATTAACTGACTGACGATCTGAAGGACGTTGCGGGTGGCGGCTGGATGAGGATGACTGAGGACCGCCAAGAGTGGGGTAATATTGGGGAGGCCTATGTCCAGCAGTGGACGAATACGGGCTGATGGATGCATGGAACATAAAGCTGTATCTACATCTACGTAAATAATGATGCATAGATCATTCATTAAACTGTATATTTTCAGCGGCACGGGTGTCGAAGTGTGGGGCAACCTGAACGCCCCCCGCGCCATCACTCTGTCCGCACTGATCTATTGTCTACGGTGCATGGTGGGGCATGACGTGCCTTTAAACCAGGTTACTATTAGAGCTCAATACATTAATAGGCTATGCGAATTTTATTTTTGCCACTGTCACTCCAAGCGAAAAAAACGCGCAGTGCGAGAGGGGCGGATTCAGGGCGAAAGGGGAAAAAGTTGGTTTTATATTTTTATTAAAAAAACTAAACTAGCTAGCAAAATTTCCACTCAAAAATCTAGATATTGTTGAAACCCATCTAATAAAACATGTTTGAGTTCTGTACATGGCTGCTACTCGTTTAACGCAGAGAAAAAGTGTGTTAGAAGACCTCATTTCAACAATTATTTCTATCGAGGAAAGTTTATCCAAACATGTTTTCCAAAAACAAAACCCTACATTTATATAGTCAAAATGCATATACCAGAAACTGATTATAACTTTCCGTGTATTTCGTGAGATACACAGAAAAGAAACACCCGTATTTTTTTTTACATATTGCCTTAAGGCGCTAGACAAACTGAAAAGACATAAGACGAGGACGGGGCGAAGACGTGGCGGCGCCCCTTCTTTCTTACAAAATATATAGAAGCGACGCGATGCAATACATACACAGAAAACAGGGCGGTACAAGACGCAGGCGCGACGCTTCGTTATCTGCACCCCTTGCAATACATACAGAAGAGACGCGTTGTGGACGCGACACAGAAGCAACGGGAGTGAGGACGGGCGTGGGGTGTCATTCCAGGCATTTCAGAGTCTCGCTTGGTAGTGGCCGTGACGTGTCACCGCACTCCGTCTCTAGTCCCATCCACGCTCCAACTCTTCAGTATAATTTAAATAAATGTATTTTTGAATGCGCCTCGTCCTCGCCTTTCGTCTTATCTATCTGTCTTGCGCCTAAGAGTACAAGACTGTCATACCAGCGCAAACAGAACCTGATAATGTGTTGGCGTTTGCCAAAATTTTCAAGTTTTATTTATCCCGTACAATATTCCTGACTTCGACCTTTACCAAAAAAGAAAAGAAAGAAAAGAGCTTTATTTCAAAGGCGGCAATATTTAATGTTCATATTGATATCACTGTCAAGAAGGCTGGTAAAGCAGTAGGTTTTGTTTTACGTAAAGCCAAAGTCATCTTGATAAAAACACTTGTCCTGTTCCACAATATCACTATATTTATAACTGCAACCGGTTTCGCCTCACAGCATCATCCAGGAACAACAATTAGGAAACTATTAAATATAGAGAATTAATACGTTTCATTGCAGATGGTAAAAATCTGGTTTTTTACCATCTGCAATGTAATCTGTCCCGGCAGTAAATAATACACATCGGCTATATTCAGCTTCGTAGACCGTTGCCTCTCTCACCGGACTGTTGCGCTAAGTGCGACAGAGATGACGCTACGATATGATGTGCTTTATTTGCTGCCGGGACCTGTAGGTGTAAAAAAAATGACACAACACCAATTCCAGGGCTGTCTCAACCCAGTGACGGTGGTGATTCCGCCGGGGTCGATACTAGACCCGTCGGAGGGGGCGGCGGTGGTGGGGGGCAACGTGCTGACGTCACAGCGAATTGTCGACGTCGTGCTCAAGGCTTTCCAGGTTAGGTATTGAGTATTGAGGTATTGAGTACATATATTGTCACGACATGAATCCCCGGGGGGATGTCAGTTGATACTGAAACATTAACACTCGTACAGTACGACAAGACTCCAGACGTATCTCCTCGCTCGACCAATAGAAATGAACGTATTTCCCGCCTTCAGCGTCTAGTCGTTGCCGCTTCAAGCGCGTCGATTGTTTTTGTGATGGCGATACTGCCACCACAATGGGATTTTGTGCAACTGTAATATTGTAACATTGTATATACATATATATATAATATGTATATACATAAATATCATACGAAGATTTGCCGTCGACGTGATAACCGTTGGGGCCTTAAGGCATTGGTATGGAGACCAAGTACAGCAAAGCGTAGCGTAGGCCGCCCTCATGCCTGCTGGACTGACGATCTGAAGAACGTTGCGGGTGGCGGCTGGTGGCGTAATATTGGGAGGCCTATTTCCAGCAGTGGATGAATACGGGCTGATGGATGGATGGATGGTAACATAATTCGAGACATTGGGACACGAGTGCTTGTTTACAAAACGAACGAAGTGAGTTTCGTAATAGTTTTGCACGAGTGTCCTAATGTCTAATTATGTTCAATTGCACACAGTACTTTTATCTACGACCATCGAAAATATAGTCTTTCTCACCGGCCAGTCTAATAGCCGGGCCTGATATGTAACAGACTGGTGACGGGTAGCAGCGTCACTGGTGCGAGGGTTCCGGCACCGCGCTCACCAACCCGTCTGGCCAGCGTGTGTGAGTATGGGCAATTCTTCCAGGATGACCGCCTGGAGTGGCAAAGTCCTGGAAAGGCTTATGTCCAGCAGTGGACGAACTAGGCTGATGGATGGATTTAATTAAATTATGCATTTGCAGGTGTGTGCGGCGTCCCAGGGCTGCATGAACAACTTGACTCTTGGTGAAGAGAGTTGGGGATACTACGAGACGGTAGCTGGAGGCAGCGGCGCTGTGAGTATTATGTTTTGCATGTTCAATTTGACTTCTTTTTTCTTTTGGCTTTTCTTTTATTTCTTACCCTTGTCTGACAGGAATCTTTGAGTGCGCTGGTGGCCGGCTGGTTTTCAAAGCGTCCTCTTAAAATATTTTTTTTAAAGAAAGTGCGGCGAAGTGGATGTCTTGTCGTCGGTGTGCGCAGGCGGATCCCTTTTGGACTAAATATTAGTATTTTTAATTTTTTTTGACGTAGTATCATTACTACTGAAAACAATAAGTTTATTGTTTCATTAATTCTAATAATCACAGGCGTATACTAAGTAATATCTGATTAAAAAAACTGACCAAGTACGAGTTGGACTCGCGCACGAAGGGTTCCGTACCATTATCTTTAAAAACGGCAAAAAATATATCTGTTGTATGGGAGCCCCCTTAAATGTTTATTTTATTCTGTTTTATAGTATATAGCGGCAACAGAAATACATCATCTGTGAAAATTTCAACTGTCTATCTATTACGGTTCATGAGATACAGCCTGGTGATAGACGGACAGACGGACAGCGGAGTCTTAGTAATAGGGTCCGGTTGGTTACCCTTTGGGTACGGAACCCTAAAAACTAACCAAACGAATCTATTTCCTAAAATGAGTTCTTTGTGGAAACAGCCGCACAAAGAGAGGTACGCAATGTTCACAACGCTGTGTTGTGTTATTGAACACATCATTTATACATAAGTATATATGTATACAGGTGTCCCATAATAAGCGAATCAAATTGTTATGGGAGGTAGCTTAGTCCATTTCCTATCAAATAAAATAAACATAGGTGAAACAAAAGTTCGATGGTTTTTGAGTTAATTAACTTTTTCAAAAAAATTTGAAAACATCTTCCCGTCCCTGTTTTTTTTTGCTGTCATTACTTTATTTTTGAGTTAAGAATTTTTTTATTTTCAGAATATTATTTAAAAATAACTATTTCATGAATTGGCTACCAAACATTTTAGAAAAGTTACACCAAATTTAAATGGCAAGACTTTGTTTTCACTTCTTGTGTAAATTTGAAAAAAATCTTTAAATTTTGGATCTCTGTGATGAAAAAAAAAGTATGGAGTGGGAATGATAAACTATTTTAAAAACTTGCTCATTTAATGTTCTTTTTAGAAATGTAAGATATGTGACCATTTTCATAAGAATAAGCCTATTTATTAACCTTGATCAACGGCAGGAATGGATATTTAAAAAATATTATCCATAATTTGAACTAAAAATCTTATTTACACTATCGCATCGACGTTCTAACCGTTCTTTTGACTATTTATCTAAGAACAGTTAAAAAATAAACAAGGACATCAACAGCGTGATGTATAGCTGTCTCGTTTTAACATGAAGCTAGCTGCCATGCCACCACTAATTTGCCATTGTTGTTTGTTTGCGCACTCACTTGTCGCTCAGTGCAACACTTTACCTACTGTGCTACACTCGTGTACTATCACTGCTTCCGTATTGCGATATTCCAACGAACCTGGCTTTAATTTGGACTTTGCTGTGCTCTTGATTTGGTATCTTGTGAAGTGTACGACTTGGCGCTTCTCGGGACTTGTTTTGCTTGTGAATTGGATCATTGTGTTTGTGATTTGTTGCATCATGGCAAATCATCAAGACCATCCATTTAGCCATCATGAGTATGCAGATATGCATTTGATTTATGGAGAAACCAGACATTTCGACGAAATACGTGGAAGTGTCACATACTGTGCTAGACAAGCTGCAAGGATTTATGCTGATCGTTATCCAAACCGACAACACCCACAATATGGAGTTTTTTTAAGGGTTGACAAAGCCTTCAGAGAAGGAAGAAATCCAGGCAGACACGGTGGTGAGGGTAGACCTGTAGAGGTTGACGATGAGGAAGTTCTCTTACAAATTGAAGACGATCCATCAACTTCTTGTCGGCGCATCGAACAAACTACGGGAATACCGAAATCCACTGTGCATAGAGTACTCAAACGATATCAATATCATCCTTACCATGTTACGCGTGTACAAGCACTTCTGACACGCGATTATGCGAAGCGTGTGGTATTTTGCCAACGAATGCTACGCAAACACCAAGAAGACCCGGATTTTTTTAATCACGTATTGTGGAGTGATGAGTCCGCCTGCAGGAAAGATGGCTACATCAATTTGCATAATCTCCACAGTTGGCGGATGGTCAATCCGCATGAAAAGAAGGAAGACCATTCACAGTACCAATTTAAAATAAACATGTGGGCCGGAATTTACAACGGTCGAATTGTGGGCCCAGTAGAACTGCCCTCAGTTCTGAATGGACAAAATTACTTGGAATTTCTGCAAAATACTTTGCCAGTTTTGTTAGAAGACGAGTCACTTCAAGCCCGAGCACAAATGTGGCTGCAAAATGACGGGTGTCCGGCTCATTATGCTGTTCAAGTAAGATCTCATCTCAACGAAGCATACCCCAGCCGTTGGTTTGGCAGACTAGGCCCCATTCTGTGGCCACCAAGGTCGCCAGACCTTAATCCACTCGACTTCTTCTACTGGGGCTGTTTAAAGGATCGAGTGTACGCAAAGCCCATTCACAATGAGGGAGAACTACGCGAACGAGTGACACAAGCCGCCAGAAGCATATCGGCACTCAGCCTGCGCCGACTAAAACGAAATTTTTTGAAAAGGTGTCGTTTATGCATTCGCACAGGCGGGCGTCAGTTCGAACATTTGTTATAAGGAGATATTCTTAAAAAAAATTGTATCACTTTTTCTTGTCGGTATACACTTTTTTATAATAAAAAAAATAATCACTTCTTCACATTGTTTTAATTAAAACTCAAAAATTTTTACTTTTATAGCATTTTAGTTCAAATTATGGAAAGTAAATATTTTTAAAAATCCATTCCAGCCGGTGGTCAAGGCCAATAACTAGTCTCGCCCTTATGAAAGTGGTCAAATGTTATACATTTTTGGAAATAACATTAAATGAGCAAGTTTTCAAAATAGTTTATCATTCCCACTCCATACTTTTTTTTTTCATCACAGAGATCCAAAGTTTAAAGATTTTTTTCGAATTTACACAAGAAGTGAAAACAAAGTCTTGCCATTTAAATTTGGTGTAACTTTTCTAAAATGTTTGGTAGCCAATTCATGAAATAGTTATTTTTAAATAATATTCTGAAAATAAAAAATTCTTAACTCAAAAATAAAGTAATGACAGCAAAAAAAACAGGGACGGGAAGATGTTTTCAAATTTTTTTGAAAAAGTTAATTAACTCAAAAACCATCGAACTTTTGTTTCACCTATGTTTATTTTATTTGATAGGAATTGGACTAAGCTACCTCCCATAACAATTTGATTCGCTTATAATGGGACATCCTGTATATTTTTTTAATCTTATTTATTTTATAAGCCATACATCTTAAGATTAATTCGGCTTAAAAATAATTACAATGTTGGATGATGTGTAAAACAGTTGGGATTACTACTATGAGTGTTTTTATAATATTCAGATCTAAGGTTCAGTGAGTCTATTATGAAACTTACAAATCTATCACTATATTCGGCCGTGAACCCTGAACTTAAGATTTGATGGAGAAAGAAGAGAAAATCTCCAGTAGAGCACCGAGTTTCATTTAAGAAATCCAACCTACATTGTTCGTTGATTTTACACTCGAGAACTAAGTGTAGGAGGTCCTTTTCTCTCTCAGTATATATATACTATATACATTCGTTTTCACATCGTTACATGTATCTTGCGAATGTTATGTGTGTCTGTGTATATTGTTGATGTGCATTTTCTTTAGTAGACCGTTTAACACCGGAAGTGGCAAAGCGCGACTGTAAGTACTGAATCCTACTTGCTCACACAAAGCACACTCCAGCGCACATGGGCTGATTCCTGTCTCTTTCGCACTAAGAAATAAATGTACTACCTACTTATTAATGTAAACCGCCAGACTGACACAATTAAACCTTCTAGGTTTCGTGTCCCAATAATGTAAGTTAGAAATTAAGGTTTTTTTATCTAAATAAATAATAATAAAAAAACATTCTGCCGTTTTTCGCGGGAGGAGAAGTAAACACGCATAGCACACATTTACCCACATACGCACACACACTCCTGCAAAAAGTTGATTTGTCACACTCTATCAAAAGCTGTAACACAAATACAAAACTAGCACACAAGCAAACTTAAATGAACAAATTATTCATGTACCTCCTCGGCAGAGGGGCATGCGTGCGCTTGCCTATTCCTGTGTTAAATGGTCTATGCCATAGATTCTATGGCCTTTTCCAATAAATAATAATAAATTAACCATTGTAGGGACCAGGGTGGCACGGGTCAGGCGGCGTGCACACACACATGACCAACACGCGCATTACAGACGTGGAGATAGTGGAGCGGCGGTACCCCATGCTGGTCAACAAGTTCTCTCTGAGGGAGGGCAGCGGGGGGAGAGGTGAGGATAACAATATAACACGGGCCACTTCAAAGACAAACCAGATGTGACACCATACGCTGAGATAGACAACCCAATTACACACCCGAATAATTACATTACAAAAACATTTTTAATATTGACACTGCGTGTTGCCATGTGTGAATATAGACGGAGATAGTGTGTTAGTTCTCACTAACAGTGGTGGAAAGAACGGCGGCCATTTTTATTCCCAAGGTTTATTGTTATCACATTCTTTATTAAAATGATTAGGAATTAAATTCAATTCAATTCAATATTTTCAATTCAATTCAATATACCCGTAGGTCGCTGTATGCCCTCTGAGTAAAACTAACCCACAGACTACCAGTGGCGTGCGGTCCATACAGACAAAAACCCTGACAAATACGCATCATTTACGCATATCGTAATAAATTTTCTGCTAAAATGTAGCGACACCGACCGCCATCTATTGTCATTAGCGGGAACTGCGAGACTCAGTTCCGAGTCGCTCGCTCACTCGATGCAAAAGACATCGCGGAATGGTGTCTGTCGGTGTCTATGTGTAAGTCATATTCTAAAAGTCTATGTTTGTGTGCGTTACTGTAAATACATGGCACACAATGCAAAAGTTTGTGCTTGTTTGCGTGCGAAATGTAGGCGACGACTCTGCAAAAAGCCGACGGCTTTTTACGACATTCACTGAAAATGCCACGTTCGCCTTGGCGGCTTGGCAGGCGTCATCCATTATTGTTTTTTGTTCGTTCTTTACGCAAATTGATGACAAGCAGTATAAAAAAGGCTAGTGCCACTTGCCAGTGTTTACTGTGAAAGTTATTCAATGTGACAACATGTTGTACAATGTGTGTGTACAAAAGTTAAGAAATGGTGCATTTTTGAAACTGTTTTGATGATAAAAACAAATAATTGCGAAACGATATTTTAGGTGGCAAATCGCAAACAGTAACTTTATTATTTGGTAAGTTTTAACCAAGTTTTTTAGGCTTTTAAATTTTTATGTCTAACCTGTCTAAAAACTCGGTGCACGCCACTGCAGACTACACGTGTAGAATATCTGACAGTAGGCTTTTAAAAGCGTGACTTTGACAGGTGTAGCACAACGCGAGAACCTGCGAGCCAGCATGTTACATCGGACAGCCAGCGACCTACGTTCCATTTCAATGTCACAGTTGTCTTTGAGGTCATCTTTGAGGAATATGAGACTTTTACAATGTCTTTACTTTTTACATTTTGCCAAAGCATAGTTCCATCTGCCAAAGGCACAGGATCACTGGTTGGTGCAGCGATGGATGATGACAGGCTAGGAAACGTACCGATGTACCCTCCGTCTCTGTCGTTTATTGCTACTTGCGGTGACGACTACAAAGTTCCATCTGCCACAGTCACAGGATCACTGGTTGGTGCAGCGATGGATGATGACAGGCTAGGAAACGTACCGATGTACCCTCCGTCTCTGTCGTTTATTGCTACTTGCGGTGACGACTACAAAGTTCCATGTGTCACAGTCACAGGATCACTGGTTGGTGCAGCGATGGATGATGACAGGCTAGGAAACGTACCGATGTACCCTCCGTCTCTGTCGTTTATTGCTACTTGCGGTGACGACTACAAAGTTCCATCTGCCACAGTCACAGGATCACTGGTTGGTGCAGCGATGGATGATGACAGGCTAGGAAACGTACCGATGTACCCTCCGTCTCTGTCGTTTATTGCTACTTGCGGTGACGACTACAAAGTTCCATCTGTCACAGTCACAGGATCACTGGTTGGTGCAGCGATGGATGATGACAGGCTAGGAAACGTACCGATGTACCCTCCGTCTCTGTCGTTTATTGCTACTTGCGGTGACGACCATAGATTTATAATGTACAAGATAAACAATGTAGTAGAGAAAATGATACCAAAAAATAAATGCACATTACTATTAAATTCACTATTTTGCTTAATATTTTGGACAATCCTACTAAATATCTACAACAAAGAAAATCAATACGTTATTGTAAAAACTTTTTTCGGGCCGATTAATACGAGAAATTGGGCAAAATATGGTTCAAAACATTCTAATGACAAAATCATATTTACGTGTGAAATGTGTAATTATCTGGGTTATTTCTCCTTGTCACATCACAATTACTCACTGCACAAGAAACCATGTCTAAAACAATCACTATTTATCAATTTAGTTACGTATTATTTAAATATTATTATAAAATCCGCAATCACACTCAAGCAAGCGGGACGCTATGACCTCTTACTCAAAAAAACATTGACATAGCTGTTCTTTGTTGTGCATCTCTTTTTCTCTTTCAAGGTGTTCATAAAGGTAGGACATCTCTTTTACACGCTATGGACATCTTTTAAGCGCAGCGAATCCTATGTCTATGGTGACGACTAAAAATTTCTTCATAGACAGGCCGCGGCACGTAAGTCTAGCAGTGACAGTTAATGCGTAGAAGTCAAAAATAAGGCGACGTGGTAGAGGAAGCGGGGCGCGGGGCGGGGGTGCGTATCATACGTAAGCGTTGATTGGCTCACCAGTCGCACTTAGTCTCCCACATACCGTAACGGCTCCTATGAAATCGGTCCGAAGAGAAAAAATTACCACCCACCCTCTGGCAATCGCTGCAGTTGCGTGCTTGTATTTCTTATTTACTAGATTTCTTATTTATCATTATTTTTAAATGTCATCTTTTCTTTTTCTTCTTGAATTTTTGAAGGCAGTCTGACAAGTTGCTTAACCAATGTTAGCGGAAACTTAGTATGATTCCGTTGAAAAGGTCAGTGACTCAGCTTTTGTCGCCACAGCCAAGGGCAAATGGGACTATATGATTTACAGACAGCAAAGGAGATAAGTAACCGAGCCCAGCGCATACAGTTTGATCCTAAGACCCACAGGTGAGTAATAGATGAGATGTGAAATACTTGGTCAATACATACACACATGCACTATTTATAATAATAGTTTATGCTACAAGGGCGAAAAGGAATAAATTACGAGGACGATTTAAAACATGAGCGTAGCGAGTGTTTTAAACGTAACCGAGTAATTTATTGCTTTTACGCCCGTGTATCATACTACGTTTTTCAATGCATAGTGTGAGGAAATGAAAATAGATATAATCTTGTGAACTTTAAATTATAATTGGCTCCAAAGGACTGTATCCAGAGCCGTTAAACAGTGGAAAAAAAGTATAACATCTATGGTACACAGGAAAGGCTGCAGGTTAGCCAACCACTGTAAATAAATAAAAAAAAAAATAATACAGCCCTAGGGCAAAATAATCGACTTTCTGTTCGGTTTTGATGCATAAAAAGTGGGCCTTTACGAGCACTTGCATTGAAAAGTATTTTATATCATCAATCACTATCACCTGTGGTTCTTAGGATCAAAGTTTTTGCGCTGGACCTGCGGGCCTATTATGTATCTCTAGTTGCCTTCTGGACTGGGTGTGACTATCGAATTCCGATTGTCTAAGGATATGTTCGCACTTGAAGTGACGACACAGATTGTTAATAGTTCAATACCCACTAAAGGCAATTTTGAAATTTCAGTTTTTATCTATGTTTTTGATGATAGGCACCTCGTTCAGTTGGCAACTAAAGATACAGAATAGGGGGGCTGGTTACTTATCTCCTTTGATGTCTGTAAATGTAATTCTTAATTGGTTTTATAATATTCCCAGGATGTTGGAATGGCGGCGACGGCGTCATTCGCGAGCTGATATTCCGACGTAACGTGCAAGTGTCCGTGCTCACTGAACGCAGAGCGTTCCAGCCTTACGGAATGAACGGTTAGTTACTATACTCCATTCCACGAGTCGAACTCCCGAAGAAAATCGCCCCGCCCGTGTGCGTTTCATTAGCCAATATGTTTCTTAAGGTTGGCTTAAATGTCGAATTTTTTCAGTACGTTCATAACTCTCGCAGTGATCGGACGTGCGTGTTACTGAAAAAATATTAAACATGTCTGATATTCTAAAAGACGCCCTATTTCGTCAACAGAAAAATCTTCAATTTGCAATACATACAACATTATAAGAAAATATTATAATGCATAGTAGTCGACCGCCGTCATGTAAAGCTTTCCTTTAAAGCGGGTTGTCTTCGCTTATCTCTAGCCGCGCGCATTAACCAATGAGCTGCGAGTATTTTGTTTCCTAGGCGTTCGACTCGTGGAATGGTGTATACAATATTGTCTCTTTAACATCTAAGAAACCCTGGAGTTGACTATTTGAATATAGAATCATCCCCTTCCTAAGATTAAGGTTTTAAAAGAATAAGTATATGCTTATATGTAAGTTTATGTCTTAGATATTTAGGTTTATATTTTAATCTTGATCTCTCTATTATTTTCTGATTAGTATTAACACCTCCACATGTTATTTTGTTCATCTTTCTGTTAGCTACCAACGGTTGCCTGGAAGATATTGCTATTAGCAATAAGTGCCGCCCTTGTACACCATGTTTAATTATTTTTTTGTCTTTAAATTATTCGTGTAAATGTGCAAAAAGTGTTATAAATAAATTAAGCCTTTTGAGTGGGGAAATTCTTTTAATTTGGAAATTTGGCTAGACATTTGAACGGCGGATTTAGGCATATATTTATTTATAGCGTACCTATTTATCAACTTTGTTATAAGTATTTATTGCTTAAATAAATATATTTTCATTAAAACCCTTGAACGGAATTTAATTATTTATTTGTGAACAAAAAAGCTTACAGACAGGTATCCACAAAATTTACTTGCAGTACAAAGTATAATCTGTAGCTTGATGTGATCGCCACTGTACAGACACGACGTTTTTTACTATTTATTATTAGTATACAGGGTGTTAAGATGAAGTTGCGGAAGCCGAAAACTGGCGATAGTACTCGTCCATACGAACAACTTTACGTGAAAAAAAACCTTTGTTTCACACATTTTGTTTGGGTAGCTACTAGCTATGTAACTTTTCTATGGAACAGTTGATTTTTTTTTCGCGATTCGATGATTGACTCCATAGGAAAAGTTGTTTGTATAGACGAATACTATCGCCAGTTTTCCGTTTCAGCAACTTCATCTTAACATCCTGTATTATTATAGATATAATGAGCGTTTTTTTTTTCTTAGTTATTAGCTTTCCTCCAGATGGCGCTGTCCATGTCACCATAGATAAAATTTGTTTCGTAGCAATCAATGTCAAAGTGGTGCAAAATTTGTTTTTGATTCTGTTGCTAAAGAATACGACAATGCCATCTAGGAATCATATTTAACACTAAATTTGACATCAGGAAAAACGCTTATTGTGTATAGGCGGCGAGCCTGGCGCCCGAGGAGTCAACCTTCTACAGCGCGCTGATGGAAGACTCATCAATTTGGGCGGGAAAACTACCGTCGTCGCTTACCCTGGGGTAAGTTGAGTTTTTTTTTATAAATTGTTCTTACCCATGGCTTCGCTCTCAGGATGTTTCTGTCATCCATGTTAGCTTTATGTGAATTAGTGTATATCGACTTTACCTGACAAGTGGTTACAAGATGGTGGACAGACAATAAAGATGTTGATGAAACAATTAGTGGTAATTACTTTTATATAAACATTACAGTTTCTTTCAATTATCAGTTTTCGGCTTAAGGGACTCCACAATGCTAAACATCAGTTTTGCATTGGATTCAGTTCTGTTAATGTAGATCAGGGATCGGCAACCTTATGACATTGGAGGGCCACAAATATTAACAGAGAATCAACGAGGGCCGCATATAATAAATAACGCATTACTCAATTTCGTATTATATTTATTGTAGTTTAAAACACAATTTATTTATACTTGCGATTGTCGGCACTTGATGAAACATAGAAAGCATCTTGATTTTGAACATAAACACTTGTACTATTTGTTTCATAACATAATTATATTTGTTGCACACTTCCCGTTGCACACTTCCCAACCGGTTTCGGAAATCAATCAATTAGTACAAGTGTTTATGTTCAAAATCAAGATACACAATTTATTATTAAAATCTAATGGTATTTTAGCGGCTGCATTTGACTTCCATTTTAGACGTGGAAATGCGCAGTATTAGATCCAAATGTGCATCCGTTAACTAAAAACTATGGTTGCTTTTTCGTTTGTTCAGAATGGAAAATGTCTGCTCACACAAATATGTACAACCAAACACAGTTATCATGCAGAAATTGGGAACCTTGAGGGCCGCACCGAAGTGGTTCACGGGCCGCATGCGGCCCGCGGGCCGCCGGTTGCCGACCCCTGATGTAGATGGTAAAAATTTTAAAAAAATATGGCCTGTTTTTTGACTCACGACAATTATTATTAACACTTCATAAATAAACATACTTTCAATCTTCTTTTAATTATAATACTTTTAAAAAGGCATGAATTTCACGAAAAAATAAATTCAGTTTCCGTATTTCAAAACCGATTGAAACGAAAGCAACACACGCTGATACTTACTAGAAAATATCGGCAAGTGCATGTCGGGCCACGCGCAGTGTAGGGTTCCGTAATTGCCCTGCACAATATGCGGAATTCTTCTTCAAGTACATTTTATAAGTTTTTCGACTAATACAGGTCGTGCCAAACTTCTAGTATACTCGAAAGTTGCTCTTTCCAAGAACGGCCCATACATTTTGTTCCTGCTGGTGCAAATTGCCCTGTGTTTAAAGGGGACTAAAAGTTTGGCGCGATCTGTACTCGTTTACTTGTAAAGCCTACTTAGCTGTGATAGTTTTCCTTTTAATTTCTTTATGTATACTACATCCTTAATTTTTTCACGTCTTCAAATACAACTGTTTCGCTAGCAGGGGGGAGACACTTGACTCTAACAAAAATTAACACTTTTAAGCTTAATATTTTGCAAACGGAACCCTGGATCGAAAAATAGTTTTCTCACAACCCCAATATTTTTAATTACCTATCCAACGACACCCCACACTAGGGGATCGACGAGAAAAAAATCATCCCCACTTTACGTGTAGGGGAGGTACACTAAAAAAAAAACTGTTTCAAACTTGTACTGTCCCACTTTATCGGCGTGATAAATATGTATACCCATGCCAAATTACAGCTTTCTAGTACTAATAATCTCTAAGCTACGCCGCGGACAGACAGACAGACAGACAGACGGACGGACATGGCGAAACTATAAACGTTTCTTGTAGTTGACGACGGAACTCTAAAAATGTCGAATTTCACATTTTCACAGGGATAGTCGCTTTAAAGAAGAAAATATATTCATATGCCATTTATATAATACTTTATATATAATTAAAACAATATATAATTAATAAGTTGTGCGTTTGGGAACAAGACCCGTCGCATCCACATTAATCCATTACATATATGTAATTTCCAACAGGACAAATACATAATGAAATCCCCCGGCGGCGGAGGGTTCGGCCTCCCGACCGACACCGAAGTTCTCCGACAGACAGACAACCAGTTCAGCGAATTCCTGGAACGAGGGAGCGTCTATGAGTACCGGAGTGCGCAGGAGTCGGTGTAGGCTGCCGGTGGATTTGCGACCCTACTGCCTGGTGATAAGTCGTATAAATATTTGTTGAAATCACAGACCACTAAGCCATAAAGCGCCGAGGAGGGCAAATCTTCCTTTAGGAACCAAAGATTTCAAAAGTAAAGATAAGCCCTTACCGTAGTATGACAGCACCAAAATGTTTCCACCTTTAAATGGGTGACGCTCATACGTTTGGAATCAGTGCTCATCTGAACACAGTGATAGTTGGATGCCTTAATGAATTTTTACAAGAAAAGGGTCTCAATACGCCGTCGTGTGCATTTTTAAAGTGCACTAACATTTCAAGAAATACGAATAAAGCCAAAAGTGTAACATTTCACATTTAAAACACATTGAAAAACAATGCAATAGCTTTTAAGTGCCAGGGCTCATCTAAACTTTTGAAATCTTTGTTAGGAACATGATGTTGGCTTCCTATAAAGTTGAATTAGCAATATGTTGAATTACCTATTTTTCGCCAACACATCAGTGAAATTGCACTACTATAATAATAACTTAATGTTGTTTTAATTACAACCAACTGTTTTTTTTAAATATTGTTATAGCTAAGCTCATAATAAAATATATGTGTAATCATTATTATTATAATAATTATATTTATAATGGAAGTTATTTTGTAAACATTTATTTTTGTTATTCTTTAAATGTTTTTTACACATTCCAATTTTGTTATTTTCGTTTTATTTTCATATTGCTATATATAAATTAAACAAAAATAGTATAGTTAATAAATGTATTTGCCATAGTATTAAGTACAATTTTACATATGTTTTACATTATAAATAATGTTTTTATACAATGTTGATAAATTTTGTAATTAATACATATATACACATATTAATAAAGTATTGTTTGAAAAAAGTTTTATTTTTCTTTAAAATTTCTAACATCTTGCCTACTTACTTAAATATGTTCGAAATGATCGTCGGTGAAAAGCGGTTGCATCTTGGGAATCATAGCATCGTAGTCCAAATCACTACGTACTTCTCAGTTCTTAGTATGTCCCACACCTGTTATAGGAATATCGACAGTAAACACATTGGTGCTAAAGTCCATATCCTCGTGTCAGGGGCTAGTGGGATGGTCTCCGGCTGCGGCCAACGCCTCTCTGTTCTCATAAGCCCAGAATCCGTGCAGTTCTAGCAATATTGACACCGCCGTGTGACCGTGGCCGCTTCGCACCAAGTCCTGGAATAGATAGATAGATAGATAGAACATTTATTAAGCACCATAACACATACATACACAAAAATGAGGAATACAAAATTCAGCTTATCTCTAAAATACTTAATAATTAACACGTACGGAAAATAAAAAGAAAAAGAATAGAAACAACAAAACATGCATTTCACATAAACATAAACCTGTCTTTTAATAACATAACAAAGACATTCGTTTCTTACTAACGTGTTGATGTGTACCTATGTGCCACGGTAGCAAAAAGGGCTACGACTAGACATTTATTTTATGGCCGTATAAGACCACAACGTCGGTTTTCAGTCGTCGCCTGAGAATATTATATTATACATAAATATTAAAGTAAAAACTTGAAAAAGTATAAAACTTTAAACAAAAAAATTATCTTGAATTAAAACACTTGTACTGTAGTTTCACTTTATTTTTGGTTAACTCCCAACCGGTTTCGGATTTTACTCCATTTTCAAGGGAAATGAAATGAAATGAAATGGAAAGAAAATGGAGTAAAATCCGAAACCGGTTGGGAGTTAACCAAAAATAAAGTGAAACTACAGTACAAGTGTTTTAATTCAAGATGTGTTTCAAGTTTCACCAAGTGCCGACAATCGCAAGTATAAATTTTCAAAAAAATTATAAAAACTACTACCGAAAAAAATATGTGGAATTCTTAATTAAAAATAAATAAATAAAACAAAATAAAACTTAAAACATAAAAGCAGTTTTGACGTGTATACTTCTCTGTTGCATCTCGTTCTGTAGGCCTACCACGAGTTTTGCTATCGATACACGTTAACGTATGCGAAAAATATAAATTGCACAGCGCCCCTAGAGGTTTACGGGAGGAACCACGACATCCCATACACCAGCGTTTCCCAAATGATGGGTCGCGACCCGGCACCGGGCTATGAAAATAAAACGCCGGATCACACAGCCATTTTGTACAACTTTTTACACGTGCAGCCTGTGGGCTAACTATACTCAAAAGTCTTATAACGTCCTCCGCGTACAATATAATAATGCCTTCAGGGTGCTGTTGGGGCTACCACACTTCTGCAGCGCATCAGGGATGTTCGCGGAGATGCGAGTAGATTGTTTTTATGCAACGATGCGCAAAAGATGCGCTTCGCTGGTGCGTAGGGTGCGGGTAGGGTTACCAGGGGTTAAAATTGAAAAGCCGGCCGCAAGCAATAAAAAATCCTGATTTCTGTAAAAAAGTCCGGTCTTTCGCTGAAAATAAAACTCAGGAGATTATAATTAAACTTTATTAACTGAAATTACATTTTTTGCACTTAATACTTTTGTCCACTGGCAACGGCTTTCAACAAGTTTCTTTTTGAAAAAAATCACGGTTAAATTGTGCATGTGTCATATTCTTTAAATTAATATGAGTGAGTAATATTGCTTTTATTGACTCAACTGCCAATGTATGTATTTCTTTCCTTCGTCTATTGTTGAATGTCAAAAAGCCGGTCTTGATTAAAATCCGGCTGGAGTCCGGTCTTAACTCTAAAAAGCCGGTCAAGACCGGCTTTATCCGGTCAGATGGTAACCCTAGGTGCGGGGTAGCACCAATAGCATTCTGAATATGATCGCACGCAGACTGGACTGTAAGTACTTGAGTCATTGCTGCGAAACATCAGGGGGAGTGGTGAGGAAATAACGAACACACCACTTTCCCTAAATTTGTCTTTTTTGGTTTTATTTTTTGATTGTAATTTTTACTAACATTTTTATTTTATTTTATTTTTTAGGTTGTACTAACAAAGTTTGAGCCTTTGATGCTTTAATAAATAAATATTCTATTCTATTATTCTGTCGTTTGAATAACAGAATAGTAAAATTTTAGACATTTCTATTTCTATGTAGACACTCCAATCAATGTGTTTAATTTTACCCACTTTTTATACCGGGTGCCAAGAGACAGGTATCTTTAAATGAAACAAAACATTTCTTAAGAAACATACTTGTGGATATGAAAACAAAAATTCATGCTTTTTCCTGACTAATGTTGAAAACCCACTGTGAATTTTGTAGGACACGGCCATTTTTACTTCTCATTTGCGGGGATATTTTCGTGTGGGAAAGTCGTTTTGTATTATGTGGTTTTATTTAAGTATACCTGTCAATTTACACCCGGTACATACCAGCAAATTAAAAAAAAAGAGAGTAGTCGTGGGACATCCGGTTGAAATGAAGTTCCTTTCGCTACCTATACAGAGACTTACGCTTGTAAACACACAAACACACATATCAAAAGTGTCGCGATGGTCGAAATCTTACACTTTTTTCGGCCTAGCTCTCATTCGCCAAATGTTTGGAGCGTAAGGAACTTTGATCCAAAAAAAATGTTCGTGGGTCGCGAAGTGGAAGAATAAAAGTGACCGGGCCCAGGCAACAATTAGTTTGAGAAACGCTGCCATACACAATATTTTACGCATACGTTAACGTGTATCGAGTACGAAACTCATGGTAGATGTACTAGGCGTGTTCTTTTACCATGATTTTACCAAAACTTATACGTCAATTCCAATTAGGGAATGCAATCTTGCACCTAAATGTCAATCTCGGTATTTGCAAGATTGAAAAAAATCAATCTCGCAAGATCTCGGTATTAGCGAGATCTTGCACTAATAAAAATTCTATCGAAAAAATATTGTTTCAACTACTGGTTCATAAAAAAATTAAAACAAGATATCAATCCGACTAAAGGAATTTATTTAGTCATACATATAATAGTTAATTATATTATTATACTGACCATACTGAAAAGCTTTCCCAAAGAAACACACCAGCGCAAATGAAAAATTAATTCTCCTTTACGTAATACTTTAAAAACCATCTGTTAATGTTGTATGGGCATGTGCTTTTTTTTTTCATTTGCTTTATTATGTTTCTTTGGAAAATTTGTTTAGTGTGAACAGTAGAGTATATGATTTTATTTAAAGATAGCGTGTGTTTTCACTTTATATTGCCTATAGGCTAGCCCAGCCGCAGACAAGGTTCTTTCTAATTCCTTGTTTATAGTCACCAATTTCAACAAAATGATTTTGATGATTTTATGATGCAAAATGCAGTTATTGTCTTCTCTTTTTTTAAAGTTATTCAAGTGTCGTCAATGCCCTGCATCTGTACTATGCGCTGCCGCTTGATCTCGCCAATCTTGCGAGATCTCGCACTGAAAACGATCCGTGATTGATCTTGCAATATATGTGCGAGATCTCGGTATTTCGAGATCTCGGTATACCGAGATTGCATTCCCTACTTCCAATACGAATATTTTTAACGAATTTAATAAGCAGCATGAAAGAAGGATAAACCAACAAACACACTTTCGCATTTATAATAGGGGTACGGATTGCGTTTTTTAATCTTAATTAATAATTATTTATTATTCATGATAATATATGCTTACTTGATCGGAATAATTACATTTTTGAAATTACCTAGTGACGTAAGCAAATGGCTGCCATCACTGGTATATATTGGTCATAAAGTAGAGTAAAATGCGCATTTGCTGACAGATTTGAATATCTGTGGTGCCGGGGCACATGCAGGAGCGTAAGAAGGCGGCATAAGAAGTATTCACTTACATAATTTACGGTTGTATCTCTTACAGAACACAGCGCTGATAGCTGTCTCAAGTTATATTCACTTACATAATTTACGGTTGTATCTCTTACAGAACACAGCGCTGATAGCTGTCTCAAGTTATATTTTACGGACTGTAGGGGATACAAAATATTCTATCGGAATTTAATTGATTACAATATGCTCTTTTTACCGTGAGGAGTCCATTATATTAGGTATTTACCTATGACATTGCCGTATTCTATAGAGAATTTGAAAGAAACTCAATTTTCAGTACTAACATTTTTGTATTTTTTTTTTTAGGAATGACAAATCCAAATTATGTGATTTCTTTTGTTTATGAATGAGACAACATTAAGCTAACAGCAATATTCATTTAATTTTTGAAAAGTGTCAGCTGTATAAAATAATTACGAATCTTATCATGGAAACGGATGACATTTAGGACGAACTGTTTTTGAAGATTTAATATTTATAATCAAACTGAAAATAAAAACAAAATTTAACACCTTGAAATAAACTTTCAAACAAAAAACAAATAATTGAGATAGCTATTGAATTACAGGAATTATGAACTCATGAATATGTACGAAAATTTCGGCAATTTCATACGTAAAGACCTATTAACTTGCCTGCAAAGTGATCAGGTGCGAGTGTTCAGGTCGCACCATGTCGAAGATCTCGTCCTTCACATCCTCAAAGTTCACCGGCTCGGCGCCGTGCACGACCATCTGCTCCTGTATCGCCTGGAAACAAGCACCAGCACGCGCCGTCGATACAGTGTCTTTCTAACATACAAAACTGAAAACCAGCGCTGTCAGTTGCTTGCAACTAGCAGCATTTGCTGAATTTGGCCCTTTTTGCCACTTTATTTAATTTTTTTTCTCTGTGCGAGTTTGTTTCTTTTTTGTGGCAAATAAATAATTTTCACTTTCAAAAAAAATCATGCTGTCTCGCTCATTCAGGGGCTCCACAATGCTAAACATCAGTTTTGCATTGGATTCAGTTCCGTCAATGTAGATGGTAAAAAATTTACAAAAATATGACGTATTTTTTGACTAAAGACAGACAATTATTAATTACACTTTGTAAATAAACATACCTTAAATCTTCTTTTAATTATAATACTTTTAAAAAAGCATGAATTTCACGAAAAAAGGGATTCAGTTCCCTCATTTCAAAACCGATTGAAACGAAACCAATACACGCAGATACTAACTTGGAAAAATCATATTTATTAGATTAAGAAACTATAGTTAATGTCCTAACGTAGTCTTGATTTTAAAATAACTGAAGTTTTGCGTGCACGGCATCTGATTAGAGCAGGATAGATAGTTAAAAAACCGGCCAAGTGCAAGTCGGATTCGCGCACGAAGGGTTCCGTACCATTATCTATAAAAACGACAAAAAACATGTCTTTTGTATGGGAGCCCCCTTACATATTTATTGTATTCTGTTTTTTAGTATTTGTTGTTATAGCGGCAACAGAAATACATCATCTGTGAAAATTTCAACTATCTAACTATCACGGTTCATTAGATACGGCCTGGTGACAGACGGACAGCGGAGTCTTAGTAATAGGGTCCCGTTGGTAACCCTTTGGGTACGGAACCCTAAAAACAAAAGCGTTAGAGCAGGACTGAATTTTAGCATTGTGCAGCCCCTTAACAAATGCGGTTTGCGTCAGAGCGCAAGTAGGATGGATAGACGCTGTTATCTCTGGTGCGTGCTAGCTACACTGCTATAGACAAACCAGATAAAGTCATTCTTCACCGGCGTTGTTACAGGGACGCGGGGGAGACGTAGCCAGTATTTTTTTAAGGGGGTTGGGTTTTATTTTATCTACTCCCATACTGCAATAAGGCAATTGCAACATCAAAACCAGTTTTATAAGTACCTAGATTGTTTATCCGATGTTATAATATTACATTATAACCCGCAATTCTGCGCTGCGATTGGCCCAATTATAAAACCGCTGGAGACCGCTGCTAGTCTTTTTCTATACTCCAGTGAGTACTAGTACTAGTTCTAGATGTTTTGCAATCCATTTTCCATAGCTTATGTCTAGATTATGTCTTGTTTTCAATATTCCATAGACATTAACAAAAACAAAAAACTCACCTTAAAGAAATAATTCAACGTGAACGCATTCAAATACCCCTGCGAGTTAATATCTAGTACTTTGAACAGCCAAGGAAGCTGGTTGTCATCTCTTCTCCAGTGCTAAGGCCAGATTATGTCTTGTTTTCAATATTCCATAGACATTAACAAAAACAAAAAACTCACCTTAAAGAAATAATTCAACGTGAACGCATCCAAATACCCCTGCGAGTTAATATCTAGTACTCTGAACAGGTACGCCAAGGAGGCCGGTTCTCTTCTGTTCTCTAATGCCAGTACTAGATCTAGATATGTTTTGTAGTCCATCTCTCCGTCGTATGTGAGACATTGCTGGAACACACGTTGGAGAAACGCGCGAGTTAGTGTGCCGGACCCGTAGCTGGAACAAAACAGATTTTAATGAGCGTTTTTCCTTGTGTCAAATTTAGTGTTAATTCCTAGATGGCACTGTCGTATTCTTTAGCAACAGAATCAATGACAAAATTTGCACAGATTCCAAACAAACGTAAAACCACTTTGACATTGATTGCTACGAAACATATTTTATCTATGGTGACATGGACAGCGCCATCTGGAGGAAAGCTAAGAACTAAGAAAAAAAAACAACGAGATAAACGCTCATTAAACTATGACAGAAATAAATTTCTATGTTTGAACACTTGGCGATTTATCCATCGCAAGGAGATAAAAATTAACATTATATCATTGCAGTATATAAACGCAGAAAGAAAAGTAAATCTGGATGTGAGGAGCTCTGAACCGGGATTCGAACCCGGGACCTCTCGCTTACCGGGCGATTGCTCTTCCCGGGTTCGAATCCAGGTAAAGAGCTCCTCACATCCAGATTTACTTTTCCTTCTGCGTTTCTATACTGCAATGATATAATGTTAATTTAGTTTTTAATTAGGAATAATATATATTACTACGCTGTGGAAAAAAAAGGACCGACCCTTTCTATTAATTCTATCCATCCATCCATCAGCCCGTATTCGTCCACTGCTGGACATAGGCCTCCCCCATATTACGCCACTCTTGGCGGTCCTCAGTCATCCTCATCCAGCCGCCACCCGCAACGTCCTTCAGATCGTCAGTCCAGCGGGCACGAGGGCGGTCTATGCCTACGCCTTTCTATTTATTACATAGACGAATATGTAGATATTTTCTTTACCCCATCTACGCTATATCCTCTATTTTACATTATCTTTCACCCAAAGTTGTCTGGAAGCACTACCCTTGAAAACTCTCCACATCATCCAAGGTTAACTGGCAGAGAATGCTATATAATTAGCATTAAGCTCGCCTTTGTGCATTGTAAATTATTTTTGTGCAATAAAGTATTTACATACATACATTATTTTTTATACACAATGCGCTTACACTTCTTCACCACCGCGCCAGATGGAAAGCATCGATGAGACCTAGGATGAAGAGCGGTCGTCCAGAAAGTGGGAGAGTAAAAGCAGGCGAAGCGGTAATTTGTATGTCCAGGGACTTCCGCAAAATCTACGGAAGTCGGTATCGGACGAATGCCTGTAACCACTCTATGACGTCATGCCGGAATACGACGAGTCGCTTGACAGTTAGTCAAGGGCTAGACAAGGATATCTTAATGATAGAAAGTCCAAGCCCTTGTCTTTCTGAAAGCATCTTCCAGAAGGGCATTCCGGCGAACGTGCGTCCTGCCAGCAGTACGCAATTTGTTGTGGAATTTGTATGGATATCAGAGGCTGTCCTAATAGCAGTACTTGATTTTATGCGTGATAAATTTAGGCAGGGGTGAGAAACATTTCATATGATATCTAGGTATAGACGCGGACGCTTCTTGAGTTTACAGGGTAGAAAAAAAAAAAAAGTGAAAATTGTTATGATTTTTAATTTCACATAATAATAATAATTGAATTCCAATATTATTATATTTATATTATATAATAATAATATTGGAATTGCTTCACCTACCATATCACGCTGGAATTCCATTCGTGATATGGTAGGTGAAATTATCGTTTTTGGTGACAGCATCAACAATTAGAACTCCAACCTTTTTTGTCAATTTCCCAATAAACCCTCGCGTAGTTGTTTTCTACCTTTCGCACTGTACCCCAACAATAACTAATATTGTAGCTATCACCAAAATGTTTGCGAATCCACGTGTTTTTGCCATCATTTTCGTCAAAATATGCAACTTTGGCGCGAACGCGAACACCACGTTTTATACTCGCCGCCATTTTGGCCAAACTGATCATAGAAACACGATTCAAAAACTCGCTGAAAGAGAAAGAGAGGCGCTATGCATCGTATGTATTTGCGTCCTACTAGCAGGCTTAGAAAGCTTCATATAAGTAGTACGCAAAGTCCTGCTGGCAGGACTCTGGACATTCTATCATTAACAGTATCTCACCCCTGCAGTTCGTCAATGCTGAGCATCCCGTTGTGATCTCGGTCCAGGTTCAGGTATTGCCCGTACACCCTGAGAGCTGACGCTGCGCTGAACCAGTTCTGTTCCTGAAGCTCCATCGGAAGGTCTTCTTCACGGAGCTGTGAAGGGATTTATGCGGTGAATTATAATTAATCGAAATAAAACACTTAAATTCAAAATTCACTCAATAGTAATTCAACAAAACCTTATTATTGTGTATGCTGCCATCGCAAAGATTCCATTGGTTTATGTAAATTAGAATTTTAAAAACTTTAATAAGGTTTTGTTGGATAGTTGAGTGAATTTTGAATTTAAGTGTTTTGTTTCGATTAATTAGACAAAGGCGGGTATTTCACAATCCGATTGCGAAACCGCTCTTAAATAAATTTTCCATGTTTTTAATTTTGTGCAAAAGGCGAGAAAACACCATAGGTTTCAACTGCTAGGCGAATTTTAACGGTACCCAGGCAACACATTCCTCGGACGCGTTCTTAAACACTTTCGTGCAACTGTCAGGTTGTACATATATTTTGTCATAGCTCGTTTACCCTCTGATTCACTCGTGATTTCTGAACATTGTAGGATAAAACTCGCAGTGATAATTGCTCGTTTTGAAACAGAACCTAATAATATTATAATATTATTGTTTTAAGCCGATACACCAAAAAAATACGGGTGTTTCTTTTCTGTGTATTTTATGAAATACACGTAAAATTTTAATAAATTTCTGGTATATGCATTTTGACTATATAATCTAGGGTTTTGAAATTGGAAAACATGTTTGGATAAATTTTCCTCGATAGAAATAATTGTTGAAATGAGGTCTTCAAACACACTTTTCCTCTTCGTTTGACGAATAGGAACCATATACAGAACTCAAACATATTTTATTAGGTGTGTTTCAACAATATCTAGAGATTTGATATATTAAATTTTGCTAGCTATTTTAGTTTTTTTTTTATAAAAATATAAAACCAACTTTTTTCCCTTTTGCCCTGAATCCGCCCCTCTCGCACTGCGCGATTTTTCGCTTGGAGTGACAGTGACAAAAATAAAATTCGCATAGCCTCTTAATAAAAATTGGACCGACATTGACGGTTTTGGTTGATTCGTAGTTAATTGTTTCTATACAAGGTCACATTAGTTAATATACTTACTCAAATTCATACTAAATACGTTTCACGATGTCACGTGACCTGCCATTCCTTATCTGATCTACCTGAAACTTGACACTGTGTAGTCTCCTATCACCTATTGAACCTCCCATAGAAATTCGGGCCGTTGAATAAATTTCACTTTATATCGGCTATTTTTGATCCAGTAAATACAAAATACTCGTAGTATGCAGCATCCCTCACCTCTAACAAATCATCCAGGAAGGAGCAGGACAGCACGTCCCGTATCCTCACCCTGCCGACCCTCAGCGGATCCAGGAAGAACATGAACTTCCTGGCCGCAGTACACACGTAGAACGAACTGAACGACGAGTCCAAACCGTCGAGCGCGGCCAGCGACGGGACTAGCTCGCCGATGTAGCTCTCTAGGTCCTGAACAACATAATATATCGTCAGGTTATTTTATTTTATTCTTTTATTTTTATTTTATTCATGTGTATTTTTTTTATTAAATTTAATCAAATCAAAATCATTTGTTTCTTCAACATAGGTCATATTAGATATTATATATTGGTATGTCCAAGCCATGCTGCGCCTTAGTGGCATACAAATATTAAAGTTTAACAAAATTAATATATAAGGTCTTTCAATTTAAATGGAAAGTAATTTAGGAGGTGATTCAGTATCGTTAATACATCACATTCCACTGCAAAGCACTTTTTTTTACTCGAACTTTTTCTCACTTCTCAGTACAAAGTGGTCCGATAAGCTGACTCAGTTTGTATGGACAAGTGAACAAGTGATGAAAGAAAGACAAATTTCATGTCTTTATCTTTAACGATGCTAAAGTTATGAGGCTGTGACATACGGACGGACGGACGGACAACGGACTCTCACCGTAAAGGTTCCTTTTGTACATTTAGTTAGGGAACTCTAAAAATCAGTTTTTAGACACGATTTATAGTTTTTCCACACTACGCAAAAATGTTGCAAAAGATGTCAAAATAACTGAGGTTTTCCATGCGCGGCCGTTGATTAGAGCGAGATAGTTAAAAAATAAAAATGTTCAAGCAGGACGAAGCGCCGACCCTCCAAGGTCTATGAAAGGTACCACTGCAGTTCATTGCACTACGGCTAATGGGAGCCAATGACGTGCCAACACTCACATGCTCTCTCAGATACCCCTGCCCGGTGACGTCATACAGCGACAGCCCTATCCTCGTCTGCTGCAGCCATACTCGTCTCATGACGTAGTTGAACAGAGAGACGGCTCGTACTCGACCGATGCCTCCCTCTGCTGCTTGCAAGCGACCAAACACTTCTGCTGTGAAGTAGGGCCTGTAAAGAAACAAGTTTTATTACAAACTGAAGCAAGACTGTTTTTAGACTTTGTTCTTATTTATATTCACTGCACTTCTTCACATTTTGTAATAGAACATAGATGTAGATTTTTGCATTTACAATGTTGTTAGTGGCGAAAAAATGTATTTAAATTGTAGAATAGAAAAATGTAGCTTGTCAATAAGATTTATGATCTGTAAGGAATCAACATCGTGGTCGCCCGCGAGTTGAAGTGGCGTGATGTCTCTGCCCCGCGCGCCTCCCCTCAGCTACCCGCGGAAGCCTTCCACGAGGGGCCGGTTTGACGGGCAGTCGACGGAGAACGTGGATTCATGAGACAGACAGACTGACGGGTGCGCGCCGATATCGTTCGGTGGTATTATTTAAATATAATAAACTGCCGGTAGTTAAAGATTTAGTGTTTCTCTTTATCTCAGAAGTGGAAAGAATCAATTTAGTGAAGTGTATTAAGTGAAATGGGTTCAAATAAAAAGAAAAACGATAAAAGTGAACGAAAATTGCGTCGTAGACTCCTGGCGGAAGTAGAAACACGCCGGTTAAAAAATCGCATTGCTTCACTCGAAAATCTCGTTCTAAAAAGTGCGAGTGCGCCGAGGCATGCGCGCGCACGCTCGCACTCTGATGTTGGTGCTGGAACACCACCGTTACCACATTCAAACCCCGGGTTGAATGTAGCAAGGGATTCGACAACCACACCGCAAGAGGACCTGCCGCGGGAGCTGGTTGCGGGCGGGCTGAACTGCGAGCACCGTGACGTGCCACCCGCGCAACCGCCACCGGTTACCGATGTGGGTTTTCCACCGTTTGGATTTCCGCAGCTGCCACTGACCAGTACGGTTGCTATGCAGCCGCCACGGAGTGCCTACTCGTGTGGCAACTATGCCTCGACTGGGCAATCGGTGCCTGCCGCAGCGGGTACGTCACAGATTCAACCGACGACGGTGCTGACTGCCGTGCCGGCCATGGTAGAGGCGCCGCTGGCGACGCATACACCGTCACTACTGTATGGGGCTGCCAGCGCTGCGCCGCCGCCACCGCTGGCGCCGTATACATCTGCACAGGTCGCAACGCGCGCGCACGCCGCGCCGGCGTTTTACCATAGTTCTGGTACGTCATTGCCGAGTGCCACCGCGTCCGCGCCGCTCCATGCACCGTTGGACTTTACGTATGTAGATCATACTCATAATAACTCGAATTTGCGATATGTCGGCCGTAGTGATCCTATTCCGGAATTCGACCCTAAATCTTCATTGATTACAATGGAAATTTGGTTGCGCAAGGTCGAAGGAATATCGAATATGTATGGTTGGGACGAGAAAACGCTGGTATTTAACTGTTCATCTAAGTTAAGGGGATACGCCCGTCGTTGGTACGATCAATTACAAGAAATTAATTTCTCTTGGGTTGATTTTAAGGCGAAGTTACTTACAGCTTTTTCATCCCATAAAAGTAAATTGAATATGATGCGTGATTTAGTTAATGTAATCCGATCACCTAATGTGGATTATTTACAATTTTATTACGATAAATTAGCATTGGGTAACGCGTGCGGCATTTCCCCGGCTTTAATTACCGAGTCTATAATCGGCACGATTGGTAGTGAACTTGTTGAAATCGGCGCGATTTCCGCGGGTTGCCGCGATCCGAACTCCTTATTAAATTACCTATCGTCTCTACACAGCACCGCGCTGGATTCTGTGAGTTCACGACACGGTGGTACCCCTACTAACCATTTTCAAGCCAAAATAAAGTGTCATACGTGTAAAATGCGTGGACATGCCGCCGCGCGTTGTACGTATAAAATTCGTGACAAAAATGAAAAGTCTCCTGTGACGGTTTGTGCATTTTGTAACAAAAAGGGACATAATGAAGATAACTGTTTTTCAAAATTGCGCAAATGTTCCTATTGTAACAAAATGGGTCATGTTAAAGAAGACTGCCTAAGGTTGAAAAGTCGTGGTATAACCAGTTCGAACACAAATACGCAAACGGTCCGCTAGAAATACACGAATCGGAACATCTCAAACCTCGCTCAGAATTTATTATACCTAAACATAACACAGAAGTAATCGATGGCCGAGTGGTTGTTAGGGTTTTTAATTTGGGTTCTGAACCGATCAATATACCGAGCACCGAGAGTGTGGCACGTGCTACTGTCGTTGATGATTTGAGACGTAACTGTCAGATTGAACAGGAATTAGAACCATCTGTTGAGGCAGAACTTAAACGAATACTACAAGAGTTCTCCGATTGTTTCTCTGAATCTGATGAAATGATTGGTAAGTGTGCGGTGAAAATGAAAATAGAGCTCACCGACGACAAGCCGATTTATTATCGACCTTATAGAATGTCGATAGAGGATCGTAACTATGTGCGTGCTATAGTCAAAGATCTATTAGAAAAGATAAGGGAGGCCAATATGAAACTAAGGATTGATAAATGTTCATTCCTAGTTCCCCGTGTAGAATATCTAGGTCACAAAGTCTGTGAGGGTCAAGTAAAACCTGCGCAGCACAAAATAAATGCAATCCGCGATTTCCCAGTACCAAAAAAATGAGCACCAATGCCGTCAGTTTTTGGGACTGGCAAATTTTAGGAAATATGTTCGTGGCTTTGCTAATATCGCGCGCCCTATCACTGTTTTGACTAAAAAAAGACCAGCTGTGGGTCTGGGGTGATGATCAACAATTCGCTTGTGATCAATTGAAGGCTATTCTTAATACTCGCCCCGTATTGGTCTTGTTTAACCCGGAATACGAGACACAAATTCACACGGATGCCTCGAAGGCTGGTCTAGGCGGAATTTTACTTCAGAAGCAACCGGACAGCGCGTGGAAACCTGTTGCATACGCTAGTAGGCAAACTACGCCTGCCGAGCAGAAATATCATAGTTTCGCACTGGAGACTATGGCGGTAGTGATGAGTTTACAAAAATTTAAAGTGTACGTAAGTGGTATTAAATTTGTTATTGTCACTGACTGCAACGCCCTCCGATGGACTTGGACAAAACGTGACTTAAATCCACGTATCGTAAGGTGGTGGTTGGAAGTTCAAGGTTTTGATTTTGACGTTGAATATCGTGCTGGATCATCAATGAGTTACGTTGACGCATTGAGCCGTAACCCTGTTGGTACTGTCATGCGTTGCGTTGAGAAAGATCTTATCGAAAGCTTGCAGCAGGACGATGACTTAATACGCTCAATCATTAGTGAGCTGAAGGAAGAGCTGATTAGCGGTAACTCGAAAGGGTTAGCTGCGGATTACGTTGTGGAAAATGCGGTCCTTTTTAGAAAGGTTAACGGCGACAACAAGGTCGTTGTGCCTAAACAATTACGTTGGTCAATTGTTCAGGCTTTTCATGACAACAACGGTCATGTTAATTTTTATAAAACTTATGATGATGTGAAGGTTAAGTACTGGTTTTGTAACATGCGTCGTTTCATCCAAAAATACGTTCGAGGCTGTATTTCATGTCAATATGCCAAAAAGCCTACTGGTCGTTTAGTCGGGCTTTTACACCCGATAGAGAAGGTAGCTGTGCCATTTCATACGGTCCATGTTGACCATCTCGGTCCATTCTGCAAAAGCCCTACTGGCAAAATGTATATTTTTGCTATTATAGACTCTTTTACAAAGTTTATATGGATCGAGGCGGTGCGTGACACAAGCTGTGCAAACGCGTTGAAGGCGTTGGATCAATTTATAAAGACATTTGATCTGCCCAGTAGGATTATTAGCGATTGGGGTAAGGTTTTTGACTGTCACGAATTCAAAAAGTATTGTGCTGAGCGGCAGATTAAACATGTCATGAATGCTGTGGCCAGCCCTAGGGCGAACGGCCAGATTGAAAGATATAATCGCACAATACTTGATGCGCTCGTGACTTATGTTGGTGATGACCAGAACAATTGGGAAATGCATTTGCCAAAAGTTCAGTTGGGATTAAACTCAAATGTAAATAACACTACAGAGAAGTGTCCGTTGGAATTATTGTACGGATTCCGGCCCCGTCTGGCGGGCGATTTGCTCATGCCTGTGAGGTCTGGTGTCCTTGACGATTTGCGTGAGTCTGTCGCCTTGAGAACTAGGGCTGCTGCTGAACGGTCGAAGGTTGCGTTTGATCGTAAAAGGCGCACTGAAGCACCCTTTGAGGTCGGGCAGTTAGTGCTAGCCCAGCGTAAGCTTTTTAAAAAAGGGTTGAGGAGTGGCAAGTTAATGCCACGTTATGATGGGCCTTATGTGGTGGTCAAAGTTCTTCCACATGACCGTTATGTATTAAGAGGCGGACCAGTTAGACCTTCAGAGGTCAGGTATACGATAGCAGGCCTTAAGAGGCGGACCAGTTAGACCTTCAGAGGTCAGGTATACGATAGCAGGCCTTAAGAGGCGGACCAGTTAGACCTTCATAGGTCAGGTATACGATAGCAGGCCTTAAGAGGCGGACCAGTTAGACCTTCATAGGTCAGGTATACGATAGCAGGCCTTAAGAGGTGGACCAGTTAGACCTTCAGAGGTCAGGTATACGATAGCAGGCCTTAAGAGGTGGACCAGTTAGACCTTCAGAGGTCAGGTATACGATAGCAGGCCTTAAGAGGTGGACCAGTTAGACCTTCAGAGGTCAGGTATACGATAGCAGGCCTTAAGAGGCGGACCAGTTAGACCTTCAGAGGTCAGGTATACGATAGCAGGCCTTAAGAGGCGGACCAGTTAGACCTTCAGAGGTCAGGTATCCAATAGCAGGCCTTAAGAGGCGGACCAATGAAGACCTTAAGAGGTGAGACCAAGTGCTGCTATTATTTAGAGACGAGTAGTAGAGTTTGAGTTGTAGGCCTTAAGAGGCGGACCAACTGTGTAACTGTAAGAGGTTGAGGACTGGCTGGATGAGACAGGAGAAGAACTGTTCGGGACGCCCAGGGTCGTCAGGACGGCCGACTGTAAGGAATCAACATCGTGGTCGCCCGCGAGTTGAAGTGGCGTGATGTCTCTGCCCCGCGCGCCTCCCCTCAGCTACCCGCGGAAGCCTTCCACGAGGGGCCGGTTTGACGGGCAGTCGACGGAGAACGTGGATTCATGAGACAGACAGACTGACGGGTGCGCGCCGATATCGTTCGGTGGTATTATTTAAATATAATAAACTGCCGGTAGTTAAAGATTTAGTGTTTCTCTTTAGATCTAATATGTAAACATGGACAGTACCCTGAGAATCAGAATAGCCTAGTCCAGGGTACATTTGTAATTCAACAACATATCAAACTGTTTTTATTTCATTCAATAAACATATTTGTATTTGACCCAGGGAATTTTTTCAAATTCTTGTCTTGGATCTGTTTCCGATTGATCTTTTCTAGTTTGAAAGGCACTCTAATAATAATATTTAGAGTATTTGTATTTGTTCTGTGTTAACTATACTGTTTTTCAGTGGAAAGGCAGCTAAGCATATAAACTTTTATGGACTTCCTTGTTTCAACAGAACTGTCAATATCTCGTACATTTGGCAAATAATAAAGGGACCAGGTAACAAATGAGATATTGTAGCGTACATAATAATTTTTGCCTAGTAGCGACGGCTTGCTGGGTTCCTAGTTTTAATTTAGTTCAATAGGGCATCGGAAAAGTGATATCAATGTCCATCTTACCGCAGTAAGATACTTGTATTGTACTTCTTCTGAATCTGCATAACATGTTCAATTTTTTGACGTTAGTTGCTCTTTACGTTTCTAGGATTTTTTTTTCACGGCAGGTGGTCAAAGTTGAAGTTAATGTTTTGCTGATAATTTTAATTGAGATGAATCCAGTATTTTTCAGCATTTTACATCAGTTATTGACAAAACAGCATTTTTGAAATCTTAATTTACTATTCTTGACTCCATACACATAAAAAAAATAACTTCGAGAGCTTCCCAAGTGAATGCTGGCACTTACAATGTTAAAAAAAGTGAAAATTCACAAAAACACTAATTTGCCAATAACTTGAAAACCATGCAACCTTTACTGGGGTCATGTTAGGCTGGTTCGATGCCTCTTAAGCTGGCCTACCTCCAGTGTCACTGTGGCGTGCCACTTGTGGGACACCTATATGAGACCAGATAGATGAAAATATAACAACAGACCTCGTGTAAATTTTTTTATCGAAGAATTTATATTTATACAATTTTTTTATTGACTTACTTATACTTGCTCCCAGCCTCTTCCTTTATCTTTTTAAACTGAAAATAATCTATTGTCAGCTCATCGTTATTGGCCGTACTGTAACTGCCATTAGACTTCTCAAGCAGACTCCATAACTGCTTTAATTCACTGTTATCCAGCAACTCCTTGCTTTTCTTCTGTAGGAATTGGGCTCTGGTCTCTTCTCTTAGTTTTTGGGCTAGAACCTCATCTGGCCGGGGCAGCTTGAAGTAGAACTTTGGGATGGTTTTGTAAGATTTCTCATTACCATCCAGTTTTGGTTTATACAGCTGTCTGAAGGTGTCAGCCTCAATTTTTATGCTCTCTTCTTTTGTAACGCTTGTGTTTGTTTCTGGAATTTACAAAATGCTCTAGTTAAGATGCAGAGTGATATGTGGGCTGGATAACTTGATTAATTATTGAAGAATAATAGATAAGTAACTTCGTAATGATAAAAACTATTCATTATCTGGTCTTTTTAGAAATAATTCTATTGTTAATGTAATATTTTTCGGTGTTTGAATTCCTGTGGGTTGCTCAGGCATTTTGAGCTGTGAAATGCAAGTCACAGACAACAGCCCACACTTGGTACACCCGTGTTTCACTGACATTTTTATTGTTTCCTTATTTAAATTAATATATTCTACTATAATACTCTATAATTAGGGGTTATAGCAGTCATAGCTCAGGTGGTAGACCGCTGGCCTCTCAATCTTGAGATCCATGTTCGATCCATGTTCGATCCCCAATAAGACATGCACCTAAGAGTTTTGCGGAATTTATATATTATCTATTTATATTACCGGTCAGTGTTGATAAGGGACAAGATATTTTTCCATAGTGCCCTCTTATCTACACCCCAAACGTATTACCTAATACTTAACACTTGCTGAACGGTGAAGGAAAACATAGTTAGGAAACCTGCATGCCCTAAAAGGCGTGTATTTGTGCCCGAAGAACGGTGACAGGGCTCACCACCCACCAGTTTGCGACTTAATAATCGTCGGTGAAACCGAATGTGGACTGTGACTTGCATTTTACAGTTCACACTCGGTAACACCTCTGACACCCCCTCGGGGATTCATGTCGTGAAGATATATTTCATTTTAAAAAGGTAGGTAGGTATAAATTGGACACGACTGAAGTTTTGTAAATGTAAGTCCAGGGGCAATAAAGTACCTAGATACACATACAATGTTTACTTACCATCTAACTTTTTTATGTATTTTCGTAAGCGATTTTTCAGGTTATTATTTACATTATTTTCAGCTTTATCTGGAGGCTTTGTATCCTCTGGAGAGTTTTCGTTGCAGTTATCAATTTCTACGGATTCAGACATAATCAGTTAATTTTTGTTGATGAAGAATACCTATTTTGGTTTGGATTATTTCATTTCAGTTCGATTTGTTTGTTATTGTTTGTCGTGTTCATTACACTTGCAGCGCTACATATATTTTACCTTTCACTTTGACAGTTCCACGGGCAATCCCTCGCCATTTGCGAGCAGCGCTGCAAGCAGTAATGCGTTATAACTTTGGCAAACACAAAGTGTCAATTATGGTATTACGTTACGAATAACGCAGTGCCTTGTTTGTTACTTACTGTGTGAATTTTCGTTTACATAACATAACCCTTAGAGCAAGGCATAACCGCGCTTACTTTGAACAGTCAGTATAATCATATCGTTACAAATTTTATAAAATTTAACAAACCAAAAAGCCCTACTTATATGAGAAAGTTGTGTGCTAGATACTTAGATATATTATAATTAATATAACACAAACTGAAATGAAACGTACAGTACAAATGAAAACAGTTCTGCTATTGCTCGCTAGATGGCAATAATAGTATAACCCGACGGAAATATCTAGGCATCCGAAAGTCCCGAAACCCCTCACCTCAGGCTAGGTCTACTTACCTAAGCGGGTAACCGGTTCTATCATCCATAATAGCGATTCATAATTATCTTCTGAATATATTCACATTTGTCCGTTGCATATTTTGAGAAATAAAGTAGGTAAACACGATTTTTACACCAAAAAAATACCTACCTACCTCCTAATTCATCCTCCCCATGTGCAAAGTTTCAGACCGCTAACCAAAAGTGCAGCACTTTATGTAGGTACTTTACTTTACGTACCGCACGTAACACGTATGACAACAAATGTTAGGCTAAAGCACAGTGTACATTTGAAACTGTGGATAAACCCCTCAGCAATTTGATAGCTTATCCATGTGGGCTATTCCTGAGAAACATATTTCTAAAACTTGACCTAAAAAAAAAAATGTATCGTGTTCGACAGATAAAATTAGTTTTTACAGTCGAGAAGGCAATTGAACAGACGTGGAATTACCCTTCGAACCCTCCTACTTGTTAAGGGGCAAGTAGCCGCCAACGACCTTTAGTCGACCGTGTCGGTACATATATCGACAGAAACCATATTGAAATAACGTTCATATCAGCGCGCACCAAATTACTACGTCGCTGGGTCTCCGAATAGTGCAAAATAGGTGAAAATAATACTTTTCACAAGGCCGCGATGGACGGAAAAAAATCCGTAAATAATTTTTGTAAGCAATATTTTTCTTGTATTTTAGTGCAAGTACTATACAAATACCATTAGTGGTTTCAGAGAAATAACCAATTTTACTTCATTTTAGTCAAAAAAACAGCTTGACTTTGAACATTTTCGTGCTGTATCTTATATGCGAGAATAATTTCCTAAAATTGAGTTAAGTGACTGACGTTTAACCTTCAGAGAAATAAATAAATGAATAAATAAATCATAAAATAAATCATAAATGGATAAATATATAATTATTTGTTTTGGGATATAATTTCGTGATAAAGTATATGCAGAGCCGCTTTATATAAGGTCTTTCAATTTAAATGGAAAGTAATTTAGGAGGTGATTCAGTATCGTTAATACATCACATTTACGTTCTAAGGTCGATTTGTGTTAATTAAATGAAATTTAATTGTTTGACTTAGTCTGTATACTTATAATAGTGTAAATTAATACGCGTGAAGAGAATACTGGCAACTTTTTTAAAAATTAACGAAGAATTTTGTAAAACCGGTGTACACGTCAAACAATAAGAAGTGGTCGGCAATAAAGACAAGAAGATTTTTTTACTTTTTTTAATTAAATAAAGTTGCAAATGTAAAAACCTAATAACGAGTGTGACCTCCTCTTGCCAAAATCACAGCTTGAATCCTTCTGGGCATGCTTTCCACGATGTTTTTAAAAACATTTTGAGGAATACATTCCCATTTTTCTGCAATTACTCTTTTTAGCTCCCTGATGTTTTGTGGAGCAGGTTGCACTGATCTTACCCGTCTCTTTAGAACATCCCAGACATGCTCAATTGGATTGAGGTCAGGACTTCGAGCTGGCCAATCTAAACGACGGATCCCAACTTCTTGCATGTACGCTTCCACGTCGCCAGATCGGTGCGGGCGAGCATTGTCGTCCATAAAAATCTTCCCCAAGTGCAGTCAATGCGGGTTGTGCATATGGAATTAGGACTTCCATTATTTACCGGTGTGCATTTAATATTCCATTTTCTATGAAAACTAACTCCGTAAAATCCGTCGAATTAATTGCTGCCCAAAACATAACGGAGCCTCCGCCATAAGGAGTGATTTCTTCGAAACACACTAACTACTAGTACTGCTGTCAGCCATTTTTGCGCAGAAAAAAACTTTTAACAAGCAAAAAGCTGTACATTTAAATGAATAAATAATGCACAAAAGCCAGAAAATCACCGCGCATGTGGGACAAGGGTCCGGTCACAAGTTTTACCATCATTAAAATCAGTCACATTCCACCCGTCAGCATGGGTTTGATCACAAGTATCATTCGAACCATTCCCTATTAAAACCTCAGACATGGCTTTATGGGCTAAGTTCCCTTTGCCTTTCTACGAAAAAATTATTTCAAAGCATTATTTTGTTAAGAAAACTGTACTCTTTTTTTATATTAGAGGCGTTCGTAAAATATAAAATATACCGTTACGACATGAATCTCCGAGGTGGTGTCAGAGGTCTTACCGAGTGTGAACTGTGAAATGTAAATGACAGTCCACACTCGATACACCCACGTTTCACTGACGATTATTACGTCCCAACTTGATGAGGATCTCTATCGCCGTTCTTTGGGCACAAATACCCGCTTTTTAGACATGCATTGGTTTATTGAATTGTACAATTTTTGAGAATTCGCACTTTTTCGCCCTTAGTTAATTTCACAATACCCATGACTTAATATTTATTTTTCAATTTTTTTTCAGTGAATTTATGTCATTTTAGGACATACTTTTCATTATTTTGGTATAAAAACTAACCATTATTTTTTATGATTTTTTAAAGCATTGTCCGATATGACGTCACTTGAGAATTTTAGACATTACACTGATTGTGATGTATGATTGCTTGTAAAAAAAAGTGGTCTGTCTCTGTCTGTCTACTCATCTGTCACCCAGCTGTCAAATTAGTCGGAAGCAAATTATTATACATTTATCTTGATAGCAAAGGACATGTTTCTAAAAGGCCATTTCTCAAGTGACGTCACACGAAGGCAAATGGAAGTTGCAGCTTTTTCGTAAAAATATCCATCATCATGAGGTTTTTTAGACCACAATTTCTAAAATACGGCTTATTAAACCTAAATCTCGAAATGGTTTTCGAATTAACACACCTTAACATAATTTAATCTAAGTGAATTGCTAACTGTACGACTGTACTATACTGCCGTCATTACAAAGAAGGGCTTAATTACAGAAAAGTGACTTTCGAGAAAACGGCAAAAAACTGTCAAAAATTTATTTTGCTCAGTTGAGTGTTAAATTGGGGGATAAATACATGGTTTTTTGTTAAATTAGGTTCCTAACATCATGTTTTATCTTTATGAGAAAGAAATTTACGAATATTTGTCACTAAACCAGAAAAATCCTCAAAAATCCTTTTTATGTTCATATTGCAGTCGAAAATTTTCATGAATTTTGAACAATAAGGGACGTAATTGGCTATTTAAGCCCTTTTTTATGAGTAAAATGAAATTAAGGTATTCTTTCTTAAGAAATACTCATTTGAAATCAAGCTCACAAATACAGTTTAGGCCCTAATTTTTGAAGAATCGTTTGCTTTCGTTCTTCTGTTATCTCACGTGGTTCTGGTTTGGCAATTGGTTAAGTCATTCCTTGTTTAATAGCCCTCACTTTTAAAAAGTCTTACTCTGTGTCATCATCATCAATTTTTTTCTTGTAAAATAGTGATGATTGGCATCTTCAAAAAGTAATCTCACAAACATCGTGTAAGTATACACGGTTTTTTGAATTTTGTATTTTATATTGCGAAAAATAATCTTTCAATTCTAAGAAATTTTTGACACTCATCGTTTTCACGATAGTTTTCCCCATATTAATTTCACGAACAGTGTCCAGAAAATCATCAAAATCGTAGACTTTTTTTATTGTCTTAAGCTGTCTTTCAACCTGATAATGGAACTCATCGGCAGCCATAAAAGTGCGACCCGGAACAAAGTATCTTAAAGTCAACGTCTCACAAGAAATTTCAGGAGAGTTGACTAAGAAGCTGAGGTATGAAAATTACGTCCTATTTTTATTTTGGCTTGCACAGTTGTCAAGCCATAAGACAATTCCTGTAGAATCCTTGTGCTGTTTAAGAAATTCCTTGAATGTGCTCCCTATGTCTTCTTTACGTCGCTCAGAGATAGCCTCATGCCATAAAGTTGTCACATTATTCTTTTCTCCAAGTGGCACAAAACTTTCATTGAAGGCTATCAACCTCGGACAAAATATAACAAGTTTGAAAACCTCAAGTCTAGAAAGCATAATCAGATCAGCAGAAAAGAAAAGAATTTATTTGGGATCTGCGCCATTACTCAAATCAACATCTTCTGCATACTTTGTTCGGGCTGCTATACATATATTTATCTCTATGCTGATCAAATTCAACACATTCAGTACAATTCCTGTGGCATATCAGTCGATAGTGTGGATTGTGTAAATGGTAAATCTCACAAACTTCACACTCCACGTGTCCCAATTTTGTGAAGGATATTTTCATTTCGTTCAATTTCTGACGGTGTAAATTATAAGAAATTGTGGGCAAGTCCTTATGTTCATGACAAAAATCATTGTACCTACATTTTTTGGATACTGAATTCGGAAGGTAAGTATCTCCTATTTGGGGCTTGTTCACGCCTGTAATGGGATACAGAGGGTCCGTATGACTCTACGTGGGGTTTTATCACATTTTTATCAACTTTTTTCGGCTTCTCACTTAACCCTCTGCCATCTACCAAATTTTCAGGATTTTTTAGGGTATTTCTCACAAATTTGTCATTTTGTCATTGTCAGCTTGGTGACTGATGGACAGACGGACGTACAACGGAGTCTTAGTAATTGGGTCCCGACCCTGACATTTGGATACGGAACCCTAAAAAGGGCTTAATTTTTGTTATTGCATCCGTGTGTATCATATTTCCTCAAAATTAGCTAGTATTGCTAACAAAAAGGGGCTTAATTTGAATAAGACGTAAATTAGGACCTTCTTTCTTCCAAAATATATTTAAAACTGTAACCAAATAAGATGCGTCTCCATTTTTAAGCCCATTTTGCTTAGTAAATTGGGTAAATGACCTTCTTCACTAGCAAAGTTACGTATTTTTGAATAATTACGCCCTTTTTGCTAACTGTATCTCAAGGAATAAGTGAGATAAAAATATAAAAAAAATACAGGAAGATAGATATTTAAAATATAAATAATTTCATGTAAAAAAAGCTATTTGGCAAAAAATCAAATTAGGGCCTTCTTTCTTACGACGGCAGTATAGTATACTGTATATATATATATATATATACTATATGTATATATATATATACTGTACTATAGTATACTGTATATATATATATATACAGTATATATATATATGTACTAGTATACTAGATTTTTAAAAATATCATCTTATGAAAAGGGAAATTCATTGTCAATGCGATACCCAATTATTGTAAAAGGCAATTTTCTTGCTCTGAGCAATTTTCTCACTTTTCCACAAACCACACTGTTAAATTTCATCTTCATTCACAAACGAGACTAAACTGTTTTGTGGTATACCCTCTGCTAATAGACTGGGAGTTGCAGGTGATTTTTAAGAGGATGGCATACCCTAGCAACTTTTTTTTATTACCCGTCCAGCACAATAAGTCTAATGGCAAAGACCTTATTTGCTTTTCGTAGACCCGATTATATCGTCACCTTAAAGGGAAAATTAAATAACCAACAAAAAAAAGTTCCGAGATAATCGCAATTTTGTGGTTGTTTTTCGGTAGAAAATTCATATTTCCGTTGTTCAGAAAGCTGAAATTCTAATTTTTTTTATATGTTGTGGGCTTTAGAAAGTTCTTAAGTTGTACATTTTATAATATTGGAAAATAATTTCCTATATCCATGATTTACCGTATATTCATTTTTGCCAAAATACTTTTCCAAAATTATGCCCAGTTGTTTAGTTTTACATTTATGTTATTCAATATTGCCGTTCAATAAGGAAAATATTGTGACTTTTAAGTAGCCTTATTTATATTTGCCATTTTATAGTTTGCCATTTTTCATGGTTGTTGAATTTGCAAATGGACCTTTTTTATACTTAGAATGACTTTAAAATTAACTTCAAAGCTAATATTTTAATAATTTTAATAAAATTGAAATCTATCACTAGGGAGCTAATTAACATACATAAAGTCTTTTTATAGTTTTATTTAAAGAAGTTTTTACGAAAATAAGACAAGAAAAATAAATTTATTTTAGAACCTGTTTCGCTATCCTGAGGGGCTACTCCGAAGTGACAAAATTCGATCGAATATCTCGATCGTTTGCTCGGACGATAAACGATCAACCAAATCTTTTTGGGAGTACTGGGCCAGTACCCGGTTGGAATATACGATTAAATAAACAAATAAAAACTGCAGAACCTTCGTGATATAATTGTATTAATTATACCTATAGAAATTGCGAAACATATCAGTCATAATCTCTTTATATAATAATTTGAACCAATCAACAAAAAAATAATAGTCAACCCTTAATTTGTTAACTACAGTATGGGTCAAAATTATCATTGCCTTGCTGCTGTTTATGTACTTACAAATGTATTTAATTGCCTGAACCACGTTACAGAACTCCACATTAATGTGAGCATTAAAAATAATCGAAAGAAGCGGTGAGTACGGGACCACCCAGCTGTTGTCCACTACGACGTCTTGCGCGGTACCTTTCATTTAAATTGTGACCGTACGTCCTCCATCCTCGGGTGCCCTGCGCCTGTACAACGGATAACCATTCTCGTTGGTTTGCGTCGCTTTTAACAGCGCCCGAGGATACTTTTTGGTGCATGCCCACATGTACAGGGGACGTAGGGTTCAGTGCTCTACAAGGACTCATGCTCTTAGTGATCGTGTCATATAGCTGTTTGTCCAAGTTGGGGTCGGGCAGGTCTGCTGATATCACTTCATCGATTTGGTTCGGACGCAATTTTTTTTCAACCACAGCAGCTCTAATTAATAATGTAATTTCAGGGTTTCCTGCCCGAAAACTTGACCAATTTAGTATTGCAGCTTTTTTTTATAAAATTTAAATATTTTTGCGAAATTCTAATAAAAAGTTATTAATTACTTAAGCTCAAATATAATCTGCTTACTAAAATTAAATAAACACACAAAAAAAGCTCAATTGCATCTATCAAGATAACCTTTACAAGCGAAAAATAAATAAAAAGACTATTATTCGTTTTTTCCTTAAGGTACGGTTAACATCGATTTAAATATTCGTTTACACCATTTCAATAAGAGCCCTTATGTATTTTTGCCTTTTGGTTATTATCATCAGTTCGAATTATTTTTATTGCCAAAATTCAATAAGGTGAGTTATATTTTTCATCCTAATGAAAAAAACTACAGGTAGAGTCAATCTCTTGAATCCTTTTTGAATAAGTGATTTTAATATAGTTTTCCCAATCAGTTTTCTAGTAGTTTTCCGGATTAACCAGTTTGGCCACAAACAGCAATCTCAGGAAATAAAGGGAGTAGGAAAACGATTCCCAGACCAAAAGATGGAGAAAAAAATCGGACGTTTAGAAAATGCAATAAAACGTGTTTTGGAAAAATGTGACTTATTTAATTTTCCATTTAAGGTGACGATATATATGTTGGCTCTATGGCCTCTTGTTCTTGGACGCGTAATACTAAGTGATCACGCAGCGAAACAACAAATTGGTGTGTTTTTACCTAATACTGAAATATTTTGAAGGGAAAAAAATATTGGATTTAGGTAACATCCCTTCATATTTCTATTGCCTATTTTATAAAAAAAAAACAAGTTGATCTATTAACCGCGTCTTTGAAACGAACGCTTGAAAACCAAAAAAAAAAAGAGGGTAGAAAAAAATGTTTTTTTTGACAAAATAAAAAATCTTAAAACATTGTTTATAGGTGGAATCCCTAGATAAAAGATCGATAAATCAAATATATTTTCTTTAATATGAGGAGAGACCTAGTTTCTTCCAATGAACCCTAGAAAACCTGGTGTTGTTGATGTTCTAGCTTCAGGTGTCCCGTTAAGGAATTTTATTATATTGATTTTATTTCTAATAGACCAGTCGCTATGACGCTGGGCTCTCAATCTTGAGACCCTGACACGAGCCCTACAACTGTTCAACAAGATCCACGATCACACAGACCTATTTTTCTGCTCTCTGGGTGAATTCACAAGAACGGCATTGTTTGTTATTTGTTATAGATAAAATTGTTGCTTATAATGTTACTTGATTGTCGTTTTGTGTGAAATTCTAAATACTTATATTTTTCATTGTGCTGTTATTTATTTATGTGTATAATATTATATTGTTGATGTTTATTGCACTATTGTATTGGCTTAGCTGTTAAGATAGTGTAATGTAGTAAATAAATAAATACATAAATCTTTAGGGTCCAGGTTTGAGTGGTGCCAATCGAGCAAGCACTAATCAGTTTTTTTTTGAATAGTATATAAATACTTCCATCCATCAGTCGGGTTCGTCCTCTGCTGGACATAGGCCTTTCCAAGATGTCGCTACTCTTTGCGGTGCTTCTGTAAGAAATGCCCATACTCTCACACGCTGGGCAGATGGGTTGGTGAGCGCGATGCCGAAACCCTCTCACAGTGATGCCGCTGCCCGTCACCAGTCTCTTTTGTATATGGGCCGGCCTAGGAGATGGATATACCACCATGAATCGGTTCCAGGCATAGTGGTTGTGCCTATTTGGGAACTGTCCTCTCACTCTCCCTCCAATAACTTCGGGGGTATTTGCGAGTAAGATTGTGGTACCTCCACAGTCGAGCGTAGCACCAGCTCTAGCACGTTTATGAATAGTATTCGTCAACTTATTTACCACTTGCGTTGTACCCGTACCCTTTTGTGTATAAAATACATTCTACCACTTTATATAATAAATGTAGATATCACTTGCTGAATGCAGTGGCGTATTTACCCTAGGGCCAAAAGGGCCACGGCCCGGGGCGGCAGACTGCGAGGGGCGGCATAAGCAATTAGGAATTAGCTAGTCTTAATACATATAGAAGCTGATTTGACAAAATCTGTTAATTATGAAGTGTAAATATTGAATAAATGGTGTTCGCACGGCCTTTTTAGTTTTTTCATTTATTAATTATCACCATTCTTAGCCCACATCAACACAGTTGGATTTCATTTTATTTTATAATTAAATTATTTTTGCTTTTTTTCTCGATATTTTATGGGTGGGCAAACCTTACAGGCCCAGGGCGCTAAATCTTAAAATTTTCCACGGCTGAATGGTGAAGGAAAACCTGCATGGCCTAACAAGCGTGTATTTGTGCCCGAAGAACTGCGATAGGGCTCACCATCAATCACTTTGGAACGTAATAATTGTCGGTGAAACGCGGGTGTACCGAGTGTGAACTGTGACTTGCATTTCACAGTTCAAACTCGGAACACCTCTGACACCCTCGGGGATTAATTTCATGACTATATATTTATTTATATTTCATAGGTATATTTTATTTTTGTATTGTTGGAAGTGTGATGCTCCCGGACCACAACGTAAAGTTTCCCATTGTGCATTGGTTTGATGACAGTGTACATTGCACGGCTCGCCGAAGCTAAGATAGGTAAAGGTACGTGGGTGTATAATACGTGACGTGTTCACGGGGAAACCTAGCTGTTTGATGGACTCTTGCGAACTGACTCAGGAAGGCTTTGGTGTATAATTTTAACGTCAACATTTCTCTTCTTCTGTGGACTAAAATGATGCTGAAAACTGCATTGGAAACACTTAGAGGTTATATATGAATACAAATTCGACATTCGATTGCGATTTGTTTCATAACTATTTAGTGATAGTGATAATCTAACCACATCCTGAATAATTTTAATCTATATGACTATATATATAATATGAGGAATACCCTAGCTATCTCACTGACTGATCTATCAACGCCCAGACCAAACGGCTGGACCTGGAAACATGAAATTTTGACTGTTGGTTGGTTCCTTGTGTGATGTAGACATCTGCTAAAAAGGGATTCCAAGAAACTATTAAGGGATCAGGAAAAACAGGATGCACCCGAGCAACGATATCCATCCATCCATCAGCCTGGTTCGTCAACTGCTGGACATAAACCTTTCCAAGATGTCCCCACTATTGGTGGTCCTCCTGGAAGTGATGCCCATACTCACACATGCCGGGCAGACGAGTTGGTGAGTAACCCCTCGCACCAGTGCCACTGCTGCCCGTCACCAGTCTGTTTTATATAAGGGCCGGCGATTGAGAATGGATATACCGCCATCAATCGGTCCCAGGCATGGTGGGGCACCTGGTTGTGCCTATTTGAGAGCTGTCCTCTTACTCTCCCCCGAATAGCTTCGGAGAGGTTTGGGAGTAAGATGGTGGTACCTTCACAGTTGAGCCCAGCATCAGTTCTACAGCCTATTGAGTATCCGCTAGTGCATGTATAAATAATCGATATATAATTTCAAGATGTTTAGGTTGCTAGAAGCTTTTCGCAAAAGTTATTCAGTATGATCAGAAGATCATGTGGTTTTTTAAAGTTATCCTTATACTTGGTACACCTACCTACACTTAGTAATATTTTAATTTTGTTGGTCATTTAATTTACTCGTACCAGACTTAACACCCCGTTGATGTCTTTTGTATGGACTGTCCAGGAGAATTGTCACTTACCTTCGTGGATGTCCTTTCAAGACAAGACGACCTAAATTAATAAAATTCTAAATAAAAAAAAAATGGTATATTTTTATTTGCACATCAAAAGTACAATTTTGCACACTACATTGCTCCATCAGAAATTCTTCAGTAGAGAAGAGAGACAGTAGGTTATGTTAGAACCTACGAACTACGGTCCGCGACCACATAACCTTCGTGGTTATTTATTTTATAACAACCCAGGGATCCTATAAGATCACAGTTAGTGTTTTAGTGTGACTTGTTTATTTCTTAGCTCATATTTTAGTGTGTTACTCTACGTCAAAAATAAAAGAGACATTGATTTATTTAATGTAACAATATAAAACTTAAATAACATTAAAAAACTAGACTACCTATAAATTAATATAAATATAAAAGATAAAATTATACCTAACTAAATTAAGAAAAAACTAAGAAAAACTTACCTATAAATTAAACCATAAAATATTTTTTCCAAATCACAGTGTGTTACTTGTTTATTTCATAGCTCATATTTTAGTGCGTTACTTTTTTATTTAATAGCTCATATTTTAGTGTGTTACTTGTTTATTCAATAGCTCATATTTTAGTGTGTTACTTGTTTATTTCATAGCTCATATTTTAGTGTGTTACTTTTTTATTTAATAGCTCATATTTTAGTGTGTTACTTGTTTATTCAATAGCTCATATTTTAGTGTGTTACTTGTTTATTTCATAGCTCATATTTTAGTGCGTTACTTTTTTATTTAATAGCTCATATTTTAGTGTGTTACTTGTTTATTTCATAGCTCATATTTTAGTGCGTTACTTTTTTATTTAATAGCTCATATTTTAGTGTGTTACTTGTTTATTCAATAGCTCATATTTTAGTGTGTTACTTGTTTATTTCATAGCTCATATTTTAGTGTGTTACTTGTTTATTTCATAGCTCATATTTTAGTGTGTTACTTGTTTATTCAATAGCTCATATTTTAGTGTGTTACTTGTTTATTCAATAGCTCATATTTTAGTGTGTTACTTGTTTATTCAATAGCTCATATTTTAGTGTGTTACTTGTTTATTTCATAGCTCATATTTTAGTGTGTTACTTGTTTATTTCATAGCTCATATTTTAGTGTGTTACTTGTTTATTCAATAGCTCATATTTTAGTGTGTTACTTGTTTATTCAATAGCTCATATTTTAGTGTGTTACTTGTTTATTTCATAGCTCATATTTTAGTGTGTTACTTGTTTATTTCATAGCTCATATTTTAGTGTGTTACTTGTTTATTTCATAGCTCATATTTTAGTGTGTTACTTATTTATTCAATAGCTCATATTTTAGTGTGTTACTTGTTTATTTCATAGCTCATATTTTAGTGTGTTACTTGTTTATTTCATAGCTCATATTTTAGTGTGTTACTTGTTTATTTCATAGCTCATATTTTAGTGTGTTACTTGTTTATTTCATAGCTCATATTTTAGTGTGTTACTTTTTTATTTAATAGCTCATATTTTAGTGTGTTACTTGTTTATTCAATAGCTCATATTTTAGTGTGTTACTTGTTTATTTCATAGCTCATATTTTAGTGTGTTACTTGATTATTTCATAGCTCATATTTTAGTGTGTTACTTGTTTATTCAATAGCTCATATTTTAGTGTGTTACTTGTTTATTCAATAGCTCATATTTTAGTGTGTTACTTGTTTATTTCATAGCTCATATTTTAGTGCGTTACTTTTTTATTTCATAGCTCATATTTTAGTGCGTTACTTGTTTATTTCATAGCTCATATTTTAGTGCGTTACTTGTTTATTTCATAGCTCATATTTTAGTGTGTTACTTGTTTATTCAATAGCTCATATTTTAGTGTGTTACTTGTTTATTCAATAGCTCATATTTTAGTGTGTTACTTGTTTATTCAATAGCTCATATTTTAGTGTGTTACTTGTTTATTTCATAGCTCATATTTTAGTGTGTTACTTGTTTATTTCATAGCTCATATTTTAGTGTGTTACTTGTTTATTCAATAGCTCATATTTTAGTGTGTTACTTGTTTATTCAATAGCTCATATTTTAGTGTGTTACTTGTTTATTCAATAGCTCATATTTTAGTGTGTTACTTGTTTATTCAATAGCTCATATTTTAGTGTGTTACTTGTTTATTTCATAGCTCATATTTTAGTGTGTTACTTGTTTATTTCATAGCTCATATTTTAGTGTGTTACTTGTTTATTCAATAGCTCATATTTTAGTGTGTTACTTGTTTATTCAATAGCTCATATTTTAGTGTGTTACTTGTTTATTTCATAGCTCATATTTTAGTGTGTTACTTGTTTATTTCATAGCTCATATTTTAGTGTGTTACTTGTTTATTTCATAGCTCATATTTTAGTGTGTTACTTGTTTATTTCATAGCCTATATTTTAGTGCGTTACTTTTTTATTTAATAGCTCATATTTTAGTGTGTTACTTGTTTATTCAATAGCTCATATTTTAGTGTGTTACTTGTTTATTTCATAGCTCATATTTTAGTGTGTTACTTGTTTATTTCATAGCTCATATTTTAGTGTGTTACTTGTTTATTCAATAGCTCATATTTTAGTGTGTTACTTGTTTATTCAATAGCTCATATTTTAGTGTGTTACTTGTTTATTCAATAGCTCATATTTTAGTGTGTTACTTGTTTATTTCATAGCTCATATTTTAGTGTGTTACTTGTTTATTTCATAGCTCATATTTTAGTGTGTTACTTGTTTATTCAATAGCTCATATTTTAGTGTGTTACTTGTTTATTCAATAGCTCATATTTTAGTGTGTTACTTGTTTATTTCATAGCTCATATTTTAGTGTGTTACTTGTTTATTTCATAGCTCATATTTTAGTGTGTTACTTGTTTATTTCATAGCTCATATTTTAGTGTGTTACTTATTTATTCAATAGCTCATATTTTAGTGTGTTACTTGTTTATTTCATAGCTCATATTTTAGTGTGTTACTTGTTTATTTCATAGCTCATATTTTAGTGTGTTACTTGTTTATTTCATAGCTCATATTTTAGTGTGTTACTTGTTTATTTCATAGCTCATATTTTAGTGTGTTACTTGTTTATTCAATAGCTCATATTTTAGTGTGTTACTTGTTTATTTCATAGCTCATATTTTAGTGTGTTACTTGTTTATTTCATAGCTCATATTTTAGTGTGTTACTTGATTATTTCATAGCTCATATTTTAGTGTGTTACTTGTTTATTCAATAGCTCATATTTTAGTGTGTTACTTGTTTATTTCATAGCTCATATTTTAGTGCGTTACTTTTTTATTTCATAGCTCATATTTTAGTGCGTTACTTGTTTATTTCATAGCTCATATTTTAGTGCGTTACTTGTTTATTTCATAGCTCATATTTTAGTGTGTTACTTGTTTATTTCATAGCTCATATTTTAGTGCGTTACTTTTTTATTTCATAGCTCATATTTTAGTGTGTTACTTGTTTATTTCATAGCTCATATTTTAGTGCGTTACTTGTTTATTTCATAGCTCATATTTTAGTGCGTTACTTGTTTATTTCATAGCTCATATTTTAGTGCGTTACTTTTTTATTTCATAGCTCATATTTTAGTGTGTTACTTGTTTATTTCATAGCTCATATTTTAGTGTGTTACTTGTTTATTTCATAGCTCATATTTTAGTGCGTTACTTTTTTATTTCATAGCTCATATTTTAGTGTGTTACTTGTTTATTTCATAGCTCATATTTTAGTGCGTTACTTGTTTATTTCATTGTTATTTTACACAAGTATGTTTTATTATTATTAAAGTAGCCTGCTCTATATTAGCCGGGTGATTAACTCTCTCATTTCTTAATCCTTTTTTTATAAGTGCTAATTGAATTTTGGAGCATGATTTAGTAAAAACAAATGTAATATAAACACGGCCCGGGCCATAAATTCAGTTTTCCATCCTAATAATTATAATTTTGTAATTTTACACATTGATTCAATATCGGTCAATGATTTTTCACAAGCACAAGTTCTACAGGAACAAGGGTAGCAGTTTTTTTTTTAAATAAAATTATATACATTATTATCACAATTCAAATAAAAGTTTGATCATGAATACGAAAAGATTAAATGAACGATGCGAAAATGGAAGGCACAGCTCGACCAGGCCGCCATAGAAGGACGTATGCTGACCAAATTGGCGACATGAAGAAGGGTAATGTTAAAAGTACCCGGAATAGAAGAGCCTGTGTGACTAGCTTAATGGTTGTTGAAGGGGTGGAAGAGGTGTGTCAGGATTGTAGCAGATTGAAATCTATAGTCTCTGCCTACCCCCCTGGGAGATAGGCATGAGTACATGTAGGTATGAATTTTGTATAAATTGACTGAGTGTACAGGAGCAACCCTCGCCTCGTGCTATACGTCACTGAAGTGGTTTCACTGCAAATGAAGAACACTTTCAACAAACACTTGCCATCTCTTTAGTTTCACTTACGGGCACGAGCTCCCATGGAGTGAAATATTTTGGGTACGGTATCAATTAATATCAATACGGTATCAAACAATAATCAATCGGTTTAATAAAAATATTATAGAAAGTATTATATTATAGTAAGGCTGATCTAAACATTTTAGAAAAACGCAAAAGCTTTAAGTTCGCTCGATAGAATAAAATTACGAATTTACCGCTAAATTTCATGTTTTTCGAGTTTTAAAGGGCCTTCCTTAAATTATACAGCCTTGCAATTTGTATTAAAAATAAGTGACAAATAACCCCGTCTAAACATTTTAATAATTTCACCTAGAATCCAAGTTATTAAATAAAAACTCGGTTTACGTGACCGCGTGTTTCTTGGTGGTCGTAACAGCCATGGCTGAGGGCGCGCTAGTTTAAACTAAAATTTAGCTCTGATTGTTTCAAAATGAGGTGCTGAATCTGATTTTATGTGCACCCTTATTTGGATACTTACAGTACAAAACAATTATTAAGGCGTTATGTAAAAGTTTTAGCGTCCCTGTTACTCCATATGCGAGAAAAGCCTCAGTGCGAGAGGGACGGATTCGTGGAAAAGTAGCAAAAAGTCCGTTTTTTATTAATATAAAATGTACTAAAATACTGTTAAAACCCTATATAAAGTATATCTACTAAAATATAATTGCACTCCATATATCATTCCAAATTGTCAAACCAGGAGAATTGGTGTCGAAAAAGACCTCATTTCAATAAATACTTTTATCGTGCCGAATTTCTCCAATCGCATTTCTGTTTTAACAGATCCCTAGAAAAAGATCCCAAAAATAATATACTATTTTATCAAATACTGAAGTAGATTATGCAAGTTCTAAAAGTGTCGTTTTTTTTTTCGTAGCACCTTAAAGGTACGTGAAATAAATTCCTACTGCTTACAAATAAAATCTCCCCATTTCCACGTAATAAATTTACAACTATTATGGCAAATAAAAAAACTGCAATTAAATCAATACAATAATATTTCTTTTGAACCATTCCACGGAAGTATATGTGGTATTTAATTAGTGAAACTCATAGACAACAGATAATTACATAATGTACATAATTTGCAATGAACTAACGCTTTCTTGGTCAAATCTTAATAGCTATATAATAGTAAAACTATAATTATAGTAACACATTAGAAAGGCCACCTCTGTAGTCTAGTGGTTCGAGTAGGTACTAGATCACTAAACTGGAGGTCGCGGGTTGTAATCCCGGAGCGGCACATCTGTTCGGTGTGCGTGCTTCAGAATTCACCGGATTTGTTACAGGAAAATTAATAGTAAACGTAACCGAGTAATTTATCGCTTTTACGCCCGTGTATCATACTACGTTTTTCAATGCATAGTGTGAGGAAATGAAAACAAATATAATCTTGTGCACTTTAAATTATGATTGGCTCAAAAGGATTGTATCCAGAGCCGTTAAACAGTGGAAAAAAAAGTATAACATCTATGGTACACAGGAAAAGCTGCAGGTTAGCCAACCATTGCAAACAAATTAAAAAAAAATAATAATAATAAAGCCCTAGGGCAAAATAATTGACTTTCTGTTCGGTATTGATGCATAAAAAGTGGGCCTTTACGAGCACTTGCATTGAAAATTATTTTTCAGCTACCATTATATTATTAAATAGTATTTTGTGCAACTGTAACGTAATTTGAGACATTGGAACACTAGTGCTTGCTTACGAAAAGAACGAAGTGAGTTTCGTAATAGTTTTACACGAGTGTCCCAATGTCTAATTATGCTCAGTTGCACACAATACGTCTTTATTTATAATATTTTCAATTAACAATTTCACGAAAAACTCGTTTATGAACCTTGGGTGCGTCGTCCCCGCAAAGCTGGCTTGAAGGCCAATCAGGATAGAGGGGGCATGGCCTGATAAATATGGTCGGGACTTATTTCTCGTTTATGATGTTGATTGGCTCTCTGGCGGTGTTACAATAAATTGGGCCAATCGCCCAATTCATGATAATCATTATTTTATTAATTTGAAAGAAAGTTAGAGCCGCTTAAGGCCCCAGACTCTCTTTGCAACATTTCGCTTTCATCTTACCTGATGCTTTAGAAGTGGCGCTCCCCCCGCTGCATTAAGATGTTAGAGACCGCACCTGAATGTTGCTCTACTTCGTTAAATGAGTCTACGATTACTTAAAATTTGACATGTGAAGATTTTTAATTATTCAAGTAACGGTAATTTACAAAGTTTGGTTTGTTTATCGGAACAAACAAAATGAATTTGCAAAAGCAAAATAAACAAAAGTAAATCTACCTGGAATAGATGGCTTATTGGTAGCAGTAAGAGTGATTAGTATTTAGACACAATAAATTTTATAGGTCATGCAATTATTTGCAGATTTTTACCGAAGGGGTGTCAAGAGGTGTTCTGAGTGTGAACTGTGAGATGCAAGTCATAAGTCCAAAATTCAAAATCCAAAAGATTATTTTGCAAAGTAGGTACATATAATACACGTTTCACAAGTCAAATTTTAATCTTATAAAAATATATGTAATAAAATAATAAATGTACATGAACTACTTAGATTAAATGTTTATTTAATTTATGTAGCAATATATATACGATTAAAATTATAGGTAAAATATTATTATACAAGGTGAAATCAGTTTTTTAAGTAATATAATATCAAAAATAGAAACTCTTACGGTAATTAAGTGTCTGTCAGTTTGTGTGTCCATGATTAAATTCAAATTCAATTCAAATTCAAATAGTTTATTTTGCAAAGCAGGTATAGATATATACACTTTTTACACGTCAATGTTTAATCTAATAAAGAAAATATATGTAATAAAATAATAAATGTACATGAACTAAATTAAAGGTTTATTTAATTTATGTAGCAATATATTTACGATTAAAATGATAGGTAAAATATATATTATACAAGGTAAAATCCAATCAGCCGCTCGAACCCATACCGGAGACCCGGCCAGGGACCAGGAACAAGGTTCAATGATCACCAACCGAGCCCCCAGCACGAATCCAGGCGGCCGACCAAATCCCATCCTATATACTACATATTAATAGGTTACATATATAAATGCATGCCTACCTCCGCCCATTCGATTAGTCTTGCTAAGAAGAAGGGCAAGAAACTTAGCAAGATCATGTCTTTTTTTTTTTCAACATAAAACTTATACTATACAATATATGCCTTATATCTACTTTAACCAAGGGATAAGAAAATACAAGACAGCAAGAATTCAGGGTAATGAAAAAAAGAAAAACATATATATATTTGTCTACCTGTCTCATATTATGACTAAGGTGCAATAAAAAAGGTAAAAAATTTAGTTTTAGAAATGTGATGTTTTAATGATAAGAACCGCAGCTGCGTACGTTCTTTTGTTTTGATGCATTATTGTCTAGCACGTTGTTATCTCGACTGTCGGTTTTAGTGACTTCGATAGCTTTTTAAGATATTTTAAATAAAAGTAAGTAAAGTAATAAAAAGGATGTAGCTTCGGCTTTAGTTATTCCAAGAAGTGGCGACAGCGGTGCCGGTATAAAATTTGTGTCACGCCATCCCCGTGGGTTTTTTAGACCACAACTTCTAAAATACGGCTTTAGGGGTTTTCGAATTAACACACATTAACATAACTTAATCTAAGCGAATTAGGGCATGCAATTATTCGCAGATTTTTACTATCCGGATAACGGATAATGTTTTATCCAGATAACCGGATACTTATGGTAAAAATTAAGGGTAGTAATAAAAGCTCCGAAAACTAAATTAAAACCGCCCAAAAAAACGGCCTACCGCAAACATCTTGAAAAAAAACCGGCCAAGTGCGAGTCAGACTCTAGTCAGAACCTAGGGTTATTGTGGATGATAAATTTAGTTTTCTCATTTTTTCTCGTGAATTTCTCAACCGCTTTATTTTTTTGTAATTCTTACGTAAACGCATATTACCATGATTTTTTTCATATTTTTCGGTCCACCAGCTTTGGAGATAAGAGGGGGGACATACATTTTTTTATAGATTTTCAAGGATTTCTCGAAATAGATGCAATTAAATATAGCCAAACTATATATTATTACAATAAACTTTTTAATACCTACAATGTGATACCCATATTGTATTTTTATAAATAATTTTTTTATTTATTTTACTTTTTTTTATATTTTTAAATCACTATAGTTTTCCCGGTTATTGTTCAGTTATGATCTATAACAGTGGCGTGCACAGAACTTTTTGCTGGAAAAGCAAACAATTGGTCAAGAACAACAATAAAAAAAATATGAAAAAATTTAAATATCACTTTGAAAAAAAAATTTTTGTATGACGCCAGGGTAGACAATGTCTACCCTAGAGTGAAAATTTCCTATACAAACTTTTTTTTTTCAAAGTGATATTTAAATTTTTTTATATTTTTTTTATTGTTGTTCTTGACGAATTGTTTGCTTTTCCAGCAAAAAGTTCTATGCACGCCACTGATCTATAATGGACATTTTGTTCATATTTTTCGGTCTACCAGTTTCGGACATACACATTATTGTGGTTTTTTTAAAGATAGTAAAAGTATATATTTTTACAATCACCTTTTTAGTGTCTACAGTTTGATACCCATATTGTATTTTTAGGATATTTTTTATTTTTCTCACTTTTGTTTTAAAAATATTTTAAAAAATTTCAAATTTTTCATATTTTTTTACAATGTAATATGTAGGCAAATTAATGCTATTTTTGTGCCAAATTTCATGTCTTTATCTTTACGGTGCTAAAGTTATGATGCTGTGAAATACGGACGGACGTAGATTAGACTTTATTTTATCGAAACAGGGATTTCTTAAAATATTCAAAAAATATTTTATCCATAGTTGTTTACTTATTAAATGATAAGTGCAATATTCAAGTAGAGCAACTTTCATGATACATTTTGCCTCTCCATAAGAATCTACGCGAGGGAAAGGGAGCAACCGTGCGAGCGGGAGGTAAAATGACGTCGAGCTACACAACACACGTCTGAACGCTGCGATGTCCCAGCGAAACTGAGGGAAATATCGACGCGTTTTATGTTTTAAACTCTCGATAAGTTTCGATTTGATAAATGTTCTTAAAATAATTTTTTAAATACCGTTTTTTGTTATTTCACTTATTAATAGTTCTATTCTACGTGTTTTAAATTTGACTACGCTAAACGATAGTTTTCTAGTAGAAAAAAAATATTTTATCAGTGGTTGAATTCATAAAATCACAACTACTTAAAGCACACGAAATAAGAAAACTAAAGTTTTATCCAAAAAAGTAACCAGGTAAGATTATTGTTGAAGATATGGGAATAAATGTTACCTGAATAAATTTCTTGTTTTTGTCATAATTTTTACGTGACGTGTGCATGAATGAGACTCTCAACGCGTAGAACATAAATAAAGGTATGTTTAAAGCCTAAAAAACCTATTAAAAGTAGCATTAAAGTAAATGAAAAAATGTGTTTTGGAATCTTCCAATTCCACACTATAAATTAACGTAAAATGTATTTTATTTATTGCTTTCTTACTAACTAAAATAAAATCTTTCTTTTCTGATAATTCTGCAAGAATACTGATTTTTAGGGGACTGGAGCCTTAAATATTTCCGCAAAGACCAAAGAAATCATGGTCACCTGAAGAGAAAAGAAAAGTTATATTTGTTATTGTTCCCACTATTCTGACCAATTTTGAACTTTTCCTGGAAATGGCTAGGACAACCATAAATTTAGTTTCCAAGTAATCTTTCAATACTTTTTTTTACTTATTTTTTTAAAATTTTGTTTCAAATGTGTTCTACTAACATTTCTTAATAACATCTAAAATGATCGGGGTTTAGATAAAAGTCATTCTGTATAGTAAGCTATCGGTATATATTACTCTTAGCTAAAAGTTGTATTTTGGCCCTTGTAATTATTTCTAAATATTTTGTTACAAATCCAGGCACAGCACCCATCACGCTGGGACATCATAAACCTCATAAACTTCGGTGAAAAGTGGACTGTGACATTTATTTCACAGTCCACACTCGGAAACACTTTTGACACATAATACCGTGACGATAATATACAGGGTGCTAAGATGATATTGTGGAAGCCGGAAACTGGGAATAGTACTCGTCCATACAAACAACATTTTGAGACAAAAAATCGAGAAATCGGGAAAAAATCTGTTGTTTCATACATTTTGGTCGAGTAGTTATAAAACTTTTCTATGGAACAGCCGACTCTTTTTTCGTGTTGGCTCCATAGTAAAAGTTGTTCGTATGGACGAGTACTATCCACAGTTTCCGACTTCCACAATTCATATTAACACCCAGGATATATTCTATTGAAAAGGCCATTAGTACATCTATATCGAATGCAATTTAACACTCTAATGAACGCGGCTGAAAACAATATGGTGTCGGATTGCTCATCAGAAGATGAATTACATAATTTGAGTAAGAAGCCTATATATTCGTATGACAAAACAATAAACTGAGGCAACGAAACTCAGGCGCAAACCGGACTACCCGTTGGGTGCGCGTGGGGTTGCCAGACGCGAATCTTAGCCCGGTAATACGGTATTTAAGGTTTATATAGTACAATAAATATTATGCTTTATTGCACACCAAAGTTTATTTTGAGTATTATTTATAATTGGATTGTAATTAACTGACCATCAAAAAATACAAAAATCAGCATCAAAATTACTAAGTTAGCATCAACAATAATATGTTGAAACCTAACCCAACATGGTTGATACCAACAGTAATTTAGATGCTTATTTTGTATTTTTTTTTAATTTAATATGATTTATGTTTCTTGTAAATATATTAAATAACAAGTTTATATCAAGAAAAATAAAAATAAATTTATATTTATAGTAAGAAGCATTTCGAAATGATTGTTAAAAAAAAATGTTTCAACTTGATTTCATAAAATCAGAAATGTAATATAAGTTTTTTTGTTAAAAAACAGAAGTAAGGAAACAATTTTTCAGTAGGTAGTAGTGTACAATTGACGGCATTATCACTAAAAGCGATTTCTCTTAGACAACCTTTGGATGAAAGAACTCATAAAAAATAAAATGTGTAATGACGTAGCACAGAATAAACCAAAGACCAAAAGAAAAAACAATTTTGAGAAAGAAGTATATAAATAAATAAAGAAAAAATATATAATTATTGAAAAAGCAGCGGTAGCACAATCATTATCGAGCACGCACCAAGTAATTCATGTGCGTTTTATTTTGCTGAATGGTGAAGGAAAACCTGTATCTTCCAAAAATCAAGCTGGGACACAAAAATAAATTTTATTATACAAGGTGACATTAATTTATGCAGCCAAATTCATACTAAAGACTCGGTAAGTGCTCAGTATCAATGACCCTTTTTGTGATTTTTTTTTCCTGTTCCCTACAAACGCAAGCCCAGCCCCGAGAGTCAATTATCTTCTATGGCAGGTCAACATTTTATTTTGCGAAATTAACAAAAAGTGTTATCGATCCGTGATACCAAATTTTGTTTGGGGATTGAACCTCCAAAAAACCACCCCCATTCACCTTGGTGATTATTTTTGGTTCCACTGTAAGCTTTGGTTGCTGGGCTGTCTTTGATTATCTTCTCTATATCCTTTTTTGGTTCTCAACCCACAACTGCCTGTTTCTCTAAAATTCTCGGGTATCAGCACCAGACACCTTGTAACCCTGAGCGCAAAGCAACCGACCAAGCAAGTTTAGCATGGCATAACTCAGTTATGCGGTTGCCTTAGAGGCGAAAGGACGTCAGGCGCGCCGCTCGTTGACGTTCCAACTCCAAATTCAAAATTCGAACGTGCGTTTAAAGGTGCTTACCTGTGATAAACTGGACGTGTTTTTGTTTCGTTACCACCGATTTTTTTAAACGCGTTGTGTTTGAGTACTTTAAAAGGATAAATGCGCGTTGAGCAGTCGGAATCTCTAAAGGTAAGCGTTTACCATCGGGTAACCCGACCAAGTTGGGTTGGATCCTAGTTGCACGGGCTTGTCTAGTGGAAAAGGGTTCTTTGAGAGGGTAGGCTGTGGTGTCAACTTTTGCAAGGCGGTTTGCATTCCCTGCTCAGAGGCCATTTGTCAACAAGCATTGTGCAACGAAACAGAATTAAATTTTAATACAGATTTTATTGTGGCTCTTGTTTTGCAACTTCTAATTTGCAGTGTTGCTGTGGTTCAGTGGCAGCTGGTTTAGTTTTTTTTCTTGTGTTGCGCCGTGGAGGCCAATCTCTTTGGCCTTGTGAGATTCTTACTGGACATCCACTTGAGGAATGAGAGCGGTAGCTATCTGTTGATAAAAAGAATTCAGAATGTTTTTGTATCTAACTGAGTCTGTTATAATTTCATGGTACCTAGCATTTACACCAATACCTCTACATATCATTAATAGCTCTATCTTTATTTTCAATATAAATAAAGTTATTTATTTACGTACCGGTACCTATGTTTATTTATCTCTTTGCGTGTTTTTATCAACTATTTGATACTTGAATAAAAAAAACATCAAAGATTTCGATAACTAACACGGTGTGAGATATCTGACCGAGGATCACACTGTAAACAATAATTACTTACATCTTACACATTTTAAATCATTAGCAATCAAGATATCCCAATTCCATCCCACTAATATTATAAATCTGAAAGTGGTTTGTGTATTATCAGAATCATTTGATCACAATGAAACTTATGAACCGGGCCAACATATAAGCTACATTTTATCCCATGATATTGAACAGCTCCCTAACGATGACGAAAAAACAAATTGACGAAAAAATTCGTTAAGAATTTACACTACGCCAACTTGCTATCGGAAATACCAACTTACTCACTGATTCAAGTCCAAAAGTCAACAACACTTTACATTAAAGAGGACCAGACAATCTTCATTGATGCATATTAGATAAAAACCTTGACTGCTGTGAAAATATTCTAAATTATTTATGTTACAAACTTCAAATGCTCATTGAATTGTAAATTTTAGTTGAATACTTCTAAATTGCTCATAAAAGTCTAGTAAATATAGTTCTTTGTGAAAAAAAACTAGAGATTGTAGAGTCATATGGAGATACCCATTTAAATATTAAGCATATATACATAAAACATTGAAAAGTTCCTTGAGATTTAAGTTAAATATTAGAACCTGATATTTAAAATAAACCTGGGTATTGATTTATATTGAAAACATATAATAAAGCTAAACGAGTTACTTACGCGTGTTTCTAGAAATAGTCATAAACCATGTTATGAAATACTGAAATAGTTAATATTCAGTGCATTGAACGAGGGATACCAAATTATAAACATAGGCAATTTTTCGGATTTCCAAAAAATTTTTTGTTAATAACACACAAAACACAAATACTCAAGTTTACCTAATTAAAAATACAAATAAACATTACAAACATGTACAACCCTTATACTTGGCTTTAAAGCTTTCTTCTAGACAAGCTTTGGATGGTATTTACAAATAAAAACAAAAACTATACAAAAACAAATCTTACACACAAATACTTAGATAAATTTGTTATATAAAATTATATAATATACATAACTAATACGTAAACTACATAGTTACATGGAAAAATAGCAGCTGAGAGACTACACGTAGAGGACTCAAGTCCAAAATAATAGTTCTCTTTCAAATCCCATTCCAAACAAAATATTAGTTTTCGTTACCAGATAAGTAATAAAAGTTACAAGCCATGACATCATACTTAGTTATTCCTAACAGGACAATATCGACTGGCTGCATTTAGAAACCAGTTGGGTATTGAGTTTTCGCGTGTTCGAAGGACAACCTGAATATTTGCACCTACCTACAAAACTAAACTCCGTGTCGAATCTATAATTTATTGGAAACTAGGACTGGGAAAATTGGCCGGTTAACTTTGTTAGCTGGCATTTAAATTGGTTGAGTTGTTTGATTACGCGGTTACCCAACAAAAATTAATAATTAGGGTTTGGACCTAGTACACATCCCTGAGGGACTCTTGAACTCTTGATATACTTGCATTGATGTTTGAGTAGTTCAACAGCCAATAACATAGAGATTGCTTTTAGATTTAATCAAGCTCTCCATATCTGATGCTATTATTATAATGAATTTCTAAATTTCATTTTTGATTGATGTTCTACATGGTCGAATGCTTTAGTTCCAATATTTTTTGTCTTAGATGCAGCTTATCTATGGTATTTTATAAATAAACAAGTATTTATTAATGAAACCACATAATATACGGATCTTAATGAACAACTTACCAAAAAACCACCAGGGAGAACGGAAAAAAAAACACCAGGCAGAATGAAAAAAAAAACATGTTTCCTTACAAATTTTAAAAACCCACTTTTGTTTATGCAGATCCAATTTTGTTATGTATACCTATATATGTATTAGCCAATTCTGGATGGATAGGCACTATCTAGTTTCGATTCGTTACAGAAACGTGGGGAAATTGTACATTATCCGTTGAGGCCGACCTTTGACCAAATATTTCTTCGGTACATTACCGTTTGTTTACAATACTGGGTCATTGCCATTTGACTGTGTTTATTTTTTGTAGTGCATTGTTGTGCATTGTTGTACATTGGTCACGGAATTACAGGAAATGCGTGCCGATAGACAGAATGGTTATATTTTTTTTAAATATAAAGAAAATAATTATTGTTATTCACATTATGTTCTGTTTATAGGACAAAACTTTATTTGAGATATGTAGCGGATGTAATTACTCTGGCAATCGCGAAAAAATTTGCTACAGCAGATTTCGGGTGATTTTCTACGGATATGATTGATTTTTCTGCTTGCTAATGTTATTATAGTCTGAAAGCCTTAAATTAAAACATTTATATAATTTGTAGGATGTGACATTGTGTGAATGTAATCTGTTAGATTTTTCTTTTTTTAAGATCCCATTTGAGATTTGACATGCATGCTAAATTGATTAAATATATTAAGGTCTTAACTTCATTAACCAACATATTTGTATGCTAAATTAATATTAGCTGATTAAGGCGCTCATTTTTCTTTATAATTTATAGCACCACCATTTTGTACCCTTATCAATGCAAATAAAGACTTATTCTATTATATTCGCAAATTTTGAGTGCGCGCCAGAATCACCGTCCTGATCCTAAATATAACCACAAAATCTACTGATCACACGAAGAAACATATCTGCGGAAATAAAAAGATAATGACAGTTTTCCTAACTAATTATAGTTTTCAAAATTATACTGTGAATTTTCTATAGGCAGCATGCCCAATTTTTTTTCATTTGCTCCATGTAATTTGTTCAGTATTATATTTGTCAAGTTAATACGGTTTATAGATTAACAATCTTTTTTTTTAACAAAGTTTCATCGAAGAGGTATCATTGTAAGCAAATGTAGAACTATATGACTATAATTATAATCGAATAATACAAATACAAAATTATTTATTTCAAAAAACCTGTACATGCAATATCGTATACAGTGATTGGAGTCTCCTTTTAAGTAAGATATACCTGTAATAGGAGGCTCGGCTCTTATATAGGTAACAGATAGATTATATGTAACTTTAAACTTAAAAATAAGAAAAATAAAATACAAAAACAATAAACCAAGACAAAAAGTAGATTTAGACAAATTAAGAAAAATGTTGCCTATACTTAGATGTGTGAGTGTGTATGCGTGAGGAGGAGTGGTTTTAAATAAAAGGTTTTATATTTGTGTGCTCAAGTAATATAGTATTTGTTATTCAAATATCCTACAAGTATTGCAAAATATTAAAATGTAAAATTTGTAAAATACTGCGGTTTAGGTTTGAAATTTTAATGAAAATGAAAAATATTTTATTTCAAATGAAGTGGCTCCCAGACTAGACCATGGAGAGTCTGTACCATGGGTGCCGGTAAACAGATTACAATATAGATGATATACAGTGTTCGTACAGGTGGATAACAAAGTGACAATAAGATATAATTAAAATTAATAATAAATTTGAATTAGAATATGTACTTTCACAATCACACGCAATTATGTGAAATAATTCACGCAATTATGGGAAAATAAATGTGTAAACAATAAAAAAAACAATTTTTTTTCGTTTGTTAAAAGGCAAAGTAACACCTTAAAACAGAGTTTAGCGAAAATGAACATACAAGCTTATTTTTACCAAGTTTATAAAAAACACATTCAAATTATCCCCACAATTATTTTAGGCCGAAAATAAAAAATCTATTAAAGTTATTTACACATTTATTCTAGAACTTCCTTACGATGAGACATTCCTTGTTCTTTTCCTGTACCTAGGGCTGCCATCCGTCCGGGTTTCCCCGGATTTGTCCTAGTTTGGAGGGCGTCCGGGGGCCGTCCGGGGGAGGATTTGGATCAAAATCCGGGTAAAACCCGGACACTTTATGTGTCAGATTAATTAATTAACCACAATTAATTGAAGGATAATCAATAAATAAAAACAAATCTAAGAAAAAAATCATTCGTTCGTAAACCGCATCGAAGGCAATCCCAGAGCGGCAATAAATATATTTATTGTTTAATAAATAATTAACGTGGAATAAAAAATGTTTAATGAAAACTTTTTTTGTAAGAATATTTTTTACGTATGTCCGAGGAAAAACCTCAATTTCACCTAAATGTCCGGGATTTTTGAAGTTTTTGTCCTCCGTCGGCAATTTAGAAGATGGCAGCCCTACCTGTACCCTTCATATAGTTATTTTAGTAAATGACCTATTTTTAGCATTTACTTTTCATCTGATAAGCAAGTTTGTCACAATATTGCATAAAGTAAAAAAAACGTGGCATGTAATGTAAGCGTGCTCGTAAAAATATATGGGTTTATGTTTTTTCTTTCGATAAAATCCAGTTTTTTTTTATTATGGTCACGCGGTCGTTTACCTGAGGCCGGTGTGACAAGTGTCCAAGAATTTTGTCGTTTAATGATACTTACTTTTTTGAACCATCATTGATTGCTTTAAGTAATTTCGTTGGGAAAAGTTTCGCTTACTGTTTTTTAATCACTTAACTGTGTATTAGTTTAGTCATAAATTAAAGACAGGTGAAAGAGATTATTTTTAGGGTCCCGTGAAGGATTTAAATCCTCATTAATTATGTGGGTATGTAAATGTTGCATAGCTTTTTCATCAGTTAACTGTACAGTGGGAAAAAATTAATCTGCAACTTGAGTTGAAAATTTCATCGATTTTCGTCTTTATATAAATAATATTATGCATACAGTACTAATACTAATACTTCATTGCTTTAATATTCAAGTCGATTCGTAAAAACACAGCTGTTGATTTTGTCTACAAATTCCGTCTCAAAAAAAAAGAACGATGCGCCGCAGTGGCCATACTTCAAGAAATTTTGAGGACAAATGAAACAAAGTATTGTAATCTCCATCTCCACTTACAGTACGGGGCAGAAAATAATGCACATCGTGTCGTAGTGTCATCTCTGTTGCACGAAGTACTAAACAGTCCGGTGGTAGAGACGACGCTCTACGAAGCCGAAGATAGCCGAAGTGCATTAGTTTCTGCCCCGTACTGTATTTGTTTCATTTTAAGGCTGTTTTATATAAGAACTGTGTGTGTTAATGTAACAGAAGTTTGCGAAACACTGTATTTATTTTCATTTCAATATCTCAATTTAGACATTCATACATATAATAGATCTTTACATATGAAATTGCCGAAATTTTCTTACAGATTCATGAGTTAATAATGCCTGTAATTCAATAGCTATTTCAATTATTTGTTTTTTGTTTGAAAGTTGATTTCATACAATTGATACGTACAATCTACGTATTAAATTTTTATGTGCTCGCTTATACATTATTCATTTTAGTATTCATTAAAATTTATTTTGAAAAACATTATACTTTGAATAGTTTCGATAATAACCTCATAATAATTTTGATGCTAATTTTTGGAATTATTTTATGTTTGTCTATTAGTCCTCATTTTAATATTTAATAAAGGGGAGATTATCATTTTTGACCCCGTGGGATATTATTTGGGCCCTAAAGCATGTGCTATTGGAAACGGTTTTGCATTCTGAACTATTGAGTGCTTAACTGTGAAATTGGCGAAATTTTCTTACAGATTCATGAGTTCATAATTCCTGTAATCCAACAGCTATTTCCATTATTTGTTTTTTGTTTTAATGTTGATTTCAAGGGTTTACATCTACGCATTAACTTTTGTTGTTATTTTCAGTTTGATTATAAAAATTAAATCTACAAAAACAGTTCGTCCTAAATGCCATCCATTTCCATGATAAGATTCGTAATAGTTTTTCAGAGCTAACACTTTTCAAAAGTTTAATTAATGTTGCTGTTAGCTTAATGCTGTCTCGTTCATACACATAAGAAATTACATAATTTGAATTTGTCATTCCTAAAAAAAAAAAGCAAAAATGTTAGTAATAAAAATTGAGTTTTCTTAAAACTTTCTATAGAAGACAGCAATCTCATAGGCCTATTATTTAAGACCGAAAACTGGTGCTAATTTATACTCGTCTATTTCTACAACTTTTACTAACGAGCCAACGCTGAAATCGTGGAAAAAATCCATCCATATATAATTAATAATTGTTGGCCAAGACTACAAACTTGAAAGGCCGTATCGTATTTGAAATCTAGATCTTGACTTTAAAATCAGTCATAAATTAAACTTAGTTTCGGAAATAATTACTTAATGAAGTCGTAAATATTATTGGTTTTGAAACTACGTCGAGGAAAATTTGCATCTGTGAAGTTTATTTTAAGTGTTTTTTTTGCCGTAATTAAACCTCTTTTTTGCTTTCCTTTCAAAATTTTAAATATATTCGGGTCAATAAAAATATTGACGAATTGCAAATAAAGATAGGAAATTTATAGACGTGTTTAATTTTCAACAAGTAAAAATAGAACGGCTAAGTGCCTACTCGCGAGTCGCGCACTTGGTTCTGTACTTCAATTTCGTATTTTTTTTTATTCTATCCATTTAAGAACATATTACATATTTTTCGTGTTTTAACAACATGCCCTTTTAAACTACAAAATTGTTTTAGAATTTTGGACACCTATTTTCATAATTAAGGGGCACATAGGTTTTATGAATTAGTAAAGAATACCTCATGTAGTATAGAACTATATAATCAATTATTTTTATTATAATATTTTATTACAATACAGTACAGTACCATACAGTACAATATTCTTTTTGCACACCAAAAAATAAAATAAAGCAACAATTTGAAAAAGTAAAAACAGGGTAAAATTGGTGGTTTTATCACTAAAAAGCGATCACTTCAAGACAACTTACAACAAAAATTTTTAATGCAAGTTTTTTTCCTAAAATATAAAATAACTATCACGACATGAATCCCCGAGGGGGTGTGTTCCCAAGTGTGAACTGTGAAATTCAAGCCACAGTACACACTCGGTACACTCGCGTTTCGGAGACGATTATTACGTCCCAAAGTAATGGGTGGTGAGCCGTATCTTATTTTTACCTAAAATTACTAATAATTTTTGGGTTGTAATTAACAGACCATCAAAAAATACAACAATCAGCATCAAAATTACTAAGTTGGCATCAAAAATAATATGTTGAAACCTAACCTAACCTAGTTGATGCCAATTTAGTATTTAAGATGCTCATCTAGTATTTTTTAGACGGTCAACCTATTATTATCCATAATTTTTCATTATGAAGCACGGAACCCTAAAAAGGATGTGCTCGTAACATCTCAAGCCCCTATCCACACATTGCTCGGCTGCAGGCGGTACGACATTCCATTGCGCGGACATTATGTATATTAGTTATGCAGTTTATGCGCTCGCGTCGGGACGGTGCGTGTATGTAGTTTGTTTTGTGTGTTTTTTTTCATAATGGTTGACGCACTCTGCAAGTGTAGAATATTTGACGGTGTTTGTAGTTTTTAACGGCATATTGCCGGTTTCGTTTTGACTGTAATAATAACTATGAATTTGACTGTATTTGAAGTCATTATATAGTCTGTAATCAAATATTATTTTGACCGACCCAAACATTCTTCTAAGACATATTTATTAGATTTTATGTTATCATGATCTTTATGACAAAAAAACACTTAGATTAATAATTATTTTGAATTAACATTATATCATTGCAGTATAGAAACGCAGAAAGAAAAATAAATCTGGATATGAGGAGCTCTCACATCCAGATTTACTTTTCTTTCTGCGTTTCTATACTTCAAACATAGACATTTATTTCTGTCATAATATTATTTTGTACAAACTGTATGTGAGACTTTAGACATGAGTGTTTGTTGACGAAATTAACGAAGTGAGTAAGAAAAAACAGAGAGTGGTGTTTTAGGATCGTAGCAAAGGGCATCTGTAGTCACTGCATCAATTTGTAAAACACCAGGAGTCCATAGCATTGGAGCTATACCTATAGACAGCAGAAGAAAATTTATTTATTATTAATTCCACATATTTGCCAGAAAATGGGCAGTAAGACATGTATATGTAGTCACTGCATCAATTTGTAAAACACCGGAGTCCATAGCATTCGAGCTATACCTATAGACAGCGGAAGAAAATTTCTTTATTACTTTAAAATAATTTACTCCACATGTTTACCAGAAAATGGGCAGTAAGACTGGCATTACTGAAAATTGAATGGCATTACAGTCAAACGTAAGTACCAGGAGCGAATAGGTCCTGTGTAATTATGTAGAGTCAGCATTATCCTGGCTTATTATAATAATTCTAGCTCAAGAAGACAGGCGCAGTAGGATCAATAATAGGTGCGGGTGAAGAGGAGGTACAGCTTATTTAAATGGTATAATCATAAAGCAGGTGGACTATATGGCACAGGTAGACAAAGATATTATATTTTTGTTGCCTTCATGACATAATTTTCTCCTGTCTTGTATTCTATTTCTTTATTCAATTAAAGTTTAGGCTTACTTTTTACATTTGGTTGTTGTAACTAATAGTATGAAAAAAAAGACATGATCTTGCTAAGTTTCGTGTCCTTCTTCTTACAAGACTAATCGAATGGGCGGAGTTAGGCTTATATTTCAAATATTATTTGTTCCTTATTCCTTTATTTTATTCAAGTGTATTTTTTTATTAAATTTATGTAAACCCAACCTTTATCATTTCCTTGTGTATTTCCCTAAATTATTATTTATTATATAAAACTATTACCTTTACACATAGATTATTTAATTAAATTACATTAAAGCCGAACCTGTAACAAGTGTATCTAATATACCTACATTACATAAATAAATTAATTTAATTTAATTTAGTTTCAAGCATTTAAAATTATGGTCAACTAAGTGTTCACTGTAATTGTTTTATTGAAACTTTTGGTTCTATACCGCCTCTGTGGTCCTAGTATTCGACTACAAGTCCGGAGGTCGCAGGTTCTATCCAACATTTGTATTCAGTCTACGTGCTTCTGAAGGCACGTTAAGGGGCTCCACGATGCTAAACATCAGTTTTGCATTCGATTCAGTTCCGTCAATGTAGATGGTAAGAATTTGAAAAAAACTTTGCGTGTTTTTTGACTCAAGACAATTATTAATTACACTTTATAAATAAACATACCTTCAATGTTCTTTTAATTATTATACTTTTAGAAAAGGATGAATTTCACGAAAAAGAGAATTCAGTTTCTATACTTCAAAACCGATTGAAACAAAACCAACACACAGATACTTACTAGAAAAAACTATATTTATTAGGTACATAAAGAAATTATAGTTAATGTCCTAATGTGGCAGCTATTACAAAATAACTGAAGTTTTGCATGCGCGGCATCTGATTAGAGCAGGATAGACAGTTAAAACACAAAATCGTTAGAGCAGGACTGAATTTTAGCATTGTGCAGCCCTTTAAACTGTGGGTCCAAGTTGTCCCCGAAGTACTGCGATTGGGCTCAAGCAAGCTGGTGTACGAGTGTGTATTGTGACTTGCATTTCACAGTCCACACTCGAAAACACCTCTGACATCCCCTCGGGGATCCATGTCGTGACGATATGTATGGTTACGTTGCTTTCTTATGTTATTTAAAAAGGCCTGCGCGTAAGAACTTGTGCGCGCATTGATCTCTTTTGTACTGAGACCATGTATCTTTTAGTTCTTTGTTTTGTTCAACGTGTAGCCAGCATTATACAACATCGCACATATCTCATTGCATTCGAGTATTTCAATGTCATAATCATGTCAGTTCATTGTCATGTCATATGCGTACTAAATATGATGACGTCAACAACAAGCCTCCCTGGAAAATAAGCGATATCCAACTATTTTGTTGACCTTCCGCATTTTGCTGATCGCTATACACCGTGTGTGGTGCTGACCAATGCGTGATAGCACGGAGTTACTCCACCTTACCTTCTCTAGTTCACCATCAAAGTGCTTCGAGTTTGAACACCAGCTGTCAAGATATGATGCTTTAATATCTAAATGGGCTTTTTATCTGCTACCGTATTTGCGTAATTGGAAAATTGGAAATTCGCGCCTAGTTGCAGCAAGAAATGGAGATCTGTGATTGGATAATGTGCAACTTTGTTAATGGCTGATTGCTGATTGGCTGTTTTCTTATTTCCTGAAAGCTTATTATTTTAAATGGACATATATTTTGATTGCAAAAAAAACATAAAGATTTTTTCCATGTATATTTTTTTATGTTTTTACGAAGTATCTCCAACTCAGTATTAGAACGCTGGCCTCTCAATCTTTAGAAACAAGCTATGCAAGCACGTCGATTAGATAAATTTGACAGATATAATCGATAAATTCTAAACGATAACCCTTATTGCAATGAAATAAGAGTTACATTTTTATTTATCGAATCAATGTCGAGTCGATACCAAGTTCTTGCTAGTACTTCAGATTCGATCCCCGGTTGGGATCGGGATTTATGTGCATAGCATTTGTTCTTACTTACCACTTGTCAATAAGTTGTGCATTTTGTAGAGGATACGACTCGTTCCCCCTTAAATACTAAATCATCATCATATATATAAAAAGAGAAGTCCTGACTGACTCACTCACTCATTCACTGACTCATCAACTCACAGCCCAAACCCTTAGACCTAGAAAGCTGAAATTTTGCACAGAGCTTATGTTTGTAATGTAGACAAGAAATTAGAAAGGATTTTTCGAAATTCCACCTCTAAGGGGGTGAAACGGGGGTCCAAAGTTTGTATGGGGAAACAAGATTAGTTAGACTATTTTATTCGAGACTTCACAGGAGTTCTCCTATTCATAAATGAGTAAACACGTGTTTCAGGTTTTTTCAGAATTCAACCCCTAAAAGGAGGAAGTGGGGTGACAAAGTCTGAAAATCAACAAGGGTAGCGTTTGTATGGTTTATCGGGTCGCTGATTACGAAAACAACAACGATTTTAAAATCCAACCTGGTGGACGTGAAAAAAACTTTTCCAAAATTCAACCCCTAAATGGGAGAAATGGGGTGACAAAGTCTGAAAACCAAGATGGGTATCGTTTGTATGGTTTATCGGGTCGCTGATCATGAAAACAACAACGATTTCTAAATCCAACGTAGTGGACGTGAAATACCATCATCCCCTGTTGGGGTGCGATGGGGTTGAAATATTGAAATGTGTAAATATCAATATGGGTGTCGTTTATATGGTTTTTTGTGACGTTTATTACGAAAATGGAGAAAATACGAAAAATAAAAAATATATGGAAAATATGAAATCAAGTTCCACGAGGCCGGAGGCCGAGTATTGTGTTTCTAGCGAGGCCTAAAAAGGAGCATGCGAGTTTTTCGGCCGAGCACTACACCTTGACTCCCAGAGGGAGTGAGAGTACATACAATGTTTGTTTCTGAAAAAAATGCAATTTGTTTCCTGTAGGCCACGCGGGCGGAGCCGCGGGCAGAAGCTAGTAACAGATAAATACCACGTGTAACATAAATGGACAGCACGTTTCCTTACAAGTTTTTAAAACCTACTGTGAATATTGTATGAGCAGATCATCCATTCATCAGCCCGTATTCGTCCACTGCTGGACATAGGCCTCCCCCATATTACGCCACTCTTGGCGGTCCTCAGTCATCCTCATCCAGCCACCACCCACAACGTCCTTCAGATCGTCAGTGCAGCGGGCACGAGGGCGGCGTACGCTACGCTTTGCTGTACGTGGTCTCAGCTCTATGAGCAGATACATTTCTCTTTTTATTTGCTATAGTGTTTTTTTTATTAATTATATTACGTGCTTTAATTTAAAGGTACCCGTTCATTTACACCGGTATAATATTCAAATCATATATTATACAATATTTATTGAATCGCGAACCGCTAATTACTAAAACAAAGTGTTACCATATCGCCACAAAAACTTATGCAGATGATATGATAAATGAGCTGCGCAACACAATGTTGCACAGAAATTGCGCCGGCGCACTTTCTCCGCTTTTCAATGTGTGCATTGGAGTCATAAAAGGGGATGCGATAATAAAGTTAAATACATATTTGTTGTACAGTGGAGACCACATCAAGCTATACACTTGCAGTACGACATTAGCCCCTACAAGGAAGAATATACGATAGGTACAAAGTTGATGCGGTCTACCTACACTGTATATCTACAATAAAATAAGAATAAGCCAAGTTCCGTACCGAACTACAAAATATGGGTACAGAACCCTAAAAACATTTTGATAAATAACAACAATATAGATGCCATGCAACACCTAGGCGACAAAATTAAGGCGCTAAAACGGTAGCGCCTGACAAACAATTCGGAATCCTGTGAGTACGGAACCCTAATTTTTATTATTTGTTCTTGTACATAATTACAAAATTACAAAAATTTTACGGACAGACAGACAGACAGCGGAGGCTTAGTTATAGGGTCCCGTTTGGCATCCTTCGCTAAAAATAAAATTGATTCCTTACATTGAGATTCATAAAATTACTTAAGATATTTCAAATAGTTATTACCTATATATACATATTTATATACAAGATGACTTTTTGATCATCGTCCAAATTCATACTGGTGGCTTGGTAAGTGATCAGTATCATGGATCAATAACAATTTTGGTGAAATTCGTAAAATGAAATTTCGACTCCCCATAGTGATTCACTCGGGACTGGAACTGAATTTCTATGGGAAGCCGAAATTTAATTTAACGAATTTCTCAAAAATTGTTACTGATCCAAGATACTGATCACTTATCAAGCCTCCAGTATGAATTTGGACGATGATCAAAAAGTCATCTTGTATATTATATAACTACTGACCGGTATACTAAATACTTAGTATTACCACAGGTATTGCTTCTATAGTCTATAGGTATTCCTATGAGTAAATAATTAATTGTACATTTGAGTACGTTTTTTTTCATTTACTCTCCGGTCCTTCTTTATTCGCTTAGTTACCATGTCTGATAGAAAGCGTTAATGAGATCTAGGATGAAACGCGATCGCATCGAAAATGAATCTGGGCGAGGCATTAATCAGTCTGTCCGGCCGCAAAATCTACGGATGTCGGAATCGGACGAATGATTGATACTACGCTACTGCCTTTAACCACTCTATCGGTGACGATCCGTTTGGTTGCATAGTTCCATCATGAGGGTGGTGACAGCAATGGCCGAAGAACAAGCAGTTGAAGTGACATTATTTGTAAGTTAGTTGTGTCTCGGTCTAACCAGATACAATAAAATACAGTAGTGAATCTTAGTACAAACGGTCAGATTCAAACTCACACACAGAGACGCGTGCTTTACGTGCCGCCGCCACGCCGCGCTGAACTTCGCTATGACGGCGGCGTGCAGACGTCTATTTTCTCGATTCAGACGTTCAAAAAGCATGAAAACTTAGGAAACATTTTCGAATAAAACACACTTTAAACAACACTTAATAGACGTATTAACAAAGTGACAATAACTTTTAAATTTATCTACTCATCTAATTGTACTATTGTAGTAGATGAGTAGATAAATTTAACAGAGCGACAAGTTGTTACGTATTTTATTACGCGTGCTATGTATCGTGTGCCAGTCAGTTGGCGCTCCAACTTTTAAGTGTGCGAAATTATAATCTGCTTAGTATGGAGTCGCCACGTTTAGGTATGTGTGCGTGAGTTTGAATGAGAGCGTTTTACGAAGATTCACTACTGTATACATATATTTGGTCTGTCTAGGGCAGGTATGGGCAACCTTTTGAAAGTTGCGGGCCAAATTTTAGGATAATAACGAAATCGCGGGCTGTAAATAATAGGTAGTTGTAAAAAAAGAGTGCGCAAAGAGTTTTATAAATTTTCAACTGTTCGTTATTTTGTTTTATTAGCCTTTATCATAAGAAAGAACTGTTTATATTTATATATGCTTCAAATGCTCTCAGTTGCGGGTAGTTTTGTTCGCTAAGGTATAATTTGTAGAATTCACTAAGCCTCTCGTCATTAAATTTTGACTTCAATTGGATATCTTCCTGAAGTTTGCAGTTCAATGCAGTGTGTACCAAAAACTATTTTCCGCAGGCTTGTTGAAAAGCCATATATGGCCTAGGTTGTGCCAGGCGTAGTAATCATTGGCTGAATCACTTGTGGGAGGTTCCTTTCATCACCCCATAATAATTATTCAACACATCTGAACAAACTAGTAAGAGGTGTCAACAAGTTTGACATTTGCGCTGCCGGACCCAAAATCTACTTTGTGAATAGAATGTTTTTTTTTGGATCCCGTGCCGTTCCAGGCACGTGCTGTAGCATAGACATCTGTTAGAAACATTTGCTTACTGTTTGTGGGGATTTAGAACCTTGTATCCTGGTAATAAAGGCCAATAAAGGGTAGGGTTGGTACCTTTTGCAACTGAATAAATATAATTCTATAAGGGTGTAGCGTACAAGATCAATTGTTTGAGTTTGTACTGGAAAAGACATCTGCCTGAGTATACGGGTAAAATAAAAATACCAGATGTTTATATTTTTGTGTGCAATGTGAGTTGCTATCATATTTACTAGAATATTAATAAATTTACTAAAGGTCTTGTTTATGTAATGTAAAATAACTGTTATCCATGGAATATAAATGGAAGTGTTTTTGATGATTGATATGACATACATTAATTGTTTTGTATATCCTATTACGTACACAATTACGAGCCAAACTAGATTTTAGGACAAACTGGTTTTGCCTAGGCCAAACTGGTTTTGGGTTGTCATAAAAATAAGAAGTAAATAAATAACTAAGCAATTATAAAATTTGTACCGAAAATAATTTTGATAATGGTCAAAAATTAAATCATATAAATAGGCAGCTTAAAAAATAGGTTGAATATGTTCCAAAACCGAATGTTTTGTGGGTACTACCCCTATAGTGTATATAAAAAGCCGTAGGCGTGGAGGAAGGGCAGTCCTCGCCTGCCGTAATAAAGCATAGGCACCCGTGCGAGCCGTAGTGGCTGAGGCTGGTCGCCGAAGGCGACCAACAAACCGAAGCTGCGAAGGTGAGCATAGGTGACTGTGCTTTGTTACGCAAGGGTGAAGGGGCTGCACTTTTCGCAACGCCGAAGCAATTGCAAAAACAAAATGATTTTTTTTGCTTACCCTCTGAGTGCTTACCAAAATTTTATTAAACAGGAGCAGCTCATTGCAGCTTATATAATTAATATGCTGTACAAAAATAATTACAGCCATCCAGAATGACATAAATTGCTGACTGATTTTGAAATGTTTGCTGGCCATGAGTTGCTGATCAATTAGCTATTTCTGCTCACAGATTATATTTTTCTGCTCACAAAAATACTAATACTATGGTTACCATTTAAAAAACACCCATAAAAATATAACCACGAAAGTTATGTATGGCCTTAGATTTTAATCTAAGTGTATGGCGGTCTTCTAACCTAACCTACGGCTAGCTTCTGCGATGCGCTGAAGTATTTCCAAACAAAGATTTGGTATATGTATCGGCAACTCATTAGTTTACCTACCTATACTTGAAGTGCCTTCTAATTTTATGATCGTATTGATTTGAATTTAAATTACTACATATTGGCAAAAACCCATATTACTATTACATTTTGTAATAACAATTACAAGTTACAAACGGCAATTTAGTTTCCTATTTATTAGCCAAGAAGCGATGGATCAAGGGCAAATTTGTTTGACTGCTGATTCAAGCAAAATTGATCCCTAAATCAACCCACCATGGGTTATACAAATACACAACTTACCATGGTGTTTAGTCATAATGAAACTTCGATTCGATATTCGAATTTATTTTAAATGTGGAACGTTTTTTGTTCGACGAATGAGGTAATAGTGCGTGTGCGATGAATGGTAGCAGAGCTTTGATGTCATAATCGGATTTTGGAGATCTATAATGAAAATGATTGTACGGGTTCCTTATACACTTTTTACTACACATAATTTCATGGAAAAATGTAATCTCTGCCTACTCCTCTATGAGACAGGCGCGAGTATATGTATGTATTAGCCCGTGAAGTACCGAAAAAGTTGAGTAAACGTTCTCTCGGTACCGCTTCTTATGATATCACATGAGTTAAAGCGAGGCTATGCAGTTTTTTCAATGCATAATTTTTTTAGGTTACAATGTTTTTCAGGAAACCTCATTTTATTTTTTATAGAGAAGAGAAGTGATATACCGATTATAAAAAGACAAAAAAAAACAAATTAGGAAAATTGATTATGTGGATTTATGTTTCATTTATTTATACCCGGTATATAAAAAAGAAAGATTTTATTTATTACACTTTTGCACATTCACATAAAAGTGTTAAACATAATTTATTGAACTACTTAATTATAATAAAAAACATTGTGTGCAAGGCACTCATGCTAAAAGCAATATCTTCCAGGCAACTTTAAGGTGAAATAAAGATATATTAATGAAAAATAACAGAATATAGATTCTTTAAGGTTTTTCAATGAGATTTCAAATCAAAAGGTAGTTCTTTTCACGAAAGAAGTCCCGCGGATTAAGGCATTTTCGTATTTATTCATTAACAATAAGTACTTTGACGGGGACCTCTTTCCTGAAAAGAACATTATTATCACATAGGCACTATGTTTTCTATTTCACAATGTCAAAATAACACTTTCAAGCCAATTTTAGTCTAATCCTTCACAACACAAGAGTTATTGTCAATCACTTTTCGACACGACTTGTCATCTGCACTACTTACCGTACAAATTTCAACTGCATTCACTACGGCACAAAGTTGAAGATCAATCAATAACGTCAAAGTAGCTTGTCACATTCTTCCTGAGCCTTTAACTCAAAGGGCTAGAGTTGAAAGTTGTTTGTGTTATAGGGCTGTTTAGGAGTTCGTTGATCCTGAAAGGTGACTGAGTAAATACGAACAGCGGAGATATTTCGTGCTTGTGAAACTACGAGTACAGTTGGCAGCAGAGTTGGCACTTGGAGAACTAACCTACACTGCTTTTATGAACGAACTAGCTTTTGCCCGCGGCTCCGCCCGCGTTTATTCAATCTCGTCCCTGTTTTCGGCTTAGGCGTTATTTCATCAACACCCCTTGTAGTCTTTATGTTGACCAGATGGCGTAGCATAGTGTTTAATCGCGCGCGACGCCACTAGTTGAATCACAAGTGCAAGGAGCGTGACGTACTGTTTAATCGCAAAAACATCGTGTCGCACTCCTCGCACCTGTGATTCAACTAGGTAAAAAATAAAAAATAAATATAAATCGTTTATTGACACAAAAGAAAAATAAGGTCCAAAAATGTTGTACAACTTATTAAATACATTTTAAAAGCAATTTAAATATATTATTGATGCCTAAGCTAAGTTTAGTTGAAAAGTGGCATCGCGCGCGGTCACTACGATTTTTAAAAAAGAAAACCACATCAAAATCTGTTGAATAGTTCTCGAGTTAAAACATAACATACATACATAAAGACAAAAATTCTAAAAATGTTAGTTTTTGCTTTAGTAGGATACTAATATAATATAACAATAATAATTTAAAATTAAAAAAAATACTCAATGTAGAGACACGACTTTTTTTCTATTTTGTGAATGAATGAATGAACACTTTATTGCAAAAAAAAGAACATATTTCCAAAAATTAAGGGTGGATTTATTTCTAACAAGAAATTTCTGCCAGTCAACTGTGCGGGAAAACATAGATACATTTTTGTCTTGAAAATTTTCATAAATAGTAAAAAGTCATTAAAAAGCTATAATAATAACAAAAATATAAAACATATTTCTTTATAAAATAAAAATAAATAAAATAAAAATCTTTAATTTCAGAGACAATCTTCATATTGTATTAGTAACAAACAGATAAGATACTTATTTAGTATGTTAGTAACAGGTAATTTAAAACAAAACAAATAATTTAAAATAGATGACAATAAAGATATATAAATTTATAACTGACTGCCTCTGTGGCCAAGTGGTAAAGCGCTCGCCTTCTAACCCAGAGGTCTTGGGACCAATCCCTGTGCCACACATTAAATTCAAATTCAAATAGTTTATTTTGCAAAGTAGGTATATTAAATACACGTTTCACAAGTAAAAATTTAATCTTATAAAATATATGTAATAAAATAATAAAAGTACATGAACTGAATTAAAGTTTTATTTAATTTATGTAGCAATAGATATACGATTATAATTAAAGGTAAAATATTATTATACAAGGTGAAATCCAATTAACCGCCCGAACCCATACCGGAGACCCGGCCAGGGACCAGGAACAAGGTTCAATGATCACCAACCGAGCCCCCAGTACGAATCCAGGCGGCCGACCAAATCACATCCTATATACTACTAATATACATACTAATAGGTTACATATATAAATACATGCCTACCTCCGGCCATTCGATTAGTCTTGTTAAGAAGAAGGGCAAGAAACTTAGCAAGATCAGGTCTTAAAAAAAGAAAAACATAGGTATATATCTTTCCCTGCGGTCCGTAATAGAATTATAATGGATCATAAGCCATTCACTTCATACTTTCGTAATCGATTTTAGCGATATAATTCTATTTCGGAACGCAGGGTATGTCTACCTGTCTCATATAGTCTATTTCCTTTTACAGTCTGTAATTAAGTAATGTTAACTCGTTAGAGGAATCATAAATTAGGAAATTATACCGGGTACTTACCTAATTTATAAACTACTATCATGACAAATATCATTATTATTGTAACACCATGCTTCACCGTCATCCAAATGTGTGTTCCGTCTTTCTCCGTGCTTCGGATGTGTGCCCAAAGTACGGCGATAGGGCTCACCAGCCATCACGTAGGACGTAATAATCATCGGTGACACGTGGGTATACCAAATGTAGACAGTGACTTCCATTTCACAGTTCACACTTGGGAACACCTGTGACACGTCCTTAGGGATTCATGCCGTGACGATATTGTATGTATTTGTTTCGTTCTTTAAAAAAATCTGAACGTAAGTAAATACTTGTGCGCGCGTTGATCTCTTTTGTATTGAGTTTTATATTTTTTCACGATAAGAATTTACAAAAATACAAATAAATTTAAAATAGCTAAATCATGTATGATTTATAACAAACCAGAGGGCCTATTATGTATCTTTAGTTGCTATTTGAACTGGGTGCCTATCATCAAAAACATATATATACTATCGATTTCCGATTGTCTAAGGATATGTTCGCACTTGAAGTGACGACACAGTTCGTAAATAGTTCAATACCCACTAATAGCAATTTTGAAAGTTTCGTTTTTAGCTATGTTTTTGATGATAGGCACTTAGTCCAGTTGGCAACTAAAGATACAAAAAAGAGGGGCAGTATGTACAATCGAAGGAAATTCCGGAAACCCATTTTTTATATTACAATAGGGATAAAAGAAAAAATGGAACAAACCTACATACGAGTATATAATTTAAGTTCATTTATTTTAATTATAATTTAATATTATGTACTACCGGTAAGTTTCGTTGATCTCGCTTTATGACTTAAAACCAATGCAATAAGGGCTAAAATTGTGTCTACACATTTTTCCTCGACGGTACCTAAATAGGAAGACGTCAAGCAAGAACAAGTTTCAATAACCGTTTTAGTAAAATAAGAAATATTTAATTTGTACCCCTGTACTTGTTTAAGATCAACCCGCCGTTAATTAGTGTAGAAAGCCTAAATTTGATGAAGTATTTTTTACAGACTTGAAGATTAACCTTCGTCTTGACCACTTACAAAGGGTTGTCATAAAAAATAAGGTGGCGTTTTTAAATATGGCGAAAGTTTAAATATGGCAGTAGTGTCACTATAACCTTCTAACAGTGGTGTGCATAGAACTTTTTTCCAGAAAAGCAACCAGAAGGTCAAGTTTGACATTAAAAAAAAAATGAAAAAATTTAAATAGCACTTTGAAAAAAAGTTGATATGAAAATTTTCACTCTAGGGTAGACAGTGTCTACCCTGGCGTCGTACAAACTTTTTTTTTTCATAGTGTTATTAAAATTTTTTCATATTTTTTTTGTCTTGACCTTTTGATTGCTTTTCCGGAAAAAAGTTCTATGCACGCCACTGACTTCTAACCCAACCTACCGGCTCTCTTTTGCGCTGCAGGAATTCCGAAAAACTAGTTCGGCCTAGTTTGTCCTAAAATCGGGTTTAGCTGGCAACAAATCATGCAGGTAGCGACACGGTTTTTGACGTCTGACCTTGACTGCGTTAGTAATTTTTTCTCTATCGCACTTAGTAATTTTGTGCGCGACTGAACACATGCGGTAGTCCCCCACCACTTTCGCCGAGCTGTCAAAAATCGTGCCGTGACCTGTACATACGACGAAGAAAAAAACTCAATTAACCATTCTGACAAATATTTGTTTATGAATAAAAAACGTCGTAAAAAGCTCGAGCCGATTCAATTTAAGAAGCTTGTATTTACCGTAAGTTCACATTGTAGTGTAGAGTTACAAGTTACGTTTGTATGGAATATGTTGCGCTTTTGTGGGACTTATTCATAGTCGTCTAAGTGTAGTATTTTATTAAATATTACAAAAATCATATAAATATTAGATTGTGGAATGCAAGTCACAGTCCACACTCGTATACCCACATTTCACTGACGATTGTTTATTATGTCTCAGGACATACATTTTTACAAATGTGCTACGGGATTTGAACCCGCAACCTCTGATTAGTGTTCGAGACGTTAAAAGTTACATTTATATTGAAAAGTCATGACTTATTGTTTAATCGCAAAAACATCGTGTCACGCTCCTTTCACTGTGATTTAAGCGCGCGATTAAACACTGTGCTACGAGTGCTAATATACATAAAAACTTTAATTATTAATTCTCATTCTTCTAAAGCAAACTTTTTAGTTTTTTTATCTTTGAGGCCCAGTGTGTACTAAAAATATCTATCTAGCTGTTAGAGCGTCAGATGTATAGTTGTACATTTTAGAATTGTATTCTTTCTACGCTTACTGAATCTCATGTCACACTGAAAAGCATTTAAAACAATATTTTTTGTTTGTTTTCAGGTAAACAAAAATATAACGGCTATGATCTGACGGAGGAATTCTGTTTATACAGAAGATTTGTAGTCTGCTCACCACTCTGTGAGACTGCCGTGAAGTTATGTATGTAAATGCCTTACTTTTAGATAAATGTACGGAATTAGGTAATTAGCAGATGGATATCTGTAGCCTGCCCACCCCGCTGGGAGATAGGCGTGAGTATTTGTATGTGCGTATGTATGTATGCAATTAGGTCATAATAATGAAGCACATAGCTGACACACATCATTAAAGAACACCACATCTGAACATGCTGAACAAACTCCACAAAAAGAAATTCCAAGAAAAAAAACGAATCTTGTTCAGATAGATCAGTAAAGATTGTGGTGTCAATTATTGTTACCTGTCTATTTACACCAGAGACTATTTCTGCACATACGTGTGCATGTTCGCGTGCGTGTGCTAGTTACACCTTGCACAGGACTCTTCTCTATCGACGCTCCGAGCATGCGCAGTCGCGACAACATCTGTCTCTAACTTCACACTTGCCTGTGCTTGCCTTGTATCCACGAAGGAATAAAGAAGAGGAGTGATGTATTAACAGGGCAATATTACGATCAATTCAGCCATTACGTCACTAAAGGGAGCGATTGCGATTGGCGGCATATGCTCTGTGTGCTCTGTGATTGGTGGGTCGCCGGAGCCAACCTTCCCCGTACCTCTGCCTTCCACCCAGGGTTCGAAAGTATCAAGATAATTACGCTGCTTGATCACTATCCGCTAATTATCCGATATATTTCGGATCAATATCGGATAATGATCACCAGTGTAAGAAATTAATTTGTTATATTGTTTCATAACAAATGCATTATTGAATTTGAATTTGAATTTATAATTTGTCAATTCTAACAAAAACATTTAAAAAATATATATATAACTTTTTTTTTAAATCCAACACAAATTAACATTTATTAAAGTAAAAATCAGTGTCCGTCAGATTCGACATTATAAATATATTAAATTGGATTGACCAAAGATGCCAAAGGAATATCTTCATCCGCACATTGACAATTCGTGCGTTCAGTTATACGCAAGTGTGGAAATACACGTTCGAATACAGTTCACTTTCAGGAACGCAATTTTCGTTAATATCAATTGATAATTATCGAGCTATTTCTATTAAGATAATCATCACGGACAAATTATTCTTTCGAACCCTGCTTCCACCCCGCGCACTGTCACACAATTTTCCCTGAAGAAATTAACAATTGGCAACTCCTCTTCATTATTGCTCCGTGCTTGTATCCCTATAAATACGGCCCCACATTCGGGCACTAGCCCCGGGCTTCCGGCCCGCATGATCATCTCGTCATCACCGCCAGACGTCACGCAGACATAACAGGACCACTGATTTTTGATGCCTTAACGTCCCGTATATGAAAAGGAAAATTTACCGTCTTAATTATCACAATAGCTAGCTCAGGCGGTAGAACGCTGGCTTCTCAATCTTGAGACCCAGGGTCGATCCCCGGTCGGCACCAATGAGTTTTTTGGAATTTATGTTCTTACAGGTCGTAGAGCTGATACAGGGCTCGACTGTGGAGGTACCACCTTACTTGGAGACCCCGGCATCAGCTCTACCACCTCTCCACCACCTCTCTCTCTTTACCACCTTTTTAGTACATTTTATATTAATAAAAAACTAACTTTTTGCTACTTTTCCACGAATGCGTCCCTCTCGCACGAACCAATGAGATTTTCGGAATTTATGTTCTTACATGTGGTAGAGCTGATGCCGGGCTCGACTGTGGAGGTACCACCATCTTACTTGGAGACCCTGGCATCAGCTCTACCACCTCTCTCTCTCTACCACCTTTTTAGTACATTTTATATTAATAAAAAACAAACCTTTTGCTACTTTTCCACGAATGCGTCCCTCTTGCGCTGAGTGTTTTTTCGCATATGGAGTAACAGGGACGCTAAAACTTTTACATATCGCCTTAAGATGATGTTGCGGAAGCCGGAAACTGGCGATAGCACTAGTGCACACGAACAACTTTCCGTGAAAAAAAAAAATGGAGAAATCGTGAAAAAAAATCACTTGTTTCGTACATTTTGGTCGAGTAGGTACGTAACTTTTCTATGGAACAACTGATATTTTTATCGCGATTTGAGGGTTGGGTCCATTGTAAAAGATGTTTGTATAGACGAGCACTATCACCTATTTCCGGCTTTCGCAACTTTATATTAACATATACTTATCTTTTGTCACTCTTCTTTCATTTATTTTGCCCAAACTAATAATGATATTAACAATATTACTTTATAGCACACCGTGCGTAAAATGACCACTTTACGCACGCGAAAGTCGGCATTTTTCCGCATTTGTACTATAAAAAATTATACGAAACTCGTGCGAGAAACGTTTCATCGCTCTCGTATCGTAATGTACTATTAAAGTACGGAACCCACATTTATACAAGGTGTAACCATCTTTGAAGAGCTTATTCAGTCAATGTTATAGAACAACTTTTACTATGGAGCCAACCCTGAAATCTCGAAAAAAAAAAACCCGCCCTTCCATACATTTCAGCCGAGCGGCATTGCATTTTTCTATGATAAAGTTAATTTTTTTTTCGATATACAGGGTTTGTTCCATAGTAAAAGTTGTTCTATACCATTGACTGAATAAGCTCTTCAAATATGGTTACACCTTTCTGTTACATCCTGTATATAAAATTGCGCTTCCCGTTTTTAATTTAATTCTTTACCAGTTATGAGAAGGTCTCCAAAGTTTATATTTTTTATGTTTCCTGTTTGGATTCATCTTTTAATTTATGTTGCAATTAATTGTGTACGTTTAGATTATCTGGTATACCGTTTCTAAGGTCTGTGTGTCCGTTTTTACTCATTTGTATGTGTGTTTGTATAAAGCTTATCTTTACAAACCACGGGATAAGATGCCTTATAAAGCCCAGATTACCCCAACGTCACTTTAACCCAGAATCTTTCTGATCAAACTGTCACAGATTCCACCTGTTTACGTCATCACAACAATGGAGAATTATGAGGAAAATATCACATTAAAACTGAGAAGTAATGTTGTATTGTGATCTTTATTACGTAGATCACAAGGGTCATTAAGATGTAGATAACTGTGTAGAGTAGATTCTTGCAAGAGTGCAACACTGGTGCAAGTTACGAAATTAGAGCGACTAAATTTAAATATTGGTTTTTGAGTTATTGAGTAATTATTGAAGAGATGTTTCAGAGTTTTTTTCTAGTTTTAGATTGAATTAACATTAGTGATTTATTCTCACGATTACAAATACAAGTATTTGTTCAGTATTTAAAAATATTGTAAGTTCACATAAATAATAAAACATCGCAATAATCGGGTTCCGTTTATTTTAATAATTAATTTGTAACTTACTTTAAACTTTCATAATCATACTAATAAACATAATTTTCATATTTTTTTACTATTTCAGTAAAATATACGTTACTATTATAATATGTGATATTATAAATAGACTTCAAAAATATACTTTGCTTTTCGTAAAGTATATATATATATATATATATAGTCAATATAACCGTACTAAATATATTATGTAATTTAATATAAAGGCTAATAAAATACATGAAAAAAATTTTGTTTGGATTATTTTACAAAATTTTTTTTGGTTAGGCGTTTTATTTATAGTTTAGTTTTTAATTTTAGGAACTCTAGGTTTTTAGTCTAACTTGTCATTTTAGTTAATATTAATTTTATATCTCATATATAATGCATTTTTACAAAATATATATATTTTTTAAATATATTATACCCATTAATTATGTCGTTTTTCGCTAGTATCCCATGGCTTTAGTCAACAAATATATTATAACCATTAATTGTGTAGTTTTTTGCTAGTATTCTAGGCCAATTATTCGTTATGAGCTAATATGACATAGTTTCCATAATCAAAATCACGTAGAATGGCTTTCTAAGTTTTCTTAGACCTCATAAACTTGGCACCTTAGAATATAGAACTATATAATATAGAACTGTACTAATATAGAACTATATTCTAAGCTTGGCACGTAGATAATACATTTGAAAGTACTGTTGTTGAAGTTGGGTTTTGGGACTTACGTAAATAAATAAAAAAAGTCTTATTTATTAGCATTAAAATATACTACCATATATATTATATACTAAAGATACTTCAATATATTATAATAGAAAATAAAATATATTATTATTTTTCAATATTCTTCGTTTTAAACAAAATATTTATTCTAATACGAAAACTTACAAGACATAAACGTAATTACAAGATAAAACCATCCTATAAATAAAACAACCCTATCCATTTAACAAAATTAAACTAATCTAAATTAAAATGAAGAGAAATAAAATTAAACCAAATAAAAAAAAATCGCCAAATCGCCGCCGTCTTGTGCCAGGGTTCATTTTATATATTATTTTTATTAATTCTGTTGTTTTTCTTTGTTATAAAACATTTATTTATATATAAACTGGCGTATTTTAAAAATCTGACGTCAACATATTTTTCCATAAGTGTCCTTTTGCTCCTACACATAACTATTTATTATGTTAACTATTTATTTGTTATGTTATAACCTATTTATTAACCCGTGTACTCAACAACGCACACATTTGTCGTTTGATCAATTGTTATTATTGTAGGTACTACTATTTGATACATGACCTGGGTGACCTTGACCTGTTCCCAGTGGCGTGCATACAACTTTTTTCCGGAAAAGCAATCAGAAGTTCAAGTTTGACAATAAAAAAAATATGAAAAAATTTAAATAACACAAAAAAGAAGTTTGTATGAAAATGTTTACTATAGGGTAGACAGTGCCTACCCTGTCGTCATACAATCTTTTTTTTTACTTTTTGGCTTCAAATAAGTTTCAAGATTTTGCAAAATATAACAACAAATCATTCGAAACCCATTTACTCAATTTTACTCAAATAACTTACCATCTGGGACCAATTGGCCTCTTCTGTTTCTCGCCAAAATTTACGATTTGAAAACCGTTTCGAGGAATAGCTTCTCTGTGCCGTTTTTAGTAGACTGCTTTTGAAATAAGCGTTACAAAAGCGATATCTTTCATTTGAACATCAGTGACGTCATCCTCACACATTTCCATAGGCATATTTTATTTTTCTTAAACGCATCCTTGACGTCATTTCCTGTTAATACTAAAATATTTATTTTAATAATTTATTAATAAGGTTATGAAGTGTTGTTTATTTAAGTACTAGCTGACCCCGCGAACTTCGTTCCGCCTAACAATCTAATAATATCGTGTTAACTTTAGTTAAACTTAATTTACGATATCATTAAGGTAATAACATTAATACACCTTTTTTGCAAATACAGAAATGTTTTATTGCTTGCCATTGCGAAAGAAGAATGGCAGGGACCCATGTAGAGCACCGTTGTTAGTCTTAGTATAGCGTAGGGTATTGAATATATGCAGAAATAATAGTTCTTGGAATAACAAAGCGATTTTAAAACTTGGGGTTCAGATGTTATTTAATGATATCAGAACGCTAGATAAATAGGTTTCTTTTATATGTGTAGTTTTGTCAACAGATGGCAGCACATGCTGTTTGCATTCGTAAAATTAATTAATTAATTAATTGTTATTTGATAACTTATCCGATATTTTATTACTTATTCTGCTATTCGGAGCGGATAAGAATACACCAAAAAAGAGATAACTAACATCGATCCAGCCGATCTTGAGTTATAAGTGGTGTAACTAACACGACTTTGTTTTATATATTTAGATGAATGAATGAATGAATGAATGAATGAATAATAAACAATTTGTAAAGTTGGTTTAAAAGCACAGCACATTTCACTTTTCGGATAATTCGATTATTCTTTCCTTTTCTCTGCAAACGCAAGCCCAAGCCCAAACGCAAGCCCCGAGTCAATATTACGGCATAGACTAAGTAATTAGTATATTATATACTAATTAATCTAATTATTAGTATATTACTTCAGTATTAAGTGTTGAGTATTACTTAGTAAATTATTATTAAGTATTACTTTTCAAATTTCGCAATAAATGTTAGTGATCCGTGATACTGATCACTTACCAAGCCTCCCGTATGAATTCAGGTGTAAAATAAATATCCACTTGTGATTTTAATTTCATTTTATGAAGGCTAAATAAAAAACCAATTCAACGGAACCACTTGAATAATACTACAAAGTTCAAAACCACATGTCAAAGAGCAAGTGGGTCATTGTGGGGTCACAACTTGTCACAACCATATGTTTCGTATCAAGTTGCGATGTAGGCCGTTCCCTGAGATTATTCGCCGTCAGAACAGTGATGTGACATCAGTGTTACGTCACACCGTTCACGGTTTTAGTGATGTAACTAATAACACAGTATAATGTAGACTAATGGCCACCGAATATCAGACAGAACAATTGTGTTTTTTTATTCTCATTGGTACGCTTATTTATTTATTTATTTATAAAAAAAGGTACACCAACAATGTCAACACAAACAACATAAATAGATATACATTGGGCCTTGTTCTGGTGTTGCCATCAATGACAGGTGAACACTTATCATACATTTTATTATTTTATTTTTACATATTTATTGGTAGTTATTTTAATAAAGATTATTTTAGTTTTTATTAATCAATGTTGTATATAATGTTACTTAAGTTTGTTGTATAATTTAATTACTTTTATTAAATTTAAGTAAGCCTAACTTTTTTAGGGTGAACGGGATCCTATTACTAAGACTCCGCTGTCTGTCCGTCTGTCCGTCTGTCACCAGGCTGTATCTCATGAACAGTGATAGTTAGACAGTTGAAATTTTCACAGATGATGTATTTCTGTTGCCACTATAACAACAAATACTAAAAAACAGAATAAAATAAATATTTAAGGGGGCTCCCATACAACAGACATGTTTTTTTTTGCCGTTTTTATAGATAATGGTACGGAACCCTTCGTGCGCGAGTTAACTCGCACTTGGCCGGTTTTTATTTCTATATGTCCCCGTTCGATCAACATTATACAATTGTTGAGATGATCGAAAATTTTCCTTTTTATTTATGTAAAACTATTAGATACACATATATTTATAGTTCTATTGTTTATTTTACATTATTGAACGTGTGATACGCGTTTCTTATGCACCAAAATTAAAAAAAAAAATTATTGAATAGAAAGTGTCGATTAGACCTAGGATGATGTGCGCTCGCCTCGAAAGTAACTATTTATTCTTCTTTGTTAGGAATCTAAGTAAAAAGTATCCGGATTATTGAACGCTGGGAGAGGATTCCACATCTCAGCTGTACGGATGATGAAAAAAATATTTTGGCCGGACAGAAGTCTTACTTAAGCAAGAACAATAGTTTGCTAACTAAAATAAAAATAAATCAGTCGATTAATATTATGTTATTTTGGGCATTTTAGAGAAACTTACATGTTGTTAGGAAAAGAGTGCCTATATATTTCCGCATCGCTTATACGCAAAAGGTTCTCGAGTGGACACCACGAACCGGCAGACGCAGTGTAGAACGCCCGCCAGCTCGCTGGACTGACGATCTAAAAAAGATTGCCGGTAGTGGCTGGATGAGGATGGCCGAAGATAGAAAAATGTGGCGTGCCCTTGGAGAGGCCCATGTCCAGCAGTGGACCGATATTGGCTGATGGATTGAATTGGAATAGGCAAAAATGGTTTTTAAAATACGTGATGTAGGTATTTAAAAAGTTTTTAGCGGGGCCTATTGAGAAATGCTGGGTTTTTGAATAAGAATAAAAAACATCATTTGTAGGCAATTAAAGAAAAATTATTGAAGTAGTTTGGAGATTGACTTACATTTTCAATGACACTCTTGTATTTCACTGTCGCTAAAAAACTAGAAATAAAAACTATCGGACATACTGATTTAAATATTATATTATACTAGCTTTTGTTTTACTATTAATATGTATAAAAATTAGGCCCGCGCTAATTAGACACCTGATTTTTCCCTGGTTCCTATCTATCCCACATGAACCATGCGTTTATCTGGGATAAAAAGTAGCATATATGTTAATTTAGGTTATAAGCTACATCCATTCTAAATTTCATCCAAATCCGTCCACCCGTTTCAGCGTGAAGAGTAACAAACATACACACACAAAAACTTTTGCATTTATAATGTTAGTTTAATTGTTGATTAATAACTGGTGCAAAACCTTGTAATGGTTACCGTCATATTTCAAACTTTTATATTTGCGTCAAGCACAATATTATTAGGCAATTCCGAATAACCGTATTCGCAATGATCACACTAGCTACCCATCTTGGATAGAAGCAGTTCTTTTAGCAAATTATCTCATCTCTATTTGTAGATCTCCCACGCTTCCATTGTTAAAGTGTTATTTAACCCACTTTTAGGGTTTTTGTGACTACATCACTATTGTCTAGAGTTGTTGTGAAAACGAAAGTTGCCAGGAATTCCTTGTTTGGGACTTGTCAGTCTCAGAAAAAGGCTGATTGAATAAGAGGTTTGAATACAAAGAGTAAATAGTTTTGTTAACAATGATTATCCGGGGTTTTATTATCTTTTGCAGATTTTAAAGTTTTCTTCGAAGAGAGCTATACTTCAGTTAAAGACGTGAACATTATATAACATAATGATAATATAGGCCCTTAATTGCTACGATTTATATAATCAGTTAAAAGGATTCGAAGAGAAATTTCTGGGTTAATCTTGTTTAATTTTCTGAGCACATTATTAATATTATTATACACATACTATGAGTATATAATGTGTTAAATATAACGATAGGAACCTCGAGAAATATAATTTAAAGACACTTATAATCAAAAACCAGCCAAGTGCGAGTCAGATTCGCGCACGAAGGGTTCCGTACCGATCTTTAAAAACGGCAAAAAAACATGTCTGTTGTATGGGAGCCCCCTTAAATATTTATTTTATTCTGGTTTTTAGAATTTGTTGTTATAGCGGCATCATCTGTGAAAATTTCAAGTGTCTACGAAGTCTACGTTGGGCGGCTGACATGTAATCTCCTTGGTCAGAAATATATACAAAAATAATGCTGGCTGGTATGGATTTATATTCGTTTGTTATTCTATTTTCAAAATGTATTACATTCATTTGTTTATTGCATCACGTTTATTTGTCTCCTACAATTGTTTCGAACATGTCGGTAGAAAAAGTGAAAATGGATAAAATCGAGCAGCGTGCGGTGATTAAGTTTTTGACTAAAGAAGGGAATACGCCTTCGGAGATCAGACAGCGTATGTTACGTGTGTTTGGCAGTTCGTGTTCTTCCGAATTTGTTATAAAGTTTTGGTCAAAGCAGTTTAAATTAGGTCGTGAGAGCCTCGAAGATGATCCTCGTAGCGGAAGACCAGTTTCGGCCGTCACCAATGAAAATGTAGCCAGGGTGAAAAAAATTATATTAGAGGACCGACGAGTGAAGCAGTGGGAGATAGCTAGAGATGTGGGCGTCAGTAAAGAGCGAGTCAATGAAATAATTCATGAGCATTTGAACATGTCCAAGGTTGGGTCCACGTTGGGTCCCTAGAATGTTTACTGCATTTGACATGGAGAGGCGTGTCAAATGTTGCGAAGAGTTTTTGGACATGAGTCGAGGGAAAGAGGAAGAAATAATTTCTAGAATTATAACATGTGATGAGACTTGGATTCGACAATGGGACCCGAAAAGTAAGCAAGAGTCGTTACAGTGGAAATTTAAGGATCAGAAGCCGCCTCGGAAATTCAAGGTCTGTCCATCGGCCGGTAAACTTATGGCTACAATCTTTTGGGACACAGAAGGGATTTTGCTCATAGACCGAAGAAAACTACAATGAATGCTGATTATTACTCAAACTTATTATATCAACTAAGAGAGACAATAAAACAAAAACGGCGAGGTAAACTAAGCAAAGGAATTCTGATTTTGCTCGATAACGCACCAGTGCATACCGCACGCACAACAAAGCTAGCAATTAAAGACAATGGCTTCGAATCCATTGACCACCCCCCTTATAGTCCAGATCTAGCCCCCTGTGACTATTTTCTGTTTAGACTTCTCAAGAAAGACCTCAAGGGACGAAGGTTTATGACCAATGACGAAATGAAGGCAGCGGTTTCTGACTATTTTGACGACAAACCGAAAAAAAAAAATTTTAATGGCTTAAATTCAATATTTGAAAAATGTAATAAGTGCATTTTATTAGCAAGGGACTACATAGAAAAATAAAAATAAACTATCCAGTATTTTCATAGTTAGGTAGATTACTTTTCAGCCTCCCCTCTAACTACGCACGGTTCATGAGATACAGCCTGGTGACAGACGGACAGACGGACAGCGGAGTCGTAATAGGGTCCGGTTGGTTACCCTTTGGGTACGGAACCGTAAAAACCATTCCTACAAGGAAAACAGGGGTCTCATTTTTTAAATTCAACATCTTTCGCTATCGCTTTGAAACGTATCGTGATTGGCTAGAAATTACATCACAAATCAGTTTTATCCAATCACGACATCTTTTAAAAGCCATGTTAAGAGGCTATGCGAATTTTATTTTTATCCAAGCGAAAAAACACGCAGTGCGACAGGGGCGGATTCAGTTAGTTTTATATTAAGCAAAATTTCCAAAATCAAAAATCCAGATATTGTTGAAACCCATCTAATAAAACATGTTTGAGTTCGGTACACGGCTCCAGTTCGTCAAACGAGGAGAAAAAGTGTGTTTGAAAACTTCATTTCAACAATTATTTTTATCAAGGAAAATGTATCCAAACATGTTTTCTAATTACAATACCCTACTTTATACATATTATACAGTCAAAATGCTTGTACCAGAAATTTATTAGAATTTTCCGTGTCTTTCATGAAATATACGGAAAAGAAGGACCCGTATTTTTTTTTACATATCGGCTTAAGAGGCTGGCGTAGGACGCATAGGTCGTTTATTGTTTATTTATTCCGATTGGATTATAGAATATTTAGGTTCCCAAATGTCTACTTTATATAAACAATGGTTAAAAGACGAGATATGAAGAATTTCCAATTTCCATACAAAATTTAAATTTTCTCATATTTCATGTTTAAATTGGTGTTCATATAAAATAGATATTTCGGAACCTAGATATTCTGTAATCTAATCGGAATAACTAACTTAAGAACATGTATAATTTACAAATGATTTTAGTATTCAGTTTTGTATAAACTATGCATCCTCCGTTAAGGCATTTAGTTTTGAAGACAGTTGGGAAAAAAGTCGAGTGCACTCATCTGTTATGGATGTATTTTGTTATGATAGTGAAATTTCAAGAAATGGCCGCCTCGTTGGTCTTTTGGTTCGAAAAGGGTTTGAACGGTTCGACCACTTAATTCGGAGGTCGTGGGTTCAAATCCCGTGGGGCTTATTTGTGCTCGGTCTGAGTGCTTCGGACATGTATGCCCGAAGAACGGTGACAAAGCTCACTACCCATCTCGCTAGCACGCAATAATCATCGGTGAAACGTGGGTGTACGAGAGTGACTTGCATTTCGCAGTCCATACTCGAAAATACCTCTGAAACCCCTTGGGGATTCATGTCGTGACGATGCATATTCAAAGACACTATAGTCGGCGAGGTCAGGCGCGTGCCACGCTCGGGTCTCGCTCGGGTCACGTCGCACTGGAGGAGGGAGCGAGATGGCGAAATGCGCTGCGCCCACGCAGGTCATTTAGACATTTCTTCATTTTGTTTATGATATGAATTAAAAGTTTAATATGTAGAAGCTTAAAGATATACATAACAATATAAACTAAAATTTTGGAGCATTATTTTATGACGAAAAAACGCAGAAAGGCGCCTATAGTCTCTGTAAGTCTGCATATTTCCCCATATTATTATGTATGACATAAAACTATTACATATACAGTAAGTAAATAAATTACATATACATAAATAAATACTAAAAAACTAGTAGGCCGTCATCAGTCAAGTACTAAGGGCCGAAATATATTTCAAGTTTAAATAGTAGTTTATGCTACAAGGGCGCAAAGGAATAAATCACGAGACGATTTAAAACACGAGCGTAGCGAGTGTTTTAAACGTAACCGAGTAATTTATTGCTCTTACGCCCGTGTATCATACTACGTTTTTCAATGCATAGTGAGGAAATAAAACAAATATAATTTTGTGAGCTTTAAATTGTAATTGGCTCAAAAGGACTAGGTATCCAGAGCCGTTAAACAGTGGAAAAAAAGTATGAAATTTATGGTCACAGACAAGGCTGCAGGTTAGCCAACCATTGTAAATAAATAAAAAAAAAAATAATAATAAAGCCCTAGGGCAAAATAATCGACTTACTGTTCGGTTTTGATGCATAAAAAGTGGGCCTTTACGAGCACATGCATTGAAAATTTTCTTTTATTTATTATATATATTTAAAGTTATATATGTGTACTTCCAAATAAAAAGCTAATAGAGACATATTATATATTTATTAAAGTATTACATGTACACATATATTATTTAATTACTTATATTACATAAAAACTGACTTGTAATAAGTGCATCTGTTATACCTACATTACATAATAAATAAATATATTTTATTTCAGTTCACACCTTTATTTTTTTAAATACCCTTTCAAAAGTTGTAAATCTTGTGAGCAATACACAACTTCCTACATATAATACAAACATAAAAATAGATAGACCAACAAGGTTGTGCAACCGAATTGTTTTAGTAACAACTTGATTGAGTACAAACTCGTATTTAACATCAAAAGGCCATGTAAAAACCAAGGATTCCTTGTAAATAATGCAACGCTATCCGTGAGAAAACTCGCTACACATTACATATTGTTTATTGTCCGACTTTGGCTCAGACAATTGCTTATATCTAAGGTTATAATGTTATTTCTGCAACCTTTTCTGTACCTCTATAATCTAAAAGGTACTCTATGTAGGTAGCTCTATTATTAAGTGGAATTAAGAATGTGTGTATTTTCGAGGTTCTTTTGTAAGGTTTTAGTGAAGGGCTTTCTATTCTTAATTGACTCTTTATGTGATTTAAGAGGTTTAATTAGAAACACAGTCTGCCTGATGATACAGTTAAACATGTTCGTGACCATAACTTTATTTACAAGTTCAAATTCTAAAAGATGCAGGGTTGAGATGTCAAATGAGCTTAAAATGTAATAAAGGATATTTCGAATGATTGTTACATACGGCTTGAACACTCACGTGTGATTATTGTTGACTATATGCCAACCGTTTCGGCGGCTGCCAGTGCCCGTTTGACAACGACAGTGAACGCCGCGTCGTCGTCCTAAGAACGACACTCGCCTTGATAATACCGAAATTGTATCAGTGCAATGGTTGGCATATAGTCAATAACAATCACACGTGAGTGTTCAAGCCGTATGTAATAATAATTTGGTATGTCAGCTCACGCGAGTTTTAATAATAATATAAACGATATTTCGTTTAGTTTCTTTCTTCATAACGTAATTACCACGAAAATCAAATTAAAACAAATCAATCAAAATGCAATAAAACACTGGTCTAAATTGTAATGTTACTAGCACATGCCCCACGGCGTTGCTCGCATGGGTCCCGTTACTCCCGATCCTGAGGGAATTTCCTAAAATCCCTTCATGTCATACAAGGAACCTACAGTACAAATTCATGTTCCCAGGTCCAGCCGTTTGGTCTGGACGTTGATAGATCAATCAGTGAGACAGGGTATTCTTTTATGTATTATGTCGTAGATACATCGTAGAATTGGGCATATCATGATCTGCTTAGGCATATTAGTGTCACCAAATTAGCAGCTCGATGTTTGTCGGTACAAATATCGACGGAAACGACATTAAAATAACGTTCATATCAGCGCGCAATGCATAGTGGCTGTTACGACGCTCGCTGCGTCCTTGATAGGGTGAAATGGAAGAAAATAATTCTTTTCACATGGACATGATTGTTTGATTGAATAATCCTATGTTATTTTTATAGCTATCAAGTTTATGTACAACTCAAAGTATAGGATCAGTAGGGAATTCAAGCCAAAAAAACACCATTCGGTTGAAATTTTATTTCATATAGAAGTTTTGGTGGTATGAAAAAGAAAAATGTTGCATAGTTATGTTGTCTTTGAGTTGAAAATTCATATACATTTTAACCTTTAGAAAGCACCCATTTGGCGATACTAAGCCCCTTAATTACATACCAAATATATTTGCAATATTTACATGTAAACCTAATACGTTCCTCCTTGCTCCGGTTCGCTTTGCTCGTCGTCGCATGTCGTCTAGACCACGGTTTCTCAAAACGGTGTACGCGAACCCCTAGGGGTTCCCCAGTTTATCGTAGGGCCAAGATTTACGTCATGGCGGCTGACTGGCTAGAAAATTGAGCAAAATTGCTCCAAAAATCGATTCAATTTGCGACAAAAAACAAGCCCACCTATCATATTAATTAATTAACAACATTACTATGTGACTGTATTATCTTTTATATTTAAATAAAAATCCTTTTATGGCACGCAGTCGACTGGGAATTTTTATAGGGGTACGTGGGGCTATAAGTTTGAGAAACCCTGGTCTAGACACACGAACAAACACAAGATGAAGAAAGAGACCACCAATTATTGCCCCCTTACCTAACCCAATGGTTCTGTCCCAACTAGCTAGGTATTTAGTTTTTTGTACCTTCTTCGACTGTCCCACGTTCTTGGGTCCATTGTGAACTGTTGATACTTTTTTTTGGACCTCTTGACTCAAGGTTGTTGTGGACCCACTTTTTGCCAAGATTCGAATTAGGTTTATAAGAGATACCAGTATCTATGTTAAAGCCAAACCAAGAAAATAAAAAACCTCGCCATATTGCGGAAATAATTTTTTTACAATTTTTTTCTAGTGGCAACCTCAATTTTAAAACGTCATTATGTCGATTGCTGTCAAAGTGTGGTGTTCTTTTTTCCCCTGCGGTCCGTAATAGAATTACATAGATAAAAGCTATGAATGAATTAAAGTGTGAGCGATGACTGGTCCGTAATTTGTGAGCTAGCAAACGATGTGAAAGATAGCTTATGATTCGGACCGCATTAAAAAAGATACATCTTAACCATAACCTCTTATCACAGAATACAATACGATTATTTGATTTTATTTCGTCAAAGTGCCGTGATTCGTGATGGAACAAGAAGAGTTTGTAGCACTGTTCTTTAACGTAGACTCAGATAGCGAC